>CAMRHE010000643.1:0-731038 GCA_947044405.1 Leptodactylus fallax
GCCGAAAGATCTATTTACCTTCTGAGATCGACATTCGATACCAAATTGTGGTGCCTAGTGAACTGGCTCGCTCCTTGGCAGTTGAGGCTCATAATAAGAATGGACATTTTGGTCATGAGAAGACCTTTCGTTGGTTACAGCGACTGATTTACTGCCCTGGTCTTCGTCAAATGGTCGAAGAAGTATGCCGCAGCTGTCGAACTTGTGAGATCCATAAGGCAATAGAACAGAGAGCTCCCCTGCAAACCATCGTGACCCAGGAACCTTTAGAAATCGTCATGATAGACTATCTAATGGTGGGCCCATCCAATAGCGGACACCAGTATTGCCTCGTAATGGTGGATCACTTCACCAAATTTGCGGTGGTAACCGCCACCAAGGACCAGACAGCTGAGTCAGCAGCTCGTGCTCTGTGCCAAGATTTCATTCGAGTATATGGGTGCCCCCAACGCATCCACTCCGACCAGGGCGCCTGCTTTGAGGGACACGTAATGAAAGAAGTTCAACGTATCTACGGGATAAAGAAGTCGCACACGACCCCATACCACCCCCAGGGAAATGGGGCCTGTGTGAAAGATTCAACAGCACTCTGCTACAGATGCTGCGGACTCTGGAGGAAGACAAGAAGTTACAGTGGCCTCAGTTCTTGTCTGAAATGGTGTGGGCCTATAACAATCAGGTCCATTCTACAACGGGGTACTCTCCTTATACACTTCTCTTTGGGCGGTCTGGGCGAAGTATAGGAGAATTACAGTTGAATGATGTGGATGGGTTCCCTCCGAGGGATCCAACCTCTTGGGTGCGGGCGCATCGGCAGAGACTTGAGACGATCCATCGATTGGTGCGGCAGCGCCTGCAAGAACATCCCCATCCTGATAAGACCCCAGTGCAAGAAGCACCATTGCAACCAGGCGACCTGGTGCTAGTTCGTGTCAAGAAACCCCAAGGGAAATTGGAAAGCAGATGGGAGGCTTTGCCGTATCGTGTTGTTGGCCGCAAGTATGCGAATGGGCCAGTGTACCAGGTCCAGAAAGAAGGAACTGATTGTGTTAGAGTACTTCACCGAAATATGTTGCGCCTGTGTCATTCTGAAGGGACAAATCACGATGGGCCTGCCAATGTGAATGAGCTCCCACAGTCAGAGAATGGAGGTGCGGAATGGGCCTCCGACGAGGAGGATGATTGTTGGCCGATCCCTGCTCCTGGGGATGTTCCACCTGTGACTACTGTATCTGCGGCCTGTGCCCCCTCTGGTGCGGAATCCGCTGGTCCTTCTCAGCCCATAGCTGCAGCACCCCATAATATACCACCGGTCCTCAGACGGACCACTAGGCCAAATGCTGGTATTCCCCCTGTTCGGTATGCGCAGGATGAGTTTGTTTGTCCTGCCATACATCGGTATACTACCACTCTGTGCATAAAAGTACAACCCTCTGGATATACAGTCATAGGCAGGGACTGCCAATCTTAAAGTGGGGGGGAATATGTAAGAGACAGCCAATGTTGTCCTAAACTTTATTTGTCTGTATAAACTGTTAATGTTGAATGTATTTCTGTGATTCTGTTCCTTTAAGACAGCAGCCATTGTAATTGTGACATGATGCTGGAGTGAGACCCCCCCCCCCCCCCTTTTATGTCAGCCTGCCTGTTCTGCAGACAGAGTGTGAGCAGAGAAGCAGGAAGTGACGAGACAGAGAGCAGCAGCCATCTTGGCAAGTGTTGTATTGAACTGGTGTGGAGATTTTTCTGTACAGCTAAGCTGTATCTTGGTCCAGAGACAAACAGAGTGTAAAGAGACAACAGGACTAGTGAGTCCACGTGAAAGGAACTGTGCTCAGTGGCTGATCAGTGAGACTGACATTGTGACTGTGTATTTGGATACCACAGATAGAGACTCGCAGTGCTGTTGACGTACTGGACGGCACCTGCTAAATCCCGGCTTACATCCCAGCTCAGTGTATGGATTCGGCAGGACTGTCAGTGTGCTGAGTGGAATCTGCTGTTGGATTACATTGCATTCAGTTGGTTTCCCTGTCTGTTAAAGAGGACTTCATTTCTCCCAAGATCCTGATAACCGTGAGGAGAGGACGCTTCACTATAAAAGAAAGGACCGACTTTGGGCCCCACCGCGCGCTTCTACGGACTGTAAGTGGTCCACCTGGACCACTGGGGAAAAGGGGGTGCACCCAAATGTGAAGTCAGGGTCAGTTAGGGATA
This sequence comes from Leptodactylus fallax, assembly GCA_947044405.1. Taxonomy (NCBI): domain Eukaryota; kingdom Metazoa; phylum Chordata; class Amphibia; order Anura; family Leptodactylidae; genus Leptodactylus; species Leptodactylus fallax. Next base: position 2,218 of record CAMRHE010000643.1, read on the forward strand.
GTTTTGAGTATATTGTTCATTCAGTGTCCATACTGCAGAAGTGGACAGAGTAAAAGTAGAAACCATTGCAGAATTTGCCTTGAAATTGTTCATGCTATATTGTATATTTTGCTTGTCTTTAGCCCTGTCATTTTACCTTTAACTAGCCTTTATTAACTTATAGTAAATATATATTTTTTTCTTGAACTACCGCGTGTGCGTTCATTTCTGGTTGCGGAGTCCAAACCACCTGCCTTGCTCTCGGTTCACAATACCACAGGTTGAAAATGCTACTATAGACTGTGTATACTATATAAAACCATGGAATGTACAAAAATCCCTGTTTGTATTTGCTGTATTATGACCTGACGAAGGAACTTATCCATTGCCGAAATAAGTATAGCCTGTAAATGGCATCTTCACAAAATTCTTGGTTTCCTGAAAGTTTTCCATCAGCAGCATATACATAAAGCTTCCTGTGCTTTCAGAAACTTGAGATTGTTGGACTTTAGTTATCTCTAGTGGTCCCATTGAACAACAGTAGTGACAGTCCCTTTTTGCAAGGTGACCACTGCAGTCAATCACAGGGCTCAGCCGTGGACTCTTCACAAATGGCACGTCACTGCAGTCACATACCATTTGTGAAGAGGTCACTGCTGAGGCCTGTGAGTGGCTGTAGCAGTCATCTGTCACAAATAGGACTTCACTTCTGTGAACAGAAGCTGTTGCTGGAAACAGAGGACCCAGGGAAGGTTTGTGACATTTTTTTAATTTTATTGGTCCTATATGTGACACAACTAAATTTTTAATAAAAAAGTTAGACCATCCCTTTAACTCCATAGCCATAAATACAACTGTTTGTTCCAAGTTTCCTATATCATGGGTTGGTAGTATCTTAGACACTAAAATGTTGATACTACCTAAATGCTGTATTATATACAGAATTGTGAGATCATGTCATAGCCAAGTCTCTGCTAATATGTATTTAAAGAACATTAAAGAAGTTTTGACATTTTCGTTGACAAGTTAGTGGGCAGGCTTAACCTGTGCAATGTACAGTCAGGCCAGCAGTGCTCCGTAATTGTGATTTACATTCAGAGGTAACAGAGGCACTGATCAAGCACTGTGTTTGTCCATATCAGGGATCAGCAGCTAAATGCACTTTCCAGAGCTATTAACTGTCAGTCACAGAGAATAGAAGAGAACAGAGGTGGCCGAGAACATAAACTGGGTCAGCTGACTAAAACTAAGCTCACATTGAATTTCCAGGGCCAGGGCTATTTTATGATGTGCAACCGCACCCTCTACACTTCCTTTAAGGCTTAAACTGAAACTTGAACTGAGCCAAGTATTTGGTGATAAAAGTGAGCAGCAACTTTCAAATTTCATCTAAAAACCAATGATATCTGATACTGACATTTACCCCACCAACAAATGGTGGTGTTCCGAACACAAGTTTGGAACTCTATTACATGTTTGGTTGTACCGTGATATTATTATACTATGGTGGACTTGAATATATGAGGTACTTATTACTATAGTCGGTTATAAGCTACCATGGAGCTCTAACATAGTCTTTCTTTCTTTAGTGCTAAAGGGCCTACCGTTAGACCAAAGCAGAACTATTGCATCCCATCTCCTAACAGAAATTATAGTATTGATAAGATATTAAAAATTTCAGGCTGTCCCTCTATAACTAAGATACACATGCAAGTGCATTTGCATGTATGCAAGTATAATTTTAGCCAGAGGAAGGGCTGTTGAGCGCGAAACAGCTGTTGCCCTGACGCTTTGCTGGCTACTCTCTCCCTATGCTGCTATTTTTATATCTGGAACCAGAATAAAGGCGTTTTTATGATATGACAATCTGGTAAGTGCCCCAATTTCTTTTGTCTTTGCTATTGGAATGGCCTGTTTGAATTTGCATAATGAATTCACCATCACCGCATCCTGTGGCAGTGAGTTCCATAGTCCCACTGCTCCTACAGTAAAGAATCCTCGTTTATGATGATGGTGAAATGTTCTTTCCTCTAGGAATAGAGGATGTCATCCCCTTGTCACCGTCACAGGCCTAGATGTAAAAAGATCATTAGAAAGGTCTTTGTGTTGTCCCTTCATGTATGTGTACATTGTGATTAGATCTCTCCGTAGACGTCTTTTTTTCCAAACTGAATAACCTCAAGTTTGTTAATCTGTCTCTGTACTCCAATCCACCTATTCCCTAATAATCTTAGTTACCCTACTCTTGTCCTTCTTGTACACTGGGGTTCAAAATTGCACACAATAATCGATGTGTGGCCATACTAGTGATTTCATTTGTATAGAGGCATACCTATGTTTTTGTCATGAGCACCTATGTCTCTTTTGATGAATCCCATAATTTTATTTGCCTTGGCAGCAGCTGTCTGGCACTGGTCACTAAAGGTAAGCTTACTGCTCACCAAAATCCCCAAGTCTTTTTCAGCAGCAATCTTAACCAGTAATTTACTATTAAATACATAATCATACATTTTATTTCTTCAACCAAGTCTGGAGTTAGCCTTAGCCTAGGGCATTGGTTTCTAGGTTAGTTAGTGGTAGTTAGACTACGAGAGGAAGTCTTATGTCACCTGGCCCCTCTGCTTGCACAAAAGCCTTTTTGCAACTGCTTTGTAACTGAACATCCCCACTGCTGTACCACTGAAGAAACTTTAGTACCCACAGCCAAAATGTGCCCTGCATTTGCGCAACATTGGCTGGAAAAGGAGGACTAGGAGTCATGAACTGCCTCACATTGCCATGGTGGAAAGGGTCAGAAAAACTACAGGAAAGAGTGAAGAGCAGATGCTACTCCTGTCCATATTTGTAAAGTGCCCAATGTGTGAATACTGCTATTATTGACTTAAAGATGACCTTTCACCACATCCAAGAAGTCTAGCTCTTTAAATTATTTAATTGCTGCTTCTCCACTGATTCTGGCATAGTTGGAATTTTTTCTCTAGCCCCCACCATTCCAAAGCAATCAATGCTGTTAGTTTTAGTGCCTGATATGTTATTTAAGCTCTGTAATGTCAGAAGGGGGGTGCCAGGCAGGGGATATGATTCTGAGTTCTGACACCAAAACTAACTGTGTTTGTTGCTCCCGAATGGTGGGGGCTAGAGATAAAATTCCAACTGTGCTAGAATCAGTGTAGCAACGTCTATTAACAGATACTTAGAACCTGAATTGCATGAAGTGGTGAAAGTTCCTCTTTAAAGGGGTTATCCACCTTAAAAATATTGATGGTCTATCCATATTAGATCTTCGGTGGTCTGACAGCCCAGACCCCCACAGATTAGCTGTTGGGGACAGTGTGGCTCCCTGTAATGTTTACATGTGGGAGTTGGGCTGCTTACTTGACCAACTCCCATATGTAAAGTCTGTTAAAAGCACTTGTCCCTATACACTTTAAGGGGAAAGGGCTTTAAACATTGTTGTGCCTTGCAGACCTTCATTAAATAAATATCCCTATCAGATGGAGGCCAGGACTCTTTGGAATATGCTCAGGATCTGATATTTTAGCTAAATTCTGAAGTGACGGTGAAGAAGGTTGAAGATGTGGGTCTTCTGCTATGAGTAAAGGGTGATGACTACCATCAGCAAGAATATTTGTCTTATCTTATCATTTAACCTTCCTTCGTGACCGACCCGTTTTAGGTTTTAAATGCATACAAACTCTACATACATTTGTTTATTGCATCAAGACTTTTTGCCTTTTTCAGGAACTTATTTTTAAACAAAATACAATAAAATAAAACTATTTTACTAAATTTTAAAATGCTCTTATTAAAATTATAACATTTGTGTTGTTGGGGTCAATTTCGACCCAGGTCTAATATAAGAGTAAAAAAACAATAATAAGTCCCAAAACTGAACTCATAAACACAATATGACTTGACTTTAGTAAGGCCTTTGATAAAGTATCACATAACATTCTTATTGAAAAAATGATCAAGTATGGCTTTGATAAAATATCAGTGAGGTGGGTTCACAATTGGCTTAATGATCGGGCACAACGAGTAATTCTAAATGGCTATACATCAAACTGGAAGAAAGTAAAAAGCGGGGTGCCGCAGGGCTCTGTCCTGGGCCCAGTACTTTTTAATATTTTTATAAATGATCTGGATGATGGGGCTAATGGGGAACTAATAAAATTTGCAGATGATACAAAGATAGGAGGAATGGCCAACACTAGAGAGGAGAGAGAGTGCATCCAAAAGGACTTAGACACACTGGAACAATGGGCTGAGGTGAACAAAATGGTATTCAACAGGGACAAATGCAAAGTTCTACATCTGGGTAACAGAAATGCAAGAAGCATATATAGTATGGGAGGAATAGTACTAAGTGAGAGTACAGGGGAAAAGGATCTGGGCATAATAATAGATCGCAAACTCAACATGAGTCAACAGTGCGGTGCGGTGGCTAAAAAGGCTAACCAAATTCTAGGATGTATCAAGACGAGCATTGTAGCTAGATCAAGAGAGGTAATTATTCCGCTGTACTCTGCCCTGGTCAGACCCCACCTGGAATACTGTGTACAGTTCTGGGCGCCCCAGTTTAAGAAAGACATCGATTCATTGGAGCAGGTCCAGAGAAGAGCAACCAAAATGGTGGAAGGTCTACAAACCATGTCCTACGAGGAGAGGCTAAAAGAATTGGGACTGCTTAGTTTGCAGAAGAGAAGGCTAAGGGGAGACTTAATAGCGGTGGTGAGTTCTTCATCAATTGAAATCTTCAAGCGGAAACTGGATAGGTATATAGCTGGGATGTTTTAGGAATTCCTGCTTTTGCAGGGGGTTGGACTCGATGGCCCTTGAGGTCCCTTCCAACTCAAACAAACAAAAACAAAAACAAAACAAAACAAATATAAACCAACAGCCCACAGCCAGCTCTACCTCCAACAACTTGAGTTAGGGACATGTCCAGGCATGTATGGCCAAATCAGCTTACAGTTGGTACTTTGCAGAGTATACATCTTCAGTGTACACCATGCAACAATGAGGAGAAAATTAGATGCAAGCCAAATTCTGGATTATATCTTGGATGATAATGAATCAGAGGACACACAGCAGCAAACTGATACAGATGAACAGGTTTCTGAGGAGGAAGATGATGTGGAGTATCAACCGGAAGACACAGACAGTTCTGATCAGTCTGATGAGGAGGTCACCGGTGCTGAAGCTGCTCCCGCTGAAAGATTCAAATCCAAAAGTGGCAAGATCATTTGAAGCTCAGTACCTCCAGATGTACATGGCAGGGCAGATGCTTCAAATGTCATAAAAATGACTCCTGGGATCACAAGGTTTGCTGTGACAAGAGTAAGTGACATCAAGACATGTTTTGATCTGTTTATGCCATTGTCAATAAAAAAAAAGTCATTATTGCTATGACAAACCTTGAAGGAAAAAAAAGTCCACGGCAACATGTGGAATGACCTTCATGATGATGACCTGGATGCCTACATTGGTGTTCTTCTCCTTGCTGGAGTGTACAAATCCTGCAATGAGTCCACTGATGACGCATCGACAGGCAGGAATATTTTCCAGGCAACAATGTCACTTCAAAAGTTTCAAATGATATCAAGAGTCCTCAGATTTGACAACAGAGCCACCAGAACAAAATCTGACAAACTTGCTCCCATCAGGGATGTTTGGGAGAAATGGGTGCAGCTCCTTCCACTGATGTTCAACCCAGGGCCAGAGGTGACAGTAGACGAACGTTTTCTCCCTTTCCGCGGAAAATGCCCCTTCCGGCAATACATGCCAAGTAAGCCAGGCAAATACGGCATAAAAATCTGGGCAGCCTGTGATGCAAAAACTAGCTATGCATGGAATCTACAGATTTACACAGGCAAGTCTGCAAGCGGCATCCCTGAAAAAAACCAAGGAAAACGTGGTGTCCTCGATATGATTACTGGACTGCAGGGTCACAACATTACTTGTGACAATTTTTTTACCAGCTTTGACCTTGGACAAGAACTTCTCAGGAGGAAAATCACCATGGTGGGCACAGTGAAAAAAAACAAACCTGAGCTGCCCGCTGAATTGTTGCAGATGAAGGACAGGGCTCCACTTTCCTCAAAGTTTGTTTTTACAGACACCACCACTGCTGTTTCATACTGCCCCAAAAAATGACGGAATGTGGTACCGATGTCCACACTTCACAAAGATGCAGCTGTGTCATCAGGAAGTGACAAAAAGCCCAGAATCATCCTGGACTATAACAAAAACAAAGGAGGAGTGGACAACCTGGACAAGCTGACTGCCACCTACACTTGCCAGCGAATGACTAGGAGATGGCCAGTGGTTGTATTTTCCAACATCCTTGATGTGTCAGCATACAATGCATTTGTGTTGTGGACCCACATTCACCAAGGATGGAATTCAAAGAAAAAAAAACAAGTGGAGGATGTTTCTTGAGGAACTAGGAAGATCCCTTGTCAAGGCGCACATTGACCAAAGGGAACGGGTGCCCCGAGACCCAGCCGCTGCAGCCTTGGTACGACAACTCCAGAGCTCAACAAGTGCTTCGCCCACACCCACAGCAACACAAAGAGCATCATCACCAGCATCCTCCTCAACCAGCCCTGCCTCAACATCAACCACAACAGCCACAACCCCAGTGAGACCACCTGATTCTAAAAGAAAGAGGTGTCAGGTCTGCCCTAGCAATAAGGACAGAAAGACAAACACATCGTGCTTCGCCTGCAAAAAATACCTCTGCAAAGAACACACAAAAAGTGTCACTTTTTGCCACACATGAATCTAAATACTAATGCATCTAAAAACTAGTACTTGATTTCTGTTGATTTGATTTGCTTGATTGATTGTTGTTTGTTTGTTTGACCTAGAAAAGCTACTTTTTATTATTATTGCTATTAATGTTAATATAATTTTCATCTTTTATTTGTATTGAAGTTCTATAAAAAAAAAAAATCTGTTTTTTGCCTTTTTCATAAAGTAGATATGGGTCAAAATTGACCCGTAACACCATAGATGTTACTAGAGTTAATAATATAAAATATATATATGTATATTTTTTTTTACATTTAAGAAATGTGTTCTAAAACCCTTCAGTAATAGTCAGGTAATATAACAAACTTTTTTAAGATTATATTAGTCTCTTGAGGTTCATTTGACAATATTTCTATATTGAAAATGAAGGGTACGCTCTGAAATGAAAGGCCCAGGGGGCCACAACAAAAATATTAAAATCAATCCTTCCATGGATGAGAAACCCTAACAAGGTAACTAAGAGGTACGAAACAAATTGGATCATAAATAACTGTTTTTAGGGTATCCTAGGGGTGATTTAAGACACGGGTCAAAATCGACCCGTTAACATAAGAAAGAGTAACAGAAAGCTAACACTAGAGGAAGGTTAAATTAAGAACCCTCAAATTGTCTTCCATAACAAGGCATATTCACAGGATATACTATAAATGTCTGAAAGATGTAAGTCCTTACTCAGAGACCCACACCAGCATCTTATGAATGGGGATCCCTTGCCCTGCTGTAGCTGCTGTAAATTGTGAATATGTATACTCACTGCTATGGGAGTTAAGAAAGTAGCAAAGGCCATTTCTGTGGATAAGCCATATATGCATGGTATAAGAATACCACTTTAAGTAATTTAGGGTTGTTTTTTACTCCACTAACCTTCTTTTTAGAGACAGAGCAGCAGAGTTAGTGGCTATGCACTAGGGTCTTTGGAAAATGGTCCAGCCATGTGTATAGAACTCACAGCATCATAGTGAGTTATGATTCAGTGAGCTCCTTAACGGCCCGATCCCTATTGTACTAAACTGACAGAAAGTTGTTAGTTTAGTACAGTAGCGATCAGGCCATTTGGAGCTCACTGCATCATAACTGACTATCATGCAGTGAATTCTATGCACACAGCCCACACAGGGACCATTTTCCACAGACGGAACTCGGTCGTGTACATGGCCACTTGCACATATTCCAGTAATGGTGGGGGCTCTCCCCATCCGGTTATTAGCTAATTTCCTAATTTGAGGCTTTGTTAAGGAGATCTGCAGCGCACAGGTAGGGCCTCAGGGAGTGGGTTATATGCCACTCCTTGCATTCTGTGTTACAATGGAACTAGGTTACATTGCACTATTTCTTATTAACACTATTTCTATTCTGTCAACTAATTTTAGAACCACATTTACTTTAATTTCCTGCTCAAAAGTGGAGTTGTATTTTATTGTTGCTATGTGCGCCAGTTTTCTAATGCAAAATGCTTATCTAAAGTAAGTCAAGCAAGAGTTATAAAGAGCAAAGTGTCATCCAAGATGTGCCCAATGTATGTATCACACAGTGTCCACCACTGTGATCAATTTGGCGCATCTTGTGACTGCCTTGTGTAACTTCATGGTATATAACTATTAGCTTTAGTAAATGTGACCATTATTTTCACAGTGTTTTATCTGGGGGAACTTTTCGATGTTCATTTTAATATTACTTTTTATTTATTTTTTATTTACCCTTTTATTGTTTAACACGAATATAGCATACATTTTCACTGTATACAAAATATTAATTTGGGGACAGAGACAAAGACCTCTGCTGTGTTCTTCCTCTTACTAATGATGATAAACTACTCTGAGTTTCCGCTCCCATATGTTCTCAGAAGTAAAGGCAGGAATCCAGGTAAGTCTCCTCCTGTGTCATCTGCAAGTTATTTTTATTCATCAAAATACCCATAAATCATTTTGCTACTGAGTCTGTAATCTTCTCGCACGTTTAGGCTTCTGTATTATCTGCTTTCTACTGCAATATCATTACTGTGAATATTTATATCAGATTATTCATGTCATCAATAGTGGCTGTGCTCATCTTCATACTGGAATATTAGAGAAAGAATATGTTTTACAAGAGTAATAGTTTTCCCAACATTTCAAAGGGTAAATATTGTTATTATTGGTTATCTGACACATATTAAAGTTACCAAATAAATACAGAAGGTTACTACAAATATGGGGGAACTTTATTAACCAATCTACATCAGTTTTCTAGAGTAGATGGGTGTAATTGTGGTGGATCTTTGGTGCATGGCCCTTTCCTGAACAAATGATACCTCGTACTGTGCCTCATTCATTACTTTGTGTGAAATTGGGTCTAGTGGGGTGGAAAATGGGGCTGGCTGGGGAAGGGGTACCTCAGCCTAAGTTATGTAGCGCATGGCAGTTCACCTGCTTTATGTAGAGGACAGAGCACAAGTCAGGGATTTCATTAAGACTGGCAAAAGAAATGCCAGTCTTAATGAATCTCCTTCTCACATTTATTTAAGGGCTGCATAGGATCAGTGGATGAGATCATCATGAAGCCACCCCATGCCTTTCTATATTTTGTATGTATTCCTATATTTTGAATAGGTCATCACTATACATTGTGAACGACCCCTGTGGTCTTTGACAGAATAAAGAACATTTTAATGTTTATCCAGGCATATCAGCATGCTCATACAGGTACTGTATGCCTAGTACTCTGGTATTCCCTATTCAAGTGCACTGGCATCAGTGGTGTTGTGAGATGTCATTATATGAGGATTTCAAAGTCAAAACCCTATAAAGAAGTTTTCTGGGACTTAAATATTGATGACCTATCCTTATGACTATCCTGATGACTATTGATGATTATCTTTAGGTCATCCTTAGGATAGGCTATCAGTATGTGACCAGTAAGTGTCCGCCACCCAGGACCCCCACTGATCAGTCGTTTGAATAGGCCACAGAATTCATGATCACTGCAGCCTCTTTCCTGTGCCAATGATATCATGTTAATCAGTCACATGGTACAGCAGCATCTCAGTCCCATTCAAGTGGCAGTGAATTGTCATCTGAATGCTGCGGCCTCTTTAAGCAGCTGATCTGCGCAATGTACCAAGTGTGGGACCCCCACCGATCACACATTGAAGATCTATCCTAAGGCTCCTAAAGTCCCAGAATATACCTTTAGGATTGGAATATTGGACCCTAACTACTCACAAGAATGGGGAACTAGTGGCTTAGAGTATTTTATATACTACTTACCTTGGTTTAAAGGAGTTTTCTGTTCTTTTAATAAAGTTGTTCACTTGCAGGGAATCATATACAACAAAGACATTGCTTAAACTCACCCTTTAAATCCTCCCACTAGTCTTGTAGCAATGACAGCACATGTAGTACTGTGCAAATGTTTTACGCAGGTGTGGAAAAATGCTGAAAAATAAGAATGTTTTTTTTTTTTTTAAATAGAAGTGTTAATTATTTTTGTCAATTAACAAATTATGTGAATGAACAAAAGACAAATGTAAACCAAATCTATTTGATGTGACCACCCTTGGCAGAGGAATCCTGAAAATGATGATCTGGCCCCTACAGAGCTCTGATCTCAGCATCATCCAGTCTGTTTGGGATTACATGAAGAGACAGAAGGATTTGAGCAAGTCTAGGTCAATCCAACTGTGTTTTCCATTTACTATTGAACAGTTCCATATTCAGGAATATGCTAAAGTTGAAAATGTACATTTTTGTTCATAAATCTTACTTTGTACTAAAACAATAAACAGTAATAGACTGTAAAATAGACATATATGTACAATATTAGTTCACTAAAGCTCTACATTCACAATTTGTACACTGTATGACTTGCTTAATGTCTATTATATACCTCTGTGATATTATCTAATAGTAATGTTACTGATACTTTTCAGCTCTAGCTGTCTTAATTGACAAGAAGGACTTCATTATACAGTAGGTAGGAATTGATTCATGTAACTATAAAGTCTATTCCATGTGAGATGATGAAGTGTGTGTGCACACAGTCTTCTGCCAAGTCATCTGGACTAACACTATGAGCTGAACTAACAATTTATGAGCCATCAGTCACATAGGCAGACAGTAGAAACCTTTGCAAGATATAGATATTCACAGCTGGCAAAAAAATGTGAAACTTTGCAAAATCCGAGCTAACTCATGAGCACAGCACTTTCAATTTGACTTTTACGATAATGGTAGCATTTACCCCGTACAGTGACACCTGCAAGACTAGTTATTATACGAAAAGTTAACTTTCCAAGGAACTTTCTAGAATTGCCATTCTCAGCTAAGCAACACTGAGTAATTGGTAACCATAAAGTAATGGACTTTGTTAGCTTATACACTCATTGACAAAAAATAAATAACACAGCAAAAAGGAGTTGTTGGAATCGACTGAAACTTTATGTGTGTGAATGTAATGATGATATAGGGGTTACAATTTTAGAGCAAAAGAAAAGGTTTGTTGGGGAGTACAGTACAATTGAAATATATATTTCTGTCAATGAGAGTACTTTGGAGCTTCTTGTATGCAAAGAAGGAGCACCTTTAGAATGAAATACAATTCATACCCTAGAGTACTAGTCATGTGCTTCTCAAGATCCCGTTTCTCTTTGGTGATGCGCTTTATATATGCACTTCACATTTTTAGGATTTTTTTTTTAGTAATGAAAGTCCATACATTGACTATTTGGACAATGTATTTTGGGGCTGTTTAGTTGCACTCATTTTACACTGTATGCCAGTATTATCTGAGATCTGTAAGTCAGGGCATTGCAGTAATAATTGTTTGCATTTTTTTTCTATTTTTTACTTATGTACACAGCACAGAGGACATCCAATTCATGATGCATCTACTAAATGATAATAATATTCATAACATTTAATCGTAATCATAGATCTGTAAAAATACTTGTATGGGTAAGTCTCTGTCACAAATACAGACAGCAATAGGACCTGCTCCTAATTATGCGGGTGGTTTCTACGATCCAGACACTGATCCATAAAAAAAATGGACATGTGCATAGGCTCATAAAAAATGATTGGTCCATAAACTATAATTATTTACAGATTTGTAAATATGAATAATACAGTATGTGGAAAACAGCTACAGTTGTGTACATGGGGCTTAATCCTGGTCAGGTTCTCACTTAAGTATCTGCACAGATCAGCCATGTTCTAGTCCCATCTGGCTCCTGTTCCTGAGGTATCTGTCTCAAGACATCTTATTTCTGTTTCTGACTCCTCGCTTGTTCCTGAACTTTAGTCTATTGGTTTCTCTATCCTTGTTCCAAAGACTTAGTTCCTCATTGGTCTCTGGGTTCTAACTCCTGACTCAGGAACCTGATGCTTCCTTCAATCAGATCCCTCTTGTACCACTTTCCATTCTGTTTCTACTAATTCTGACCCATTGATTTTCTTACCATGCTACATTCAATCTGGTTGTCTTGGCTTTGACCAGTGACTCTTTCTAAATATCTCTAATCCAGTCTTCCTGGCTTTCACCCACAACTCTATCTGATCATACTCCAGCTCGGTTCTTCTGGCTCTGCACTTGGCTCCATCTCCATCACTGTTCTCTGACTCATCTCACCCTGTACTCTATCCTGGCGCTGTTAAACTCTATACTCTGAGTCTAGCCTGTGCCAAATTGGTTGAAGCCTTATGCTTCCACTTTCTATTCAAGATATGTGACAGATGCATGACTTGAAGTGGAGCCAGTGTGCTTTCCAAAACCTATTTTATCTTGTTTTCTGTTTATTTGACCTTGTCTATTTTTTCTGCTATATCTGTTAACTTTAAACAAAAAGGAAGGGAAAAGTCACTCTGAATTATGCAGCAATGTTAAAAGCAAGACCTCTAATGCCATCACAGGAGGAGATGTACACACACAACTTATTTAGTCTTGACTATGTATCTGAAAGGCAAAAGGAGTTATTAAATGTTAGAGATTGCAATGTTAGAGAGCAAATCCCTTCCCTTCCCGCTCCTCATCATATGCACAATCACACGCTGTTGTTAGAATAGCACTGGATAGTCCTGATCACAGCACAGACCTCAATGCTCATAATGAGGAGCTCCATCTCTCAGCCGTCGGAAAACATAATGACTTAGATCTTTTTTACAATTTCAAATCAGATCATTTGCATAAAACTAATGCAAGTTCATTTTTCCCTTGCTGCAGTTTAGTGATAAATTTCTAATCCCGCATGGCTCATTTCATTGTGACAGAAAAATGTTTAATGAACAGTTACTTTATCTCTCGGAAAAGATGAGAACTTTCACTCAACCTCAAGCTTGTAGCAACCAACCTAAACTGTGTGTACATTACCGTTATTGTAGGAGACAATCTTCATCTTCATACATGACAGAGCATGCTGATAACTGTAGTCCTACAGTAGTATAAGTCTAATCTACACACCATGTCATGTTGATCAGCTCATTGTACACATCAGGTAGGAGAAGAAGTTTTTATGCTTCTTAATCACTGGCTGAACATTGTGCATGCTCAATACCTGTAACTTAAAGGGGTTATAGGGGGATATAAATAGCTTACCAGTGCATTCTTTGCACTAGATAAGCTTACTTACTAATATATGTGCAGGTCCACAGTCATCCCTATTCTTAGTTTGCAGAGCACAGCATGGTTCCAGTATCTGGAAATGCACTGGTAAGCTTTTTTTTACCCCACATAACTGCCTTAATGTGATTCCAACCTTTAAAATCCTTTCTTTCCCTTTGGCCATAAGAGACACATCAGTGCTTGCACCTCCAGTACTATCTAATCTTTTATTAACTCATGTTTGCCTTTTAAGAATTGTACCTTTTAAAAAATCATCTTGAATCACTAGCAGGGATGGGATGCAGCCGGTTCTCCCTGATTCTGCCAACTCGGTTGTTAAAATTACTTCCGGTTCACAAAACCAGAGCGAAGTATTGTCCTAACCTGGTTTTGTATGTCTCTCCCTGCCACATTTGCTTAAAGATTAGAGAGGAGACTGTACACATCAAAGCTGTTTCCTCCTCCTACCTCTTCAAGTGAAAATGCCTGCAGATGGCACAATGACATCTTTGCTCCCTCTCGGGTGGGTCAGAGAGTGTTCAGGCAACAGTCTAAGCTCTCTGTGACTTGACACAGGCAGATTCATTGATATCATCATGTCAAAAATTCCTTTGCTGTTCACCCATCCATGGTGAAAAAGGATTTTTAAAAAGTCCTATTCTATAGGGGACGGGGATGGGAGGGGGTACCAACTATAAGGGGATACTGTGGGGGACAGGGGACAATGTGAGGAACAGTGGACACTGATCAGGACATGATGGTACTGTGGAAAACAGGAGGCATTGTGGGGAACAGAATGCACTATGGGAGAAGGGGGGTAAATGGAAAACACAGAAACAGTGAACTCTAATCAGATGATACCTGTAAGGCAGGGTTCACACTACCGTTGATGTCCGTTCTGATAGTGTCGGTTAAAAAAAAGAAAAAAAAAAAAATGGACACCTATCATAACAGACATTAACGGACACTAACTGATGTTAATGTGTCAGTTTTTTAAACTGATCCAATTGATGGATTAGTTTAAAAAAACGGACATATTAGTATCAGTTAGCATCAGTTAGTGTTCGTTTTTTAACACTGTCCGTTTTTTTTTTTTCTGCTTTCTGAGCAAGCGCAGGAAAAAAACGGACATAAAATAATTGCCTCCCACAAAGCCAGCCAGTTCATTTTGCTCTGCACTGATGAGGGACAAAAATCCCGAAACGGCGCTGTATGCAGATAAATGAAATTGGCTTGGCTAAAATTCCTTTTGCTGTCTCAAGACTCGGTGAGTCAAAAGCAAATTGAGGATCTGTTACATCCAACAGAGGGCGCATGAGCTCCCCAGCTCCTTTCCCATAATGCCTTGTGATATGTAGATGCTTAGTAGAGGGCGAAAGGCAATTTAAAACTCTACACACCTTCACTGGTGATCTCCTCAAGGAGAGATGTTCCTGTCTATAGCCTTTATGACGCTGAGCTGTGAGGAACGCCCCCTCAGTACAGTGCTATGGGTGAGTACAGTCAGGGGGGGCCTTCCTCACAGTGCAGCTAGACTGTCAGGAATGCCCTTCTGACGATGGGCAGAAAACTACTGGAACCGATATCTCCAGCCCCGGGGCACATAACAGGAAAGCCGACAATAATAATAATAAAGCCCATTTTTTATATGTGACTGCTAGATCTGCAGCTATAGTAAAGGACCGAGTAAAGCAATTTTACACTGTCAGCACTGTCTTGCTTGGCTTTTTACATTGTTGTCCATGGTTTCTCACTATTAGGTATAATGGTGGTGATTGAGGAGTGAGAGAAAATAAAAAATGAGATTTCTACAATTTATTATTGTACTGAAGATTTTGCTGCATGACATGAGCTACAAGTTGGAAACAATAGAACAACAGCAAATCTTTCAATCTCCTTGTCTATGGCATCATCCTGTCATTTTCACTCATTTTGGTGGTTAATGTCCATTACATCTAGGATTCATAGTGAGCAGAGGAGCAAATAATATCCCATTCTATATATAAGTGTATTGGCTAGTGATGACATTCAACCAGGGTCGGAAAGGCCCACCGGGGAACCGGTGAATCCACCGGTGGGCCCCGAGCCCCGACTATTAGTCCTCATGTCATGGGGGCCCGATCGGGATCCTGACCATCCCGATCAGGCCCCTGACCAGTGGCGTTACGATCCCCCTGCGACCGCGACCGGACCCGGCAGGGTACGGGGCCCGCGGCCAGCTGGAGATGGCCGGGGCCCCGGACCACTATGATAGCGGTCGGGGAAAGCCTGGTTCCCCGACCGCTATACATACTGTTATTGGAAAGGGGCCCTGGCATATTGCCAGGCCCCTTTCCAATAGATGGCAGCCCAGGGGAGGTGACTGAAAATAATAAATGCATATTCTCACCTCTCCTGGGCACAGCGTCCTCTCCGACGCTCTTCTGTCATGTGACTGAGGCCTGTGATTAGGCCCCGGCGGTCACATGGGGGCGCGACCGCGTAATGACGTCAGTGCGCCCTCAAGTGACCGCTGAGGCCCAATCACAGGCCTCAGCAGCGTCGTCGGAAAAGGGCCTGAAGACGCTGAAGGCGACAGGATGGAGCGAGGATGCCAAGGAAAGGTAAGGCAAGGTGAGTATGAGAGTTTGTTATTTTTAATCACTTCCCCTGGGCCTCCGATTATTATACTCTGGGGTCTGAGGAGACCCCAGAGTATAATAATAGCACTGAAGCGGAGGGGGCTATTGGGCGCATATAATACTGTGTGGGGGCCACTGTGGGCTTATAATACTGGGTGGGGGCCACTGTGGAGCTTATAATACTGGGTGGGGGCCACTGTGGGGAGTATATAATACTGGGTGGGGGCCACTGTGGGGAGTATATAATACTGGGTGGGGGCCACTGTGGGGAGTATATAATACTGGGTGGGGGCCACTGTGGAGCTTATAATACTGGGTGGGGGCCACTGTGGAGCTTATAATACTGGG
Organism: Leptodactylus fallax; assembly: GCA_947044405.1. Classification (NCBI taxonomy): domain Eukaryota; kingdom Metazoa; phylum Chordata; class Amphibia; order Anura; family Leptodactylidae; genus Leptodactylus; species Leptodactylus fallax. The sequence goes on from CAMRHE010000643.1 coordinate 18,555, forward strand.
TGGTGGCCACTGTGGAGCTTATAATACAGGGTGGGGGCCACTGTGGAGCTTATAATACAGGGTGGGGGGGCCACTGTGGAGCTTATAATACTGGGTGGGGGCCACTGTGGAGCTTATAATACTGGGTGGGGGCCACTGTGGAGCTTATAATACAGGGTGGGGGCCACTGTGGAGCTTATAATACAGGGTGGGGGCCACTGTGGAGCTTATAATATAGGGTGGGGGCCACTGTGGAGCTTATAATACTGGGTGGGGGCCACTGTGGAGCTTATAATACAGGGTGGGGGCCGCTGTGGAGCTTATAATACTGGGTGGGGACTACTGTGGAGCTTATAATACTGGGCGGAGGCCACTGTGGAGCTTATAATACAGGGTGGGGGCCACTGTGGAGCTTATAATACAGGGTGGGGGCCACTGTGGAGCTTATAATACTGGGTGGGGGCCACTGTGGAGCTTATAATACAGGGTGGGGGCCACTGTGGAGCTTATAATACTGGGTGGGGGCCACTGTGGAGCTTATAATACTGGGTGGGGGCCACTTTGGAGCATATAATACTGGGTGGGGGCCACTGTGGAGCTTATAATACAGGGTGGGGGCCATTGTGGAGCTTATAATACAGGGTGGGGGCCACTGTGGAGCTTATAATACTGGGTGGGGGCCACTGTGGAGCTTATAATACAGGGTGGGGGTCATTGTGGAGCTTATAATACTGGGTGGGGCCACTGTGGAGCTTATAATACTGGGTGGGGGCCATTTTGGAGCATATAATACTGGGTGGGGGCCACTGTGGAGCTTATAATACAGGGTGGGGGCCATTGTGGAGCTTATAATACAGGGTGGGGGCCACTGTGGAGCTTATAATACTGGGTGGGGGCCACTGTGGAGCTTATAATACTGGGTGGGGGCCACTGTGGGGAGTATATAATACTGGGTGGGGGCCACTGTGGAGCTTATAATACTGGGTGGGGGCCACTGTGGAGCTTATAATACTGGGTGGGGGCCACTGTGGAGCTTATAATACTGGGTGGGGGCCACTGTGGAGCTTATACTCCATACAGTGGCTCCTTCATTTTTTTTTTAATTACGCAGGGGCAGGTGAAAAAAACAAAACCAAAAAACCCCCCACATACTTTCTTTCCTGTCCCCAGTGTCTCCCAGAGCAGTTCGGTCCTGCAGTTCTGTTGTTTTCTTCCAGCTGACGTTCCCTCTGCACGTGACTACCTGTGACGTCACGTGACCCCTGAGGCCAATCAGTGGCCTAAGGGAAGGGACCTGGGACGTTGCAGCCAGTGAGGAATTCTGGCAAAAGAAGACAGCGGAGCTGCAGGACCGGTATGTGCTGGGAGGACACCGGGTACAGGTGAGTATGTTTAGCATTTTTTTTTTTTTTTTTTGGGGGGGGGGGGGGGGGGATTCACCTCTCCCAGACTAATTATAAAAAAGAAAAAAAATTACACTGGACAATCTCTTTAAAGTGTGGTGCATTAGGGGTGTATATTAAAGGGGTTGTCCAGGCATAATTTGTTATGGTTTATCTTCAGGATAGGCCACAGATACCTGATCTGTAGGAGGCTGACCCCGGACCGATCAGCTGTACGGAGCCACTTCTGATGCCCGTACTGTACACAATACAGGGCCAGAAGCAGAAAGCTATGTCCACTGTATAGGGGCTGGGCACCTTCACTGTATTTCAGCACTTATTGAAGTCAGTAGGAGCTGAGCTGCAGTGAAGGCGCCAGGCTGCTATACAGTGGATGGAGCTTTCTGCTTCCGGCCCTGTGTTGTGTACAGAACAGGTGCCAGAAGTGGCTCCGAACAGCTGATGGGGCCATGTGTCAGCCCTCTACCGATCAGGTATTTATGGCCTATCCAGAGCATAGGCCATAAAAAAGATTAACCCTGGACAACCCCTTTAATATGCCCCACACAGTTTAATGTCCCCCCCACAGGATGTTAGCCCCCATCACTGCTCCCACACAATATAATGGCCCCATCACTGTTCCCCATACAGTATGGGGGACCAGTGAAGAGGCCACTATGTGGGGGGACCAGTGAAGTGACCATAGAAAAATTTGGCCCAGTCAACCCCTTAAAAGAGGTTGTCCATAAACTGGATCGACCACTGTGTCGGCCGCCAGGGGAGGTGTAAAAATAAGAAAATTTTTTAAAAAGCATACTCACCTGTCCCCAGCACCCCGTTGTCCCCTGCCTGTGTCTGTTCGGTCTCATGGCGGCGCCTCATTTCTGGAAATCCTGTACCTAATTGGTCTTAGCGATCACATGAGGTGCAGGACTCCCAGCAAGGAGTCACCGGCATGAGACTGAATGGACACTGGCAGCAGACAACGGAGCACCGGGGACAGGGGAGAATGCTTTTTAATTTACTTATTTTTTACTTTACACCTCCCGCCAGCTACATGGGTTGCTCCAATTCCTTAGGATAGGCCATCAATATTACATCTACGATGATACAACAGCCAGGACCTCTGCAGATCAGCTTTTCCAGGACAGTGCGGCTACAGGTAAAGGTAGCAATTCTTGGAGCCACGCTGTTCACTTGCCATACAAGGTGTAGCAGTAGGTTTAGGTAGTGCAGTGGTGCACATGGTATAGTGGGTGAGCAGCATGGCTCCCGGCATGTTATTACCTTTAGCCGCCCTGTCTCGGTACCGCTGATCTGCAGGGGTTCTGATGGTGGGCCCCTAGAAACAATTCCACTGGTGGGCCCTAGACATCCCAGTCCGACACTGCATTCAACCTATCTATCTGAAATGCTATATAGTTATGCTGGGTTCTGGTCAGGTCTGGACAGACTCCCTTAAAGAGGACCTTTCACGTCGTCATGTATATGCTGTTTTACACACCACTAGAAAGTCGACAGTGCGCTGAATTCAGTGCTGTGTCGGCTTTCCCGTTATGAGCCCCAGGGCTGGAGATATCGGGGGTCTAAATTTCACCATTCACTCTCAGAAGGGCATTCCTGACAGTCTAGCTGCACTGTGAGGAACGCCCTCAAAGACTGTACTCGTCCATAGACTTGTACTGGGGGGGTGTTCCTCACAGCTCAGCGTCATCACTGGGCGGTACGGAACACCCCCTCTCTCTGTACTTGTCCTGTAACCCTGTACTGTCAGAGGGGGCGTTCCTTACCGTCCAGTGATGACGCTGAGCTGTGAGGAATGCCCCCTCAGTACAGGGCTATGGACGCATACTGTCAAGGAGGGCATTCCTCACAGCGCAGCTAGACTGTCAGGAATGCCCTTCTGACAGTGAACGGTGAAATTTAGACCCCCAATATCTCCATCCCCGGGGCATATAACGGGAATTCAGTGCGCTGTCAGCTTTCTAGCGGGATGTAAAACTGCATATACATGAGGACGTGAAAGGTCCTCCTTAAAAGTGCACTAGATTTATTAACGTGGCTGATGCTTGATAAATCTGACACATCGGTAAATTGTCTAGTTTAACTTTACATCACTTGTAAGCTGGCTTGGTTTTTCACAAAATAATGTGCCGAAATGTTGGGGTGTTTTGTAGTACATCTTAAACTCCAATCCATTTGTGACATTCCTTGCTCATTTGTTGGAGAAGGCGCAGAACCTGCCAAACACTGTCAAAAAAACGTAATAAATGAGGTGTAAGTTTTAGGCACAAATTATGCCAGAATTCTGGCACCGTTATATTAGTAAATCTGCCCCACTGTGTAACTTCCAAGCCTATGTGCTTTCTACTAAAAGGAGAAATAACAAAAATCTGTGGTTTGCACAATGAAAAGTGTTTGCGACAGAAAGGGTATCATCCCACATTGCAGCTATAGCCGTAATGCCGTAACACCTTCTCCCATTCAGGGGTAATGGCTTACCCTGTGCCTATAAATGCCCCTTCTCTGCCCAAATGTCATTATGTTGCAGCTTGATGCTTTCAATCTTCAGCTTGATTTTTTTTCTGTAAAAGAAATGATACAAGAAGGATATTTATTATTTCTTAGCCAGAGAATAGTAACAGCTATAATTTACAGATTATCTTAAAATGTGCAGTGTTGCCTTATAACTGCTGAGTGTTACAGTCTTGTGAACATTTATGTAACAGAAATTCCAGACACATTAACCATCGCTAATCATTTCCTCCCCAAATCATCTACAGCTTTACGTGATATAAACTGTCAAGCAAAAGTTTAGACCATTCAGTGATGCAAGATGTTTACCAAGATACTAACATGCTGCATTAAACACCATACAGTCTCTTAGTAACAGAATGTGAAGCTATTAAAACTCTGACAGTAGACAGATCCATTATTATTCGGCCTGCGGATAAATGTGGTGTCTTGGATTTCATGGACATCAAAATTACACATGGTGCATAATATTGTTATATCAGCCCATTTAAAGTGGACTGACAGCTTCCTACTGGTATACATTGTGGCAGCTGGAATTTCTCATTAAATTTTAATGACATGTAGCATGTTCACCCAAAAAAAACAATGGTCAAGGCTCAGGAAGAAGAAATGATTCCCAAATCACCTTATTTTATTGTAAATCTATAAACATCCCACATTTTACAGTAGTGTTGGATAAACAGCAACCAACAGATGTAAATAAGGCTTTTATTAATAAGAATAAGAAACAAGAATTGCTTTGACTATGGAACATCTCAGGCCTCAACAGTACCCATCTACAGGCCTTGAGGTGGCACAGTGATTAGGGGGTGACACTGAAGTGATGGTATAGGGTCCACCGGGGCTCTCCCCGTTACTTGTTTCCAGTGTGATGGTGTTTTGGGATGCCCTTGGTGTTAGGGGTGAATGATGGTGCAGGAGACAGGATCACAGTTGAAATGGAGTGCTGCTCATGGTACAGTTTATTTGGCTCAGATTCATCCAGTTACAAAGCAACACAGAGGCACATTCACTTACTGCAGAAGGTACCACATGTGTGACACTTTACATACACATAAGTGCCTGTTGCTCTCCACCCCTTCTTCAGTCCTCTAACTCTTTCCAATGTGGCCATCTGGGCAGCCCCTGGGATCTAGCTCTCCTTTCCAACCACCCTTAGAGAAATATAGGGCATGCTTTGTTTTTTGTAGTGCAAGCAAAACTACTTGAAAGGGGAATCCTCAAGCACAAAACTATTGTACCTGACTTTTGAGGGTCCAACTGTTGGGATCTTAGCGATCATGAGAACAGTGGTTCCTGAGTCTCATTTTTATGGGACAGCTTAATAATTGTTGCACACCATTCATGTACCATAACATGGTCCAGGTAGGGTTACTTGCAGTCATTTACTTACTTTTGAAAATAGGCCAATGACAGCAAGTAATCCAGACTACATGGTCTAAACAAGCCCATGACACCTCACAGTGTACTAGTCAAATGTACTAGTTAAATAGACGGTCACCATTTTGATCAATTTGTCAGAAATGAATCCCAAAACTTTCGAAATTCTGCAAAAATTAGTTTTGTTATGGATCTTTTTACTCACCTCCAGTTGTCAGCTTAGATTCTCAGCTTACAGCACTCATTGTCTGTTGTGTCTGTTACTATCAATGACCTAGAGTAACCTAAACCACATGATCTACTATTGGTTATTAAAGTAAAGAAACAACATTTCAGGGCAATAGGAGATATGATCATCCTGAGGGTGCTTTTATTGTACCACATATAAATACTACATGTGTCATTTTTGCAGGTAATATCTTTTATAATAGTTTCTCTCCATTAAAGCCAAAGGCTGAAAACAGGCGCTTTAGTGTTTGTGCATACACAGGGACCTTGTTAGAAAGGGGCTAATCGTCACCTAAAAATGGAACATAGCACGGCTTGCTACTGTCTACTAGATTGCTTAGAAAGGAACCATGCCAATTATTCACATGGCACACAATTGTAGGTGGACTCTTGTACACAAGGGGCATTCCATTTATTGTATTAATTTCTATGCAATATAGTCCACTGATGAACCACATCTTATATGGGGAAATGCATCTGGACTTTGATAGTGGTGATAGTTATATTTAGTATCAAGGTAAATAAGGGTCAGGGTTTTAAGGGCACCCTTGTCAGGGTTGGGTACAAGGTGGATTTAACAATGATATCCATATTTTGATCTTAACTGCTGGACTTTGGAACTCACTTTCAAGTATTGTGATTAAACTACGGAACCAAAAACAAAATTTTTTTTTTTTATTAGAAAATGATTCCTAGTTTTAAGCTTGTTAAACCTGCGGTATACCATAGAGAGTATGCAAAAAAAATTTGCATGGATGCAAGTAGAACATGGAAGCTTATAGCATGCCACTCTCTCACACTCTCATAAAAATCTGTAAAGGTCGCACCCTACCGATAAAAGTTATAGCTAATCCTAGTAATAAACTAGGGAATAAGCCTTTAAGTGACACCGTGTTGTCATAAAAATAGTCTTCGTTTTCCTCTAAACTATTAAAAGCCACAAAAAACAAACACAAATTATACCTAATAGCTATGCAGGATATTCTAATGGACAAAATGGGCATCAGATCTCACATGACAACAGAATGCATTACAGGAAGGTGCATGGATTTCTGTTTATACATAATTTTGGAAGAAATTGAGAATAAAAATAGTTCACATACATTGACAACACAAGATTGTCGAGTCTTTGTTCAGTTCTGCTTAGACAGCTGTACAGTCTTTCATAAACTGGCTGTCTGAACAATAGAAATAATAAGCAAGCTTTATCCGCTCACAGGGTTTAATTTGGGCACTTGCATCAAGTGTTCTGCATCCCCTCCTCAACCTGTCAGCAGCACCCAGTTTATCACAGCCTGCACTCCCTCTTGTGGAGGAAGATGCTGACATCTCTTTGCTTTAAGATGCCGAACAGAACAAAGGCAATAGGCTGGAGCAATACTGTCACAACCATTCTACTGCAATCTTCTATCATCTAATCTCTGCTATTGTTCAGTGAAATCAATGCATTCGCTGGGGGATCCTGGGTATTGTATAGACTGTGAAAAGAATACCTGTATAGGTGATGTTCTAGAGAAAACTAGAAAAATGATGTGACACAGGATGAAAGAATGGTAAGATAAAAAGTCATTGGACGCATGTTGAAAATTCTAAGTAAATGTTCTTATACAATCCAATATCCTGGAAAAAACAATATGTATGTTGTATATATTAAACCTTCACTTTTCCCATTCAGTAAACCAAAAAATATTTTGCAGTACATTTTATTAAATCTAAAAGGGTTTGTCCCACCCCTTAATAGCCTAATATAGTCTAAAATAGTAAACTAATACCTAACTGATTCTCAGCCACTGTAATACTTTTTATTCCAGGGTCTCTCTCTAGTGTCTGCATCCTGACCTCCAAAGATGATGTTTGACATGTGCAGCATCCCAGTGGATACTGCTAACCATTTAGTGTACTATGAGATTCATATTTGTGTTTGTTTTTCCACATTTTTATATAGTTTATACGTGTAATTGCTGTATATCCCTTTATGGGCTGTTCTAGTGAGGATGGGGTTGTACTGAGCCAATGCTTGAGTCTTGCCAATAAATTCCTGGTTGGTAGGAGGAGACTAGGTCTCTTCAGAGAGTCTTCACTGAGTTTCCAAAGTGAGGTTTTGTGGGAGCATAGCCAGCGGGAGAAGTCCATGTTACTTAAATTGCAGCCATGTTACTTAAATTGCAGCCCTGAGGAAAGAATAATCTGCAGATGTCTACTGAGAGGAGACTCAAGTCAAGTTGTACCATTTTTGAAATAGTATTGTACACTTTGGCAATATACAATAGCATACCTCCCAACTGTCCCGGATTTTGCAGGACAGTCCCAGATTGTGGGTCCTGTCCCGCCGACCCGGTCGACGGGAGGTATGTCCCAGATTCAACTCATCTGCAGATGAGTTGAATACAATGGTGAAGCAGGAGCTGTCCGCGGACAGCTCTTGTTTCACCACTGTTCCCCTCTGCATGCTCTGGCCCCAGGAGCTGAAGGCGCAATGTGATGACGTCACTCATATTGCGCCTGCAGCTCCCTGAACACTCCAGGAAAAGAGACAGCAGGGGAGCGAGGAGAGTATCAGTGATTTTATTATGTTAAACTTTGGGGGGGACATTAGACTGGGGAGAGATAAAGGGGACATTAAACTGGGGGCAGATAAAGGGGGGGGCAATTAAACTGAGGGCAGATAAAGGGGGAGATTAAGCTGGTGACAGATAAAGGGGGACACTAAACTGGTGGCAGATGAAAGGAGGCAATTAAACTGGGGGCAGATGAAGGGGGACATTAAACTGGGGGCAGATGTAGGGGGGCAATTAAACTGGGGGCAAATGAAGGGGGACATTAAACTGGTAGCAGATAAAGAAGGACATTAAATCGGTGGCAGATGTAGGGGGCAATTAAACTGGGGGCAGATGGAGGGGTGACATTAAATTGGTGGCAGATGAAGGGGCATTAAACTGGTGGCATATGAAGGGGCATTAAGCTGGTGGCAGATGAATGGGGGCATTAAGCTGGTGGCAGATGAAGGGGACATTAAATTGGTGGCAGATGAAGGGGACATTAAGCTGGGGACAGATGAAGGGGACATTAAACTGGTGGCAGATGAAGGGGGGGCAATTAAAATGGGGCAGATGAAGGGGGCATTAAGCTGTGGGAAGATGAAGGGGGGCATTAAGCTGGTGGGAGATGGAGGGAGACATTAAGCTGGTGGCAGATGGAAGGGGAATTAAGCTGGTGGCAGATGAAGGGGGACATTAAACTGGTGGCAGTTGAAGGGGGGCAATTAAACTGGGGCAGATGAATGAGAGCAATAAACTGGGGACAGATGGAGGGGGACATTAAACTGGGGGCAGATGAAGGGGGACATTAAACTGGGGGAAGATGTAGGGGGGCAATTAAACTGGGGGCAAATGAAGGGGGACATTAAACTGGTAGCAGATAAAGAAGGACATTAAACCGGTGGCAGATGTAGGGGGGGCAATTAAACTGGGGGCAGATGGAGGGGTGACATTAAATTTGTGGCAGATGAAGGGGCATTAAACTGGTGGCATATGAAGGGGGCATTAAGCTGGTGGCAGATGAAGGGGGGCATTAAGCTGGTGGCAGATGAAGGGGGACATTAAATTGGTGGCAGATGAAGGGGGACATTAAGCTGGGGACAGATGAGGGGGACATTAAACTGGTGGCAGATGAAGGGGGGCAATTAAAATGGGGCAGATGAAGGGGGCATTAAGCTGGGGGAAGATGAAGGGGGGCATTAAGCTGGTAGGAGATGGAGGGAGACATTAAGCTGGTGGTAGATGGAGGGGGCATTAAGCTGGTGGCAGATGAAGGGGGACATTAAACTGGTGGCAGTTGAAGAGGGGCAATTAAACTGGGGCAGATGAATGAGAGCAATAAACTGGGGACAGATGGAGGGGGACATTAAACTGGGCACAGATGGAGGGGGACATTAAACTGGGGACAGATGGAGGGGGGCATTAAACTGGGGACAGATGGAGGAGTGGTCAATAAACTGGGAGGGCAGATGGAGGGTGACATTAAACTTGGGGCAACTGGAGGAGGACATTAAACCATGGGGGTAGCTGGAGGGGGACATGTCTGCCTTTAGTTGCCCCAGTTTAATGTCCCCCTCCAGCTACCCCCATAGTTTAATGTCCCCTCCAGCTTCCCCAGTTTAATGTCCCCCTCAAGTTGCCCCACAAGGGGGGCACAAGGAGAGGGACTTCATACTGTGGGGCAGTTGGAGGGGAACATTATAATGTGGGGGCATATAATGTTAGGGTGACTGTAGGAGCATTATACTGTGTGGGGGCACCAAGAAAATGGGTGAGAATGGGCGGAGTCAATGTAGAAGTGGGTGGATCTACATTTGCCATGGCAGCATTAGCTCACCACACATTTTGTCCCTCATTCTGTCGTTTCAAAGTTGGGGAGTATGCAATAGTAGCCTTAGCACTTGTACTATCTCATTTGTCAACTGTGTCTCCCACTGTCAAACTTAAATGGGTTATCTACAGAAGGTAAGTTACTGGCATCTGTCCCAGGTATGACAAGCTCAGAACCTTATCTGTTCTGGCTTCCCAGGCTTCCAGCCTGGTTTTGACACTTGCTGTGACGTATATAATGAAAACTGACAGACACCGATCTAGTTAAAATGCATCCTGCAGCTTAACTGTCTTGTAAACCGCAAGCCAGTTTAGTTGCCCCAGTTTAATGTCCCCCTCCAGCTACCCCCACAGTTTAATGTCCCCCTCCAGCTGCCCCAGTTTAATGTCCCCCTCAAGTTGCCTGCGGTTTACAAGATGCCCGAGACCACAGACAGCAGATGTCTGCTTCTCTGCACAGGCGGGTGCGATGATGTCACAGCTTCGCGCATCCTGCGCTGAGAAGAAGACGTCCTATGCGTGGACAGGGAGGAGGCGGCAGCTCAGTTCATGAAAGGATCGCAGGTAGGTGAGTAGAACTTTCTTTTTTTTTGTTTTGTTTTGTTTTTAGCGCAGTTGTGGGTAATTTAATAGTATAAGGGGATAGTTAGGAGGGGGATTTATAACTATAAGGGAGGGGGCATTATGAATATAAGGGGGGTCATTTATATAAGGGTTATTAGGGGGCATTATGAATACAAAGGGGGGTTAATTTATATAGGGTCATTAGTAGGCATCATTTATATAAGGGGTCATTAGGGAGCATTATCACCATAAGGGGGTGGTCATTCATATAAGGGGTCATTAGGGGTGCAGTATTTATGTCAGGGGAATTGGGCATAATATAAGGGGGCAATTAATTTAATTAAGGTTGCACTTGGGCTTTATTAAGGCTAAGGCCCCAAGCAGTGGGCCACAGCAAAAAAGCGCTGCAGGAAAAACCTTTGCAATAATGCATTGCGGTTTTTCCTGCAGCGCTTTTCACAGGAGGTCGCAGAGGTTTCCTCTGCGGACTTTCTGCTTCCATTATACCTACTGTATAGGGAACCACCAGGTAAAATTGACATGCTGCACGCATTTTTCCGCAATGCGTGGATGGGATTTGCAAGAACTGTTTTTTCCGCGGCATTTCCACCACATGAGGCCCCAGCTTTAAGGAGTTTTCCAGCTTATTTTTATTGATGATCTAGCCTCAGAATAGATCAAAAATAAGAGATAAGTGATTCCCCACTGACCAGCTGTATGAAAGGGCTATGGCGCCTGTTTATATCAAACGCTGTCTGTTTATAGTGACCATGTGATGTCATTCCAGCCTTGTCACATAGATGTGTATAGGACGAGGCTGTAATTATATTACATGGCCGCTATGAAAAGATTGACACTGTGTAAACAGAGAAGGGGTCACAGCGCTTACACAGGTACCACGGTTCATTCAAACAGCTGATCCTGGGGGTCCCGGGTATTGGAACCCCACTAATTTTACTCATTTTACCTTTTTTTACCTTTTAATTAGGAAACACCTTGTGTATTATTAATAAGGGACACTATTTGAAGGGGGTGCACAGGGAAGTTATTCATTTAAAGATGTACTTGGGGGTATTATTCATTATGAGGGGGTTATATTATACATTTTATAATTGGAGGTAGCACCAAGATAGGTGTGCAATGTGGGTCAGGTGCCTGGAAAAGTAAGGAGCCAAAGATGTATGTTCTGCAAACTTTACAGAGATTGAAAAAAAAGTAGTCATGGCGGTCCAGATGAAAGAGATGGGAAATGTGACCAATTAGTCAGAGACGTCACCGGTAAGTCACTAAATGTTACTGCCCTGTATTCACCTAATTGGTCTGCAGAGCCCTGTGAAGAGCCGATATGTACCACTATATGGTCACCATATAGTGATAATATTGGTATACTTAAGTTGGGGGCCCACTTGGGCATGTTCGCTCACCCTGTGCTGAACCTCTAGCTACGCCTCTGGTGTTGTCTAATTAACTTCCTTGGTATTCACCCTTCAAGCACGATACAGGAATCTGGACTTTGCTATGGTTTTGCTACCAGGTTGTTCCCCCTCGGAGTGGTCCCTTTGTAGGGAAGCTGCATGAGTTACCAGTTCACACAGTACTTGAACTGCACCACTGCCTCCTGAGTCGTTCCTGCACTTACCATCATGGCCCTTCCGAACACCATCACATTGCTCAAGGTAAGAGTGGACCCCTTTCCAACTGGAAACTCCCTGGGGGAACAACTACTACCACCAGCAGGTACTAGGCAGGCCCCTCTCATCAGTGTCCGGCCTGGGAGGTGGGCTGGCGAACTTGGTTAAAGGGGTTTTCCGGGCAAAAATATTTCTTTAGAAAAGGTCTATATGTGCTATTAATGGGTTAATAAGTGCACCCAAATAAATTTTGCAGTGTTTTGAGTGATTTATGGGTTTCTCTGGGAGCTCCTGGCATCCTCTGCATTTGTTTACATGATATAGCTTCCTGCTGTCTTAGCCTGCAACTACCATGATGCATTGCATGAGCTGACTCACACTACCTCCCTTTCACTCACTCCCCCTCCCTCTCTCACTCCCTCACACCCCCTCCCTGTTTCCCTAGTTATCCTGCCCAGTACTAGACCTTCCCAACTAACTCAGCCCAACCCATCATACTTACCTGCCTTCCTATCCAGATCTTCTGGGCGTGGGAGATGACTTCCTTCTGTGGGGACGGATCCTGCTCTTCTTGCTCTATTGTGCAAGCTCTGGCAGACGTCAAAGAAGAGGAGGAGCCATCCCCACAGAAGGAAGTCATCTCCCGTGCCCAGAAGATCTAGATAGGAAGACAAGTAAGTATGATGGGGTGGGGGGGGGGTTATATTGGTTACGTTCCATTTCCCTGTCACCAGATAATCAGAAAATGTGACCGCCCCAGGGATATGGGTAAATATACATTTTTGCTAAAGTAAGTTATTTAGAAAGTAAGCGGGGGAGGGTGTTTAGATCAGTGTAGAAATTGCATTTTATACCGGACAACCCCTTTAAGTATCCTTGGCCTAGCCTGTGACTTCACCGCCACCACTACTACTACTCCCATCCTCCAGTTCTCTCCCTTGAGTTACAGCAATAATTCATCTCTAGCTATGTCTGCAGGACTAACTACTAAACTGCTGCTCTTAGCAGTTTATGAGAAATCTTGAAGACATAAATTGGGCAGATGATGCTTCCTGTCTCTCTGCAGTGCCATTACTGGCTTGAGACCAGCAACAAGCACTAGCATGACATCACAGGAAATTTGGAAGGGGTAGGGGCTTAGCTCCCATTCAGTTTAATGCAGAAAAGGACTGCCATTGAGTGTAACAAAGACAGGGCAGCTCCAGAGCATTAATTACACCAGGGAGAAGGGAGGTTTACATGTATGTGGTTTTCATCTACTTTTCCTCTAACTTAGAAAAAGGTTTATATAGGTAGATTTTACTTCAGTAGCAGTCTATTACAGCACTGACTGGTATGTTACCCAGCTTTCGGAAGACCCTGAAAAATACATGTATCAAGTTAAGGAACAATTACGGAGCAAGGAGGAGGGTTTAATTAGGTATATTTAGTACTCAGCAGTCCCTAATACAGGATTACCTGGAATACTACCCAGCTTTCCCAGGACCATGGCTGTTACCATAGAGAAGACACTGCTTGTCTAATTTATGTTTCATGCTTTGAAATTGTGATATAAGAAAAAAAAGAGCAAGAAAAATCAGAAAATGATGTGAGACATCATAAAGGGAATTATTTGTTCTTTGCTATTCGTTCGCATTGTGGGTTTAGTGGTCCTTTAACTCTGCAACGACATACAGATATTTATGTAGTCCATACGTGGTCCAGAACAGGTTAAATAAGGACCAGTCTTTGAATAATGGGGGGCAATTATTTTTGTAAGTAACATGACCAGTGACTTGTTAGTTGGGGAACCAAGAATTGTACATAGTTCTTAGATCCAGGACAAAAAGAACAGGAAATAAAATACACGTAAAAAAACACAGTTTTAATGTATCATAAATCATCCCTAACATCAACTGCTTAATGGTTTGTAAACTGTACATGGCTGATTCAATAAAAAGGACCATTTATACTACGCACTTCCCATGATATTGAACACTACTAAAGATCTGTCTGTATCAAGCTGAGCGACAATGTCCATAACATATCAACCCGAAAGAGACGCAGAGATCAAACACAAAATGCGAAATGACCATCAAATACACTAGCTGAGCCTAGATGTGTAGATGTATATCTACTTCCATCCACTTTTTATCGTGTTTCTGAGGCTGGATTGTCCTGGATTTAATTTCAGAGTGATGTGCCATTTCATGCCTTCTCTGATGAAGCTCTTTCAGAGTTTAATGGCATTATTTACTGAACATCAAAGCATTTGGAAACAGCTCTGAACTTTAATAGTATTCCATCAAAGTATCTGTTTATGATTTTGTGTGTGTATGTGTGTGTGTGTAGAGAGAGACAGGATGGATGGGATAGATAGATAGATAGATAGATAGATAGATAGATAGATAGATAGATAGATAGAAAGATTGATAGATAGATAGATAGATAGATAGATAGATAGATAGATAGATAGATAGATAGATAGAAAGAAAGAAAGAAAGAAAGATAGATAGATAGATAGATAGATAGATAGATAGATAGATAGATAGATGCTTCAAAGTGGTTTTTATAACCACTGACCCAAAAAAAACCAAAATGCAGACTAGAGAATGTTTTACTATGGACTTCCAAGTGCAGCTAAAGGATATGTGTGAAACCAGCCCATTTCTTGGAAAATAGATAAATAATAAATTATTGAAGTATTACTAAAGTAACTACTACTAACTATCTTCTACTAACTTATTACTAGCACAATACAAACTTTCCATTTTGCAGCTTTTTTCTACACTTTTAGGCTAAGTCCCCACGTTGTGGAAACACAGCTTTTTTTGTTGCAGATTTTGTTACCTTCTTTTGAGCCAAAGCCAGGAATGGATCGAGCAGAAGGGAGAAGTATAAGTAATTCATATACATTTCCCATTCTTTTTTTAGCCACTCCTAGGTGTGGCTCAAAAAATGCAGCAAAATCTGCAACAAAAAAGCAGCTTCTTCCCAACGTGGGGCCTTAGTGTGTTTTTTTTGTTCCATTGTGTTTATTCAAAATGTATACTCTAGTTGGCAATTTATTCTGGTCTTTTTTCATAAGCTTCTCTTTAGGAAATAAAAAAAAATCAGAAATGTGTGTGTGTGGGGGGCGGATGTCAAAAACTAGGAGTAACACCAGCAGGTAACGGGCCCTATTTACTTAACAATCCCCGCTTCTGCCAATGGTCGCCTGCGCTTCCCCTTCTGAGGAGGCGGAGGTGACTGTGAGCAGGAGCAGGGATTGGTAAGTGAGACCCCGGAGTATAATAATTGTTCATGGGTGGTCCACAATGGGGCATAATACTGTGTGCAGGGGCCACTATGAGGCATGCATAATACTGTGTGCAGGGGCCACTATGGGGCATAATACTGTGTGCAGAGGCCACTATGGGGCATAATACTGTGTGCAGGTGCCACTATGGGACATAAAACTGCGTGCAGGGGCCACTATGGGGCAAAATACTGTGTGCAGGGACCACTATGGAGCATAATAGTGTGTGTGTAGGGGCCACTATGGCGCATAATAGTGTGTGCAGGAATGTGGTTTGTGTGGGGGGTTGGAGGGGGCAGTCTGGGGAGGGTTGGAGGGGGCAGTCTGGGGAGGGTTGGGGGCGGCGGTTCGGGGGGGGGCATGTCAAATGTTCGCCTTGGGGCCCAGCCATTCCTAGTTACGCCACTGTGCTGTCCCCTCTTCTGCCCGAACCTGGCAGCTCTCGCCTGCGCAATAGAACGCTGGCAGAAGCAAAGAGAAGCAGTGGGCCTACCACACATGCGCAATAGAGCGCTGCTTCTTTTCGCTTCTGCCGGCATTCTATTGCGCAGGCACCGGCTCCAGATCCCTTGTGAAGGAAGCAATGCCCAGCAGAAGAAGAGGACATGAGCATTGGTGCGTATGATGGGGATGGGGGGGAGAGAGGAGTACCGTGTCCAGAAACAGCAAAATGAAATGTCACCAGGAAATCAGAAAATGTGCCTGGGGCGGTCACATGACCACCCCAGGCATATGGGTAAATATACATTTTTTTTAAAGGGAGTAAATTAGAAGTTAGGCGGGGGGACGGGGTTTAGCTTAGTGTTAAAGTTTTAGTTTATGCCGGACAACCCCTTTAAGAGTCAGTTTTTGTCCCTCCATATACCTATAGATATATATTTTTCTGTGAAATTTCAGTTCCAAAATATAATAATACAAAAAGATTTTTAGTGCTTGGTGTTCTTTATCACTGAGCTGTTTAGAAGGCCGGTCACGTCTCCATTCATTCTCTGCCTTAATAAGGCATCCTGTTGGTTGAGTGACTCCTGTTTTCATATAAGTTTTGGTCCCAAAAATAGGATCCTCATGTTATCAATGTTATCAGTCAGTTATGGCATATCCACAAGTTAGAAATAACCCTTTAAGGCTAAGGTCCCACGTAACGAACGAAAAGCAGCAAAAAAAAGCCGTGGAAAAAAAACGCAGCGGAAACGCATCACCTTTTTTTCCACAGCGTTTTTCTCTGTGGACTTTCTGCCCTTATTACACCTTATTACAGTCTGTCCCCTGTGTCAGCATGGGTTGGGGGCTCTCTGCCTCCTCTGGTGATAGTGTTGCCGTCGGATAGTTTGGTCCGTAAAGAGGTGGGGGTGGCAGTGTCGGTTCAGACTGACAAGGAGGAGGATGGCATTCGTTTAGATGATAAAGCCGGGGGGGAGGTATACGTCTATTTTGAAGGTCCCCTGGGTGCTCATTTGAAGAAGGAGGTGAAGGATAAGATTTGGTGTGATGAGTACGTCGAAATTTTTTCCTTGCTTCTGCTGGAGAAGTTCAACTTAGACAAGGGGAAGCGGGATGACAGTAAGGAGGAGGAAGAGATGATGGCAGTTGAGCCCGTAGACATTTACCAATTGGCTGCAAGCATTTGCCATCCTTGCTAGTGTTATTGGGGAAAAAGCTCCCGAAAATTGCTCGGGACTTTTTTGTTATTTGGATACTATTGGGGAGGCCTATCGGGTTTATGGGGGTTAGATGTGGCTGCGCTTTGATGAGCAGTTCCGTCAGCGCAGGGCGGTTCGCCCGTCCATAAGGTGGGACCAAAAGGACATCGGGTTGTGGCTGAAGGTCATGTCCCCTTCCCGGTTTGGGCAGCCCTTTCAGGGAGCGGCCGGATCTTCCGGCCTCGCGAGTCAGTCCACAGCGATTCAGGGGACTGGGGGTAAGTCAGGATTCTGCTGGCAATTTAATGAAGGCCAGTGCAAGTTTGGGACATCCTGCAAGTTCAAGCACTCCTGTTCTGTGTGTGGAGGAGCCTCCCATGGCTCGACCCCCTGCTTTAAGAGGGGGAAAGGATATTAGTCCAGCGGGGCGACTGGATTTGGGTCTGACGTCGATGAAACTGCCTGAGATGGAGCCTTATCTAAATCGTTATCCGGACCGTCTTAAGGCTCAGTTGTTGCTTGATGGCTTCGGTTACGGTTTTTGGATGCCGTCTGTCCTCCGGGGGCCCTCCTTGTCCACGAGAAATCTTGTTTATGTGTATCAGCATCCGAGGGTGGTGAGGGAGAAGTTGGACAAGGAGGTTTCCTTGGGGCGCATGGCGGACCCCTTTAGTTTGCCGCCATTTGCGGATCTGGTAGTTTCCCCACTCAGGATTGTTCCCAAGAAAGAGCCTAACAGGTTTAGGCTGATCCATTATTTATCGCACCCCAAAGGGGGGTTCGGTCAATGATGGCATTGACCTTGAAGAGAGTTCTGTTGTTTACACTTCCTTCGATGCGGTGGTTCATTGGGTGCAAAAATATGGGCCTGGGGCATTGTTGGTTAAGTCAGACGTGGAGTTGGCCTTTCATCTCCTCCGGCTCTTGGGGTGTTTCTGGGATGGGGCGTATTTTTTGGATTGTTGTCTCCCTATGGGTTGCTTGATCTCTTGTGCATATTTTGAGGCCTTTAGCTCATTCTTGGAGTGGATGGTGAGGGACCTGGCGGGCGTCAGGTCCGTCATCCACTACTTGGACAATTTCTTGTGCTTCGGTCCGGCTGACTCCTCGATCTGCCTTTCCTTGCTCTGGACTCTGGAATGGGTGATGCCACATTTTGGGGTACCCTTGGCACTAGGGAAGACGGAGCGCCCATCCTTGTGTTTGAGTTTTCTGGGTATCACTATTGATACTGAGCGCATGGAGTGTCGTCTCCCGGATGATAAATTGGTAGCACTTCGGCAGGAGATAGGGTGAGCTGCTAGGTTGCGGAAGATCACGCTCCGGGGGTTGCAGTCCCTGCTCAGGAAACTCAACTTCGCCTGTAGAATCATGCCCTATGGGGCGTGTTTTTTGCAGGCGCTTGGCGGGTGCTATGGCTGGGATAGCATCATCCAGGTATTTTATCCGGCTGACCAGGGACCACAGGGACGATTTAGAGGTGTTGGCTAGATTTTTGTGTGATTATAACGGTCGCTCCTTGGTAATGTCGCCTGTTGTTGATGTTTTTGATTGGGATTTGTCACTGATGCATCAGGGGTGGTGAGTTTTGGGGCCTGTTATCAGGGTCAGTGGTGCGCGGGGCGTTGGCCGTCAGAGTGGGTGGAGCAAGGGCTAGTTAGGAATCTGTGTCTGCTGGAGCTCTTCCCTATTGTAGTGGCATTGGAGGTTTGGGGGGATTGTTTTTCCAACATGAAGGTGCGTTTCCACTGCAACAACCAGGCGGTGGTGGGTGCCATTACCTCACTGTTAGCTTCTTCCCCTCCAGTGGTTTGACTGTTACGACACCTTGTGTTGCATTGTTTGGCTCTGAATACGTGGGTGGTGGCGGTTCATGTCCCTGGTGTTACCAATGTAATTGCCGACTCTCTTTCTTGGTTTCAGTGGGAGCGGTTTCGGTGGCCCCCAAGGTGGATGTTACTAGAATCCCGTGTCCAGATCACCTGTGGGACATGGTTTTGTGTGGACGGTGGGCTCATTTGGTCGTCCCCAGCGGTGGGTACCAGGGCAGGCTATGAGGCCGTATGGAGGGAGTTTGAATCCGTGGCGGGTGAGTTGGGTGGTGTTGTTTCGGACAGGGACAGGTGCACGGCGGTGTTGGTGCTGGTGGGCAGGGGGTCTTTGGCGGGTTGGTCAGTTTCCCGGATGAATCGTTTAGTGGCAGGGTTGACGTTTGGTTTTAGGTTCAGGGGATGGGTGGACGTAACAAAGGATTTTCTGGTTTCTCAGGCTCTTCGGGGTTTTAGGAGGGGTCAGTCCCACCCAGATGGGCGGCGGCCTGTGTCTTTCCAATTACTTGAGCACCTGAGGGTGGCTTTGCATGGGGTGTGTTCTTCTCCATTTGAGGTCGCTCTTTTTCGGCTGGCCTTTTCCTGGGCGTTTTT
The DNA here is from genome assembly GCA_947044405.1 of Leptodactylus fallax. Taxonomy (NCBI): domain Eukaryota; kingdom Metazoa; phylum Chordata; class Amphibia; order Anura; family Leptodactylidae; genus Leptodactylus; species Leptodactylus fallax. The sequence continues at coordinate 37,961 of CAMRHE010000643.1, forward strand.
GGGGCTATGCGGGTGGGGGAATTAGTCTCCCCGTGCAAGTCAGTTGCGGGGGGGTGTTGGTACAGGATGTGTGTTTAGGTGAATCTGGGGTCGAGTTTGTTATCCGCCGTTCTAAGACAGATCAGTGTGGCAGTGGCCATAGGATGTGTTTTTTTTTCCCGTGCCAGAGTCTGCCATGTGTCCGGTCCGGTGCTTCCAGGAGTTCCATGGGCTACGGCAGGGGCAGGGCAGCCCTTTGTTGTGCCATTCTGATGGCTTATCTTGTCTAGTTTTCAGTTTACATGGGTTTTTCAGAAGTGTTTGGGTGACCTGGGACTTGACCCAACGGTTTTTGCTCCGCATTTGTTCCGCATAGGTGCTGCTACTGAGGCCTCGGTGTGGGGGCTCAGCCCAGACGTAGTGAGGTGGATCGGCAGATGGGTGTTGCATCGTTTTGTTTCCTATGTGCGGCCTCATTTGCTGTAGGTGTTCTTAGTCTGTACGGGGGTTTATTTTGGGTAGTGTGTTGATTTCTTCTGTTGTTTATGTTGATTGTTTGTTTTGTAGGTCAACCCCCCAGCCTGGTTTTGGAATTTGGGGCATTCTTATGAACATGCACCCCCGCGGACGGCAGCTCGGTCATCCTAGGTCAGTGGCAGTGGTTTGGTGGCTGGGTTTCTGGGGTATGCTTTGGGGCCACATGTTACGTGAGTTTACTAGGTACGCTCGCTTGGACCGCCACTCTAATGTGCTGGTGTTGCATTTGGGTGGGAATGACTTCTGCGCTCGCACCTTCCGGGAGCTGGTCAGGGATTTCAAGCACGATTTACTCCATTTGTGGGTGGAATGTCCGGTGTTCGTTGTTGTCTGGTTGGACATAGTTCCGCATCATTCCTGGCCGGGTGCCAAGTAGGTGTCTAGGATTAATCGGGCTAGGTCCAAGGCTAACAGGTCAATTGGTGCTTTTGTGGTCCGTCACAGGGGTGTTGTAGTGCGGCACCATGAGATGGAGGATCTGCAAGGAGGTTTCTGGTTGGTGGATGGGGTACATCTTAACGCGGTTGGGATTGACATGTGGGCTTTAGGTTTGCAGGGTGGGATGGAGCGTGCCCTGGTTCTGGTGGGGGGGCGCAGCCTTAAGGTGGTCAAGGCATGCGCCCGGTGGCGGGGTAGGGGGTCCTTGGGGTTGGTAAAAATTCAGGGGTGGGGAAACATGGTGGTTAACTACGGTTTTGGTTGGTCTGGCTGCTTTTGGGCTCCTGCTGGGTGGTGTCCAGGGGGGTGGTTTGTTATATATGTGGTGAGACTGCCATCCGTGTTTATGGTGCCCCTGAGCCTGTGGTTTGCAGCTGGGGGTAACTTGGTGTGATGGACAGTTTGGAGGCCAGATCTATGTAGCTCCAAGGACCTCCCCCTCAGGAAATATATATATCTATTTCTGGAAAGTTGGGGTTAATTGGTTATATTTGTTATTTAAATTATTTATTATATATAGGGGGGGTTATGCTAAGGTATTTATTTAGGTGGGTTTGAAAAATACAATTTATATATATTTGTATTGTTTTATGTAATAAAATGGCTGCTGTGGCCAATTAATCCAACCTCACTTGTGTTTGTCTTTGTTCTCAGGTAGAATAAGGTATGGGGTGGGGGGGAGGAAGGTAAGGCTGCAGCATGGTAAGTAAAGATAGGAGCAGTGCCAACATTCTCAATGCCAATGTCATGTAAAACACAGTATTTTTTTTGTTTTTTTGCTGCGTTTCGCTATGTGAGGCCTTAGCCTCAGGCTGAATTGTAATTTGTTTCTGTGGGTAACAAGGCCACATTTTCTCATTGGCAGCCTTGATACATGAGGCTGGTATTGTAAAGGTTAAGCAATATTAGATCTTCAAGCAAGGTAAATGTCTGTAATTTAAATTTTTGCATCTAAATTGGTGTTTTGGTTTTCAATTAAGTTTATTTTCCTGCCCCACAAAGTATGCTCATTGTGCCAGCTGTTCAGGCTCTCAATAGCACTAAGCTTTCTGCTGCAGCTGTACATGGGAATTAGTCAATGTGTTGTACTTGGGCTTACATAATAGCAATTCATGGTATTTGTCAATTGTGGTGTGTGTAATCCTATAGCTGTCATAATAATCTGTGCATTCAGCAGATATACTGTATTGGTAGGACAACAGAAACATCATGGGGTGGAGCACTATGTAGATGGAGGGGTGCACTAGGCCGAAAATGGTAGCTGCCCTTCTTCTCATACTTTTCACAATGGCTTTCGCACTAAAGCTTGCCCTAGAGTGGCACAGTGATGAGGGGGATGCATTCATAGAGAGCATGGTGGTAATAGTTCCCTGGAGAATACCCTGGTGTGGGTATATGAGCTCCCTACACACTCCCTTCTCTGGCCCTCTATCCTTTTCCTCTGCGGCAAATATGGGTCAACCTTGGGTCCAGGTCCCCTTTTCTGGGCATTAACTTGGTCCGTGCTTTCAGCCACTGTTGGGGAAATGCAGGTTCTGTTTTGGTTGTGGATACTGATTTCCATATGGAGTAGCAGAGCTTCTAAACAGCACCAAGGGTTAAATGGCTGCAAGCTTCTTGGAGCCCAATGGTGTGGGGCAGCCTGTCTCAGGGTCTGTCAGTAACACTAGATAGCACAACATGGTCCAACTTCTCACTCTGGCTACCTAGAATAAACTGAATTAAACTGGCTAAGGGGTTGCTAAGCTATCAGCTATATGTCTCCCATCTTCTACATACAAATGAGTAAATACCACTGTCAGTTACACAGATGTCACAACAGAAATGAAATGGTATGTTAACTATTAAAAGCACAGTGGCAAGGGCTAGAAAAGCTCTTAAAACATAAAGTATACTGAACAATATCAGTCAAGGCTAATAACACATTACCACAAACTGTTCCTGTGGGATATTACACAAGTTCACTATATACATGTATATATATATATATATATATATATATACAGTCATATGAAAAAGTTTGGGCACCCCTATTAATCTTAATCATTTTTAGTTCTAAATATTTGGGTGTTTGCAACAGCCATTTCAATTTGATATATCTAATAACTGATGGACACAGTAATATTTCAGGATTGAAATGAGGTTTATTGTACTAACAGAAAATGTGCAATATGCATTAAACCAAAATTTGACCGCTGCCAAAGTATGGGCACCTCAACAGAAAAGTGACATTAATATTTAGTAGATCCTCCTTTTGCAAAAATAACAGCCTCTAGTCGCTTCCTGTAGCTTTTAATCAGTTCCTGGATCCTGGATGAAGGTATTTTTGACCATTCCTCTTTACAAAACAATTCCAGTTCAGTTAAGTTTGATGGTCGCCGAGCATGGACAGCCCGCTTCAAATTATCCCACAGATGTTCAATGATATTCAGGTCTGGGGACTGGGATGGCCATTCCAGAACATTGTAATTGTTCCTCTGCATGAATGCCTGAGTAGATTTGGAGCGGTGTTTTGGATCATTGTCTTGCTGAAATATCCATCCTCGGCGTAACTTCAAATTCGTCACTGATTCTTGTACATTATTCTCAAGAATCTGCTGATACTGAGTTGAATCCATGCGACCCTCAACTTTAACAAGATTCCCGGTGCCGGCATTGGCCACACAGCCCCAAAGCATGATGGAACCTCCACCAAATTTTACAGTGGGTAGCAAGTGTTTTTCTTGGAATGCTGTGTTTTTTTGATGCCATGCATAACGCCTTTTTGTATGACCAAACAACTCAATCTTTGTTTCATCAGTCCACAGGACCTTCTTCCAAAATGAAGCTGGCTTGTCCAAATGTGCTTTTGCATACCTCAGGCGACTCTGTTTGTGGCGTGCTTTCAGAAACGGCTTCTTTCGCATCACTCTCCCATACAGCTTCTCCTTGTGCAAAGTGTGCTGTATTGTTGACCGATGCACAGTGACACCATCTGCAGCAAGATGATGCTGCAGCTCTTTGGAGGTGGTCTGTGGATTGTCCTTGACTGTTCTCACCATTCTTCTTCTCTGCCTTTCTGATATTTTTCTTGGCCTGCCACTTCTGGGCTTAACAAGAACTGTCCCTGTGGTCTTCCATTTCCTTACTATGTTCCTCACAGTGGAAACTGACAGGTTAAATCTCTGAGACAACTTTTTGTATCCTTCCCCTGAACAACTATGTTGAACAATCTTTGTTTTCAGATCATTTGAGAGTTGTTTTGAGGAGCCCATGATGCCACTCTTCAGAGGAGATTCAAATAGGAGAACAACTTGCAATTGGCCACCTTAAATACCTTTTCTCATGATTGGATACACCTGGCTATGAAGTTCAAAGCTCAGTGAGGTTACAAAACCAATTTTGTGCTTCAGTAAGTCAGTAAAAAGTAGTTAGGAGTATTCAAATCAATAAAATGATAAGGGTACCCAAATTTTTGCACCGGTCAAATTTTGGTTTAATGCATATTGCACATTTTCTGTTAGTACAATAAACCTCATTTCAATCCTGAAATATTACTGTGTCCATCAGTTATTAGATATATCAAATTGAAATGGCTGTTGCAAACACCCAAATATTTAGAACTAAAAATGATTAAGATTAATAGGGGTGCCCAAACTTTTTCATATGACTGTATATATTTTTTTTTTTTTTTTTTATTATTATTATTTATTTATTTTTTTTAACTAAAGGGGTTCTCCAGCAAAACAAAATTCTCATAAAAACTACCCAGCAGAGTGTATGAAAATGTGAAATGCAAACTCACCTTTCACTGATCCCCCACTGTTTCTACTTTTTGGTGTCTCTCGACACGCAGGAAATGTCTGGAGGTGCCCGGCTGAGAGGAGTCACCATTACAGCCAGTGATTGTCTGACCTGGCATCTCCCGGAATTTTCTATCAGTAGAGCCAGTGGGGTACTACATTGGTGGGGGGCATAGATGCAATGTAAGTATACCTTATTTTATTTTATTTTAACAGCTGGCAGGTTAGTTTCAAATAAAAATAATAAACTAATCAAAATAATAATAAAAATATGTGAACTAGTCCTAACAATACAGTGTATCATACTTTATTACTAAAGTACGGCTCAGAAACACACTGGGAGTGCTCTATTAAGCAAACTGATGCAAAATATGTATTATATAGTATGTTCCAAAATTATGATTTATTTTAGATGTCTTTTAAGTGTATTTAATAGTGTAGAAAAGTGTCCAGAAAAATAGACGTGGCTCAGAGGAGTTGTAAAATGCTACAAATTTATTAACATGCACCATGTGTTAGTTCATAAGGGGTCATAAAGAATAGAAGTGTCTAACATGTCTAGTGAGTTGCCTCAAATTTATCATCCCATGTGTATGCACCCTTTGATACAAATGATAAAATTCCCCCAAATGGTTCTACAGCATTATATGAATGGGAATAACAATTCACACATTTCATTCACTCAATGTTCTAATTTCTGCTGTTTATTATATTTTTCACAATATACACAATGGGTTACCAATAGAGACGAATAAATGGGCTATTAACAAACCAAATTCAACTGAAATTTTGCTAAAACTTCATATTTAAATAAATCCGAGCTTTTTGCAATTTGGTTTCATGAACTCCGCCATGTAAAAACATGGAGAAAGCAGAGAAGAAGGATCACATAACCTCAGGGGCAGCCAAGCATGAGGAACTACCGTGTTTCCCTGAAAATAAGACACCCCCGAAAGTAAGGCATAGGAGAGGTTTCAGAGAATTGCCCAATATAAGGCATCCCCCGAAAGTAAGACATATGTTCCCGAACAGAACATACGGTATATACGATATGTGAGGCCGCGGGCGAACCCCACAATCTCTGCTATCATTATACTCCGGGGTCTTTTCAGACCCTGGAGTATAATAATCGGCGGCCCAGGGGAGGTGAGCGAACATAAAAAACTATGTGCTTACCTGTCCTACGCTTCTCCAGGCTTCGGGCCTTCGCGACGCCGGCCGGATCACGTGACGCGGCCTGGTCTAACATTGAAGAAGGTCGGAGTAGCGCACGGGCATGCACCGGAGCGAGGAACAGGTAAGTAACGTTGTTTTTTTATGTTTCTATCTTTTCCTGGGTCTCCAATCATTATACTCTGGGGTCTGAAAAGACCCCACAGTATAATTATTGTTCATGGGTGGTCCACTATGGGGCAAACTACTGTGTGCAGGGGCCACTATGGGGAATGATACTGTGTGCAGGGGCCACTATGGGGAATGATACTGTGTGCAGGGGCCACTATGGCGAATGATACTGTGTGCAGGGGCCACTATGGGACATGATACTGTGTGCAGGGGCCACTATGGGACATGATACTGTGTGCAGGGGCCACTATGGGATATGATACTGTGTGCAGGGGCCACTATGGGATGATACTGTGTGCAGGGGCCACTATGGGGCATGATACTGTGTGCAGGGGCCACTATGGGGCATGATACTGTGTGCAGGGAAATTAATGGTTTGGATTGTTATGATGATGTCCTAGAAGATGATGACATAACTGTCATTAAATAAATTTTACTTTCTATTCGTACCGTAAATATTGGTAAATGTACCATACTGTTAATTGTTGTACATGGAAATAATGGTACGGTAGTAAGAAATTCTTGATAGGATTCACAGTTTGTCTGGTTATGCTGGTTTGTGATGACAACTACTGTACAGTACCGTATATAATAAATGTTCATTTTTTTGTTCAGCAATAAATGTGAATTCTTCTTCATTGAAAAAAAAATAAGACATCCCCTGAAAATAAGACACAGCACATCTTTGGTAGCAAAAATTAATATAAGACGCTGTCTTATTTTTGGGGAAGCAGGGTATACAGTAGGTCTGATGTCACTGATGACTCTGTGAGGAGTCATAATAGACTCATAAATGTTATAAAAACGCCCAGACAGGGAGAGATTAGACAGGTGGGAGTATCTCAGACAGTCAGACTGCGAGAGATACAGATAGTAGCGTGTGGGAAAGCACAGTGTGTTAAATCACTTAGGAGTTAGGACTGGGACTGGAGAACGACACTTAGACTTAATTGATAGAGAGATTGGAGTCACTCTGGTTGTGTCTGTCTGTCACACTGTTAGACCAGCGGCACAGGCTGTGTGTGTTATTCTGCTCCTAATGCTATTTATAGTATTGCAGCAGCTGCATCATTCTCAATCACAACTTGACGAGTCCTTCAAGTTCAATCTGTACTGTGTTCAAGGCCAAGAACAGACTATTTAGCCACCCCAAACAGCATTCTTTTTGTACATATCTGGCAAGTTTTTGGCTTTTTTTCCTTACCAAACACCAACACCCAATGAAGTTCTATACACTAAACTGTCTAATACCTCTGCTATTGCCTGAGCAGTGGTATCAAAGTGGTACAGTAAAATGTGGTGTGTTTTTCCTTGCCAAAAACGAAAAATGAAGTTTGCGTTTTTGTTGCATAAAAGTGAATAAAAAAAAAAAATCTGCTAAAAGTCAGTGTGTCAAAGGACAGGGGAGTGTAGGAGAAGGAAACACCCATACCATGTCATCATCCACAGCTAGCAAAAATGTGACTGACAGCCATCCAGCAAGTAGTAATAGGGGATAGTGGGGGTAGTTGCTTGGCTGGGCTGAAGTGGAAAAGTGGAAAAAGAGTAATTTTTCTGTAATAAGATATAAACTTCTCACATGTTGAGTAGCAGGGAAAAAATGAAAGATTTTTTAAATATTTTTTCAATCCTTCATTGTAATGATTGGAAGTTGTTGAGAATACATTGTTTAGAGCTCATGATCTGTAACCCTCACTGAAGCCTGCAATGTAATGGTTTCAGTCACCACGATCTGGAACACCCACTGATGCCTTCAATGTAATGGTTTCAGTCATCACAATCTGGAACCTCCACTGATGCCTGCAATGTAATGGTTTCAGTCATCACAATCTAGAACCCCCACTGATGCCTTATATCTAATGGTTTCAGTCATCACAATCTGGAACCCCCACTGATGCATGCAATGTAATGGTTTCAGTCATCACAATCTGGAACCCCCACTAATACCTGTAGTGTAATGGTTTCAATCATCACAATCTGGAAACCCCTATGATGCCTGCAATGTAATGGTTTCAGTCATTCAAATCTGGAACCCCCTCTCTTGCCTGCGGTGTACTGGTTACAACCATAGATGAGGAAACCTTTGATCATTTTAGTCTCCATTGAATGACCTCACCATATTTCACTCTGATCAGTGAATCAGCTATACCACCTCGTTCTCCCTAAAACTTTGTATCCCCAACATAGCAACTCAGGGCCACAGGAGTGATTGATATTGATGGTGCTGAGAACATGCAAGTGCAGAAAGGGCTTGGATACATTATCAAATGCAATAACCCTCACTACTGTCAGCCATTTATTGGGGATGTTTACTGTTTATCTAATTTATGGATGCCCTGCAATAAGTATTATGGCCTGGTGACAGAAAAAAAAAATACAATGGGAACAGAACTGCCTGCATAGTGTCATATCTTTAAGTCACTGGTTCATTCTTAACTTACTATTGACTTTAAATAAATTAAGTTAATAAACAATCAAGCTCAGAGGGACTGAGGGTAAATGACTCCCTCTGGGGGTGCTAATGAGGCATGATTTATGAGGTAAGTGGTTTGGACTCTATCAGCAATGCATTAGTCTCCAGTAGCATGGGGGAAGGGTCAGACACCTACTATGACAAATTGAAATGCCTAGAGCTTATGTAATTCTGCTTGTACTGTACCTCCCCTTCTATTTTTGTACAAAATACAATGGAAATACAGTAAGTTATTAATGGAGAATATATCTGTTGGAGCCAGTTGTACTAATTAGCAGCATAAAATTGATTTGTTTGCCCACTTTAATGTAACAAAACTTTCACGATAAGTTCTGCTAATTCATGGGACAACTGACATACTTGTCCAGTTCCAGATATTGAAGCTGTCACTCATTTTAATGCGCAGCTTATTAATCCACTTTTCATGTAAACAATGAAGCCTTGTGATCCTCTGAGCCGCTCATTACAAATTACTCCTGTGAAATCATTAAAACTCCTGCTCACTCCTAATTGCTCTGTGCAATCCACAAACAAATGATCTGCCATTAACATAGACCAGGGTGTGAAGTGTGAATATAGAACGCACACAACGCCACGCATGAGAGGAAGCCATTGTAGATTCATGGAGGAACATTTAGCACAATGCTACAATATTCTGCTGTTCTGGAAGCTCACAAGATACATCTATTGATTTCCTTTCTTTGTTCCCTTGAAAGCGAAATTATACTCCGCTTTCTTTTCTTTCTGTTCCATCTTTTTAAAATGAATGGCATAGAGTCTTGTCCTGGCACCAATTTTAAAGGACCCCAGCATGCCTGAGCTTCCCCTTTTCAGATGAGAAATACTTAACTTACACTAAAGGAGTTCCCTGTGGTCTAGTAAATAAAGTGAAATTGTAATCACACAACACATACACAAAGAAACTCCTACTTGTGCACATTGTCTTCCAGGTCTACATCATTTCTTCTTTCAAGGGTTGGTTAAGGAGACGAAAACAAATATTCTTGTTTCACATTGATGTCTATGATTATCGAAGCTGTTTTTACGTATACAGTACGTCTTTTCACTTTTATTTTTGGGTGCTGCTGTTTTCATGTGTATCTTCTATATATATACATATACACAGACATGACCACACAAGATGCTTCTAACACATTGGTGGGCCAAACAGGTAAGCCTCCAACCAAAAAGTAAGCCTCCCAGGAAGAGTAATAATGTGAACTACATTAACATTTAGAGTATCCTTTTAGGCTGTGTTTCCACAGTGGGCCAACCACATATATCTGAAACCCAACCAACCTGGGGGGGGGGGGGGGTTGGAAATTTACAGACAAATATGGGGGTTGTACTTCAATTTAGCCTCAAAATTGTGTAGCCATTGGCTACTGAAGGTGGGTGGATTTTTGTACATGTGTGGTTGCCTCATTATGGAACCCCAGACTTATTGTAGTATGCACAATGGCACTCCCTGAGGAAGCCTGTGCAAAACACGTGTTGGGGTACTAGGCAGTATGGCCTGGGTACATTATATACAGTGGGGAAAATAAGTATTTAGTCAGCCACCAATTGTGCAAGTTCTCCCACTTAAAAAGATGAGGCCGGCCTGTAATTGACATCATAGGTAGACTTCAACTATGAGAGACAAAATGAGAAAACATATCTAGAAAATCACATTGTCTGATTTTTAAAGAATTTATTTGCAAATTATGGTGGAAAATAAGTATTTGGTCAATAACAAAAGTTCATCTCAATACTTTGTTAAATATCCTTTGTTGGCAATGACAGAGGTCAAACGTTTTCTGTAAGTCTTCACAAGGTTGGCACACACTGTTGCTGGTATGTTGGCCCATTCCTCCATGCAGATCTCCTCTAGAGCAGTGATGTTTTGGGGCTGTCGCTGGGCAACACGGACTTTCAACTCCCTCCAAAGGTTTTCTATGGGGTTGAGATCTGGAGACTGGCTAGGCCACTCCAGGACCTTGAAATGCTTCTTACGAAGCCACTCCTTCGTTGCCCTGGCGGTGTGCTTGGGATCATTGTCATGCTGATGGAAGGAGGTTTGCACTCAAAATCTCACCATACAAGGCCCCATTCATTCTTTCATGTACACGGATCAGTCGTCCTGGTCCCTTTGCAGAGAAACAGCCCCTAAGCATGATGTTGCCAACCCCATGCTTCACAGTAGGTATGGTGTTCTTTGGATGCAACTCAGCATTCACTATCCTCCAAACACAATGAGTTGTGTTTCTGCCAAACAGTTCTACTTTGGTTTCATCTGACCATATGACATTCTCCCAGTACTCTTCTGGAATATCCAAATGCTCTCTAGCAAACTTCAGATGGGCCCGGATATGTACTGGCTTAAGCAGGGGGACACGTCTGACACTGCAGGATCTGAGTCTCTGGCGGTGTAGTGTGTTACTGACGGTAGCCTTTGTTACGTTAGTCCCAGCTTTCTGCAGGTCATTCTCTTGGTCCCCCTGTGGGGTTCTGGGATTTTTGCTCACCGTTCTTGTGATCATTTTGACCCCACGGTGTGAGATCTTGCGTGGAGCCCCTCATCGAGGGAGATTATCAGTGGTCTTGTATGTCTTCCATTTTCTAATTATTGCTCCCAGAGTTGATTTCTTCACACCAAGCTGCTTGCCTATTGCAAATTCAGTCTTCCCAGCCTGGTGCAGGTCTACAATTTTGTTTCTGGTGTCCTTCCACAGCTCTTTGGTCTTCACCATAGTGGAGTTTGGAGTGTGACTGTTTGCGGTTGTGGACAGGTGTCTTTTATACTGATAACAATGTCAAACAGGTGCCATTACTACAGGTAATGAGTGGAGGACAGAGGAGCCTCTTAAAGAAGAAGTTACAGGTCTGTGAGAGCCAGAAATCTTGCTTGTTTGTAGGTGACCAAATACTTATTTTCCACCATAATTTGCAAATAAATTCTTAAAAAATCAGACAATGTGATTTTCTAGATATGTTTTCTCATTTTGTCTCTCATAGTTGAGGTCTACCTATGATGACATTTACAGGCCTCTCTCATCTTTTTATGTGGGAGAACTGCACAATTGGTGGCTGACTAAATACTTTTTTCCCCACTGTACATGGGTGGTCAGTAATTTGTTTACTCTTTATCTCCTTAACCATCCAACTTTCTTTCTTACTGTGAATATTTTTGTGTTTATGGTGGTTATTTATTTATTATCTGTTAGTGGATGTTGATTATATATAATATGTATTGGATGTAGTCATTAGAATTAATACTGTATGTATGTATATTTACTTTTTGGTATAAATTTTTGGAATTGTTTTGGTATTCACATATGAATTAAGGATATATATAATATATATACTTTATAATATAATATACTTTTTGACCAGTGCATTATTTATTGTATTTATATGATGAAATCTCTAAACTTGATCTAATTATTAATTATTGCTTATCGATTATCATTTGTGCCACACCATCTTTTGTGTTTTTAATTTATTTTAATTGTTCTTAACTGTTCTACAACTTGATAAATTGATTAGTAAAGATTCATTGATTATTGTGATTAGAGAATGATTATTGGTTTTGTATGTTATTGATTTAGTTTGTTTTTTTAAGTGATTTTGGATTATTAGGAGAATTATTATCCTTTTTTTGCTGATGCATTTCTTTAACAGTGTTTGCCAGACCTATGTTATGAACTGCAGTTTTCCCTTTGTTTTGTCATCTCCTACCGATTACGCTAGGTTCACACCTGCGCTTAGGTTTCTATTTTTCAGGTCCACTTGGAGACCCAAAAAACAGAAACCAAATCTGCTTAAAAAGTGGTTACTGACAGAAACCCATAGACTACAATGGGGTCCGCCTGATTTCTGTCTGAAAAATGTGGAGAGAAAAGTCCTGCTTGCCGTACTTTTATCTCCGCATTTGGAATGGGGGACTTAATCCCCAAACGGAAAGCAAGCACTGGTGTGAATCCAGCCTTAGTTGTTTTTTTTTATTTTTTGAGTACTTGCTGGACAACCATCTCACAGCAGCAATGTAAATGCAAAGTACAAAAAAATCTAGTTACACTCTTGAATTGTATCCTGCATGATGTAAGTTGAATGTCAATATGACCTTTGCAGTTTACTTTACAATGTAGTAAAGCTGTATTAGGCTGAAGCCCCACGTTGCGAAAACGCAGTGTTTTTGTTAAGTGAATAAACACTGCGCATTATAGTATCTGCAAAGTGGATGGGATTCTGACTAATCCGTGTACATATAATAGTAGCAGAAAGTTCACAGAGGAAAAATCTGTGAAAATGCAATGCAAAACGCTGTGGAAAAAACACCAATGTGTTTCCACCGCAGTATTTTCCACAGCTTAGACTAAATTGTGTTTTTTCTTAGGACTACTTATATTCAGTCACAAATTCAGCTCTGCTACATCTTAAATAGCATTTATAGTTTATAGTTTTTTTCTGATATAAAATTGGCGAGTAGTTTGTTGCCATATTATGTAACTTAGAGAAAACTATGGGATATATTTCTCAAAAGGGGATTTTTTTTAATACTTTTTGCTGTAACTTGCTCCAAATGTATCAAACAGTGCACCAATGCTTGATAAATTTGGTGTATCTTTGAGTGTAATATTCTGAAATGTTACTTCTCTTTCTATCCCACCTCCTACTGGAGTGATATTGTAACAATACATCAGCTCAACAGGCTTATCACACCTACTTTCCTATTCAGTTTTGAACATGGAGTGGGTGGTGGAAAAATGTAAAATGTTGCATATTTTTTTCTTTACAAATAAGCACAATTTTATTATTATAATTTTTAAATTCTATTTTTCAATCTTGATTCTGGCACGCACAGCTGGATATATGCTGAATTGTCTGGTTGCATTCAGTAAATTATAGATCAGTAACCAGATAAGTAACACCATTTACCTCTCAGATAGAAAATAAAATAAGCTATTGTACATATAATATAAGCTTCTTTTTATTATCTTTTTAGCACTGCCAGGCTATAACAATCAACTTACCTGCTGAACAAATGGCATCTTTGCTTGATGCTTACATAGCCATTGTTTATAGCTGACCTTGTGTTACATGCCAGCCTCATGCCATGCTGAGTATCTAATTTAATGTTCCGAAAAGGCAGACTTAACAAAAAATGTCCCTTAAAAATATCAACCTAAGTGGTGTTATTTGCATTTGTAACAGGATGCATCGTAATGGTCTGGGAACAAAACAGCCTATTTATGAGCCGCAATAAATCCAAAAGAAGGAAATGGATTGTAAAATTGAATGATAATGTACCAGTAATTAATTATTCGTTTTCTAATTATCCGTCATCACATAAAAGGTAAATGAAGTCATTAGAGGCAAATTAATGACATTTGTTATATTTTAGGAATTCATCATTAATAACATGCTACTGGGGTTTGGATGGACATACAGTAGTAACACCTGCACACTGCATACTGTTTGTAGAGGATGAGCACAGATTTATGATTTAGAATTTCCACAGTTTTTAATTCCTTCTAAATGATTCCTTCTAAATGAGCTACAAGTGTCCACACGTCTGAACAGAGCTTGAAAATGGCTAGGAAAAAGAAACATGGCGGCTTTCGTCAATAAGTAAAGTGAACCTATTGTTTTATTACATAAGCTCTACAGATATAATTCCTCAGGACCTCCCTCAGTAGACACTGAGGTTGTTTTTTTGTTTTTTTTTACTGCACCATAGGCAGATCACAAACCATTGTAAATGGCAGCCTGTATTCTGCTGACAATGTTTCGCGTCAATAGAAGGGAGAGGTGAGCCCAGTCTTAAAGTTTTATGTATCAGCACTTTCCTACTGTAACAAAACTGATTTTAACATTTCCTGGCAAAGAACTATGCTGGACCATATGTCTATTGGTCTTAGAACTGCAAGCATGGGAGATGTACAGTGGCTAATTCTTTGAATAGAATAGTTAAAAGCGGCATCCGCCACTGTAGAGTAATATCCCACCTTACCCTCCAGCTGCCACTTTTCACTATGTTTCCCTCACTGACAATCTGATTGCTTGAAGAAGGTCGGAGTCAAGACCAAAATGTGGTAATTATTTGGACTGCAAATAAAAACTGTTAACTGACTCATACTTGCCTCTGAGTATTGGATTTAATTATCTAAGGAGTGGGATTCTACCCTGGCACCAGGATTGGATTAGGAGTGCCGTGTCTATACCTTATATTTGACAAACACATAGTAGTCATCAGTGTGTGAATTAACCTTTTAAAACAAAATTACGTAGATTCATGTGATTAGGCATGAGGGACCAGAGGGCTCAGGAGCTTAGCCCTCTCCATACATGGGGGATGTCGGATGTATAATACAGATCGCTGGCACCATTCGCTGTTAATACTTTAGATGCCACGGTTAAATACAACCGCGACATCTAAAGTGCGCAGGTACCATGGGTGCTGCCTTTTAATGATCGCTGCCTTCTGGAACACAATCGGAGAGCGGCAATTGGTTGCCATGACACCCTGGAACATATTGAAGGCTCCCAGCTTGTCATTACCATAGTTCTATTACACGCTGTCCATGGCAGCGTGTAATAGAAGTCAGTGGATTTTACTATACACTGTAATACATTAGTATTGCCGTGAATTGTATGAGTGATCAAATTCCCTAGGGTTCAAGATTCCTAGGGAGTCTGAAAATAAAATAAAAAAAAAGTACAAAAAATTCAAATCACCCCTCCTTTCCCTAGATCACATATACAAATAAATAAATAATAATAAACATAAACATGTTAGGTATCACCACATTCAAAAATACCCAAACTATTAAAATATAAAAATATTCATCCCATACGGTGAACGCCGTAGCGGGGGGGGAAAAAAATCAAAATAGCCAAAAGGCGATTTGTTTTTTTTCAATACTTTGCCTCCTAAAAAAAAATTAATAAAAGTGATCAAACCATCAGACCTTCCCCAAAATGGTATCAATAAAAACTACATCTTGTCCTGCATAAAAAGACACCATACTCAGCTCCAAACATGAAAATATGAAAAAGTTACAGGTGTCAGAACATGGCGAAACAACCGCCATCTAAAGTGCGCAGGTACCATGGGTGCTGCCTTTTAATGATCGCTGCCTTCTGGAACACAATCGGAGAGCGGCAATTGGTTGCCATGACACCCTGGAACATATTGAAGGCTCCCAGCTTGTCATTACCATAGTTCTATTACACGCTGTCCATGGCAGCGTGTAATAGAAGTCAGTGGATTTTACTATACACTGTAATACATTAGTATTGCCGTGAATTGTATGAGTGATCAAATTCCCTAGGGTTCAAGATTCCTAGGGAGTCTGAAAATAAAATAAAAAAAAGTACAAAAAATTCAAATCACCCCTCCTTTCCCTAGATCACATATACAAATAAATAAATAATAATAAACATAAACATGTTAGGTATCACCACATTCAAAAATACCCAAACTATTAAAATATAAAAATATTCATCCCATACGGTGAACGCCGTAGCGGGGGGGGGAAAAAAATCAAAATAGCCAAAAGGCGATTTGTTTTTTTTCAATACTTTGCCTCCTAAAAAAAAAATTAATAAAAGTGATCAAACCATCAGACCTTCCCCAAAATGGTATCAATAAAAACTACATCTTGTCCTGCATAAAAAGACACCATACTCAGCTCCAAACATGAAAATATGAAAAAGTTACAGGTGTCAGAACATGGCGAAACAAAGAATTTTTTTCTATTTTGCAAAGTTTTACATTTTTTAAAAGGTATCAAAACATTAAAAATACTATATAAGTTTGGTATTGCCGTAATTATGCTGACCTACAGAATACAGGTAACGTAATTTTTATCAGTGAATGCTTCAAAAATTAAATTCTTAAGAAACTGGCACAAATGCAATTTTTTTTCCAATTCCACCACATTTTGAGTTTTTTTCCACCTTCCCAGTACATTGTACAGGATATTGAATGGTGCCATTACAAAGTACAATTTCTTCTGCAAATAATAAGCCATCATGTGACTCTGTGAACTGAGAAATGAAAAAATGATGACTCTTGCAATGTGAGGAGGAAAAAACAGATATGCCTAAAATGAAAATTGATTGATCCTTATGGGGTTAAAGTAAATAGCTAGGTATATGGTAACTACTGTAACTGGAAACTAGGAAGGAGATTAGATAAAACCAGCATCTTCTTGTAATTATCTATACACTATATGCATGAAAATTCATCCTGATCTCAACAGCACTTCTAGCTCCTCTTTTCTTACAATGTACAGTCTCATGTACACAATAAGATACACTGCAGCTACACCTCCTCCTCTCTTTTCACTTTATTTGATGACTGAAGAGGTATCTAAACCTACAAACAGAGCCTACAAACTGAAAAATGAGCACTAGAGGCTGCTAAATGGTTAAATAAATATAACTCTCCACTATTAAAGTATATCAGAAATCTTTAAGGTGTTGTCCACTATTAGTAAATATATGTTTTTTTTTTGTATAATGAAAACCAATTCCTCATGATTTTCTAGATCTCTTCTTCCTGTCATTCGTTGTTTACTTTCAGTGGATAAAAAACAATCCATGGTTATGTGATATACAGACTATGGTCATGCGATGGACAGTTCATCGCCATGTGATGGACACACAGGTGTACAGCTCATTACAAGACAGATGACTGAGCTGTGACTGTAACAAGCTGTGCACCTGTGTGTCCATCACATGGCCATCGATCGATTTTTATCCATGGCAGTTAAACAAAGAATGACAGCAAGCAGAGATCTAGAGAACTGTGAGGAATTGATCCAGAAAGTATATTGGAAAATTGTATATATTTTTATTCAACAAATAATAACATTTATTTACTGTAACTGGACAACCCCTTTAGTCTAAAATATGCACCTGTACTACTGAATTATACTAAGAGAGTGTGTAAACCAACAAATTTCTGCTTATAGTTTTAGTCCAATTGTGTAAGTACGTTGGGTTTATAGGAACTGAGCTGAAACATGCGATAATAAATTATATTATAAATATGTTGTGGGTAATAGGAGCATTGATCTTGTGGGACCCAATGACCTGTCCTATAGTGTGATTATAAGAACACTGTAACATGTGATATGATAATAGTACTTTGTTGAAAGCAAAGAAGGACATTTTTTAAAATAGCCTTGGAAAACACACTCAGTAAATATCCCTTAAAAGCCACAATTTTTATAATTACCAAAATACATTATTGCATTTTAAGGCTTTATTAATCCAAACAATTTTTCTGTTCTGCCATTATAAAAGGTAATGTGGTAATGACAAGTCACTGTTGTCTACCAGTATCGTATACTAAATGTAATGATGTTCTTTCATGTTCTGATCTGCGGAGATACAGGAAGAGGATGAGTGTCAGTTTAATGTCCCAGATATGCAGATTTTGTTCCGGGGATGGGAAATGTCTTTTAATCTAGCAAGATATTTTATTCTCTAGAACACATTGTTCAGAAGAAGATGAACTCAGTGTGATCGGAGATTAGTGATGAGTCTGTCTTGTGGACATCAAGAGTTTGTGTGATAAATGAATTTCCATAACAAAGTGAATAAAAGCCAGGACAGCAGAGGTTTCTGTAAATCTAAAATATCCTAATCCTTTTACATATTTGTTCTATTGTATTGAATGGGAAGTTGGTATGACTGCATTATGTGGGAGCAGCTTAGTATACAGTCACTGCATGGCCCAACAGGTAAGGGCACATGTATGAAAGTGTCTGGGAGAATTTGTTTATAAGGTGCTGTGGTAATGGGGCCACACATCTACAGCCATATGTAGAATACTAATATCTAATACTTATGTGTCTGTAAGCTTAAAACATGCACATGTAAGGCAGTCAAAACAGCTGCCAGTGCTGGAATTATAATGCATATCTGTTGTTTATTTCCCTGGACATTGTGAGAGGCTAAATGGATTTAGTATAAAAGGGGTTATCTAAAAGATCGACATATCAATGCAAGATATTGCTGATGGTCCCACTGCTGGCGTTTTCCCGATAGGTAAAATATAGGATTAAAATCCGCAGTGAAAAATTCTGCAAAAATGCAATGAAATACACTGGGGAAAAAAATGTGATGCACTTTTGAATAGGCTCGGTATCCTCCAATGGATATTTGGCAGCAAAATGCTACTGAAGGCTAAAACCCCACTTTGCAGAAATGCGGCATTTTTTGTTGCAGATTTTGCTGCAGATTTTTGAGCCAAAGTCAGCAGTGGCTTGAAAAGGAATGGAAAATAAAAGAAACACTTAGTTGTTTATGTTTAATTCACTCCTGACTTTGGCTAAAGAAACGCAGCAAAATCTGCAACAAAAAAACGCTGCGTTTCCGCAACATGGGGACTCAGCCTTAGGAAGCACGTTGTGAAAGTTTGAGATGCAAAGATATACCTTCCAAGGAAGCAGTCAGAGTGCAGAGATACATGTGGGAAAGGTCAGGCACTGCTTTCTATACTACTGTTGTGCATCTGATCATTGTGTAAATGATCATTCATTTTTTCTTATTGTTTTTTCTCAACACCAATTTTGATAGGTGGGTTCATTTTGCTACGCTGATTTTTGAGTCCTTGGGTCAGCAATATATTTTATTTTGTTTGTTTTTTTCACTCGCCCTTGTCTGTCACACTATTGAATGCTTATGATCTGGAATGCTACGTACTATTAGAAACCCGCTGTTTTGCTGAATCCCCTGCTGATGGCATGATGACTGCATAACTAGGTGAAGCTGTTCCCAACCCCCGTGACTAGTTGCAAATTTTCATATGCCGATCTAAAATTTTAAAATCTTTTAACTTGTCTTTTCTTCAGCAGAAAGCTTAGTGAGGGGTTCCATAGCAAAGGTCACTATTTGATGCTGCACACACTGGGACTAGTTTAGGGTGGAAAAACCACCTGACAAGTCCCCTTTAGGTTGAGGCCCCACGTTGCGGAAACGCAGCATTTTTTGTTACAGATTTTGTTGTGGTTTTTTGAGCCAAATCTGAGAATGGCTACAAAAGGAATGCGGAATATATAGGAAGCTCTTATACTTCTACCTTCTTCTCAATCCACTCCTGGCTTTGGCTCAAAAAAAAAAACAGCAAAATCTGCAACAAAAAAAGCTGCATTTCTGCAACGTGGATCAATAGTCCACCCCTATAAAGACATATTATGGAATAAGTAAACACAGAATTGTAGACCTGTCCAAATACAACAAACTGCTAAATACCTTGCTATGTAATGTGTGATGTATTTACATATAGTGCCCAGCTGTATGCAGATTTTTGAGAATATGTAATGTATCCATTTCATACATTTTCCTACAATATAAATCTCAGTATTTGTAATAAGAGTGAGTGCTTGGAAGAAAAGCTTATGAGGGAACAGTTTGTAGGTCCATATGTAACTATTCAGCCATCAGATCCTCACCAGCATTTGGCACTATGCATACACATACAAATAGATGTGTATATTCAGCTGCTCTAAAAATAAAATTGTAGATCTGACAAAAAGAATAATTACCTTTTTTATTTAGCATTACTAACAGTGAAAAATAGGGCCCTGCATTATGCAGATAAATTACGAGTAAAATGTAACACCATATCTGACAATGAACTGTGAAGAAAGCATCATTACTGGCAATTGTATCGTGAATAACTATTTAACAACAATTAGGATTCTGCCACAGTTCTAAGTAAAGATAGGAATAGAGGCAGACAATAGACCAGGAAGTAAACAGGATAAAAAACATTAGGTCCAAAACATCTGATCGGGAAAATGGGCTGCAAACTGTAGAATTAATTATTCGCTAACGTTTCCACTTTTTTGCATCTGTTTTACAATACCTAGGATTGGCTGAAATATATTTTTAAAAATTATGCTGAAAAATATTAATTCTAATCAACAACTATAATAAATACATTAAAACAACTATAATATTAATAATAATTCTAATAATAATTGGACTTTGTGGTTCTCACCGTTGCTGTAGTACAATGTAATAAAATGATCATTTCTTCACTCTACTTAAAATTTAATGGGAAGGATTTATCAAGACGATTGCTTACTATGCATGCTTCCCCATAAATCAGGCGCATCCTCCATTGCGGTGTTGTTTATACACTGAATTCTATGCCAGCTTGGATGTCAGTCATCATTTATACTAGTAAACTGGTGTAAATGATTATAATTCATACAAGGCCAGCGCCCACACCCATGGCAGACTCCTTGTCATGCCCCCTTTCAGGAAAGTGGCAAAAAAAAAAAAAAAATTGTTCACAAAACTCCGACTTGTGCAAAAAATTGTGACTTATTCATGCCTCATACAACAGAAAACTGGCGTACAAGCCATGCTAAATTTCCCCCAACCTTTCTGAAATTCTGAAATTAAAAATATCTCCAGCATAGACAAGACCATGTGCCAAATTCTGAGCTGCCTTTATGTACAGTATATTGTGCTAACAGCATTTCCTTGCAGTCTAGCCTTTAGTCTGCATTTGCTCAGACATGATTTATAGATTTCATACTACTTTATTTTTCTCAGTTCTGTGCTACTGATCCCATGATGTCTTGGTACAGAAGCACATTTAAGGCTAAGGCCCCATGCAGTGAATCGCTGCAAAAAAATGCTGCAGAACTTATCCTTTTATTATTTTCAATACCATTGCTATGCTGATGACACCCAAATATATCTTTAAACCAGTCAGACACCATAAACGTGTCCATTTGGCCAAAATACTTCAGTATACTGCAAAAGTAGGACAGAACAGACTGATTTACCAGATTTGCCTACAGACAGCTGCAGATCACTGCCCAATGCTGCCATTTTAGCTATGACTGATATTTTCAGCCCTATCCTACATCACTGCTGTCTGTAAACTGTCCCTAGTGCACTTGCAGACTGATTTGAATATTCATAAAAATATGATTTTCTCTGCATTGTGTCATTGGTTTTTGCCTTGCAGATTACACTGGACATCCCTGGAAGTCCCATAATTGGCTCTGGGCAAGGTCACGTGACCGCATGTCGGCTGGAATGCATGATGCATTTTTCATACAGTGCGTATATTAATAAACGTATTATAAGTGCATGTTTTACCAAGGTGATAGGCATTATAATTCCTGGCCAACCCCTTTAATTTGTTGGACTTGGTAGACTGTCTTTAACATTGTTTACTAAAGAATTAAATAATAAAGTTACTGTCAATTTCTTTTGTCAATTTTGTAAAAACATCTGCTGCAATAAAGCAGTAACTTTTAAATATCAAGTCAGTTACCAGTCTTTAGCTACATAAGGCTGGGGCCCCACATAGCGTCAACGCAGCGAATTTGCCACAGTGGAAACGCTGCGGTAAAAATTGCAGAGTCTTACAGTACCCACAAAGTGGATGAGATTCTGGCTAATCCCATCCACACATTGCAGAAAAATATCCACAGTGGACATGCTGTTATTTCAAAAACTGTCGCGTTTTTGAAACAGCACTTTCCTCTCTGCTTGCTTCGTGTGGAAACCGAGCGGAAACCACACGGACCCCATTCTAGTCTATGGGGTCCGCGAGTTTCCCCAGGTAAACCGCTTTTTTATGCGTATAGGTTTCCATGCGAGGGGTCCCCAAGTGGACTCCCCGAACAGAAACCCGAACGCAGATGTGAACCGGGCCTTAGTGGCATCCACACTGATTCTGTGCTTTCATGTTTTTTCAAGGTGGAAACATGTTACTTTAAAATGCAATAAGGGTAAAGTGCTTGTCCAGAGTTTTTTTTTTTTATTTTTTTTTAAGGCCTATCCTTAGGTACTGTACTGTGACCAGAGCCAACTTCTTCTGGTCCCATTTTGAGTATAGTATGGGCTTTGGAAGCAGCCCCAAACAGCTGATCTTTGTGGACCTCCATTGATCAGATATTTATTGCCTATCCCAATGATAACCATAAAAATAAATCCTGGACAACTCCTTTAATCATTTATTGATCATAATGGGTCAGTCCCCTGTTAATGGCCATATGGTTTTGCAGGTTTACTGCATTGTGTGTATTGTTCACCCTTACATTATATCTCCACAGTGGTATATCAATTAATGAGCTACCAAGGTGCAACTCCTTACCTAGAATAGGGAGGAATAACAGGTCAGAAACCACAGGATGCAGAAATAATAGATGCAAAAATTTGCACTGCAAAAAAAATTCTATTTCTGTTTTTAACAACTTCCAAGTATGTTATCATTTGCAATCCATGTACGATATGGATGCTGCACATCCTCAACTGATGGCGCATACATACAATCTCGCTTTCCTCTATAGGGGATAACTGTGTATGGCTGTATGCTTGACTGACCAATTAAACTATGTAATGGCTCTCTGGCAAACAGGACCCTGTATGACATAATCGCCCTTGGCTCCTGAGGAACTTCCATGTGACATATTTATTGTTCCATCCATGCAGAGACTGAATGAGCCTTACAGAGACAGTCTCCACTTAGCTTTGGACAAGGCCACTTGCCTTCATCAATAGCTTTCCAAAGGGGAAGGCAAAGGCACACAAATGGAAATTATGCTCTCTTACGATTTTTAGACATCTGCCACAGTACACCATGTATGTGCAAGTGTGCATTAAGTATCTGCCGCAACCCAGATGGAGGAGACCGGAGGATGGGAGTTGTAGTGGCGGTTGGTGTGCCACCTGCTAGGCCAAGCACACTCACCAAGCCACTCCAGCCCCGCTCCTGGGCCGGACACAGTTGAGGGTGGTCCTGCAGCACTACCGGATGGTGGTGGTAGTAGTTGTTTTCCCTGGGGTGCTTCCAGTTGGAGAGGCGACCTCTCCTCTCTGATCCTGTGTGGTGGACGGAAGAGCCCTGATGGTTATGCAGGCACGACTCAGGAGACAGCATTGCAGCTGAACAGAAACAGTTTTTATTGCAGCAACTGGGTCAGAAATAAATGGCAGCTTCCCAATGGGGGTAGTAGTTCAGTGTCCAATTCACCAGCTTTGGTTATAGGAGGGTGCCCAGGGATGTTACAGGCTCTACGATAGGCTTCTCCTTAAACTACTCCGCCTCTCATGCCTCTCCCCGCTACGGATGATGGGGATGGAGTTACAGGAAGTCCTGACAGAGTTCTGGTTACCTGAAAACTAGGCCCTCATGTGGTCCTCCTGTAAGGGTCCTCTCCTGCTCCTCCTAGCACGGCACTGAAATTGTCCAAAAGTAACGACAGCTGAACTCCCTTACTCAGGGCTGTCTCTGGATGAGCCTGGGGCAGCAAACATTCCTCCTAGGGGCTGTATGGACTGCTGTTGAGTTCCGGTGCTGAAGTTCTCCCTGCACATTCCAGCATTAACTGCACAGGGTGACTGCTACTACTGAACTGATTGGGCTCAACAGTCGCCGTGGAGACTAGGTCTCCTACAACCCTGCCCAGTGGCCTGCGATTGGCCAGGGCTGAACCAAGGCTAGAGTTCGAACACTGAGGGGGAAAAAACAAGGGAAAAGCTGCAAAACAATGACAGAGAACACTTAACACAGAAGACGGGACATACCAACACAACCCAGAGGCACAAAAGACAAACAATTAAAGCAGAAGCCCTCTGGGATGCTATATTTCCATCATGTTTCTCTGCAGTCAAGATTTTGCAAGGTGGAAAACCTTCCATGATCCAACTATACAGTATATCATGGATTGCCATACAAGAAGGCAAGATGTGACGTACAATTATGATGATAACGTAGGCACAGAAGCTGCAGTAGTAAAATCTCTTTTCACACCTTAGATTCTGTAATCAAGAGTGACCATGGCATGCAAGGAGCGTTATAGAAGGTGGGGACTTCTTCTATATGTTAAGATTGGGACTACAAGTAGACTTTTGTAAATACTACAGAAAATTGTTGTGATCAGTGTGAAATTGCTGTACTGTGAAAGGCTAAGGCCCCATGTAGTGAAATGCGTCTAAAAAAAGCTGCAGAAAAAACGCATTGCATTTATTTCCGCAGTGCTTTTCATTGCATTCTTGCTGCGTTTTTTCTTCCCCTATTAAAATCTATTGGGAAAAAGCTCTTGAAATTCCACAGCTAAAATTAACATGCTGGGATTTTGAAACAGCAGCTTTTCCGCAGCGCTATTTTTTTTGCAATGTGTGATTGAGATTAATCAGAATCTTATTCACTTTGCTTTTACTGTAAAATGCAGCTTTTTTACTGCTGCATTTCCGCAACATGGGACCTTAGCCAAAAAGTCTAGGTGTGTCTTGAGTGTAAGGGCTTATTATACACATTCTCAATTCAAGTCCCATTGATTTTGTGGGTGTGTTTTGTCTATGTTTGATCAACCAGATCAACCATTTTAAAACAAATTGCCATCATTTTCAGCATTGAAAATATTGGTGATATTTTGATAGCTTATATGATAGATTTTATCAGCTGTTCTGATAAGAGGTTCTGCACTCAATACATGTAATTTACACTCTTACCCTATATTTATACGGCCCCATTAATTTCCCTACCTGTGAATTGGGCTATTCACATAACTGATATTTTGACGGCCTGTTACAACAATATATAGGTCATACTCTGTTTTTGTGCTTTTTCACAATCCCTCCATATGCTGTAATGTATGAGGGATCCGTAAAAATGGGTGCCCCTCGGGTGTAAGACGACTGAGAAAAATGGATGTTTTGACATGTGAATACAGGCTAAAGCTGAAGTCCCACATTGAAAAAAGCAGAGAAATACATTGGGGGAAAACCTCTGCATTTTACAGTTACAGAAAAGTGAATGAGATTTTGTTTAATGTCATCCACACATTGCAGGGAAAAAAAGACAGAAAGGCTAAGGCACCACGTAGTGGGCTGCAGCAAAAAGCGCTGTGGGAAAAACCGCGGCGGCAATGCATTGTGGTTTTTCCCACAGAGCTTTTCACAGAAAGTGAAGGTTTCGTCTGTGGACTTTCTGCTTCCATTATACCTATAGGGAAACACCCAGTGTTTCCGTAGGTAGAATTGACATGCTGTGATTTCCAAAACCACAATGGCTTTGGAAATCACAGCGTACCCGCTGCACGTATTTTTCTGCAATGTGTGGATGGGATTTTCTAGAATCCCATCCACTTTGCAGGGACTGTAAAACGCTGCTGTTTTTGCAAAACCGCAGCATTTACGCCATGTGGGGCTCCGGCCAATTATACCTACAGAAACGCTGGCCGTTTCCCTATAGGTATAATTGAAGCAGAGAAAGTTCGAAAACTCTGCGGACTATATGAGAAAAACACTGCGGAAAAAACTGTGATGCGTTTCCGCCATTGTTTTTCCTGCAGCGCTTTTTCGCTGTGGCCTTAGGCTTAAATAGTCTATCTACACCCAGTATTCAGCAATGACATGCTGTTACATGTGTTGTCTGTAGCCTGTAATTGACTGTAGAGGTTGCATGTGACGGGGTATCAAAGTTTGAAGAGGAGTGTAGACCATGAGGGCATGAAGGTAAGTGAGTATAGTGTTCTATTTTAAGCTCATCTGGACTTGCAGATCTTGCTGCAAGACCTCCAGTAAAACACAGTAAATATATTGGGTTTTGTTGCACATTTTAATTTCCCCATTCATCTCAGTGGGAAAAATTCACAATTAGGCTAAGGCCAGACGTAGCGGGCCACAGCGAAAAAAGCACTGCGGGGAAAAAACACGGCATAAATGCATTGCAGTTTTTCCCGGCGTCTTCATAGGTATAATTGACATGCTGCGATTTCCAAAAACGCAGCGGTTTTCGAAATAGCAGCGTTTAAGCTGCGCTTATTTTTCTGCAATGTGTGGATGGGATTTACGCCAGGTGGGGCCCCGGCCTAAAGCTGCAACCAAAGAAATTAACATTCTGAGGATTTAAAAAAATCTATGATGCAGGTCATTTTCTGCATGAATTATTTCTGCACTGTTTGAATGAGGTTTGTTCAAATCTCATCCACTTTTTTTTTCAATTTGTCTGTTTTTCAATTTGTTTGTTTGGACTATTTCATCCTCTGGAAAATTATGGAAAACAAAAGGACCTTGACAAGGTAGTTTGAAGAGCATAGAGCTTAAAATAGTTAAACATATTCATTTTACTATGTTGAACATTGCTTCATTTTACACAGCTCCCCCTCCCCCTACATATGTCGTGGTCAATCTCCTGCTATCTATTTTTGTTGTCTATTGCTGCTCATGGTGAAATGTGAACCATAGTTCTTGTTTCTGGATCAGTGTATTCAGCACGTAAGCACAATATAGTTAAAGGGGTTGTCCAGGAATTACAGTTCTGGATCAGAAGGCCAGGGAAGGTGAATCTTAAAAAACAAAACAAAAAAAAAAAGCATACCTGTACCCGGAGCCCGGGGGTTTGTTGCAGCAGACGTCCTTGCTGCAGGAGTCAATCAGTGGCCTAAGCGGTCACAGGAAAGGATCAGGACGTCACCGGTGACATATGTGGGTGACGTCCCTAGTCCTTTCCTATGACTGCTGAGGCCACTGATTGACCGTGGTCACGTGCAGTGAGGACTTCTGCCAGAAAAAGCTCACGGGCGCCGCTTTACTGGAGAGTAGCGGCGGACACAGGAGTGCCTGGGACAGGTGAGTATGTTTTTTTTTTATTAATTTTTTTTTATTTTAAATGTTTCACCTCCCTCAGCCTCTTGACCTAGTACTGTAATTCCTGGACAACCTCTTTAATGTATGCATGCATCATATAGTATTATAATTCTGATTGGACATCTTAATATTAGCCCCATTGGGTGGAACTTAGTTGTACATTGCAAAGCTGATACTATAAAATAAACAAGCACCCACAAGTGTCTATTTGCCTTTGCTTGGCTGGACTTACCATACTCCCAGAGCTCACAGACAATAAGGTGAGATTCCTGTTTGGGGTCATGATGAAATTCTTTCACAACAACATCAACTAAAGGCAGGCAGGAATGCTGCTCCAGTGCAGGCAGGGCAGATGGGAGCGAGTCCCTATTACCCCTTCCTGACTACATTGGCCATCTGTCCCTCCTTCCTAACCCTGTCATGCTGCCGACGTCCTTCTCTCTATTCCCAGACGCACTTTTCATTCCTTTCTATTCTAAGTATAAAGGATTCCATAACTGATGTTTAGTATTAGGTGCCCTTACCAATTGTTACACTACGTTATCTTTACACTTCTGTGGCGATTCAGCGTGTTTCTTTGCTATAAAGCAGAAGGACTGGTAATATGTACTGATATGTGCCACCAGCAATTCAGCTATTACTTGCAGTTGCTACTATACTTGTCAATGGTGAACTGAAGGACTATAATGAGAGCCATAGGGGTATGGATATAAAGTGTAATTTTGTCAACATGATTTTATCTACAAAAACTGCCAAACACAGGAATGTTGCACAGACATACTATGTGTGATTTTTGTGCACATATTGCACTTTACAAAAGTTTTCTGCGCTGTGCTACTGTTGGGCTTACACAAGTATGTGCTGCAATTCTGACTTGATGCTTGACCTGCTGTACAATGTAAAGTCAGTTTTGTTGGTGTCTTCATTACCATAATTTATGCCAAATGTATCAATAGTTGCACAGTGTTTTATAAATTTGGGGTATATCACCTAATAGTCTAACCACATCCACTTTTCAAAATTGGAGTGAGAAGCATAAAAAATTTAATACATTGCCAAATTTCTGTACAAATAAGTGCATGAAGTTGCAAAACCATTTTTTGGGGCTTTCTGGAGGCATAATTCTGGCATGCAGGGACGGCATGATGAATCCCCCCCTCCCTTTGTTTCTAAGCTGACTGAAAGGATCTACCTTTTAGTTACTGTGACAGCTACTCACTCTGAATTACCTCTTTCGGTCTTTCTCTGTTGTTTTTCTGTATAGAATATCTTGCTTCTTGTCTGCAGTCCATTTCCCTTTTGTTTATTCCTGTAGGATAGTTTTGCTAAGCTGGTATTCTAGTTTAGTTTGCTCTACAAACCTGTTGTACATGCTTTGCATATTTATTATGTGTTTTAGGATAAGGCACCACATTGTGAAAAGCTGCTTTTTTTTGCAGATTTTACTGCAGTTTTTGGAGCCAAAGACAGGAGTAGCTACAAAGACAAAGACAAAAGAGTGTTCATTTGGGTTTTTAGGTTGTGCATAGTACATTAGTTTCCAGATGTAGCAATGGTTAACTTGACTCCTACAGTACAAGTTAAACAAACAATTGGAGCAAACTTTAATTTTATGGATTCTAAGGCTTTTCATTGGCCTCTCTTAGCTTTTGCTGTGGTTGACCTGCAGGTTTCTCTATGTATCCTTTGCATTGCAAAATTCTAAATCCATTGGTGATACCTGCAGCAATAACTGACATGTTGTGGGTTAGAAACCTGTAGCTCATATCACTTCACTATAGTCTCAGCAAGCATGTAGATAAAACCTCATCAACTGCTACTATAGATCAAAGCTGGTTAGTCGTCCTGCCTGTATGGCCAAATGGTTATTCCTGCCTGTATGGTCCTGGATGTACTATGATCTAAAACTGGCCATACACATTAGATTTTAGACTGCCATCACTTGTCTGAAAAGAACTGTGGTTGGATGGCTATATGGCCATCTGTTCCAATCACATGAACAACCACCAACCTTCAGACAAGCGTTTGACTACCCCAGAGACTTGGAAAATTAACAGATGAAAGTTGTTTAGTGGTAAAGTGCTAAGAAGAGGAAATGACAGAAACTTTGTGTGTGTGTTTGTAGTACCAACACATGCCCACAATACAAAAATCATCCGCAGGTCTCTCAGTCTAGCCCATACACATCAGGTCACAGCAGACAGCGGCACAAATCCAACAGGGCAGATTTTGGTTCTAATGAGCTTTAGTTGGTTGACTGTATGGGTCAAACTGTCGTACGTTTATGTATGAACAACCATCAATAGACAGTCCAAAATCTGCCACTTCAACAGTCTAAAATCTAATGTGTACGACCAGCTTTAGGTGGTCAAATAAGGGCAGGGCAAATCACCTTAAATAGGACATAGCTAAATGATCCTAGCTAAAGGATCTAGACCCACATTTACTACTGTTGTCTATAACGTAGCATAAACGTAGATCTTACAGGCACAAGATGCACCAATGTATCACCATGTTGCACGTTGTCTTGGACATCTTTTTAGAAGTTAGGCACACCTCTCTTCTGAGGTTAACTCTTATATGGCCTACTCTAGACCATTAGTTTGTTCCAGAAAATGTATGGCTATAAAAAATCTGTCATATTCAAGACTTGAAGAAACTTCAAGTGTCAAGCAAGGTGCATGCTTCCGTTCTTTAGGCGCTAACCAATGATAAATTTAAACTCATTAGTGCCATTAGGGAAATTTACACCAGAATTCTGGCAGAAAGGCTTTAGTAAATTTTGCCCATTGTGTTAATGTTACATTGATTCTGTAAACCACCATGAACATTCTGAAAAATGATATTACAGCAACAACCTTGTGATTTTTATAACTGAATGCATCCCTCTTTTATACTTTACCTGTTCTCTTTTTTATATAGATTTATTTTCCTCTGTTTTACTGACTGTTTTTGTACTACACATGGGAGTCAAAATAGTCTATAACACAAAGAAATGTGTTACTCTGACTCATTGTTATTTCAGGATCTTTCTTCAGCTAATGGTGTAATTTGACTTTATGAAGGTTTGGACCAATTTTATTGAATATTCAGAAGTTATGAAAATATTTTATGACAAAACATAAACCATAATTGTTTATCTTATAAAACATTTTATATGAATATCATAGTGCACCAAATAAAGAGTTGTTTGTATTACAGTAAATAAAACTCTATAAAGCCACGTCCAGTGTCCTGAATACTTATATATTGATAGACACATATACTAGATTTATTTGTACATATTCTCATGCTATTGTATTTTACTTTCATACCTACCCCACAAGCGGGTTAAAACCAGTTGAAAGCGTATCACTGAATGCGTTATTATAATGCTATTCTTTTCTGTGCCCTAGATACAGTTAATATTTATGCCAGGTTCATGTCTGGTTGTTAGGCATGTTTTCTCTTCAACCTCAGAATATTCTAGAATAGGGCTGAAGTTTAAATTATATAGGGAGTGTTAGAAGTAGACTATCTCTCATACTGTTTATTTTACCATCCCATTTCACCATCCTTGTCTGGACACAGAACTCTGCCTCTCTTTCACTACAACCTTGGAGTTTGGTAAGAAAATGGCCACCATGAGGATGAGAGGAGCCTTTATAAACCTAAGCCCTGCCCACCTGATCATGTGGCTGAATCATAGTCACCATTTACAAGGTACGGGAGTTTTCATCAACTGAAATATGTGCTGTATAACTCTTCATTTTACACTTGGTGTGTACAATACAGAGCAGTCTGCCCTCCTCATATGACATGATGGAGCTAAAAAGATCTCATACATAAAAAGAGAAAAATCTGAACTCAATAAGGAAGACTGCTTGCGGTTTATGACTAATATCCTATAAGCAATAACATAAACAGCAAGTCACAAGCATATAGCAGAACATAGTAAACTCTTCTTACATTGTAGATGTTCCAGAATCATGTTAGGTGCCTGCAGTTTGAAGACATGTACATCCATCCCCTCTGCATTTACTGTGGGAAGAGAAAACAGGCCCTCCACTCACTGTGTACCCACCTGATGGTATCTATGGGCAAACCTTCTCTAGAAACCACGGGGAATAAACAGAAAATTAGCCAGAAGGGAGACACTTAGTGGCAGAAACTTCAGGGATGTTTTCAGGCAGAAAACAGCAACATTTTTACCTGAAGTGCATTATGTTTATTTAAAGATGCAGTGCTTTTTATCATTGTTGCATCCCAAAAGGCATAACTTTTCTATTTATTTTTTTATGTAGTCATATGAGGCTGACTGTAATCATATATCACCTTGCCTTTGGTAGGACCTAGTCGTCAGATAAAGATGATGAACATGGGACCATGACCATCAGCAGTCCATGATGGCACTGTGGGGGAGCTGTAGATGGCTAGAACAAGTGACAAATGTCTTAGAAGCCAAAATCATCACTGATCACAACAATTTAAGGGGTTGAATGGCCACTATTGGTGGTATTACCGATCATGGGCATTGCAGCTGCAACTGACACCGGTTGTTGAGGGCAACAACTGAGCTCTTAAGCTTTCAGCATCATCATGCTGTAATTGTATGGCACTTCAGTATTGCACCCAATCGCTCATGACATAATAGTACATCACAGGCTGGGAAATAATTGTTTTCAAGATCTTCAGGTGCATATGACTCAAACTACTTGTGCAATTTTTCACATGCCTAAGTGGAAGGTACTGTATGACTGTGTGCTAAGCTCCAGGCAACATGATGTCAATACTGACAGCTATTACTCTAGATTCCCCTACATGCATGCATACTCAACTGGGCCAAGCAGGCCTGTTTGCTATCTGAGGAGAGGGGAATAAGCCATTTCCAGAAACATTTTATAATCTGGGACGACTTAAGTTTTGACATGAAAAAATGTAACCATTCTTTCTTCCCCAACATGATTTGTTAGGGAAGAGTATAGTATAGTGTACATGAGATAGTAGGCTGGTCCTGCCAAAATCAGGGAGTTTGGCTTTTCCTCATAAGGAAAAAGGGTCTTAAAAATACTCTTTCAGGCTAAAGCTCCACGTGGCATAAACGCCGCGATTCGCCCGCGGCGGAATCGCCGCGGAAAAAATCGCGGCATTTTACAGTCAGAGCGAAGTTGATGGGATTCTAGTGAATCCCATGCCCACTTTGTGGAAAAAACGCGCGCGGTTTTGGAAATTGCAGCATGTCAATTATACCTACGGAAACGCCGGCGGTTTCCCCATAGGTATAATTGAAACAGAAAGTCTGCAGAGGAAAACTCTGCAAACTTTCTGTCTAAAGCGCTGTGGGAAGAAACGTGATGCGATCCCGCCGCGGTATCTCCCACAGCACTTTTTTTTCTGCGGGACATCATGTGGGGCCTTAGCCTTAGGCTAAAGCCCCACATTGCGGAAATGAAATTTTTTTTGTTGCAGATTTTGTTGCGGTTTTTTGAGCCAAAGCCAGGAGTGGATTGAGCAGAAGGTAGAAGTATAAGAACTTCCCATATGTTTCCTATACCTTTTGTAACCATTCTTGGCTTTGGTTCAAAAAACCGCAACAAAATCTGCAACAAAAAAAGCTGCGTTTCCGCAATGTGGGGCCTTAGCCTTAGTAATTATTATAAAACATTTTATAATCTTCAGAAAGTCAAAGAGATTAGATGATTTTAACTGTACTTGTAATGGAAACTCAAACCTTCATGCTCTCTCATTCTGTATTTAACCTTAAGAGGACACAGCCAGTTTTAACTCTCAGAACACAGCAATTTTTTGGGTGGAGATGAGTTGGATTTTTTAGCGATATCATTATGGGGTGCCCATGATTTGTACTGACTACATTTTATTAACTCTTTCTGGGAAGGATGGAAAAAACACAATAAAGTAAGGCAAACATGCAGCATGTTTTTTATACCTTCATTTTTGTGCTACCTATATTCTACAGGCCAGTATGGCTATGGTGATATCTAATTTATATAGATTTTTTATGATCAAGGCTCAAAGCTGCCACTACAATGCATTGGCACTCGTTGTTTGTGGCACATGGGAGGGGGGCAATATGGGGAAGCAAACAGTGGGAAGTCCCTCAAATAACTGAAAAATGTCCATATTAACCTTATGTTAGGTGAAGCTATGATTCACTGCAGGATGACTAGCACCTTTTATTACCCTTATCTGTGTGCATTTAGCATACTAGGCATCCACCCCCCCCCCCCCCTTTGTCAACTGTAGGTGTATGAGTTGATGTTTTATCAGTATTTTGCGGCTGTACAACTTTCTCTATACATACCACTTGGGCCTGTATGCATCCTGCAGTGTACTATTACCTCCCCTAACATCAGGTAAATATGCCCTTTTTACAGTGATATGATTTCTAATGATGTCTATCAGTGTATTGAGTCATGGCCTCTATTTATCACAGCTCCCTGTGCCGCAGGGTGTTAACTGTACATGGCATCTGACATCTGGGGTCAATGATGCCAACTCTGCTCCTGAGCCAGTACCATCTACACGCCTTACATTTACAGCATGGTGCATTAGTAACATAGTTTGTAGGGCTGAAAAAAAGTCATACGTCCATCCAGTCAGCTGCAATGTGATCTAGACCTCATAGATTGTAAGCTCTTGCGAGCAGGGCCCTCAGTCCCAGTATGTGAATTGACTATTTCTTGGTAATTTATTTTTTTGTCTGTACTTGAACCCTACAAATTGTACAGTGCTGCGGAATATGTTGGTGCTATATAAATAAAATTTCTTCTTATTATTATTATTATTAGACCTCGTACTATTATATTATCTAATTCTCTTAGGCCTCAAGGCTGTATGCTATAAGAACATAATGATTTGTCTATTTTAATCTTATTATAGCGGATCTGCACTTCTTCCTGGGTTAAGCAGGCAACATTTATTGTAGAGTTTATTTTGTTACCATAGATTCACACGACTGAGTTTCACCTGTGAAATTTAATCTGGGTGTTGGCTGGATTTATCGGCCTGCACCTTATGCCAGGAGAGGGATCCCCTACCAGTATGTCCCTGACTCCCAGCGACATACTGTCCCGTAACAATTACAGTATGGTACAGTATGTAGCTGGGAGGCAACGCACGGGCTGAGTTTCACGGGTGAAACTCGGTTGGGTGAATGTAGTGTTACTCTTCACTTAACCCAACATTTCACCCAACCCAACAGTACAAAAATTGCTTAGTAAATTAGTATATCAAAAAGTCCATGTAATGTCTATTGCCTAAACACAACTTTATCTGACAGTTTGAAACTAGCACCATTCGCATGATGCACATGACAGAGCTACATGGAGATAATATCTCTATAATACAGTGCATAGAATGACAGAGCATGTAACAATTATATTGATATGGAATAAAACATAAATAATCTTGGTGTGTCTGTATTATATTGGAGGAATGCAGAGTACAGGAGGGCCCCACTGAATTCTAAAAGTTCAGTACTGAGGCCACATGCAATCCAGAGATGTACAAAGCTATGTGCTTAAGGCCTTAACTTTCAGCAGACCACAAAAAGTAACACCAATCATTTTTCTTTACAATAACTTTTAAAATGACACAGGATTGTTTGTAATGATTGAGTCTGCCTGTCTTATTACATTTAGTAAGAATACCCAACTTGTTTATCTAAAACCGTTTTGCTTTAACTGTTCCCAAAATGCAATTGTTACAGTACAGCATGCTTGCTACTATTTAATGTGAGTATTCATTTAAACCACAATTTACTGTGACTTAGCTAACCATCAGCTGCAACTTCATGTTCATAGATCATAATGCAAGAGCGAGTGTATGGATCACATGGTTGCTGGCTTAAGACATGGTTTTAGAATATGGCAAAATATGTTTTTTAAGCAGATTTTTATTTTTTTTAAATTGTAAAAAATAACTAAAAGCTTAAAGATTTGCTATCACTGTATTTGCACTGATGTACAATGTAAAGTTGACATGTCACTTTTACTGCACAGTGCAGGCTGTAACATCAAAACCCCAAAAATGTAATTGTCTTACTTTGTATGGTACAGTGTAGAAAATAGTGCCACTCAACAAAACAACTCATTCCACCAAAAGACAACTTCTCGGGTATGTCATGGGAAAAGTAAAAAAAACAAAATTAACTGAGACAGGAAGGAGTTAAAGGAGTTATATAGTTTAGGCAGCGGATTATTTCACTGTCAAATTAATAGAGAAGGAATAATAATGAGGACATCTATATTGGCTAGAGCGGTATACAATGTGGTGCCTTGAAGTGAAGCTGTTGTCTATTGAAAACACCCTCTGTTATCAGCTGATCTTTAAGAAATGCAGGAAAAATTGGAGCAGTCCTAGCTGGAAAATCCCATTATTAAAAATATGTCATCAACACAATAATATATATATATATATTTTTATATATATACTACCGTTCAAAAGTTTAGGGTCACTTAGAAATTTCCTTATTTTTGAAAGAAAAGCACAGTTTTTTTCAATGAAGATAACATTAAATGAATCAGAAATACACTCTATACATTGTTAATGTGGTAAATGACTATTCTAGCTGCAAACGTCTGGTTTTTAATGCAATATCTACATAGGTGTATAGAGGCCCATTTCCAGCAACATCACTCCAGTGTTCTAATGGTACATTGTGTTTGCTAACTGTGTAAGAAGGCTAATGGATGTTTAGAAAACCCTTGAAAACCCATGTGCAAGTATGTTAGCACAGCTGAAAACAGTTTTGCTGGTTAGAGAAGCTATAAAACTGACCTTCCTTTGAGCTAGCTGAGAATCTGGAGCATTACATTTGTTGGTTCGATTAAACTCTCAAAATGGCCAGAAAAAGAGAACTTTCATGTGAAAGTCTATTCTTGTTCTTAGAAATGAAGGCTATTCCAAGTGAGAAATTGCCAAGAAACTGAAGATTTCCTACAACGGTGTGTACTACTCCCTTCAGAGGACAGCACAAACAGGCTCTAACCAGAGTAGAAAGAGAAGTGGGAGGCCCTGCTGCACAACTGAGCAACAAGACAAGTACATTAGAGTCTCTAGTTTGAGAAATCGACGCCTCACAGGTCCTCTGGCAGCTTCATTAAATAGTATCCGCAAAACGCCAGTGTCAACGTCTACAGTGAAGAGGCGATTCAGGGATGCTGGCCTTCAGGGCAGAGTGGCCAAGAAAAAGCCATATCTGAGACTGGCTAATAAAAGGAAAAGATTAATATGGGCAAAAGAACATAGACATTGGACAGAGGAAGATTGGAAAAAAAGTGTTATGGACAGACGAATCGAAGTTTGAGGTGTTTGGATCACCCAGAAGTACATTTGTGAGATGCAGAACAAAAGAGTGCCTGACACTGAAAAGATGCCTGAAAAGTGCCTGACACCATCTGTCAAGCATGGTAGAGGTAATGGGATGGTCTGGGGTTGCTTTGGTGCTGGTAAAGTGGGAGATTTGTACAAGGTAAAAGGGATTTTGAATAAGAAAGGCTATCACTCCATTTTGCAATGCCATGCCATACCCTGTGGACAGCCCTTGATTGGAGCCAATTTCATCCTACAACAGGACAATGACAAAAAGCACACCTCCAAATTATACTAGAACTATTTAGGGAAGAAGCAGGCAGCTGGTATTCTATCTGTAATGGAGTGGCCAGCGCAGTCACCACATCTCAACCCCATTGAGCTGTTGTGGGAGCAGCTTGACCGTATGGTACGCAAAAAGTGCCCATCAAGCCAATCCAACTTGTGGGAGGCGCTTCTAGAAGCATGGGGTGAAATTTCTCCTGATTACCTCAGCAAATTAACAGCTAAAATGCCAAAGGTCTGCAATGCTGTAATTGCTGCAAATAGAGCATTCTTTGACGAAAGCAAAGTTTGAAGGAGAAAATTATTATTTCAAATAAAAATCATTATTTCTAACCTTCTCAATGTCTTGACTATATTTTCTATTCATTTTGCAACTCATTTGATAAATAAAAGTGTGAGTTTTCATGGAAAACACAAAATTGTCTGGGTGACCCCAAACTTTTGAACGGTATTATATATCCAAAAAGAGACTAATAAAATATTCACATAATTGTTCCAATCTAGTCAATCACCTTTTATAACATTCTGGTGGGTCTAATGATCTATATGATGCTTTCAATTCAGGTCATTAGATCCACAGTTTGCCCTGGACACTTGGCCATGATATATTATATAAGAGTTATTTCTCTTTTCCTTACAATATATGTTTGTTCATTATTTAAAATCAATAAAAAACATCTAAAGCAAATAAACGCATTAAAAACAAATGGATCCATATGCTGTCCATGATAATG
This sequence comes from Leptodactylus fallax, assembly GCA_947044405.1. Taxonomy (NCBI): domain Eukaryota; kingdom Metazoa; phylum Chordata; class Amphibia; order Anura; family Leptodactylidae; genus Leptodactylus; species Leptodactylus fallax. The sequence goes on from CAMRHE010000643.1 coordinate 75,466, forward strand.
CAGATGGCATATGGACAGGAAAAAGGGATGTGGGTATGAGGTCATACATGTAGCTTTCTTTGACAGATAGACACAAGTGGAAGAACTGTTCCCAGCAGAGTAGCTTTTCTTCTTACACAGTAGTAGAGTTGTAATGGTTCCAAGAGGTGATCACATGGAGAAGTTTTATTGTACATACCTGTACAATTATTACATTAGGGAATTAGAACATACCCAAAAAGTAATTTATTTTCTTTCTTTCTTTCTTTCTTTCTTTCTTTCTTTCTTTCTTTCTTTCTTTCTTTCTTTCTTTCTTTCTTTCTTTCTTTCTCTTTCTTTATTAATTATTTATTTTACATTTTATATAAACAGTTTTGTCAGTAATATCATATTAGTTCTTCTCTGATATGTGATGACTGACAGTATTGTATTCACCACCCAAAATTTTCTTTGTACTTGAAAGTGTATAAACTGTAAAGTGTCTTTCATGTCAACAGATATGTTCATTGTTTTTTATGAGTGGCAAGTTAAACAATAACAGAATATTAAAATGTGAATATGTGCCATAGTTTATTAGAATAACCTGTCAAGAAGGAAAAGACAACCACTAAGTGACAATAATATCTGCCTTAAAAGTCCACAATTTCTTTAATATCTCTGATTGGATTTACATTCTGTCAGTTTAGTCGGATTGATTAACTAATTCAGGGCAGATGGGACCTCAGATTCAAAGGGGGCTTAAAACTCACTGTCAAGAGTTGGTTTAACTCGCTCTTTAAAATGCAGAACTATTTATTGCTCCGCACTTCATCCTCCAAATCTATTTGATCAGTTTGTTTCTCTCTTATTTCTGAAATTCCCAACTTGCTTCTTTCATTCTCTCGCTTTTCCAATTGTCCTTTGTTGATTGTTTTCTTTTATTTGCTGTGCCGACTTTGTAGATTTCTCTTGGGTTAATCTGTTAGGATTGTTTGATTTTATATATCTTTTTATTCCAAGCAAATATCAATAAAATTGTTTTTGCACCACTTGCCAACCAAGAACAATTGTAATGGAGAAGGAAATATATCAACATCCAAGCCTGTGAAGCATTTGATATTGGAGAGGTGTATGTATCTATTTCCGTGCTGTAAATCTTAGTCGAGATCTTAAAGAAAAGCCCATAGCGCTTGATGTTTTCTATACATTTTTGTAAGACTCAAAACCCTAAGTGCATTAATTTGCAGCAAGCATCATGGTCATTCAGGTACTCATTGCATCATATCTTACTATGATGCAATAAGTTCCATTTCACATGGCTGTGTTCAGTCCAAGAAATATGGCCCACACATGGACTGTCTTTTCTAGATGGAACATGGTTGTGTGTATTAACCCTTATGCACGGGACAAAAGTATTGTAAATTTATTCAGTAGACCACACACTCCTGTTGTGTAAGGTTGGGTGCAATTTCCCAAGGGGACTGGCCAGAGTCCCCGTAGATACAATATCGCATAGGAAGGAATGGGACAGCACCCCAGAGTTCTTTTTTGAGCTTGCTAGTTATTTAATTTATTTGCAGTAATTCTGAGATACATATAAAATAAATAGCTGAAAAATATTATACATCCAGTTCGCATATAACATGCGGTAATGCGGTAATAGGTTCAGATATAGAGCATCCAATTCAGAAGTTGGTGCATGTATAGCAATAATCAATATAGCACAACGATTCGGGCAAGAATGCGCCCTTCCTCAAAGAATAACTCTGGAATGCTGTCCCTTTCCTTTCTATGCAAAAAGTATTGTAAAAACGGATTTAGATACACAATTTTCAAATTAAACCTTCTACTGTGCAATTCTGTAAGGCTGGGTTCACACAGTACTTCTTTGTAGTGTACCGTAGTTTATATTTACAGTGGGGAAAAAAAAGTATTTAGTCAGCCACCAATTTTACAAGTTCTCCCACTTAAAATGATGAGAGATACCTGTAATTGACATCATAGGTAGACCTCAACTATGAGAGACAAAATGAGAAAACATATCTAGAAAATCACATTGTCTGATTTTTTAAGAATTTATTTGCAAATTATGGTGGAAAATAAGTATTTGGTCACCTACAAACAAGCAAGATTTCTAGCTCTTACAGACCTGTAACTTCTTCTTTAAGAGTCTCCTCTGTCCTCCACTCATTACCTGTGGTAATGGCACCTGTTTGAAATTGTTATCAGTATAAAAGACACCTGTCCACAACCTCAAACAGTCACACTCCAAACTCCACTATGGTGAAGACCAAAGAGCTGTGGAAGGACACCAGAAACAATTGTAGACCTGCACCAGGCTGGGAAGACTGAATCTGCAATAGGCAAGCAGCTTGGTGTGAAGAAATCAACTGTGGGAGCAATAATTAGAAAATGGAAAACATACAAGACCACTGATAATCTCCCTCGATCAGGGGCTCCACGCAAGATCTCACCCCGTAGGGTCAAAATGATCATAAGAACGGTGAGCAAAAATCCCAGAACCACATGGGGGGACCTAGTGAATGACCTGCAGAAAGTTGGAACTAATGTAACAAAGGCTACCGTCAGTAACACACTACGCAGCCAGGGACTCAGATCCTGCAGTGCCAGACGTGTCCCCCTGCTTAAGCCAGTACATATCCGGGCCTGTCTGAAGTTTGCTAGAGAGCATTTGGATGTTCCAGAAGAGTATTGGGAGAATGTCATATGGTCACATGAAACCAAAGTAGAACTATTTGGTAGAAACACAGCTCGTCGTGTTTGGAGGAGAGTGAATGCTGAGTTGCATCCAAAAAACACCATACCTACTGTGAAGCATGGGGGTGGTAACATCATGTTTTGGGGCTGTTTCTCTGCAAAGGGACCAGGACGACTGATCCGTGTACATGAAAGAATGAATGGGGCCATGTATCGTGAGATTTTGAGTGCAAACCTCCTTCCATCAGCAAGGGCATTGAAAATGAAACGTGGCTGGGTCTTTCAGCATGACAATGATCCCAAGCACACCGCCAGGGTAACGAAGGAGTGGCTTCTTAAGAAGCATTTCAAGGTCCTGGAGTGGCCTAGCCAGTCTCCATATCTCAAGCCCATAGAAAACCTTTGGAGGGAGTTGAAAGTCCGTGTTGCCCAGCAACAGCCTCAAAACATCACTGCTCTAGAAGAGATCTGCATGGATGAATGGGCCAACATACCAGCAACAGTGTGTGCCAACCTTGTGAAGACTTAAAGAAAACTTTTGACCTCTGTCATTGCCAACAAAGGATATATAACAAAGTATTGAGAAGAACTTTTGTTGTTGACCAAATACTTATTTTCCACCATAATTTGCAAATAAATTCTTTAAAAATCAGACAATGTGATTTTCCAGATTTGTTTTCTCATTTTGTCTCTCATAGTTGAGGTCTAGCTATGATGATAATTACAGGCCGGCCTCATCTTTTTAAGTGGGAGAACTTACACAATTGGTGGCTGAATAAATACTTTTTTCCCCACTATAACTGATACACAGTGAAAACTATCACTGTGTATCAGTTTTCAATCACGACCGTGTGCGGGCCACTGGCTGTGATTGAACGGCATGGCTGGTGCATGGGTAGCACCTAGAAGTCATCTGTGTGCTGCCCGTGCACCGGCTGTGCTTCCCCGGCCCTACTGATTCAATGAAAGGGGGCCGCAGAAGCACAGCCACAATACCGGACACAAATAGGAACTGTCCTGAGTTTTTCACCCCAGACTGTCGGCCCACACACTGATCTGTGTAATTAACGGTCATGTGCATGGGTCGACAGAAATGAATGGGTCAGTGTGCTAGACACTCCCTTATTCAGATTTTAATTGGCTTTCACAGATTTTCAGCTCCACAATATAATAGGCATACTGGTGATCTTATTTGAGAATATCACCCTTCCAGAAGACCACTTTTTAATGCAATTTTGGGTGGTCATCTTTACATGAAAAATGTGCAAAGCAGACACATTTACCTTTCTTTTTGGTTTATATTTTTTTGGATATTAATATAAAGAATAAACACGGAAAAAAAAAAACAACATAAAAATAAATCCCTTTTTATCACTGCAAAAATTAAAAAAATGTTATAGACCTCAAAATTGTATGTACGAAAAAACCTGAAAAAGTGTCTGGTCTTGAACTGATGATTCTCTTTTTTTGTGTAGGATGGGTCTTGGTGAAAATTTTTGTAATATACTTTATTAACCTATTTTACTTCCTTTTAGTAGAAAACAGGCTCTAAAGTTCTCCCTAGCATATTAGGTGTTGTTAGGGAGAACCCTCCAATATTCATATAGATAGTACAGTATGTACAGGTATAACAGTTGCTAAAGGGGAAAAGTCATTATAACAGCTGTATCTCCAGTTTTATACCACCTAACAAAAATATAGAAATCACTAGTTAAAACTTAAAGCATATACTGCAGCATATAAAGCTCTCTTTCCTGACTGTAATTTTAAGTAGTTATTTCTCTGTGTTTGTTACAGCTAGAGCTGCAATCTTCATAGCAAATGAAATCTGAGATTGTGAAACACTTTTTTAGGTCATATAAAACTGGAGATACAGCTGTTTAATCTCCCTAACAATGCTTAAAGCATTTATAGGGAGAAGTTGAGTGTCTGTTTTCTACTAAAACAAAGTAAAATACACATAGGTTAATAAAGAATGTTACAAAAATGTTCATCAAGCACTCACTTTACAATAGTAAACCAAAGTGAAATGACAGTTACACTTTAACACAATCTTCTAAAGCATCTGCAAGAAATGTAAATGCATACTGTATATGTAAGCATAATGCCTTGCCTAAATCCTGGCAGAAGGACCTGTGCCATAATGGATAGATGCTAGGCTGTATTTGTTAAGAAACCTGATAGACTTATTGTACTGTAAAAAGAGGAAAACAGATCATTGTGGATCTACTGAATATATCATTACAGTATGTATCCATCATAGTCATCATGGAACCTGTAAACACTGAAACTATCAGTATGAACAGTGCTGTTTATGGTCACACAACAATTTGCTCTATGATGCACTAGAATTATTATATGATGTACTAGAAAGTTCTATTTTATTGTATTTTTTATTTTAATTTTTTTGTTGTGGATTCTTCCTGTTTATTTAAAAAAAAACAATTATTACATAAATATAAAGACAGCTTTTTAAATATTATTTGTGTTTCATCACCAGTTTTAGAGGCAGCAAAACTATAGCTGTTACAGTTAAAAAAAAAGTATGTGAACCCTTTGGAATTATCTGGGTTTCTGTATTTAATACTAATATCATGTTATGATTGTTGTCTAAGTTGCGATTGGCCCATATTTACTTTTGTTTTCAACAAAATTGTCTTGTATTTGTTGGTGGTGCTAATTTTAAGCCAATTTTTCTAAGCAGCTTAGCAAGAGGAAGGGCTTAAAGGGGTTTCCCATCTCCCTCTTTCACCAGTTTGAATCCTTTCTATTCTTATTACTTCCTGTATTCTTCAACAAGCTGGTGGGTGGACTTTGGCTGTTTGATGGATAGGACACTATGAAGTATCTCATTAGATATAGACATTACCTTTACCATGAGAGATTATTTATTATGATTACTAGATTTCTAATGTAAATGCAGATCAAATAATATGCACAGTAACTGTATAGTATATTACATTACACAGGTTTGGAGAGATAAAAAACATATACATGCTGCCAACAAACTTGCAGTAACCTCAACAATTTTTGTGTTTACATAGCTAAATAACAGAGCCTTTATCAGCAAAATGCAATTACTGTAGCTCACCTGGTTACTCAGGACCTAATAGCAGGAGATAACAGCTCTGAAAGAAAGCAGAGCTCAGTCCCCTCCTCTCCAGAGTGCAGTGAGCCATGTCATCCAACCTGAGATCAGATAATAGGGGTTCCTTGACAACAATGTGTAAACTATGGGTGGAATAATTTCACATAGCAAGCAAATGAAGCAGTATTTCTGAAGCAATGTACTTAGGAAAACTCTTGATTTTACAAAAGCTAGCAGATTAGATAGTATCCTTGAGATGGGAATACCCCTTTAAGTGGAAACAGTGGGGCTTAAGATATAACTTTGGCATAAATTGAGCCAACTAATAGGTTGAATAAATAAAATCGTAATCTAAAGATACACCAAGCCTTTTATCTTTTAGCAACTATCACTTCCATTAAATGTTTGCTGCAGCTGCAAGTAAGATTTTCACAATGTTGAAGAGGGAAAAAATGGCCAAAATATGAAGATGGACAAAATAAAACTCAACTTTTATTTAAAGTAATTAAAACCTATGACATATATCTAGATATCTAATATCACTATACTGAGATAGAAAGTTCTTTTAAACCTATCCTGGCTATAAAGAGGGGTAAGGGCTCTATGTAATCCAATGTCCTCCCCACAGGCACCCAGGATAAATGGTTATATAAACCACAGAAGAAAATATAGTTAATCTGTGATATATTCAGATAAAATGCTCCTGGCTAGAGTTATCCTTGTTATATGAAAGGTACAATGATGATGAATTGAGTTCAAGATAGAAAGTAAGACTCCTATCACCAAAACTAAACCCTAACAAGGATATTAAAGTAAGGTCTGAGGAAGAAATCACTAAACCCACGTCCAAGCATGGTATAAGTATATGTGATCAAATCCTCCCTTTCAAAAGATGTTAAGCTCTCCTCTCTCCCTCATCTCCCTACGCATTTCCCCAAGTGGATAATCTCTACACCAGGTTCATCAGGGGAGTTTCTATAGCTAAATGGAGAGTAAAATTGAAAATAACAAAGATAACGTGGTAAAAACCACAGTTCCCGACGCCCAGATGGTAGGCACAGGTACTTCAAATGTTAAGCCTCGGATGCCGTGCTTTGCAAGGTCTTTATATGTCAAAGTATCCCAGCGCTACTGACCAGTCTTGCTCGTACATCTAGGGGGTGTGTCAGAAGCTACACGCCCCCTATGCTCCCATTAGAGAATGAGAACGAGACCATTGCTATAGAAACAACGACGCTAGAATATAGCGTCGGTGAGTCTAATTATAGATGATCGTGTGTTTTCATGATGATATCGTCCACAAATGACAACAAAGCGGTTTAATATGGGGAAAGAGAGACAATCTGCAGCGATCCTCTCCCTTTAGATAGTATATATGTGAAAGAAGTAAAAACCCGCTCTATGTTATTATACACAAAGATCTATCGCTCTGGAGACCTTTCTTATAAAGGCATCTAACGATTATAACCATCACATAAGACCTATATTTACCCCATGGATAAACATACGTTGGTGTATGTTCGTAAGATGGCATCAACGTACGTGCTAATGCCCTGCGGTAACCCCCCCTATGCCTGAGACTATAGGACGCCCCTTAAGCGCATAAAAGGTGGCCACCTGTGGATGTTGTGGTTTCAAGAATTTATATTCAATTGGGGTCTATAAGACCCCTATCAACAGCCGAGGTCAAAATGTTATCTAGTTCTTCTGAGAATATTAACGTAGGATCACTCTCAAGTACCCTATATGACTCTTTATGTGTAAGAATATTATTACACATCAAAATGTATTGTTCTCTATTTATTTATTTATTTATTTATTTTTCCCTTACTATTAGTTTGTATGGTAGTATTTTGTCTCATTTATAATCCTGGCTGCTCCTATTTCTTTTCCCTGTTTTTCATTTTTTTCATTTTTTTCGTTTGTTCCCTTTGAATATTAATAATTTTATTTATTGATATATATATATGGGGATGTTCAGATTTTTTCTGGAGACGTTTTTCATCTTTGAGATATTCTTTTTAATAAAAAGCAATCTTATTAGGTATATGTATGTATAAGTAAACCTATAGAGTACATAGTGTTAGCGCTGGGGTTTTGGAGTATAAACATCTGAGTTCACCAACGTATGTTTATCCATGGGGTAAATATAGGTCTTACAGTGGGGAAAAAAGTATTTAGTCAGCCACCAATTGTGCAAGTTCTCCCACTTAGAAAGATGAGAGAGGCGTGTAATTGTCATCATAGGTAGACCTCAACTATGAGAGACAAAATTAAAAAACATATCTAGAAAATCACATTATCTGATTTTTTTAAGAATTTATTTGCAAATTATGGTGGAAAATAAGTATTTGGTCACCTACAAACAAGCAAGATTTCTGGCTCTCACAGACCTGTAACTTCTTCTTTAGGAGGCTTCTCTGTCCTCCACTCATTACCTGTAGTAATGGCAACTGTTTGACATTGTTATCAGTATAAAAGACACCTGTCCAGAACCTCAAACAGTCACACTCTATATAGTAAGTTCGGTATGAACCACACTTTAAAATGGCTTAAAACATTTACCTCTTTGGGCCTTCTTGCAGCATCTGGCACTCTCCTGGTGACATCTGGTGCTCTTGTGTGGTGTGATCGGCCTGGGAGTCACGGCTGAGGAATATGATTGGGCCACTAGCAGTCATATGGGCATGCCAAGCGCCATCATGATGTCATGAAGCTCGGTATGCCCAGGTCACTGCTGAGGCCCGATAACATGATGTCGATGATGTCACAGAAGAGTGGAGAGCGCCGGACGCCGCAAGGAAGCCCAAAAGAGGAAACAGAAGGTGAGTATGAATGTTTGTTTATTTTTTTCCTACCCTGCGGCCTCTACCTACAATACTATGAAGTCTGAAGAGACTCCAGAGTATAATGCGTCAGCCATTTTGGTTCATCTGTGTCGAATCTCCATTTGTTTTGTTTGGTAAAATTTAGAATATTTGGTCGAACCCAGCTTGGTACGAACCGATTCGCCCATCTCTAGTCTTGACTTTCCTCTATATGTAGATTATTTGACTAACTGTGGATTATGTACAACCAGATTTTTTAGAAATGCTTTTGCAACTTTTTCTAGCCTCCTGCATTTCTGTAAGGCCCAGTTCACATCTGCGTTCGGGTTTCCGTTCGGGAAGTCCGCTTGGGGACCCCCCCCGAACGGAAACCTATATAATGGGGTCCGTGTGGTTTCTGCTCGGTTTCCGCACAAAGCAAGCTGAGAGGAAAGTGCTGCATGCACTACTTTGCACTCCGCTTGCTTTTTCTGGAAACTGAGCAGAAACCACATGGACCCCATTACAGTCTATGGGGTCCGCGGGTTTCCCAGATAAACCGCTTTTTGACGCGTATAGGTTTCCGTTCGGGGTGTCCCCAAGCGGACTCAGATGTGAACCGGGCCTAACACATATTCTGAAAGTTTGTTGTTGAGGCATGATTCACACTAATCTGTTTTTCTAAAGAAGAGAAGATTTGTCAGTAACCAGGCTATGTGTGCCTTTATTTAATGGGCAAAGGACATGTGAAACACTTCCATTCTCATCTCCTTACTTGGAACACCTTTGCCAAGTAGCTCATGCAGATGTCATTAAAACAGAGGTTCTCTTATTTTTCTCTCTATACTATGGATGTTTACTCAATTTGTTCAATAACAGATATGAACGGTATAACAGATTGTGTGTTATTAATATAGTAAGATTGTATGTGTCCATAATTGTGACTTGTATAGCAATCAGACTGCATTTTATTAATGAGCAATGCAGAAATCCTACACTGTAGCCCTGTTCTGAGAAGTAGATACAATTGCATCTAGACTAGGCTATGATTTCTGAACTAAACAGGCTGGACTTGAGACTGATGCAAAATAGCAAATCACCAGAGGACAGAGCTTTGCCTAATTTGGATAGAATTATATCTACTTCTCAGATGACAACAGGAATAGGTCAATTTTGCAGCCTCTAAATGTAAAGAAGAATTTTAAAGGGGTTATCCAGAATTAGAAAACATGATTGATTTCTTTCAGAAAGAGCTCCACATCTTCTTCTCGGGAAGTGACTTCACATCTTTTGGTCACATGGGCAGTGTGAAGTTAATTCACATTCATTTGACTGGTCATGTGATCAATGATCATGATGTCACTGACTGAGAACAGGAAGTGAAGCTCTTCCTGAAAGAAAGCAGACATATTTTCTAATTCTGGATAACCCATTTAATTCTGAAAGAAAACAGAGATCCTAAAAATAGTGACAAATTAAAAAGCAAAGTCTGTTAGAAAGTTGCATAAGTATTTGTTTATACAGTCATAGGCATGAAGCATTATTTACCAGAAACCCCTTTAAAGCCCATCTGACATTTTATTATATAATATGTAATATAATATTAAAAGCATCTTCTTGTAGCTCTAATGCTACTTATTGCATTCAGAGTGGTTTTGCTGCTCATACTTTTCTTTCCCCCTCAAGTGGTCCTAACTTCTTGCACTGCTTCTAGCCTCTACCTTTATTTCTGGGGGTATAACAGCTGTACAGTACCTTGCAAAAGTATTTATACCCTTGAACTTTTTCACATTTTATCACCTTACAACCACAAAACCAAAATTGAGATTGTAAGTGATAGACTAACACAAAGTAGCAGATAACTGATGTGGAATGAAAATGATACATGGTTTTCAAAATTTTAATCAAATAAAAATCTGAAAAGTATGGAGTGCAAAAGTATTCAGCCCCCTATATCAATGCTTTGTAGAGCCACCTTTCACTGCAACTACAGTTGCTAGTCTTTTGGGTTATGTCTCTATCAGCTTTGCACAACTAGAGACTGAGATTTTTGCCTATCTAATTATGGCATAAAAGAACATTTTGTTAATTAAAGGGATATGCAATATTGAGTCATTATATTGGCCATCATATGACTATACATTTGTTGAAACAACAGTAATGATTTTTTATTCAAAGTTTTTTGTTTTTTTTTATAAACTGTGCATAAAATGATTTTGCAATGCAGTTTTAAAATCCTTAAATATATATATACAGTACAGACCAAAAGTTTGGACACACTTTCTCATTCCAAGAGTTTTCTGTATTTTCATGACTATAAAAATTGTAGATTCACACTGAAGGCATCAAAACTATGAATTAACACATGTGGAATTATATACTTAACAAAAAAGTGTGAAACAACTGAAAATATGTCTTATATTCTAGGTTCTTCAAAGTAGCCACCTTTTGCTTTGATTACTGCTTTGCACACTCTTGGCATTCTCTTGATGAGCTTCAAGAGGTAGTCACCTGAAATGGTCTTCCAACAGTCTTAAAGGAGTTCCCAGAGATGCTTAGCACTTGTTGGCCCTTTTGCCTTCACTCTGCGGTCCAGCTCACCCCAAACCATCTCGATTGGGTTCAGGTCTGGTGACTGTGGAGGCCAGGTCATCGGCGTAGCACCCCATCACTCTCCTTCTTGGTCAAATAGCCCTTACACAGTCTGGAGGTGTGTTTGGGGTCATTGTCCTGTTGAAAAATAAATGATGGTCCAACTAAACGCAAACTGGATGGAATAGCATGCCGCTGCAAGATGCTGTGGTAACCATGCTGGTTCAGTATTCCTTCAATTTTGAATAAATCCCCAACAGTGTCACCAGCAAAGCACCCCCCACACCATCACACCTCCTCCTCCATGCTTCACGGTGGGAACCAGGCATGTAGAGTCCATTCGTTCACCTTTTCTGCATCGCACAAAGACACGGTGGTTGGAACCAAAGATCTCAAATTTGGACTCATCAGACCAAAGCACAGATTTCCACAGGTCTAATGTCCATTCCTTGTGTTCTTTAGCCCAAACAAGTCTCTTGTGCTTGTTGCCTGTCCTTAGCAGTGGTTTCCTAGCAGCTATTTTACCATGAAGGCCTGCTGCACACAGTCTCCTCTTAACAGTTGTTGTAGAGATGTGTCTGCTGCTAGAACTCTGTGTGGCATTGACCTGGTCTCTAATCTGAGCTGCTGTTAACCTGCGATTTCTGAGGCTGGTGACTCGGATGAACTTATCCTCCGCAGCAGAGGTGACTCTTGGTCTTCCTTTCCTGGGGCGGTCCTCATGTGAACCAGTTTCTTTGTAGCGCTTGATGGTTTTGGCCACTGCACTTGGGGACACTTTCAAAGTTTTCCCAATTTTTCGGACTGACTGACCTTCATTTCTTAAAGTAATGATGGCCACTCGTGTTTCTTTACTTAGCTGCTTTTTTCTTGCCATAATACAAATTCTAACACTCCATTCAGTAGGACTATCAGCTGTGTATCCACCTGACTTCTGAACAACACAACTGATGGTCCCAACCCCATTTATAAGGCAAGAAATCCCACTTATTAAACCTGACAGGGCACACCTGTGAAGTGAAAACCATTTCAGGTGACTACCTCTTGAAGCTCATCAAGAAAATGCCAAGAGTGTGCAAAGCAGTAATCAAAGCAAAAGGTGGCTACTTTGAAGAACCTAGAATATAAGACATATTTTCAGTTTTTTCACACTTTTTTGTCAAGTATATAATTCCACATGTGTTAATTCATAGTTTTGATGTCTTCAGTGTGAATCTACAATTTTTATAGTCATGAAAATACAGAAAACTCTTGGAATGAGAAGGTGTGTCCAAACTTTTGGTCTGTACTGTATATATATATATATATATATATATATATATATTATTTTACCGTGCTGCTGCTATAGGAATCTCATGGCACAATGAGAACATAGACATGTCTTGCAATATCCGCTGTTTATATGGAAAAAATACTCCCTCAAGTAATTAGAGATGGAATTATCGAAGAGCGAACCATTTCATAACAAACCGAGTTCATTATGAATTTCCCTAAATATTTGAATTCTAATTAATCCAAATTTTGCAGGGTTGGACTTGCACAAATCCAGCTGGTCACTATTTTACTGTTGGTTGCCCTGGGGGTAAAGATGTTTAAAAATAAAAAAAAAAAAAAAACATTAAAACATCAGATGGCCCTAGAAGAGGACCTCTTCACCAGAGGATGCTGTGAACTAGGAAAGATGAGTAATGTTGTTTTGTCATTTTAAACACCTTCCCTACCCTTCAGTTATTATACCAATATTTTTCACTAACTCTAGTTAAGGTCTGAAACTAATTTTTGCCAAAATATCATGAAGCTGAACTTTGCAAGTTTGACTTCTCTCTAATGGTAATCTCTTCCACAGTGTTTATATTTAATAGAGATGATCACACACATTATGTAATCACTGCAGGCAAGGAGAAACCCAGATACTTAAAGGGAATCTGTCAAGTCAATCTGGGACTCTAAACCACCCACAGGTCCTTATAGACTTGCAATCCGCAGGCGCATTAAAAATAAAAAAACCTTTATACTTACTGTACCTAGAGAAGGGTTCGATGTATGCTGTTTGGCCGAGAACAGTTCGGCTTATTCATGAGCTTCTTTGTTGGCACGCCTCCCAGCGCCTGCGCTGTTCTTCAGTGAAGCCAAAGATGGACACCCCGGCTTCACTGTGCAATTGCCAGAGGTACGGGGCATGCGCACTGAAGCCGAGGTGTACTTCTCTGGCTTCATTGAAGAACTGCGCAGGCACGGGGAGTACAGCGGCAGGGTGAGTATAAAGCTTTTTTATTTTTAATGCAGCCGTGGACTGCGTTATAACAGGGTGATTTGGGACACTAAACCCCAGGTCCATATGGACGTCTGGGTGGTTTAGTATTCCAAATTGCCCTGACAGATTCCCTTTAAGCACAGCATTATATAAGGTGATAATCTTATAGAGGATGAAAAATGACATATACCATATGCACAATAATATTGAAATTTACTTCTATGCAATGGTCCACTTTAACATTTCCCAATAAGTTCTAAATGTGTTTTTCTGAATTTCTCTTAAATATGAATTGCTAGAATATGTGACTCTGTGATGAAGTGACCCAGGCTACTAGCTTAAAATTAATATTTACAAGCCTCCATGCAGGGGCAGTATTTAAAGTGCTCTACAATGAAAGTGTCTTTTTGGCATAACTTACTAAAGGTGACTGTACTTGTTAAAGAATTTTTTTTTCCTCCTCACCATAGTCCTTCCCACCGATAACTGTGATCCTGCATATTACAAGCCACATCATCTTCAATTAATGCTCAGAAAGTGCGACCTCTGCACCGAATATTGAATATATTTCTCGCACTAGGTAATTAGAGACTACATCAAGCCAGATTTATGTTTTGTCTAAAGTCACTGCTGAGCTAATCCACTGGCTCATACTACACCTGAAAGAAAGTGGCACAAGGTATAATTAAATTACTCTATGTTACTGTGGAAACAGAAAGCAGAGCCCTGCTACACAATGGCAGAGGAGGTCTGCAATTCAGGTCAAAATACTTTCTTTTTTTTTTTTGATGAATAACCATACAATATTATTGTGGATACAGTTTTAAAAGCGATGCATTATTACTTCTACATGACTGATGTGATGGAGAAAAAGGCGTTGTTTTAGCAATTGGATTTCCTCCTGAGTTGACGTAAAAAAAAAATGGCGAAATTTACAATGAAGTTTCTGCAGTAAGCTGGCAGACTTTTTTTTTTAAAGTGAGGGCATCTGTTCCCTAATAACCTAAACACAGAAACATCAACAAGTCAGGTGCTCAGATTCCTGAGCGGGATTTGTCTTTCAGAGGACCTTTCACCACCTCCACCAATTCTAGTTCTTAGCAGCTGTTAATAATCTCTGCTCCACTGATTCCAGCACAGTTGGATTTTCTCTCTAGCCCCCACCATTCCTGAGCAACAAGCACAGGTAGTTTTTATGCCTGATGTGCTATTTAAGCTCTGTAATGTCAGAAGGGCGGTGTCAGGCAGGGGGTGTGATTCAAAGCTCCAGTCAGATTCAGGAAAACATATAAGTCATGTTTACTGTGATTTTTAGTATACTTCAGCAAGGTGTAATACAACCCAGAGCTAAGCAGAGTAGATCCAATATGGTGGCTATACTCATCACAGTGACTTTGGGTGCCAAATCCTCTTACTGGGCCTAAGCCCTCAGAGCACCCCCTGCTACTTACCTCCTGTGTGATGGTGTTTTGGGGGTGCCCTTGGTCTTATGTGCAAATGGAGCACAGGAGACAAGTTGTCAGTTGGAACAGGCAATGCTCAGTTTACTTGGCAAGGTTCATCCAGTTACAAAACAACATGGAGGCACATTCACTCACAGCAGCAAGTTGGTCATGCATGGCACTTTTCACACATGGACAGGAGTGGCTATTGCTCTTCATCCCTTCCTCAATCCGCTGACCCTTTCCACAGTGGTGATCTGAGGTAAATGTTGGGACCTAGTCCTGTTTTCCAACCACTCTTGGGAAAATACAGTTTTAATGATCCAATTTCCGCTATTATACATATTTTTACACAACATGTAAATTGCATTTTTATGGTTGATATTTATTATAAAATGTATGTTGATATTTCACTATATTATAAGTGATTGTACTATACTATGAACTGTCACATATTTAACCACAATGTTTGTATTAATGGATCATTATGTTAGTTGATATCTTTGGGGCTATATAAACTTTATATTTGTATCATGGAATTGCTTGAGAAAGGCTCTAGTCTAGCATGTGAGCTGAAACGTTGCAATGGGTGTATACAATACCCTACTTTTGCTGTTTCAATAATTTCTTATTACAATTTTTATTTTTAGATAGATAGGGAGAGATATATATATATATATATATATATATATATATATATATATATATATATATATGAATAAATTCTCACTCCAACACAGTGGATTCAGTTAAAACTGGCTGCAACCAGAACAGCACAAAAATAAATCTGTAGCCATCTGGTTACTACCTTGATATGGGACTACACACTATGGCTTCTGACTTCCACAGGCTCTGTCACAACTTGCTCCTTCCCCAGACAGGGAGCATTGTGGGAAGGGTTAACACATCACTAAATGAAACACCCAATTTTCCTAGAGTGAAATGCACACTTTTTATAACTCTAGTTGTAATAATATGCCTCTCCAGCAGTCACACTACCACAACATATTAAAGTTGTTTCGATTTCCTTATTTTTTCTTCTATAGATTAAACAGGAGGAAGTTACAGATGCACCAAGGGAAGAAACTTGATACTGTAAGCTTCTTTCTGCGCAACAGATGGAAGGGATTTTGACTTGTTTGTTGGTTCTATTGTAGCTGAAGACACAAAACAGTAGGAGATTTTTAAGTCATCATTGTCGACAGTTTGCCAACTTGATTGATATTTTTATTTTAGATGCATTGGAGCAATACAAAATTTGTTTCAAACGTGGAAATAGTCTTTAATTACTGATATCCTTTCATTTTAATGTGGAGCATATTGGTGTATAGAGAAAGATTACTTTCATGGTTATTGAGTTGTAATACCTTGTGGGAGATAGGAATTGACCTGTTCTGTAAATGTACAGCATGCTAACAATAAAACACCACATTTTTAGCCTGAAGTGAATCCTAGATAGTCTCCTTGGATTTTACCTCTCTAAGTAGGAAAAAGTACAGCTAGTATTGGTTTATTTAAAGTGGTTTTCCATGCAAAAAATAATTTTTCAAAAAAGGTCTGTTAGTGGTATTAATAGGTTAATAAGTGCACCCAAATACCTTTAGCAGTGTTTTGAGTGATTTCTGGGTTTCTCTGTGAGCTCCTGGCATCTTCTGCATTTGTTTACAGGGCCATCTTCCTGTTCTGTTTTCCTACAACTACCATGATACCTTGGGCCACTCAGAACTGACTCACACCACCTTCCTCTCTCAATCCCTGCCCCTCTCTGTCTAACTCCCTTTCCCTCCCTTTCTCACTCACACCTCCTCCCTGTTTCCCCAGCTAGTCCACCCACTACTAGCCCTTCCTAACTAACTCAACCCCCCTACCCCATTATACATACCTGTTTTCCAGGCAGGACCTTCTGAGCACGGGACATCACTCCTTCTGGGCTACTGCGCATGCTGGCACTCCAGCTCTATTGCGCAAGCATGGGCAGGCGGCAGAAGAAGGAAGTGACATCCCGTGCCCAGAAGGTCCTGCCCAGAAGACAGGTAAATATGATGGGGTAAAGGGGTGGGTTAGTATAGGTGAAGTTCCGTTTCCTGAAACAGGGAAACGGATCATCAGTAGAAAATCGGAAAATGTGCTTGGGGCAGCGATCTAGGTAAATATAGATTTTTTGGTACACTAATTAATTTAGAAGGTAAGCGGGGGGGGGAGTGTTTAGCTTAGATTAGAGAGATTAATTTATCCCAGACAAGCCCTTAAATAATGTAGTCTAGAACTATTCCCTTCACATAAGATTAATTTAAATTCATAATGTAAAGTCCAGGAATAGATGTGGACCCTATGTTTTGAAGGCATTGGGAGTAATGCCTTGTGTAGCAACAACAATATAGTTACAGACTCCTTTAGTAAGCCTGTGAGAGTGCATAAAAGCCACCATAGCACTGGTCTAATTGCCATGTTAGCCATAGCCCTTGAGCATATTATCATTATATTATAGTAGTATATTATTTCTGGTCTTGCCATGCTGTATCTTTATAATAATCCTCACTTTTTGTCTATAGTATCTTTTTATTGTTAATATGCATTTTCTGCATAATTCTAGTGTCCATGGCTCTTTTTTGTCTGAAATATCAGTTAAAAGAATAATTAATCAGGGCTGGGTACCAAACTGTTGCTATGAAATACAGCTGAAAATCCACATTTCAGGCAAAAAACGAAAAACACTTAAATTATATATTTTGGATGCACCAATACTTATGTATATGATAACACTTTGTTTTAGTCAGGGGAAAATTATAATAAGGGCAATTTGGGTTATTACCCAGGGTCCGACACTTCAACTGGGCCCAATGGCAAAAAGTAATTGCCCCCATTATAATCAGACCACATAATAAACTGTATCAATATATGCTGATATAGTTGAATATGGTGGAGGGACAGGGAAATCTATTGGAAAAAGGACGAAAGAGGCCTAAAGCCTGTATCACATCACACAGGCCAGCTGGAACAGGGTTAGGGGAATTTTTTTTTTCATTCTGCTGGCATAAGGGACTCTGGAGTATTATACTGTGTGGGAGGCCACTATGGGACATTGTACTATGTGGAGGACATCAGTGGGACATAGTACTGTGGAGGTCACTACAGGACATTATGCTGTGTGAGGAGCACTAAGGGACATTATAATGTGTGGAGGGCCACTATGGGGCAATATACTGACTGAAGGGCCAATAAGGAACATTATGTGGGCAGTAAGGAGGCTTAATCACTGTGTGGGCAGGGTTAGAGGCGTGATTTAAGATATTAAATTTGCTACAGTGTTTGTTCCTCTTTCTGTCCTCAACATTTTCCTTTGTAGGGGACTGAAATCCAAGGAAACGTCACTTAATGTTCTTAGAGGTGGGCGAATGTGTCAATATTCGTTTTGTTTCAGATTCGGCTTGGCTTGGGTCCCAGATTCTTTTTGGTTCGAACAAGTTCAGATAAGCTTGGATGTTAAATTATTTATACTCTGAGGTCTCTTCAGACCCCAGAGTATAATAGGTGGAGGCCTAGGGCAGGTTATGCAACGAGGTTGTGAGTCACTGCTGAGGCCTGTTAGTGGGCCTCAGAGGTCACATGGGCATGACAAGTGACGTCATGACCCAATCACAGGCCTCAATGGTGACCCAGGACACAAGAGATCACAAGGAGTTTGCAAGACAGTGCTGATGACGCTAGGCGGTTCAAAAGAGGAGAGGGAAGGTGGGTATAAATGTTTTTATTTTTTTCTGGATATAAATAAAACATAACTTTTATTAACCAAATGAAACATAAATGAAAATGTGTTGTGTGAACACCACCTAATAATGTGATCAGCTACTGCTGAATTAAAAACATGAGTCCTAATAATTGAGTATCTCTGATGTAAATAAATACGTGTCTGCTCCACTACTAGATTTTTCCATTATTAATGATACTCCATAGTGTGAATAACAAATATCTATGGACGTAATTAAATAACACGATCCAGAAAATAAACTCATTGGATCCTATTATACTTAGTATTACTTTGTATAATTTCTATCGATAAAGATATATATTATCCCCAAATATAAGAGAGAGGGGGAGTATACAACAACATTAAGATGCACCATGAATTGCTCACAGTAAAGTCTTTGCAACAAGAGGAGAAAGAAACCAGGTAAAGATCACTTAGTTCAATGTGATCAACCCTATAAAATAATTTCCCTCTCTCAAGACACTTCTACCCTCTGAGTTAGAGTACATACAATGCGCCCTGAAAAGAGCGATACTCAAAAAATACTCAGGGAAATCTTGGTCTAGCCATTATTAGTAGAGCTTAATGGTGCTTCTATTAGAGATAAATAGTAATTAAAAGTGTAGGAGCAACTAAATAGCATAGAAAAACCAGAGGTCAAAAAATAAAAAAATGTCCAAGACTCTCCTGAGTATTTTTTGAGTATCGCTCGTTTCAGGGCGCATTGTATGTACTCTAACTCAGAGGGTGGAAGTGTCTTGAGAGAGGGAAATTATTTTATAGCGTAGATCACATTGAACTAAGTGATCTTTACCTGGTTTCTTTCTCCTCTTTACTGTGAGCAATTCATGGTGCATCTTAATGTTGTTGTATACTCCCCCTCTCTCTTATATTTGGGGATAATATATATCTTTTTAAATAGAGATTATACAAAGGGATACTAAGTATAATAGAATCCAGTGAGTTTATTTTCTGGATCGTGTTTTTTAACTACGTCTATAGATATTTGTTATTTGTTATTCATACTATGCACTATCATTAATAATGGCAAAATCTAGTAGTGGAGCAGAAACATATTTATTTACATCAGAGATAGTCAGTTATTAGGACTCATGTTTTTAATTCAGTAGAAACTGATCACATTATTGGGTGCTGTTCACACAACACATTTTCATTTATGTTTCATTTGTTTAATAAAAGTTATGTTTTGTTTATATCCAGAAAACCTATAAATTCCTAAGCTTTTTCTATAGACAAGATAGTGTTTTACCTACCGAACTTTTTCTAAAATAGTCTTTTTTATTTTTTCACCTCCCCTGGATCTCCACCTACCAGTGGTGAACCTAGGCTCTTTGCTGCCTGAGGCGGACTATAGAAAGACGCCCCCCCCCCCCCCAAAAAAAAAAACAAAAAAACTGAGTTTCCATGCTACTAGTTTAACACACTGTTATCTTCGCACAATATACACAATACACAAAGTTATAAAACAGTTTTTAAGAATTCTTCTTCCTGTATTACTACAGTATCAGATCAACAACACGGCATTAACAATGAAAGTAACTTCACACATCTTCTGCTTGGTGGATGGACGAGCCCACGTGGCCCCCATTCTCTATAATAGGAGCGCCGCAGATAGCTGAGTCCTTGACTTCGGGTATCTTTGGCACTCCCATTGAAGTGAAGGAGAACCACGCGGGTTCGTCCATCCACCAAGTGACACACCTATATATATGGCTGCGGTCAGGCTGGATTCCCACCTAGTGGGGGGAAAAACCCAATTCTCAAGCCCAGTGGGGGACTCAGCAGACAGACCCCCATCACTCAGGTATTTATCCTCTATCATTTAGGTGAATACAGTGCAGTAACATTTTGTGACTTACCGGTGACGTCTCTGACTAATCGGTCACATTTCCCTTCTCTTCCCTTTGGACCGCAAAGACCACTTCTTCCAGCTGTGACTTGTCTCTGTAAAGGTTGCAACACAGACATCTTTGGCTCCTCACTTTTCCAGGCATCCAACCCACATTGTCCTCACCTACACAAAGCCCCCATCCTGCTGCTACCCCCAATTATAAAATATATGATATAACCCCCCATAATGAATAATACCCCCAAGTGCATCTTTATATTAATAATGTCCGTGTGTACCCTGTATAAATAGTGCCCCTTATTAATAATACCCCAGGTGTTAACTAATTAAAAGGTTTTCAAGGTCATTAATAAACTAATCAGTGGGGTTCAAAAACCCAGGACCCCCACTGATCAGCTGTTTGAATGGTACCTGTGTAAGCGCCGTGACCGCTTCTCTGTTTACATAGTGTATTTCATCTCATAGCGGCCATGTAATGTAGCTGCAGCCTCGTCCTGTACATGTCTACAGTATGTGACAAGGCTACAATTACATCACACAGTCACTATAAACAGACAGCGTATAATATAAACAGGTGCCATAGCCCATGTTTATAGCGCCCCATTTACACACACTATAAAGTTCCACAGCAGCCCCTGCACACAGTATTACACAGTGTTATGGCCCGCAGCGGCCCCTGCACACTGTATTATGCCTCTCAGCGACCCTGCACACGGTATTATGCTCCATAGTGGCCCCTGCTCACAGTATTATGCCCCGCATTGGCCACTGCACACGGTATTATGTTCCGCAGCAACTCCTGCACACAGTTTTATGCCCCATATTGGCCCCTGCACTGGTATTATGCTCCATAGTGGCCCCTGCACTTGTATTATGCTCTATAGTGGCCCCAGCTCACGGTATTATGCTCCATAGTGGCCCCTGCACTGGTATTATGCTCCAGAGTGGCCCCTGCACAGGGTATTATGCTCCATAGTGGCCCCTGCACTGGTATTATCCTCCATAGTGGCCCTTGCACTGGTATTATGCTCCATAGTGGCCCCTGCACTTGTATTATGCTCTATAGTGGCCCCTGCACTCGGTATTATGCTCTATAGTGGCCCCTGCACTTGTATTATGCTCCAGAGTGGCCCCTGCACAGGGTATTATGCCCCATAGTGGACCACCCATGAACTATTATTATACTCTGGGGTCTTTTCAGAGCCCAGGGGAGAATACAAACATAAAAATCAGAGTTACTTACCTATCCTGGACACCGGTGCACTCCTTGCAGCTTTCGGCCCTGTTTAATTGCGCACACACGTCACGTGATCAGGCCGGCGACGCGACCTGATGACGTCACCACAGGCCTCAAGCCTGCTCGGAGTTACATCGGATCGCAGGAGGTGAGTAACACTGTTTTTTATGTTCCCTCACCAACCCTAGGCCTCCGATTATTATACTCCGGGGTCTGAATAGACCCCGGAGTATAATAATAGTAGTATTTGCGGCCTGCGGCCTACCTTACCGATGCCCGCGGCCGCTCACAGCGGCATCCGCTTCCCTTTCTGCGGCCCATAGCAGAAGGGGAAGCGGGGGCGGCCACGAGCAGACACGGGTAGGTAAATAAATAGGCCCTGACCTGCCGGGGATACTCCAACAGGTTACGGCCTATTTATATAGATAAAAAAAAAGCTATACTCACCTGCGATGCCTTGATGCAGCCGCTGCTTCCTCCTCTTGTCCGCGACGTCTGTGTCTCAGCGTAGGCGGCGTGATGACGTCATTGTATCGCCGCCTGCGCTGAGATGCGACGTCTTGTAAACCAGCCCAGGACAGGCCGCGCTCAGCATTGTTTTTTTTTTTTTTTTAAAGCAGCCTGTCCTGGGCTGGCTTACATTAAATAGTAAAATGCCACCCCCCGGACAGTGCCGCCCGAGGCGGCTGCCTCACCTCGCCTCATTAGCGGTGCGCCCCTGCCACCTACCATACTTTGGGGTGTGAAGAATCCCCAGAATATAATAATTTACTGCAATGCATGTCCCGACAGCCATTTAGGTATGTCTGAGATAAATGATTTGTTACATAACTAACAGTTTGGAATATTCGGGCCAAACCCAGCTTGGAACCAATAGGTATGGATTTTTTATGTGGTTATGGTGACTACATGATTAGTACTGTCATCTTTACCATGAACGGGGGGAACCCCACTTTCTGAATAGACCAGGACCCATAGTATCCTTAATCCATCCTTGGTTTCAATCAGCACAAGAAATCTTATTACTCCTGTCCCTGTCATTTCTTAGATCACCTGCACATTCAGCTCTTGTATGCTTTCTCTTGTCTCAGCATCTGGTCTTCACTCGCTTTCCTAGTTGTACTGCAGCTGTAGGTACCTCCAGCAATCAAACTTTCTCAAATGTCTCAATCTGTTCCTTAGTAGCAGCAAAGAAAGCAACAAGCTGAAACTGGCAACAGAGATTGACTCTTGAGAAAATTTGACTGAGAAATGCACCTGTAACTACTGTCTGGAGACCAGATGCTGAGGGAAGAGACTAAGGCAACAGGGAGACAAATGTGGAGGTTATCTTTTAAGTGTTTTAGTTGTTTTTCATGCCTTGTGTGCCAGCATGGACTACCTACAGTGTTCTTTCAGTCTGGACGTATGTTATTTCTTAAGATAAAGAATTTTAATGCTTAGGCCCCACACAGTGAATCGTTGCAAAAAACCTCTGTGGAAAAGTCTGCAGCTTTTTTTGTGGACTTTCTGCCTCTATTAGTCCTATATGGAAAAGGCCAGCGTTTCCGTAGGTATAATTGACATACTGCAATTTACAAAAACACAAGCGTTTTTGAAATCACAGCATTTCTGCTGCTGTTTTTTTCTTCAATGCGTGGATGGGATAATCTAGAATCCCATACATTTTGCAGTTAAAACGCGTTTCTGCCGCAGTCAAAATGCTGCATTTTCCCAATGTGGGGCCCTAGCCTAAAAGAGACTATCAATATATTATTAATATTTATTCTGATTATTATATATTGTGATGTGGAAAATCCCAGAATAAGTTATAATTAAAATTATTATTATTTTTTGTTGTTGTCTTACTGTAATTCTCTGTGACTACCAGTAAGATGGTTTATAGTGTCACTGAGGAACCAGAAATACAACCTCCATTGTGTATATGTTACCGTTAAAGTGTGAAATCAGTGAATGTGCACATTACCTAGGTAATCTGCAGATTAACTGATTTGCTCCGTTAAAGTGCGGAATCAGGAGTTTTCCGCACTTTACCTAGGTAATGTGCACATTCACGGCTTGCGAATAGTTAAAGTTCAGAAGTTTGTTTCCCTCGTAGTCCTGCTGTCCCTACTCCGTCCCCCTCTTCTTCTCCCTCCACTGTTAGTATTCTTTCGCCAGCAGCGTCTCGTCGTCACTGGCCGTCGGCTGCCCAGTGCGTAACATAAGCTAAGACGGTTTGCTTTCAAAGCCCATTCAACTTGAATGGGTTTTGAAAGTAAACAGGGAGGGGGGGGGTGCGCTTACACCCTCTATGCTGCGAAGCAGCCATTTTTTTTTTTTCGGACACGAAGGACTTAGTTTCCGATGAAAAAAAAAAAAAAAAAAAACGGCTTTTTGCGGCGCAGAGGGTGTAAGCGCGTGCACATACACCCGCCCGTTTGCTTTCAAAACCCATTCAAGTTGAATGGGTTTTGAAAGCAAACAGGTCTTCAACCTTTCCCTATACTGCCCCGGATCCTTTTTTTTTTTTGCCGGCATTACGTTCGCTGTAAGCCTACACAGCGACGTTGCTGCTGTTGTTCCGGCAAAACATGTCGTTATCTGCACTTTAACAAGTGCCTAGTAGGTAATGTGCACATTAACTAGGTAATGTGCAGATTACCTAGGTAATGTCAGAAATGAAAGAAGTTTTCCGCACTTTAACGGATCGTCCTAGTGAATCTGCACATTACCTAGTTAATCTGCAGATTAACTGATTTCTGCACTTTAACGGTAACATATATATTTCTAGATGCATGATATGGGGCAGACAAAAAAAGAGTGAAAAAGCAGAATACTACATTGTGATGTGATGAAATGCTCCAGTGTGCCGGTTTATTGCCTTAACATGTATCCCCACTAGAAGGAACAGTAATATAGGTATAGTACAGTATAAAGTAAAAAAAAAATACTTTGGCCAAGAAAACAATATGAGAAAACAGTAAAAAGCACAGAACCAAGCAAATAGCTATCTTTGAAAGCCTGCACAATTGTTACTTCTCATACATAAAATCTCACATTTGTCCATCTGGTTGCTCAGAAGAACAGTTAAACAGCAGAGAGTCTGTTTGTTCTTTGTGCAGAGTATTATCTTTCCTCAAGACAATAATTTCAGAGAACATGCAAAAGAAAAGACAAAAAAAATCTTGTCACTGCCAAACAATAAGACAGAATGAGGGTTGGCATCAGCAGGATGTCTGTTTAATGACAAACACAGCATAGGTTCACTCAGATACAAATACCAATAATACCATTTCTGTGCATCAAAGCAAAGTAAACAAAATGTCCACTGGCTGCTTAAGAGATAGCTAGACATATTTACTTCTTGGAGATTTACAACAAAAGCCTTACAGTGTGCAAGCTATAGCAATCTTCACAAATGCATGAGGCTGGACAACAAGCTGCAGATGAGAAGAGAATGAAGAGGTGACAGCACTTTATAACTGGGCCCAATTATGCTTTTTTCTTTGGAATGCAACATTTTCTATAATTAGAAGGATAAAGGAAGTCAATTCCAAAAGTTACAGATGTAGTAGAGCTATGTTTGTCTATTGGTCAAGCTCATTGTGATTTCAAAACTTTGCAAAACACTGAAGATAAACCTCAGTTTTTTAAAGGGAGCTTGTCATCTGAACCTAGCACATCAACCAGCCCTGCAGATAGGTTAGTGTCACCAGAATCAAAAAAATGTCCCCTTGTGCTAGAGATGGCCCTTTCCAATACTGTAGATGCCTGCACAGGGGAGTTGATAAATAAGAAATACTTATACTCATCTCTTCTCCTGGGCTTCTGACAGTCCTCAACATCCTTTCCGGGGCTCTTCTGGCCTGTGACGAGGTGACATGCCTGAGACATCACTGCTGGAGCTTGTGATTGGGCCCCAGCGATCACATGGGGCGCACTGGTGTAATGACGTCAGCGTGTCCCACCTGATCGCTGAGGCTCAATCACAGGCCCCATCAATTTTGTCTGGTGCACATCACCTCAGTCGAAATCAGAAGAGGACCGAAGAAGATGCTTAAGACAGCCAGATGGAGCGAGGATGCCCAGGAGAGGTGAGGCAAGGTGAGTATAAGTGTATAAGAGTGCAATTTTTAATCACTTACCCATGGCCTCTACTTATTATACTCTTGGTTCTGAGGAGATCCCAGAGTAAAATAATAGCACCGAAGCGGCGAGAAAACCTCATGAATATTCGTCGAATTTCGTGGGGTTCACCTGAAGCAGCTCTAGGGGGGCTCATTAGGAGCATTTATACTGTGTGAGGCCACTGTGGGGAGCATATTATACTGTGTGGGGGCCACTGTGGAGCATATTAAACTGTGTGGGGGCCACTGTGGATCATATTATACTGGGCCCCTTCACTATTCACATCACACGCCATCTGTTTTATAGTAGTCATACACAGGCTGTAATAACATCACTTGGTGATTATAAAACAGATACTGTGCAATGTAAATAGCAAAGGAGCAACGGCACTTGCAAAAGCACCACAGTACCTTCAAACAGTTGATCAGAAGGGGCCCCGGGTGTTGAACCCCCACTGATCTCTTACATCTCTTAGACTGTTAGTTTCCTACAGCACGCAGCTCCCAGTATTGTTTACATGCTGGGTGCTGTGCTGCACACTCACCGTATTCTTTATAACCGCAGTTGTGGGTACTATAGTTGTATCCCTTTCAAGTATCTGAGATACCACTGCAACACCCGTAACCGTCAATATCAAAAATACACTGTAGGGAGAGGGTACGGGGCCCCGAACAAAAGTTTGCACTGGGGCCCACAAGACTTTAATTAAGCCACTGTTTTGAAGCAATGAGGATGTTGTGGTTGCTCCAGAGGTAAGCTACAATACCATAATTGCTGCAAAGAATTCATTTGCATATTGTCAAAAACGACAATACCTCACAGGAAAACTGTTTTATCTGGTGACCCTAACCTATCTATCTGTGGGCTGGGTTGATATGCTGGGTTCAAGTGACAAACTCACTTTAAACCTCCCTGGTAAATTCAGTTTAATAGGATCAGAACTGCAGTACACCATTGCCTCTGCTATATAATGGATAGCAGCTTCTGATTCCAATTCTGTTAGCCCGTTAGTCATACAGTGCTTTGCAAAAGTATTCATACCCCTTGAACTTTTTCACATTTTGTCACCTCACAACCACAAACTTAAATGTATTTTCTTGAGATTTTAAGTGATAGACCAACACAAAGTAGCAGATAATTGTGAAGTGGAACAAAAATGATACATGATTTTCAAAATTTTAATCAAACAAAAATATGAAAAGTGTGACGTGCAAAAGTATTCAGCCCCCTCTACTCTGATACCCCTAAATAAAATCTAGTGCAATCAATTGCCTTCAGAAGTCACTTACTTAATCAACAGAGTCCAGCTGTGTGTAATTTAGTCCCAGTATAAATACACCTGTTCTGTGAAGGCCTCAGTGGTTTGTTAGAGAACACTAGTGAACAAACAGCATCATGAAGACCAAGGAACCCACCAGAAAGGTCAGAGATAAAGTTGTGGAGAAGTTTAAAGCAGGATTAGATTATAAAAACATATCCCAAGCTTTGAGCATCCCAAGAAGTACTGTTCAATCCATCAGCCAAAAATGGAAAAAGTATTCTACAACTGCAAACCTACCAAGACATGACCGTCCAGCTAAACTGACAGATCAAGCAAGGAGAACACTGGTCAGAGAAGCAGCCAAGAGGCCCATGGTCACTCTGGAGGAGCTGCAGAAATATACAGCTCAGGTGGGAGAATCTGTCCACAGGACAACTATAAGTCGAGCACTCTACAAATCTGGCCTTTATGGAAGAGTGGCAAGAAGAAAACCATTGTTGAAAGAAAGACATAAGAAGTGCCGTTTGCAGGTTGCCACAAGCCATATAGGAGACACAGTAGACATGTGGAAGAAGGTGCTCCGGTCAGTTGTGACCAAAGTTGAACTTTTTGGCCTAAATGCAAAGGGCTATGTGTGGCAGAAAAGTAACACTGCTCATTACTCTGAAAACACCATCCCCACCGTGAAACAGTGAAGGGAAGCTGCTCAGAGTTGAAGAGAAGATGGATGGAGCTAAATACAGAGCAATCCTGGAAGAAAACCTGTTAGAGGCTGCAAAAGACTTGAGACTGGGAAGGAGATTCACCTTCCAGCAAGACAATGACCCTAAACATACAGCCAGAACTACAGTGGAAAGGTTTAGATCAAAGAATATTCATGTGTTAGAATGGCCTAGTCACAGTCCAGACCTAAATCCCATTGAGCATCTGTGGCAAGACATGAAAATTGCTGTTCACAGACGCTCTCCATCCAATCTGGCTGAGCTTGAGCTATTTTGCAATGAAGAATGGGCAAAAATCTCAGTCTCTAGATGTGCAAATCTGGTAGAGACATACCTCAAAAGACTTGCAGCTGTAATTGCAGCAAAAGGTGGCTGTACAAAGTATTGATAAAGGGGGGCTGAATACTTTTGCACGTTACACTTTTCAGGTTTTTATTTGATTAAAATTTTGAAAACCATGTATCATTTTCCTTCCACTTCACAATTATCTGCTACTTTGTGTTGGTCTACCACTTAAAATCTCAAGAAAATACATTTAAGTTTGTGGTTGTAAGGTGACAAAATGTGAAAAAGTTCAAGGGGTATGAATACTTTTGCAAGGCACTGTATATTGTTTAATGTTAGAAGTTGGATAGAAAAGCTGATCAGTGCAGGGTCTGGGTGTTGGACCCCACTAATCCGATACTGTTGATCTATGATGTGGATAGGTCATCAGTATCAAAGTCATCACAGATCTTTTTTCTATGAAATAGTTTTGATATATCTAGCACCACAATGCACAGGCGTGTAAAATGGTTGTCCTGTTAGTCCAACATTTGATCATATATTTTATTATGCCATACATACAGACATCATTGATGTGAGTAACCATGGCCCTCATGTATGAGCCAGGATGAAGAATGACTCTGTAAGCCTCTGGTGGATCTGGCTCATTCCTGTATTTATCACATGTGAACCTAAAGGGACACTGGTGATTCTTAATTTTTGGCCCATTATTAGTGTTGTGCGAAAAAGTTTGTTATGAATTGGGTTTGTTACAAATATTACAAAAATTGCAAGATATACCAAACCCCAAATGTTGGAGGTTCACCTCATAAGAATCGAGCAAAATTGCAGCTAGTCCTAATTTTTCTGCGCATTTTAGGGGGACAGCAAACGTATGTAAAAATAAATAATTTACTCACTGTAAGGGAATCACTAGAGGAGCGATTCCCCAGAAGCTGCTGGAGAACTAGGGGGGAGGGGCACAACGAGACAGTGGACCCTAAGCCGAATCCCCCCACTGTCCCTGGCTAACTTGCCCGATCTGTCCTAGGTGACAGCCAGCAACCACGTCGACAGTCCCTCCTTATAATAAGTGATGACATAGAACGCAGACAAGACGCACAACAACAAAGGGAGGTCAGCTAGCCAAGGGGTCAGTAACAATCGAGCAATTGCAGCACAGAATCGAGATCCAAGAGAATAGTCAAAGTCAAAGCCAGTGGTCAGAAAATAAGATAACAAGGTAGCAAGGGAAATAATGAAGAGAGCAGGCAAAACACAAGTGAAATAACCGGCAACTTGCAGAGAAGTGACAACCTGTATATAGAAAGTCTGGGCCCAACCCCACAGCTGATAGGCACACAGGCTGTCAATCACACAAGCCAGGAAGAGATTAACTCTATACCGTCCAGAGAGAAATGCTTAGAACACGGGTGTGGTTAGAAATCCATTACACTGATTAGGACCATGTTCAGACTGAGCATCAAGAAACTTACACAAAGAACCAAATTGAAGACGCCTCCTTCGCCACAGCGTGCGAGCGGAGGGCGGCGCCGAGACCCGAAACGGCAGAGACGTTACACTCACCTTACCTGGCATTCCGGTCCTTTTCTCAGGATGTCTGCCATCATATTTGGTGGCCAGGTCACCACTCAGGTCTGTGATTGGGCCTTGGAGGTCCAATCTGGGGGTGACAATGTCATCACATTTTGATGCTACAGTATATATAATGACGCTGTATTGTCAAAATATGATGTTCTCATCTCTATGTGATTGCTGAGGCCCAATCATAGACTCAACGGTGACCAGGGGGACAAATAATATGGAGAATGGCCTAAAAAAGAGAACTGAAATGCCAGAGGATGCAGCGGCAGAGCCCAGGAAAGTAAATGTTTTTATTATTACACACTTTTCCTCCCCACTGACTATTATATTCTGAACCCTGAAGAAACATCAGAGTACAATAAACCACATTTCCCAGCAACAAGATAGGTCCTAAATGAATCTTCCTGGCAAACCATGCAAATATTTACAAAGAAAATCTTGTGTTGTGCCTGTCACTTCTTGTTATATTAACTGAAAGAGCCTCAGTAGTAATATTTGTCTAACACTGTCTTTCTTTACCATGTTCTTCACCTTTTTCTATAAGTAACATGATCATTATGACCTATATTTTCTTACATGGATTGCTGTGTAAACAGGAGGTCTCTTCTTGCTGCCTGTAGACATGATTGAGAACTACTGTATGACCCAGGCAGAGATTGGATGGAGAAGTAGTTGTGCATGTCTGCAGCAGTCATATGAATAGAAATAGGTTTACTTGATGGTCTTTATCCAGCCTTATCAACTACTGTATGTTACCATGTTAGATAGTGACCCCACAAGACAGTGATTCCCTATAGACAGAGAGTGACACCCAATAGCCAGTTATTGACCTTAATAGCTAGACAGTGACTCTTGAATAGACAGATAGATATACTAGATAGTAAATGATGTAGTGAATCTATCATGTCACCTGTGCCTGGATGCTGAAATCCTCTACTACAGAATGACAAGACAGGGAGCCTATGGTTTAGGGATTAACCATACCTACCAACTGTCCCAGATTCAGAGGGACAGTCCTGGATTCTGGGTCCTATCTCGCTGTCCCAGTCGGTGGGAGGTATGTCCTAGTCTGCATCCTCCGGAAGCTGTGGCAGAAGGAAGTGACTGAAATATGCTAGGAATTATACTTTCACAGTAGCTGGAATATCAGAGGTGCACCAGCACTAGAACAGTGTGGTGGCTGTGTAAAGTACTGCAAGCTCAATCCAATTCACTTGGCAGGCATTCATATGATTCTGTGAAAATGTGCCACATTTATTAGGACACCTGTGCCTTTTAACCCCCAACAGTCACATTAAAATGGTAAAAATCAGCCTGAAATTGTCTCTTTTTTATCGCAGATTTTTAATTTATGACTCAAATTAATATTACTAGCATGTAACTGGTGCCTTATGTACTTTTTAACCCTTTAGCAATCTAACACATTTCAGCCTTAAACTAGTACCATTTTATAACTCTCTGCATTCTCGCTTTCAGAACTTTTTAAATTTTAGTTCAATGTAGCTTTACGAGACCTTGTATTTTGTGGGTACATATAACTATTTGATTATAGATATGACAGTTTTTATTACTTTTTGTTTTTTAAGAGTTGAGATGATCAAAAAACATCAATTCTGGCATTTGAATTTTAAGGTTTATAGCATTTATCATGTAGAATAAATAACATACTAATTTTATTTTAGGGGTTGTTACAGATTTTTAAATTTTTTCTGTAAAACAACATAGGTTTAGTACTTTGCTCAAACCACGAGTAGAATACATTCAGAACTCTCACAGAGGTTTAATACTTTGATGTAAATCACTCCAAGTATCTCCTTTACTTAGACTGAACTAATCGTCTCCAGGAGTGAGTGACTCCCGAATAAAGAAGCCAGGATGCACGCTCCTCTTTAGGAATATAGAATTCAGAGCTACCACAGGGCTTGACAAAATATGGGTATTTATTGAATATAATATGGATAACGCGTTTCGGGGTTTGATACACCGCTTGGGGTGTACCCCTTCCTCAGATCCAACATACAGAAACTGGCCGGCTGCCTCGTCCCTCTTTGTTTCCCTGGTGCTGTTCTCACTGTCTTCTTTTACTTAGACTGATAAGATATACCAGTCTTATTAAATGCGGGACACTGTCTGGTATTTTGGTCTTTGCTGAATGCGACTTCCTTTCAAATTTTATGTGGCTCTGCAGCTGCAGTGTTTATTTGCCCTTGTGGACTCAGACTTCAGTTTTCTTTCAGGTAGAATGGTGTGAATATTATTGACCCCATCATGGAGAATGGACTCCATAACACTTGTAACTTGGGACAGGAGTTGACATTATGGTATCACAATGGCTAGAGTTATGTGTCATGTGCTCACTCTACACGGAGCCCCCTATAGTCCACTGTCCTGCAGCAGCTGCCACCATATATAAAGAGGATACATTTTATTATTGTATATGCAAATATTGAAATTTACAGGAATATAGAGTACTAGCTATGACTCTCATTATTGCCACTAAGAAGTAATCTACACATTAATCCACACATTATTGTCATCTAAGGAGTAATCTACATAAAGGATAAATACCACAAGCACCGCATAGATGATTTTAATTGTTTTTAATGAATAGCAATAAGCAACATTGTACATTGTAATGAAAATATTAGTGTCTCTTTAAATTTAAAAAAAAAAAAAGAAAAAAGATCATAATGACTCTTAGGTCAGGTGGAGACCACAGAAATCGGTTGACCAGTCCACCCTTGTCTTGAGCCACCAGACCCCCCCGCCCCCAGGAGAACTATACCTCAGGGGGCAAAAGATTCCTTCCTGACCCCAAATATGGCAAATATGGTGATTGGATATCTTCCTATATTATATCTTGCCTGCTGCCTACTGCTGTACTTATTTTATTATTATTATTATAGAGACAAATACACCAAAAAATACTTTATAGAAGTAAGGACTCCCGACAGATCCCTCTTTGACCACTTTATTGAACATTGTTTGTAAAAGCTGATCAGCCAATGCAATCCAGTAGTACAAAATAAACCAAAACATGCAAAAACAAAGCAAAACAAAAATAAAGGTGGTCATACATGAAATGTTTTTCTCTTGTAATAGCATTGCTGAAGACATGTCGGCAAAGACAACATCTGTATTTTGTCCATACACTATGCTATACTCATTAACAGTTGTTGTTGACCACTCATTTTGCTGACAGCTATTCCTTCCAACTCTCCCATACACATGCACACTTAAAGGAGTTGTCCCATTAAAACATTAATCCCCATCCCCATGCCTCCTTCATTTGAATGAAGCGCCAGTGTGCTTGCATGACTGACCCTCTAATCACTGCTATGGGGCTGTCGTGACTGTAATCTCTGGTAGACCTGACAGTCATATGGCATTGAATGGAGCACTGCTCAAGCAAGTGCACTTCTACTACATTCACACAGAGGAAGCATGAGAGACTTTCAATTCCTCATTATCATTGTTGGGGGACCTAGCAGTCAGACCACCAGCAAGGTGACACATCCCCTATCTATGGGGGATAACTCCTTTAACAATCATGTAGCAAGATCTCCAGGTCGGCATCCGCTCTAGGCGATGCTGCACTTATGTCATGACCCTGAAGAATGCCAGAATGCTAAGTAATTTGGAGGTGGAAGTGGAGGATGGTCTAGACAGGAGCGTGGAAAGGTGAGCAAAAATTATCATCTCCTATCTATTGCAATAACATTGTTATTGGGCATGGGAATACATGATATGTTTGAGTATTTGCTTATTTTTATTTGTGATCTGTGGCTATGGCACCCGCTCAGAAGGGGGGTTAATGCTAGTATCTCCTTATGTGTCTTTGGGCCACCTCAGACTTTTTGGTTTAGGTGTGATTGATACCTCTCTATTCCTTGTGCTGTATGTCCCAGTTGGCTTAACTTCTTAATATCTCAATGCAAGCACAGCACAGTTGTGAATGTTTTTTTTTTCAGTTGAAGAATATCACTTTATAACTTACACAATAAATCTTACTTTAGCATGATTTACAGATGCTATATCAAGCACCTAAATATATATTACGCAGGCATAATCTTTGTAGAAGAGGACAACTGGGAAATATTTATCACATGAATATTAAAGAGTGTGTCTACTTTAGACAACTTCATTATATATGTTCTGTTAGTTAGACACATTTTCTTTATTAACCAGAGAAATTAGTTTTTGCAACGTACAGTAGATCCAAACTTTTTAGACTATAAAGGTCAAGAACACATCCAGATTTCAGCAAAAATAGGGAAAAAATTTAACTAATTAAAAATTCCCTAGTGAATTCCCTAATTCCCTAAGCAGAGCTGGCCACACACATTAGATTTTAGACTGAAGAAGTGGCAAATTTTGGACTGTCTGTTGTAATTTGGTTGTACATAAACCCGCAATAGCTTATCCCATACAGCCATCAACTAAACTTGGTCAGAACCAAAACCTGTTGTGCTGGATTTTTTTCTGTCTTCAGTCTGTCGTGACCTGTTATGTATGGGCTAGAGTGACAGACCTGTGGGCGATGTTGACATTGTGGGCATGTGTTAGTTAGTTACTACTAACACCCCCACAAAGTGTCTGTCATATCATACTTTCAGCACTTGTTTAGCATTGAATGACTTGTAGCTGTTCATTTTCCAAGTGTCTGGGGTAGTCATAGTGGTTCATGTCTTTGGAACAATTGGTCATACCACCAACCAATCACAATTCTTTTCAGATGAGAGATGGAGGTCTAAACTAAAATCAAATGTATGTGGCTAGCTTTAGGCCTTAGGCCTCATTCACTTGACCGTATGCATTGTCAGCGTGTGCTAGTTATTGATAAGCAAGTTATATACATTTTTCCTCTTACCTATATTTTGCAGTGCATTGCAGACATCACACAAAAGATCTCAGTTCCCGATTTGTCTTTTTCGTGTGGGAGGAAAACCACATAGATACAAGGAAAACATCTAAAGCCTACCATGTGCCATTGTATAATACTGACCTTTAAGCTCTCTCAGACACCAGGACCTAGGTGCAGCTGCTGCCTTTGCACCCCTGTAGCTAAAATGCCTATAGAAATCCATGTTATGGCTTTAGAAACCTGCAGTAGGTTTGCTTCCAACCTACATCTTTGCTTTCAACTGCTTAATGTATGATACGACTATTAAATATCATAAAGTTTTTTGCTATTTTATTCTAACATATGACATATTTTTTCAGTGAACCTCTCACATTTAGAAAACCTTCTCTTTGGGAGTATTTCATAAATCCTGGCTTTTTTTTGCTGTCATACTAAAGAGCTGTGGCTGCAGCAGGACTTTCTCTGATTGTCCAACCCTCTGTGAACAACATGTTATCATGCCAGCTACCACCTCAGGACTGGAGATTCTTGTGAACGTGTCTGTGAGAGATGATGTGAGCTAGGTACTCTGCTTAGTTTGCCAGGAGGCATTGTCTTTGATGCAGGATCATACACATTGTGAAAATCCAGGTAAGAAAAAACAGGTAAGAAAATGATTTCAAGCAAAAATTTCTCCTTCTTTGGCCTGCAATTGCTGCAGAACAATGGTGTATGTTACCAACTCTTAGTCCCCACAAATATTGCCATCAGGAAGGGGCATCACAGCTGCCACACAACTGAGCCCACAACACTAAGGCTCCTTTAATAAACCTTAGTCTTTTTTAGACTCCTTTAATCTCCTTTCTGATTTCCTTTGATGGCCAGCAGTCTATGCATAATAAACTTATTACTCCAGCTCTCTAGTGCACAGCAGTGAGCTAGGTGATACACAGACTTTCACTGACAGAAACGAGAAAATTAACATTTTAAGGCTAAGGCCCCACATAGCGGTCCGTAGCAAAAAAGCGCTGTGGGAAAAACCGTGGCGACAACACATTGTGGTTTTTCCCACAGCGATTTCTAGAGAAAGTCCACAGAGGTTTCCTGCTTTCTGCTTCCTTTATACCTATAGGGAAACCACAGGCATTTTCGTAGGTATAATTGACATGCTGTGATTTCTGAACTGTGACAGTTTTGGAAATCGCAGCGATTCCGCTTTCGCTAGAATCCCATCTACTTTGCAGTGACTGCCCCGGCCTAATACCAAAAAGAACAGTTGGTCAGAAGCATACATTGTTACAGTTAGAAAATATACTATTGTTTTAATATATCATCTTAACTGGTTGTTAAACATGGTGAACATAATAGCTTTGTATGCTACACTGTTTTGTCTGGTAACATGTGGGGTCCAATGACAGAAACTCAACTAACCCTAGTATAAGCATTGGGTCCTTTGGGTGCTGTTTGTATATCACACAATGGATTTGGTACTTTCGTTATTTTTGCTGTTCTGCTCCTATAGAGGAGCATTTAGAGAGATTTTCCTAAGGCAATACAGTTAGTATTCAAAGTACCAGTCCAGGTTCCTCCAGTATACTCAGATTCCTT
The DNA here is from genome assembly GCA_947044405.1 of Leptodactylus fallax. NCBI lineage: Eukaryota > Metazoa > Chordata > Amphibia > Anura > Leptodactylidae > Leptodactylus > Leptodactylus fallax. The sequence goes on from CAMRHE010000643.1 coordinate 111,593, forward strand.
AAAGGAGGAAGAGTTGTAGCATTTATACTGTATATACCCTGTGCCAGATGACACAGTCCTTGTTTAACAACTTTGTTGTCAATCATTTTAACCCACATCACAGGACCATAGTGACTGTGTACTCAGAAGAATTTACTGTCACCTTAATCCTAATTTCTCCAGCACTAGGTAGCAGGCAATATTTTTCCCCAAAAATCCTGGAATAGAAATTCACACACACACACACACACACACACACACACACACACACACACACACACACACACACACACACACACACACACACAGACCCTCTGCTGTTTCCCAGGAGTACAATAACTCTGACTAGAAAATGAAAAGTCTCCTGTCTGTATTTTCTGTTAGTGTCATTCTAATAGTGAAATGGAATATATGTCTATTTTGCTGCTAAACACCCTTTAATAAAAATCTACTCACTTTATGTTAACTCTTTACATCTTTACCCATACAATGAACCAAGTAATGATTTCAATGTTTCTGCCACAAATGCCTTTTCGTATACAGCACAGTCAAATCTATTATAGTGATTTGTCTAATATGTTGCTTTGTAATCCAAAATGTGGTTACTTGTATGGTGTAGAATGTTCTATTATGGATGTCAGCTTGCTCCCTCCCACTCACACCTAGAGTAGACACTTGTATTGCTACAATTTTAACATGTGATACATGACTAAGAAGAAGGAATCAAAGTGATCTTCGTGTAAATATACTTTCATAAAGTCGTATTTGACTCATTGATCAGTCCTATCATGTTTAACCCTTTAATGATGAAGGGTAGTTTGGTAGTTAATGTTTGGCAACTTTTTCATATTTGCCATCTCTGACCTTCCAAAATTCTTAATTTTTTTTATCTTTTTGTCAACATAGCTATGTGAGCTAATACAGCTGAGATCTGGAAGTCATGCCATGAGAGTGCCTTACTATTATGGCACTAAGCGTTAATTATATGCTCAGCATGATATAATAGTATGGCGCAAAGCAAGAAATGGATAATGAATAAATGGCAATATTTCTGTTTGCATGGTGTTAAAAAATGATCCAGTGAAAAGTTATTATATTTACTGACATAGTATGGTGCCACCTGGTGTTTAAAATCAATTTTCATGTCCACCTAATGAAATGAGTACAGGTGGACGCACATGCTCAGTCACAGGAGAATTAATCTAACTTTTCTCTTATTCTGTTCCTTCGTAGAGGGTGGAATATTTTAAGACCAGTATAAGTTCAATCCCCTGGTTGAACTTGATGAACATATTTCTTTTTTCAACCATACTAACTATGTAACTATGTATTATACACCTGTCTCAGTCTATTCCCATAGGCATCAGATGTGCATAGTTATTAAGAGGCACATGCCTTTCTTGTGCAAATTGCAATAAATATACTCAAGATGTGCCAACCGCTATGCCTTTTTCTTTCTTTGCTCTGCTCACTGTTTGTAAACATGGAGTTAGTGGTGGAAAAATGTTGAAAACTGATATTTTTTGTGAAAATATCACATGCACCAAAAAAAATATAAATTTTTTTGCCCCCCAAAAAACTGGTGTAATACCAATAATAAATCTCCCCCCAAAATATTTATGTTTTTCAGGCCATCTCAGAAGTGTCATCGTTCAATGACATAGTGGGTCTGTTTCTAGTATTTTGATGTTAGACGGTTTGAAGAGCCTTGTATTCCACAGTAATTCAGTCATATAGCTGAATGCTGCTATATCTTCTTCTGTCGTTTTGACAAAGAATTGTAGAATATAAAGTTGCATTATCAGTCTGTTCAGGGAAAAGTTGAAGAGATTCCAGAAGACGTGCATTTCATCTTCAACTAGTTGTACTCAGAGCATAACTAAAGTAATTCCCTCTAGATAGCACAGATTGCAGCAAATAACTCCCATAAACTCACATCTTTCAATGAAAGAGTTACACATTGAGAATTTTTTTCTTCAGATGGTAAACAGGTCTCATTAGTATTAATGACAAGTAACTGCTGATCAGATTAGAGAGAACTTCTCTCTTTCTGTTGGAAATACCCAGGGAATCCTTCTGCATACATAGTGAATGCAGCCAACACTTAGCAAAACCCTCTCTGATTTTACGGCTCCAATATGTGTCCCCACAGTAAAGGCTATTTGAGTTGAAATTAAATGTAGAATATTCCTTCTGCTTCTTCTGTGTACATGGTCTTTTCTATAGCTGTGAAGAAAATTCACAGAACTTACAGTCCATGTAGCAGACAGATTGGTGAAAATGTACTGATTTTATCTAATATTGTCGAATCTTATTATCTTATCTATATCTAATATACTACATCAGTTTTTGCACTCCAATTTTGGAAACCAATGTTGCATTTCAGGCTATGACCCTATCCAATAAGCCACATTTTGTCAATGCTAAGCTATAACCATTGACTAGTAAGAACCAAAAACTGTCTATAAAACATAATAAAGGTGATGTATGACATATACACCAGTTTATTGGAGCAAACTGAGCCAGAATCCTGGCATGTTTAGTGAAGTAAATCTCTTGTCCCTTAATCTATCCCTTACCATTTCCACATCTTAGAGGGATATTAAACTATGTATTCAAATGTGGTGTAATTCTTAGTACATTGTAAGATATTTTAAAGAAAAAAAAATCAGCATTCTATACAAATACATCATTTTAAGATGCATTATGTTAACTTCTAGGATCCTGTTTCAAACTCTTTGGGGGAAATTTATTAAGTCTGGGAATTCTTATGCCAGTCTTAATTCATTCCCCACTAGGCATACGTCATGCTAGAATTACTAAGAAGCTCTGACCCCTTATTAATTCTAGGGCATATAGGTGTGTCTGGTCCAGATCTACATCATGGGACTGATGTAGATTTGTGGTATAACTCACGCCACATTTCTGTGATCAGATATAATAAATTTGGCGAACTGGGTTCCAGAGGCTGAGATGTGGATATCCATAGGGCATATACAGGTGCAGCTCAATAAATTAGAATATTTTTGAAACGTTCATTTCAGTAATTCAGTAATTCAGTTCATAATCAGCATCTTCCATGATTGTGTGTCCTACTGAACCAGACTGAGTGACCATTTAAAGGCTTAGGAAACCTTGGCAGGTGACACACTGAATTTACAATACTGAACTTTTTCACAATATTCTAATTTTCTTAGATTTGGGTTTGAATTACCTGTAATCCATAATCAACATTTACTGAAATAAAACACTTGAAATAGAACACTCTGTGTGTAAAGAATCTAAAAAATATAGGAGGTCACTTTTTTAATTTAATTACTGAAATAAATAAATGTTTCAAATATATTCTAATTTATTGAGATGCACCTGTAAATGGTGTTTCTTTAGTGGGACAGCCCCCTAGGCAATCAAAATCAGTGTAATTAATAATAAGTCAACATTATCAGAGTTGCACAGTTTTTACCATTATCTTGTAGGTGGTTTTATGCTGTAAGGAGGTAAATGGTTAACCTCCTTAGTAAGTAACTCTAAATGCAAATCAGTAAATGGTCATCCAAGACAGGTAGCATACTCTTAGAAACAGTGTTAAATCGATGTTGCAATCTTTTTGTGACAGTTTTCCAGATATGTTGTGTAACAGTTGATAATAAAGTGATTTGTGTTTTGTTTCCTTTGCAGGTGCAACTTGTAAGGGCAGAATGTTGGGCTAGCTGTTGTGATATTTGGTGTGATGTTTGGGTTGTGGCTATGTGGCTATCCATGTTTGTTGAAATACGGAGTCCTTTTGGTTTGGACTGACACTCCTTGCCTAGTCCAGGAATGTGGCAGGGAGTGTTACCTCTGCAGACAGAAGTGGTACCTGCTAACTCATGTGGGTACGTCTCAAGTATTAGGAGGTATTGATTACATGTGCCATATCCTGTATGTTCCTAATTCTGTCTTGTATCTATAGTCAAGCAAAATAAAGTTTGGTTTCATTATTAAAAGAGCTTCTGGTAGTTTCCTTTCTGGCACAACTGTACTATACAATTACACTACTACTTAACGCTACAAGTACTGTGTGGAGGTGTAAAAATACTACTGTGAATGAGCACCCAAGGTGGTTCTATACTTAAAGTGTAACTAAACTTTCAGACAACTTTTGATTTCTGGCAGTATTTGTGTCATTAATACATTTTGTAATATACTTTATTAACACTTTTTGACTCCTTTCTGTGAAATCCTTCATTTTTTCACTCTTTCCCTTGCTACTGTATTGAGAGCTATTCATGCCTCTCACTGAATGTTAATATGTAGGAGATAGTAGTATAATGTTGTACCGTGTTAGCCATTGAAAGTAGTGGAAGAGTGAAGAAATCAGGCGATACCTTTTAGAGGCTAATCGTTTTTGGGAGGCCTATCATTTCTGGCATTGGGACACTGACAGAAAACATCTCAGGTTGGGTGGAAAATCTCCTAAAACCCCTTGTCAGGGATACTCCAAGCTATATCCAGGACACCACTGACCTTCTTAACAAACTGAATGCCCTGGGCCCACTACCTGAGGGTACCATTTTGGCCACCATGGATGTGGAATCCCTGTATACCAACATTCCCCACAAGGATGGAGTTGTAGCATGTCGGGTACACCTGGCAAAACAAAACCTCCCAACAGAACCAGTAACGCAGCTCATACAATTCATCCTTAGCCACCACCATTTTACCTTTGGAGAGGACCTATATCTACAGCGAATGGGAACTTCAATGGGGACCAGATGTGCACCCCAGTATGCAAATCTCTTTATGGAAGAACTGGAAGGAGCATATTTATCAACATGCGCCACCAAACCTATGATTTACCTTCGTTATATCGATGATATCCTGGTCATCTGGACTGCAGGTGAGGAGGCCCTACTTCAATTCCATAATGACTTCAATGACTTTCACCCTACCATCAACCTTAAACTTAGCTATTCAGGGAGTGAAATTCACTTTCTGGATACCACAATATACATCAAAGACCACCTGCTACTCACATCAATATACTACAAACCCACAGACAGAACGGCCTACCTGAGAAACGACAGCTTCCACCCCAAGCACACAAGACAATCTATTATCTACAGCCAGGCTATACGATACAATCGTATTTGCTCCGACAAAGCAGACCTGGACAAGCACCTCCTGGATCTGAGGATGAAATTTCTCCGATTGGGATACAAACCAAAAGTGATGGACAACCAATTAAACAAAGTGGCAGCCATTAACAGAGAGAGTCTGCTCACATATAGAGAGACCCAGAAAGATGCCCGAGTACCCCTAGTTGTCACCTACAACCCACAGCTCCAAGGAGCTCCAACCGGTGCTACATAGGGACAACAGACTCAAGGACATATTTCCAGTCCCCCTCTCCTTTCCTTTCGACAACCACCAAATCTGAGGCGTATTATTATCCGGAGTGAAGGCCCCAACTGAAAATGGCACCTCACCTTGCCTGCAAAACAGGTGCATGACCTGCACGCACATCCACACCGCTGACAGTGTACCTGTCCCACAGTCACAACAGGTGCACAGAATTAGGGGGACATTCTCCTGCAGGTCTTCCAATGTGATGTACCTCATAATGTGTGTGCAATGTCCCACCACAGGCCTCTATGTGGGGGAAACAGGGCAGAGACTTAGTCAGCGAATAAACTCACATAGATCCAATATTAATAACAGCAGAACAGATCTCCCAGTGGCCGCACATTTCTCCGGAGAAAACCACTCTATTGAAGATTTGCGGGTTGTGGTTTTAATGGGACATTTTAAGACGCAGGAGGAAAGGAAAGAATGGGAGTACAAGTTTATGCAAAAATTTCAAACTCTGCAATTTGGACTTAATATTCATGCCAGCTTCATGTCACACTATGTATGAACTGTGAGGGTCACAAATCACCTCCTGATAGCAAACAGATAACAGATCCCTCTGTCACGCACCACAACTTTCCAGATTGTTTTTTGACCGGTTGTAAATAACTTCTCTACTTAGATTGCATTTTGTTTTGGTTTTTTTAAGGACTCTAAAATCCTTTGAAGATCATGTGTATAGAGTATAAATAATCTGTGAATTTTCTGTTCTTGCATAACACCATGTCTGAAGAAGAGAGCTAGACTCTTGAAAGCTTACTTATCAAAACTTATCAAATATACTCAGTTAGCCTCTAAAAGGTATCGCCTGATTTCTTCACTCTTCCAATGTGTAGGAGAGTAGGGGCTGGGTAAGAGGTAGAGAAAATGAGGGGAGGGTCACTTCAAACAGTTATATCTCGGACATTGTAAAATGAACAAACTTTCTTTTTGTGTCATATGAAAGAGGAGACTCTCTGAGACAATGCAGTGCTATCTAAATTATGTCCAGAGATATCACTGGTTGAAAACACAGTCGGGATTGTCACATGAAAGAAGAGAATCTCCTCTTACATATGACATAAAAAGCAAGTTTTATAATGTCCGAGATATAACTGTTTGAAGTGACCCTCCCCTCATTTTCTCTACATGTTACACAGCCCCGTACTCTCATACACAGTAACATTCAGTAAGAGGCAGGGACAGCTCTCAACACAGAAGAAAGGAAAGAGTGAAAAAATGCAGGATTTCACAGAAAGGATCCAAAATTTGTTAATAAACAATAATAATAAAAAACTTTTCATAAATAAATAGTACAGGTTAATATATAAAATTTTGTAATATACAGTGCTGGCCAAAAGTATTGGAACCCCTGCAATTCTGTCAGATAATACTCAATTTCATCCAGAAAATGATTGCAATCACAAATGCTTTGGTAATAATATCTTCATTTAATTTGTCTTCAATGGAAAACCACAAAAAGAATTGTCAAAAAGCCAAATTGGATATAATTCCACACCAAACATAAAAAGGGGGTGGACAAAAGTATTGGCACCCTTTCAAAAATCATGTGATGCTTCTCTAATTTGTGTAATTAACAGCACCTGTTACTTACCTGTGGCACATAACAGGTGGTGGCAATAACTAAATCACACTTGCAGCCAGTTGAAATGGATTAAAGTTGACTCAACCTCTGTCCTGTGTCCTTGTGTGTACCACATTGAGCATGGAGAAAAGAAAGAAGACCAAAGAACTGTCTGAGGACTTGAGAAGCAAAATTGTGAGGAAGCATGAGCAATCTCAAGGCTACAAGTCCATCTCCAAAGACCTGAATGTTCCTGTGTCTACTGTGCGCTGTGTCATCAAGAAGTTTAAAGCCCATGGCACTGTGGCTAACCTCCCTAGATGTGGACGGAAAAGAAAAATTTACGAGAGATTTCAACGAAAGATTGTGCAGATGGTGGCTAAAGAACCTCGACTAACATCCAAACAAGTTCTAGCTGCCCTGCAGTCCGAGGGTACAACAGTGTCAACCCGTACTATCCGTCGGCGTCTGAATGAAAAGGGACTCTATGGTAGGATACCCAGGAAGACCCCACTTCTGACCCAGAGACATAAAAAAGCCAGGCTGGAGTTTGCCAAAACTTACATGAGAAAGCCAAAACTTTTTGGAAGAATGTTCTCTGGTCAGATGAGACAAAAGTAGAGCTTTTTGGGAAAAGGCATCAACATAGAGTTTACAGGAAAAAAAAAAGAGGCCTTCAAAGAAAAGAACACGGTCCCTACAGTCAAACATGGCGGAGATTCCCTGATGTTTTGGGGTTGCTTTGCTGCCTCTGGCACTGGACTGCTTGACCGTGTGCATGGTATTATGAAGTCTGAAGACTACCAACAAATTTTGCAGCATAATGTAGGGCCCAGTGTGGGAAAGCTGGGTCTCCCTCAGAGGTCATGGGTCTTCCAGCAGGACAATGACCCAAAACACACTTCAAAAAGTACTAGAAAATGGTTTGAGAGAAAGCACTGGAGACTTCTAAAGTGGCCAGCAATGAGTCCAGACCTGAATCCCATAGAACACCTGTGGAGAGATCTCAAAATGGCAGTTTGGAGAAGGCACCCTTCAAATCTCAGGGACCTGGAGAAATTTGCCAAAGAAGAATGGTCTAAAATTCCAGCAGAGCATTGTAAGAAACTCATTGATGGTTACCGGAAGCGGTTGTTCGCAGTTATTTTGTCTAAAGGTTGTGCTACCAAGTATTAGGCTGAGGGTGCCAATACTTTTGTCCGGCCCATTTTTGGAGTTTTGTGTAAAATGATCAATGATTTGACTTTTTTTTTCATTCTCTTTTGTGTTTTTTCATTGCAAGCAAAATAAATGAAGATATTATTACCAAAGCATTTGTGATTGCAATCATTTTCTGGAAGAAATTGAGTATTATCTGACAGAATTGCAGGGGTGCCAATACTTTTGGCCAGCACTGTACCTTATTAAATAAATATGTTTTCTTCTCCACTTTTCAGGCTGAGTTACTTTCTACATATTAGTCTATGACAAGGGGAGGGAGGATAGAAAAGACACTCAAATAATTGCTGCTCTTACATTCTGCTACTCTGTATGTTTTTAACACCGCTAGGTTTTGTAGATAAAATGCTATGAGTGCACAGAATGAGGCAACAAATCAATTAACCAGCCAGCAGCCTCCTACTCTACCCCTCCCTTCTCCAGCTCTATGTATGAGGCTGAATACTGTGACAAATATAATGTAAGCAACAAGTCAGGTTGAAGATGAGGATCAGGAGATCAGCTTAATAAGTGGAGAAGGAAACAGATCTCCTTAATAAGATATATTACAAAGTTTCTCATATTCATATGCACTATTCATTTATGAAAAGTTGTTTATAACTAGAGGTGCAATTTAAAACAGAAATCAACTCCAGCAAACATTACAATTTCTTCCGGCCTATTAACAAGCATCACTTTGATCATGTATTGCTAAGCATAAATACTATAAAGGACAATTAGAAGTAGTATCAATGATTTGCCAGGTTTTAGATTCTTCGAGACACAGAGTGATTTGCATTTTGCAGAATCAGTGGAGAATATAATATTTAAAGATCTTTTCATCTCTAATTGCAACATAATCACACTATATAGAAATATACCTAACATACATAGAATGACGGTGATTGGGTATGATTGGGTATGACACCACTTAGGTAGACGCAGTGAGAAATATGTCTGGAAACGCCATCTGGAAGAATGTTCTACATATGCTCTGATAGAATGACATAAAATAAGAAATGTTTCTTGGTAGGTCATAGTGAAAATGGCTAACACCAGAAGTGAACAAGAAGTGAAGGAGAAGATTATATTCAGTCAGAACTGTGTTCAGTTTAAGAAACTATTTCAGGCAAAGTGAGCTCATAAGGAAACCAGCTGATATCTGCTGTCCCATCCTCCAATGAATGAAAATTGCACTTGGCCATAGTGCACACACGATCCAGCATCAGACGAAACATCCAGCACCTGGATAGGTATAAAGTCTCAGGTTTTATTCAACACAGTTTAAAATCCCCAGCAATGTCAGTGGCATACAAAGTCAGTAGCATCTAATGTCAGTAGCATACAATGCCTACACGTTTGAAGCATACACAGCACCCTTAATCGTGGCGTAACTATGTCAGGCACTCTTGCATTATAGACTGGGGACAAACAGTGTGAACACGCTGCAGAATTTCCAAATACCAGTTGGAATTGGGCCATCTTTGCTGCAGATTAGGAGCAGGATCACTAGACCCCTGTTGAAAGCTATGGTGAAACCCACGGCAATAACTGACCTTTTGGATGAAAAGAGAGATTTGTTTAACATCATTTACAATGTGGCTACTGCAGATTGCAGCAGGTTAGTCATCCCCAAGTTCATGGAGCCATTGTGATCCTTGCCTGTGTGGCCCCAACCTTATGGTTTGTTCAGCAATTGTTACTGGATTTCCATTACGTCAACTTTTCTTTACTTCTATCAAATTTTAAATTATCTCACAAAACATTGAATTTCCTGCAAACTAATCTTTACCATTTATGCAGAGTATTGTTCCTTTTCTCACAGAATTTTTTATCTATTATTTCACTCCATCTAGATAATTCTTTTACTACCCTACAAGCTTCAGGTCAAGTACGGCCAGTTCTAATTTTATGGAAATGTATTCTACTGGCAGTCTGGTCCAACAATTCTGGGAACATTTGAGAACAAAGATATTAATAAGGTGTTGGTAATTCTCAGATATTTTATAATGTGTTGGTAATTCAGTGAAGGCTAATGTAGTATACAAACACACTATACAGTAGGTCTGTGCATATTGGAGGCTGTCAACAGATCTACAGTGACTCTGGTCTGACAACAATGGGGGGTTAGAAGGTTGCAAGCTGAGTGATTTGCATGCACAGAAAGCTTGCTTATGTGCCATCTTTCATATATCATAAACAGCTGTCTATCAAAGTATCTTTATCCAGCACTATCATGGAATAGAAGATAGGGTCTTGGTAAAGCGTAAGAAAACTTGTATTTATTTTTACATAAATTAATAGAGCAGGTGAAAGAACAAACTTTGTAATATACTTCACTAAAGAAAGGTGCCGTTTTCTTTAGTTATTACTCCTGTCTTTACTTCTTATCTGACTGATTCTGTCCCATACTCCATACACAACCAAATCAGTTTCTGTGAGGAGAAGACAGGATAATAATTCCTGGTAACCCAGCTGTGTAGTGAAATAAAACTGTCTATAGTGCAAATGTCTCTCTGCTTTTAGGAGGACTCCTCTTCCTCTCCATTTCTTCTCCATAGACTTCTATTGTACAGTTTTGATCAGTGGCAGAAGGAGGCAAATAAGTGAAGAAAGAGGCCATTTCTTTATTAAAGTATCACACAGATGTCTCCATCTGTACTATGGGCATATACAAAAAGTAAAAGTTTTGTTACACTTATAAGGTGGAGACACAGGAGTGCTGATGGTGAACACAGCTAGATGTAGGGTAATGCATAAGTTTAGCCAATATTTTTAGCTCAGGATATAATATTAGTCAGAACTATGTATGTCAAGAAGGCTGTGTAAGAGTTATTTAGCAGCAAATCCAGAGTCAGGTTAGCTAGTAGCGCTGCAGAGTCTTTGGTGATTCTATTCATACTGCCATACTAAAGTCAGAGAAATTAGCATTTTTGTTTCCAGCTCTGATGGGCCTTTGTAGGTGGTGAAAGTTCAGTGAGGAGGATCTTAGATGCTGATAGATACTATAGTAGGAAAAAAGAAGAACCATTGGAAAGACGTAGATATGACTAAGCTTCAATAAAGACATATTAGCTGGGAGTAAAGCTAACAACCACTGTGTGTGTAATTGGAAGCAAGACTTGAAAGTTTTCCCAGTTAGTCCTTGTATCTTGTGACTTTTAGAATAAGCAGACGTGTGTGTACATGAGATGTAGTACTCATTATATAACTTGAATATGGTATTTTCCACAGTTTTCCACTCTGCAGGCTTTCAATCAAATTCCCTGAGCTAATAAATAAAGACAAGTTGCTATGATGCCTACCATGCATGGCACAATGAGAAGAAGAAATTCTGCTTCTCTGGCTCTATCCCACATACACAAAGAGAAGCATCAGCAGCTGCATAGATGGCATTACAGATGAGTACTGAACAGTGTAGCTGTGTATACAACACTGTGGTGAGGTACAATACTCACTAGAAGCTGCATCTCCATGTGTGTGTGTGTGTGTGTGTGTGTGTGTGTGTGTGTGTGTTATTCGCCCTATTCCTCCTACCCTTAACCCTTAGATTCTCATCAGATTTCACCAAATTTAACTGGATCTGCCAAAGGTCTTCAGATAAATATCTTATGCAGATGGCCATCTTAAGGTTTTTGGGGCTATGTGTCCTAATTACTGTCTCCTTATGTCATTTTAGTGTTAGGACTTAGGTACAACTGTAGGTTAAAAGATATGTGTCACTGTAATATAAATATTACCTATTATTATATTATACATATTTTTAAAGTTTTTTGGTGAGGTTTTTAAAAATGTTCCATGCTGACTCTGGCACTAAGCCCAATAATATGCTGAGAGTTCCTGTTTTCTGTAGCCCCCTCACTTATCACTAATCACAACTATCATGTATACAGTGCCTTGCGAAAGTATTCGGCCCCCTTGAACTTTTCAACCTTTTTCCACATTTCAGGCTTCAAACATAAAGATATAAAATTTAAATTTTTTGGTGAAGAATCAACAAGTGGGACACAATTGTGAAGTGGAACGAAATTTATTGGTTATTTTAAACTTTTGTAAAAAATAAAAAACTGAAAAGTGGGGCTTGCAATATTATTCGGCCCCCTTAAGTTAATACTTTGTAGCGCCACCTTTTGCTGTGATTACAACTGCAAGTCACTTGGGGTATGTCTCTATCAGTTTTGCACATCGAGAGACTGAAATTCTTGCCCATTCTTCCTTGGAAAACAGCTCGAGCTCAGTGAGGTTGGATGGAGAGCGTTTGTGAACAGCAGTTTTCAGCTCTTTCCACAGATTCTCGATTGGATTCAGGTCTGGACTTTGACTTGGCCATTCTAACACCTGGATACGTTTATTTGTAAACCATTCCATTGTAGATTTTGCTTTATGTTTGGGATCATTGTCTTGTTGGAAGATAAATCTCCGTCCCAGTCTCAGGTCTTTTGCAGATTCCAACAGGTTTTCTTCCAGAATGGTCCTGTATTTGGCTCCATCCATCTTCCCATCAATTTTAACCATTTTACCTGTCCCTGCTGAAGAAAAGCAGGCCCAAACCATGATGCTGCCACCACCATGTTTGACAGTGGGGGTGGTGTGTTCAGGGTGATGAGCTGTGTTGCTTTTACGCCAAACATATTGTTTTGCATTGTGGCCAAAAAGTTTGATTTTGGTTTCATCTGACCAGAGCACCTTCTTCCACATGTTTGGTGTGTCTCCCAGGTGGCTTGTTGCAAACTTTAAACGAGACTTTTTATGGATATCTTTGAGAAATGGCTTTCTTCTTGCCACTCTTCCATAAAGGCCAGATTTGTGCAGTGTACGACTGATTGTTGTCCTATGGACAGACTCTCCCACCTCAGCTGTAGATCTCTGCAGTTCATCCACAGTGATCATGGGCCTCTTGGCTGCAGCTCTGATCAGTCTTCTCCTTGTTTGAGATGAAAGTTTAGAGGGACGGCCGGGTCTTGGTAGATTTGCAGTGGTCTGATACTCCTTCCATTTCAATATGATCGCTTTCACAGTGCTCCTTGGGATGTTTAAAGTTTGGGAAATCTTTTTGTATCCAAATCCGGCTTTAAACTTCTCCACAACAGTATCACGGACCTGCCTGGTGTGTTCCTTGGTCTTCATGATGCTCTCTGCACTTTAAACAGAACCCTGAGACTATCACAGAGCAGGTGCATTTATACGGAGACTTGATTACACACAGTTGGATTATATTTATCATCATCAGTCATTTAGGACAACATTGGATCATTCAGAGATCCTCACTGAACTTCTGGAGTGAGTTTGCTGCACTGAAAGTAAAGGGGCCAAATAATATTGCACGCCCCACTTTTCAGTTTTTTATTTTTTACAAAAGTTTAAAATAGCCAATAAATTTCTTTCCACTTCACAATCGTGTCCCACTTGTTGTTGATTCTTCACCAAAAAATTTAAATTTTATATCTTTATGTTTGAAGCCTGAAATGTGGCAAAAGGTTGAAAAGTTCAAAGGGGCCGAATACTTTCGCAAGGCACTGTATATAGATAAGACAGAATCCACTAGTCAAAATATGTGATTTAACACCACACGCCCCCCCGGGGGCCCAAGAGGCCCCCCGAAAAACCCCCCCCAAAAAGGCCCATGGGGCTAACACCCCTGGGCCACCCCCAGGAAAAACCCAGCCCAAAAAAAATTTTTTTTGTTGGGGGGGAGAAAAAAAAAAACAAAAATTTTTATTTTTATAAAAAAAAAAAAAAAAAAAAAAAAAAAAAAAAAAAAAAAAAAAAAAAAAAAATATATAATTAATATTAAAAATATTTTTTTTTTTTTTAAAAAAAAAAAAAATCAAAAAAAACAAAAAAAACAAAAAACCCCCCTTTTTTTTTTTTTATATATTAATAATATAAAAAAAAAAAATTTATTTTTTTTCTTTTTATTTTTTTTTTTTTTTTTTTTTTTTTTTTTTTTTTTGTTATTTTCATGAAATAACATAAAGGATAGTAATTAAACAACTCTATGGCACAAACATTTACAGTAATTCATCTAGCGCATTGAAGTTAATTGTTTTTCACTTCCAAATTGTTAACATAATCACACTGCTCCACTTGTGTTTTGATACCTTAATATTAATTATTATAAAATATAGATGTATCAGAGCTAAGTCCATTGTTGGAAAGTTGGGATTGTCAATTAGTATTTTTTTCCTGCAGTACATCAGGGAAACCTATTGTAACCGAGTGATAGAGGCAAGCATACCACTTGTACAGGGGCCTATAAGAGAGGTAGGCTCTGCCAGGAAGCTGATCTGTGCCAATCTGAATGGACTTTGTACATACACTGGTTTACCTTTTTCAATCTAATTTATATTATATGCTGTAGTATGAGGGCTGCAACGTATAATACACAGGAGCAGTACTGTCATTACAACAAGGGTGCTTCTTCCCTCCTGCTGTTGTAACATGCAGTAAATTACATAGTAGGGATCAGGAGGGATCAGGAGGATGTCAGCAAACAATTACAGCTGAGAGCTGATCAACAAGAGGGACCCTAGTCATTGGTGTACTCTCCCCTTTCTGTGGCTATTTTCTTCTAGGAAGGGACAAGGAGGTAATGGGCCCTGCTGCCTGATGGGTCTGGGATCAAGTTCTCAACACAAAAAGCAACAAACTTTATGTGTGAACTGTATGACAGTTTGTCATGTTTACTGATGCCGTCTCCTGCAAGCGCTTGGGCAGCACAGTGTTGAGGGGGATACAATGATATAGTATACGGTAGTAATTGACCTTGCTGGTATTGATACCCAAGCTGGTGTTGATTTGGGTTGCCCTTGATTTGAGGTGCAATTACCAAGTGGAAAGTGGCAGCTGAACACACATTGCTTGTGACACATTTACTTAGGCACACTTCCAGTCACACATAACCTGGAGACAGGGGTTCTTAGGCATACATTATCCACTCACAGGTCTCTCTGCAATCATGGATGGGAATGGCATATGCTCTGCACTCTCTCCTCTATTTCTCGTTCCTTTCCACCATGCAACATACAGAGGAACCCCAGCTCCAAGTCCTTTTTACTGGGCACAAACTTGGTCTTTGCTTTCAGCCACTATTGGGGAAACTCAGGGCTCATTTTAGCCATGGATACCAGTTTAATCACTGGATAGCAGTGGAAATCTTCTATCAGCATCAAGATTACTCCTAGGAGCTTCTGGGGTCAATGGTCTGAGGCAGCCATCTCAAGGTTCCTAGTCTAAAATCCTGCTAAACTTAAGAGCATAACTTGCTCCAATTCGTTTCTTCAGATACCATCTCTAAATTGGCTTTAACTAACTGGCCCACAATGGCTAAGAGGGGGTTGCTAAGCTACCAGATAGTGATGGGCAAAAGATTTCACACAGAAAATTTTACTCTGAGTATGCTCAGAGTATAATAACTTATGGCCAAGGAATGTGTAAAAAGAATAATTTACTCCATTTTCCTGGGCTCTACTGTGGGATATTTAAGCGTCTGTCTTCTTCTCGGACAGAGCTGTAACTTGGATTTCACTCACTTGAGACAAAGGTTCAGTTTTGCTGCTCTTATTGTATATTCAAATACATGAAAGAGACTTGTTGGTGCTCCCCTGAAGACCAGCACCCGAGAAACATGCCCAGATTGCCCTACACCTGAAAGCCGACAGCATGCTAATTCAGCGCACTGTTGGCTCTCCCATTATGTGCCCTGGGGCTGGAGATATCGGTGGTCTTAGTTTCACCGTTCACCGTCAGAAGAGCGTTCCTGACAGTCTAGCTGGGCTGTACTGTACTTGTCCCATAGCCCTGTACTGTCAGAGGGGGCATTCCTTACAGCCCAGTGATGACGCTGAGCTGTGAGGAACGCCTCCCCCCAGTACAGGGCTATGGACGAGTACTGTCAGGGAGGGCGTTCCTCACAGCCCAGCTAGACTGTCAGGAACACCCTTCTGACAGTGAATAGTGAGACTAAGACCACCGATATCTCCAGCCCCAGGGCACATAACGGGAAAGCCGACAGTGTGCTGAATTCAGAGCGCTATCGGCTTTCTAGCGGTATGTAAAACCGCATATACATGAGGACATGAAAGGTCCTCTTTAAGCAAAAGCCACTCTGGTTTACACAGATGACACAGCATGTTTCTGCTTTAAAGGCACAGTATAACATTATATAAAACCATGAAATATTGTGTAAAACATGGGAGAAACAGAATAAAACATTAAACACAGTAAGTCCATAATAATAACATTTTACCCCAATTAGTATTCTTGTGGAACACCGGACATGCATAATGTGTATGTGTGTTTAATCTGTGCCTGTGTGCTTATTGTGCAATTGTGTATGCAATGTGTATACTTCTGTATATTTATGACTGCATGTACCGATGTGTAGGAATCTGTATGTGCATTTATGACTGAAACTGCAATGGAAGCAGCTTATAGAGCTTCCAGAAAGATGTGAACAAAACCTAGGTTGGTGTTGGTCCTGTATAAAGTAGTGAACAGAATGAATACTTACCATTCCAACCAATCACTGATATTCTTTTATTTTATACAGTCATGGCCTTAAGTGTTGGCACTCCTGAAATTTTTGTAGAGGCCTGATTTTTATATTGACCACACCTGTTACTTGCCACAGGTGAGTTTGAATGAGCATCATAAGCTGGAAACAAAGTTATTTACCCACAATTTTGAGAAGGTGCCTACAATTTTGTCCGGCCCATTTTTGAGTTTTGTGTGAAATTATGTCCAATTTGCCTTTTTTCTCAGTTGTTTGTGTTTCAATACACACAAAGGAAATAAACATGTGTATAACAAAATGTGTAATTGCAATAATTTTCTGGGAGAAATACTTTATTTTCTGGAAAAATTTCAGTGGTGTCAACACTTACGGCCTTGACTGTACAATATACCTCCTCAGACACTTTTTCTTTAAAACTGGATAGCCCCCTGAAAGCGGTTGTCCCATAAAGGACATGTATCCCCTATTCACAGGGTCCCGCAACAATCAGAAGGACAGAGGCCTGAAAGTCTATCATGCCTCATCCTTGTGATTGGTGAGCCAGTACATTTGTGTGACCAGAGCTCTATTCACGGCTATGGGGCTGCTGGGACTGCAATCTCCGGAAACGCCGGCAACATCATAACAGTGAATGGAGTGCCAGTGTTCTTGTGTGACTGGCACTCCATTCACAAGGAGGAGGCATGGAGGGACTTTCGGTCTCTTGTTCTCTTGATTCCTGGGGTACCTGGAGGTCGAACCCCCAGCAATCTGACATTTATCCTCTATCCTGTAAATAGGGTATAAGTGTCCTTAATGGGATAACCCCTTTAAGTATATGAAACATTCAGTCAGGAATTATAATGAAGACAAAAAATTTTCTTTAATTTAATTTTTTTCTTTTAAGACATTCTTGTAATAACCAGAGCATAAGTGGCGGTAGTATTCTCCATTCTGTTTTTTATTGGACAAAATTTCATAAAATGTTATGTGAAGTCCAGGGATGGCAGATTACTATAAATTTGTCGATATATGGATAAATTCTACTGTGCTTGCTGTTACATTATTGGTATTACAAATATTTGATCCAAGTTATTGAATTCACGTAAATGTGACACTCGTGAAATTTGTGCTTTGGAAATATCATCAATTATTCTATGGTTTCTTTTTACACAGAAAAGGTAGCCAATAGATTTAGAATTTGGGCCACAAGCTGGGAAGAAATGAGTTTGAAGATATACTATATAATATATACAGATGTAGCAGCCATGAAACAAACAATCACTTGGTGACTGCTACATGTGCAGTTCTTCATTTACATGCTTTATGACCAATGAAATCATTGCAAGTGTGAGTAACTATAGTAAGAAAATCTACAGAAACTTTCTTTTTATCTATATACTATAGGTTCTCTCAGCAGTTGTAGGGTTAATCACAATGTTTGGTTCACTATTAAAATGCAAAGAAGTTTGGCAGATGCCCTGAGCTTTTGAGTGATGCATGGCATTATTTTCAATACAGGCGGATGAGTACTTTTTGTCAAATGTGTGACATGAAGTATGTTCTGACAGCATAATGGCACGGTCAGCAATGAGTGAGCTAAAGTACCCCTATTAACACTGACATACTGTACATATTTGGGAACTACCTTCTCATTATATTGTGGATGTGTCTACCTAGTGGTTTTCTCTATCTGTCTGTAAGAATATAGTATGTGAATAATTCCTGAGCATACGCTAACCAGAACTACAGATTTTCAGAAAGTTGAGAAACAGGATTTCTTTATTTTTTTTTTCTTGTAAAGTAAATGAGTTAATTTGCTCCATGGGCTTATCTCTTTTCATGGTAATGATGTGAAACCATTTCTGATTGATATGCTGGCTTTTTTTTTTTTTTACGCTGGAAGTTAAAAGAAGCCCAAAGGCAAAGTCTGTACCAGGACCACCAACTATAATGTACTGTTTATGGTACTGGTCTCCTGATATTGGAAACACCTTAGGCCCTATTCACATGACAGTCTGAACGTCCGTCAAGATTTTAATGTGTCTACTCACATGTCCGCTTTTTAACAGCCATCAAAAAAACTGACATGCATTATCTTTGTCCATTTTCATGGACACACAATGGATCCATTGTTAACTGATGTAAAATGTATTGATGTAAATTTACAGCCGTTAAAAACAGATCAGGGGGTTGGGTCAAAAAAGAAAGACCAGTGAAATTCATCTGTTTTTTTTCACTGACAGTTAAAAACTGATGCAAAATGGATGATAATCGGCCATCAAAAACGGAAAAATGTAATGGAATGGATGCAAAACGTCCATTAAAAACGCACGTTTATCTGTTTCTAACTGCCGATAAATCTGTCAAAAACATTGCGCAAATAAGGCCTTATGGACCTTCTAGGCCAAGATGCAACCACACCCTCTGCACCCTTGTGGATTAATAAAAGACAAGTAGTATGCAACCTTATAGCACACAGTTACATAAGCCATGGCCATTTTGTTTGTCGACGTGACAAGACTTCTTGTGAGTTTTCCTTGAGTGTACACTTCAGACATTGTGTAAACATAGTCTTACCTAACCATAAGAGAGACATTTATGGATAAATGCTATAAATCTTTATTTTTTATTATATCAATGCAAAGGTGGGAGTCAGTTGGTTCTATGGTTCGAATTCTATTGTTTATATCTATAAATTACATATATTAATACTACTAAAGTAAAATTATGGCCATTTTAATCTACAAACCTGCTTGAGGTTGCTTCCCCATGTAGCGTAAACACCGTGATTTTGCAGCAGCATTTTACAGTCCCTGCAAAAAATGGAAATGCTGCTTGTGTTATGCAAATCGCAGCATGTCAATTATACCTACGGAAACGCTGGCTGTTTCTGTATAGATATAATGGAAGCAGAAATTTCGCAGAGGAAAATTCTCTTTCCCGCAGCACTTTTTGGCTGTTGCCCGCTACGTGGGGCCTTAGCCTAAACCTAAGATCAGCTTTAGATGGCCTATTACAACTACATTTTAATGCCCTGGATCCCACTACCGAACTATGGTGTCCAGTTCTTTTGACTATATTGCAAATTTGTAAAATGGGTCTGACCCTGCCAATACTCTGCATCCTATGCTTGACAAAGCTCAAAGATATATAAAAGGTAACAAATATATACTTTAAAAAGAAGTTTAAATGGGGTACCCAACCCCTAAACGTTGTTCAGAAAAAGCATATTTAGAATATATTATTTACAATACATCGATGACATTTTGACATTGACATGTGGCTAGCGGTTTCAGCAGCTACAGTGTAACCTCAGTGGTGTCTGCTGCAGCCAGTGATACGCTGCAGCACTCACGTGTCCATGTGAAAACATCACTGGAAGGGAATCTGAGAAGCAGAAGCACTGGAGCAGTGGCAGTCTGGAAGGTGAGTATGACCTTTATGAGATGGCCACCCTATTCAACTCGAATTAAAGAATATTGCAAGTTGAAGTAATCCTCTTATGAATTTTCAGTAACAAAAAAAGTTCATAGACAGGGAGGCAGAAATTGTCCCAACAACCTTCCCATATGAAAGCTAAATAATATTAATGACATCCTAGAATTTTACGCTCTGCAGCCATTTTCTATTGTCAGGTATGAGAAATAATATATACTTTATATGTAAATGATCTTTTTGGTAAACTATTGCAAACAAAAATATAATCCCTGTACGTTTACTTTTATACTTTACTCTCACCTCTAGGTAATTTAGAAGTTGCGCCTCATTTCAGTGAACTGATCTGCCAAAGTTGTAATTACTGTGATGTAATATTCTCATCTTCATATGGGTCCTGTATGGAAACAAATGGCGGAGCACACGGAGCAGAAGGTGAAGGAGTGAGGCAGCCTGTGTTCCTCATCTTTAAGCAGATGCAATCAGCTCAATCCCTCCTGTACCTGGCATTTAATTAGCTCGGAATATCGTCTGAATTAATGCATGAAGTGAACGCAGGAACTGTTTGGAGTAATTTATGTAAATTGCACTCGAAGATTTGTCAAGTTTGGGTGAGTGCAGAGCATCAGTAATGTATGCATATTAACCCTAGCTTTTCTAAGTGATGGACTAAGGAATATCAATTTGGAGAGTCAGCAACATAAAAATACTATCTCCATTAATGTTTGCTTAACTATTATTCTATGACGTTTTAGATGTTATTGGGTCATATAATGTCCTTGTCTATTAGTTTACTGTGCTAAAAAGCAAAAAAAGTTAAAACTATCTTTAAGGCTAACCCTATATCCACACTACACAGCTGCATTAATTTTACTGTCTGTGAATGGGGGCTATTCATATAACCAATATTGGTCATGCACCTCTGCTTTTGGCCATTTCACAGATCCTCCATACACTAAATGGGCGTCCCTCGGGTATAACCGTCATGTGACTGTATGCTAAGACTCCACGTTGTGGAAATGCAGCATTTTTGGCTGCTGCAGAAACGCAGCAGAAAACAATACTGCATTTTACAATACCAGCACAGTGAATGAGAATCTGGTTAATCTCATCCACATATTGCTGAAAAAAGCTGCTGAAGGCCGGGGCCCCACGTTGGGAAACTGCAGTGTCTTGGCTGCGGCAGAAACGTCGTGGCAAAAATGCTGTGTTTTACATTACCTGCAAAGTAGCTAATCCCATCCACATCCAAAATCTGCATAATAAAAGCTGCGTTTTCAAACACGCTTTAGTTATTGAAAATCGCAGCATGTCAATTATACCTACAGAAACACTGGCATTTACCGTATAGGTATAATAGGGACAGTAAGTCCACACCTCTGCGAATGATCTGTGAAAAAAGCTGTGGAAAAAAACAGCAGTTAATTTTAGCTGCAGAATTGCGAGCGTTTTCCGTATAAATTTAATGCAGGAAGGAAAAAAGCAGAGAAAAATGCAGCAAAATCTCAATGAAAACGCTGTTTTTGGCGTTAGCCCCACGTTGCGGAAATGCAGCTTTTTTGTTGAAGATTTTGCTGCGTTTTTTTGAGCCAAAGCCAAGAATGGCTAGAAAAGGAATGGGAAATGTATAGGAAGTTCTTATACTTCTCCCTTCTAGTCAATCCACTCCTGGCTTTGGCTCAAAAAACCGCAACAAAATCTGCAACAAAAAAAGCTGCATTTCCGCAACGTGGAGCCTTAGCCTTACTCTGCGTTTTTTCCATATCACTTTTTTTTAGCTGTGTTTCGCTACATGGGCCTTAGCCTAAGGGTTATTCTGATAATTTAAAAGGTACCTGACTGGGCTGATGATTGCTGTGCGTCCAACTGCTGGGAGCCCTATCTAAATGGAGTGGCTGGTTCTCATGCATGGCCACACCATTCATGTCATTCATGTTCTGCACTCCGTTCTCATGATTAATAGGGGTGGTCAGACCACATCAATCAGTTAACACCTATCACCACTGGATAGAGGATAACTTTAAAATTACCCAAAAAGTGACATCACATTTCATCACTCTGTTTTTTGTTTTTTTTAAATGTGTCATATGTGTCCGCTATTTTAGTGGTCCATTTGTCTGTTTTTCTAGTTCTCGATGCAGGTGTGACCCTAAGGGAACACTGGGGCAGTATTAATGGGGATTTCCATGGAATAATAAAGTTTACCAGTGCATTTCCTGCACTGGTTAAGCTTTATTGCTAATGTACACTCCAGTCCCCCGAAGTCCCATTTACTAAATTGGTGGAGGGCTATTGGGGAGGCCAGAACTCTTGTTCCTCTGTCTCTCCTGTAGCTGCTCTGACTCTCACTAATGTCGAGGTAGACATGAAAGAGTTGACCTTTATTCCAAAATGGGGCAAAATGCTACAGTCACAAATGGGTAAAAGACTATTGCAGTCTCTTAAAGACTGTTTGCTTCAGTTCTCGACAGTTCCATGTAGTGTATCACAGCTGCATCTCGCTCTCCCTGTACAGCACTCACTACAACAGCATGGTTGGTTAATTAAGGCATGGAATAGCTAAACATTGCCCAGTTAACTTTGCTGGGATCCAATGCACAGTAATACAGATCAGATTAGATACATACTTTGTGTGAAGCTGCAAATCAGGGTTGAAGGTGGTTAAGCTCAATTACCCTCTTATAGGCTTTTATGTGATTTCTGTTCCATTCTACAAGACAGTCCATCAATATTAAGGATTCATAATGCGGATGTAATATACATGACATAATAATGCTACATGAACTATAAATATGAAAGGAATACAAATTTGTATTGCTTATGAAGGCATACTACATACAGTATAAACACATTATATAAGATAAAAATTGAGAGTCTTCAGTAATTGATACCTTTTAATAACTAACTGGAAAAATGATGACAAATAGCGAGCTTTCAAGACAAACTTAGATCTCTTCATCAGGCATGGTATAGCACAATATCGGAAGAGTCATATATTTATACAAGACATAGTAATACTGTGGTAAATGAGACAAGAGCAACAGAGTTATCAATATAAGGAGGAAACAACAGAGGCCCCTTGCAGATGACTGTGGCGTGGATCAGTGTGCTATACGAGTTTTTCCCGGATAGCACACTAAACCATTCACTTCTGATGGCCCACACACACGACCGTGAAATACACAGTCCTGTACGCAGGCCGTCAGTCCGGGTCACAAAACACAGGACAGCTGCTATTCCTGTCCGGTTTTGCGTCTGTGCATCCATGGCTCCTATTCATTGAATGAATGGGGCCGCGGAAGGACGGCTGGTGCACAGGTGGCACACAGATGAGATGAATGATGACATGATGAGTGGTATGGCCGGCGGCTTGCAAACGGTCATGTGCAACCGGCCTAAAGCAGTATATATTGCAGCAGTTCATAGATAAGGAGTGTAAAAGTTTTTTGTCCTTTCATTGAGATCTGTTTCCTGGTTGTGGTGCCCCCACAAGATCTGAGGGCATATTCCTTAAGTGACATAAATCCATGAGACACATTCATCCCTGTTATGAGTGTATCAAAGGTTGTCATGAGTTCATACTCCCAGACCCTTTGTCTCTCTGAGATTTGAAGTTTCCTTTTAATACCAAGATTTTCATGTCATTTATGTTGTGAACAGAGTTACAGAAATGTTTTGGCACATGAGATTTCCCCTATTCTGTCTGATATTTGCCAATGTGAGTTCATCCTCATTCTTGTGTCCTGTTTCATCTACATATAGACCACCAGTAGGACATTTGGTACTTTATCTAATTAAGTAAACCACGTTTTGTGTGGTGCAGGTGAAGGTACCTTGTACTCAAGATTCAAGTTGAGAATCTTTATCTTGTAGGTGTTCATTATTATGTATGGGCAGGTTTTATATTTTTTTCTGGTTGCAGGGAAATGTTCCTGTTCTTGTTGGAAGAGACAATGAGCTCCTGACAATTATGTTCCTGAGATTGGGGGGCTTGCCTATAACACAGGGTAGGGGTCCGGAAATACTGATTTTAAACGGTCATCTTTTTGTAAGAGTGAATGTAGTTTCTGTGCAACTCCCCTCATCATCTCAAGGTAAGGGTTGTAGGTAACCAGTAGCACCCATTGTTTTACTGTTTTGTATTGTAATAAATCACATCTTAGGCCCGGTTCACATCTGCATTCAGGTTTCCGTTTGGGGAGTCCGCTTGGGGACCTCCCGAACGGAAACCTATACGCATAAAAAAGCGGTTACCTGGGAAACCCGTGGAACCCATAGACTATAATGGGGTCCATGTGGTTTCTACACGAAACATGTGGAGAGAAAAGTTCTGCTTTTAGATATTTGTATCTGTAAGTTTTTTAACAGTCATATATTCATTGACGTTGTCCATGAAGTCTGACATGACCCATTTTATGAAATAAAAGACAACAAGGTTAGTATTGTTCATGATGTTGGGAACTTCAAGCACAATCACAAAATACACAAGATGCCATAAAAAGTGTCTTGTGAACCTAAGAGGAGACACTAGAACATCTTTACATTCCTGTCACTCTTTCACTGTCAGTCTCAAACTTGATGAATCAATTCTCTTGTTTTCTATGGAGCTGAGGACACACTTCTCTATAGATTTGCCAAGATGCAAGAAATTTGCTGCAAATCTAAAACCTGATAAATCAATTCTACCATCTGTACTTAAGAACATAGGTTCAAATGAAGAAATGAAGGTGATATTACATACGCAATATAGGGGCTATAGCAAATAAACTTAAAAGAGTCACAGTCACGTTAAACTCATGTATGCAACTGAAATAGTTCTATTATTGTGAAAATCATTATAGTTCCATCCTGCTACATACAGATGTAGCAAACTGTAACAGGACACTTAATAAATATGCATGCCATGATTCCATGTAGGGACTTAAAAAAGCTATTTTGTAGCAGTACATGGTGGAATACTGGTGTTTAATGCTCACATCTGCGTTCTTTGGAAAAACGGAAATGGAAACCCAATCCGCTTAAAAAGTGGTTACCTGCGGAAACCTGCGGACCCCATAGACTGTAATGGGGTCTGTCCAGTTTCCACCTGAGTTTCCGCCCAAAAAATGCTGAGAGAAAAGTCCTGCTTGCAGGACTTTTTTCTTCGCATTTTTCAAGTGAAATGGGGGGACAGAATTCCCGAATGGGCAACAGCACAGATGTGAACCCAGCCAGTATTGTATTGATCCAGCTTCTTTTTTTTTGGCCGGTTTGCAAGTTGATGTTTATTGGCTAGACCTTACATGATGTCTTCCTTGTGGCTTCACAAGACATATACCTAAATGGTGCAGAACCACTGCGGTATATAATATACCCTATGGCCTACTGTAGAATAATAGGCAAAGCTCACTTATCTCAACAAACATGGGAGATCCTTATCCTTCCTTTTTCTTGTGAAATTACATGTTCTTCACAAAGGATCAAGTAAGCAATGCAGAATATTGGTTATTGTGAAATATGAGTGGGAGCCTTTATTCAGCATTAGCACAGCATTTACACTGGTACACAAATAGGAATATCTAAATCCCATGAGATATAACAAACTGATCAGTGGTCAGGGAGATTAAAAATAATAATAATAATAATAATAATATAAATAATGTAGTCAACCCTTGATGGACTTGATGGACATACAGATGTAACTGTTAACCCGAACTTCTGCAATTGGTTAAACTGATGCATCTGGATATCTTATCGCGGAAGAACGAAAAGCAATGAAAAGTCCTTAAGGCCGGGGCCCCACAGTGCAAAAATGCAGCGATTTGGCCCCAGCATTTTACAATACCTGCAAAGTGGATGGGATTCAAAGGACTTGCTGTGATTTCAAAAACCACAGCATGTCAATTATACCTACAGAAATGCTGGCATTTTCCGTATAGGTATAATAGGGACAGAAAGTCTACAGAGGAAAACTCAGACTCTCTGTGAAAAGCGCTGCAGAAAATGCATTTCTGCCACTGTTTTTACAGCAGGGCTTTTTGATTGTGGCTCGCTATGTCGGCCTTAGCCTAAAAATGTATTTCCAATGGCTTTTCATTGGTTTTTGTTGTCTTCTGTGATAAGATGTAATACTGCAGCAGTTTAACCAATTGAAGTAGTTTGGGTTAACTCTGCTTCTGTCTTTCTTCATTCGTACTGACTATTTAACTGGTTGTTGACTATTAGGAAGACGTTTTATTAAATAGGAATAAAATAATTTAAAACTACAATATAGTCACCTGTTGAGTTCTCTGCTGCTCCAGCACTGTCTCTTAAATTGTCCTTGCCGGACTGAATGCCTTACTTCCTGCCATAATGGCACCATGTGCATCGTTGACATCACAACTGCAGCTACTCACTGACCTCAGCGGTCATGTCCCATACATGCCGGTATCGCTGTGAGTCCAGTTATTATATGCAGCAGTCACATGAATGCTATGCAGCACATTAACACTGCAGGGCATAAACAAAGGGTGGCAAGAGATTGAAAAAGTGATCATAAGGATGTTTTTACAATTTCATTCCATTTCCTGATCATAGCTAAATTTTTGTACATACTGGAAACCCCTTTGAGGAAAAATAGATCTATCATCACAAGCTATATGTCCAGCATCATGAAGGCAAATGCCCCTCCCAGTTGTGATTTTTGAGAAGTTGAGTCCATATACTATCTAATCCATGTTTGGAGGAGAGCTAGCAATATGCTTAGTTGCATGTATTAAAAGGGTTGTCTGGTTTGACTATCTCTAGATTAGAGTGTTGGTCACGGTAATGCAAGGTAATTGCAATTGCTTGGAATACCTGTGACCAGTCACTGAATGGCGGGAACTGCACATTTTCTCTGCAGTGCCACTGACTAAAAAGCAAAGTATTCATGCAACATGGGTCACTATTGCATTTGTGAAAAAAGGTTTGACATTAATTATGGATATTAGAAATTGTGTAGACAGATCCCACTGAATTCAATATAATTCTTGAGCAATCTAATGTCGATGGAATCTGGCAAACCCTTATCCATGGCTTATCTCCCTATGCAACAAGGTAACACAGATGAAAGGCTGAGTCAAAGTGCATGTAAATGAGAGAATCGGGGCTGATCACTGACAGCTGAACAATCGTTCAGCTGTCAGTCCTGTTACGTCTATGGACAGCTTAACTCTACAGGAACAGCAGATTGTTCCAGCGCAGACAATATACTCCATATTTATCAGGCCTGAATAAATTAATCAGGGAAGGACTTAAATCAAAGCTGCACTTCTAATCTCATAGATATTCATCCTCGCTTTCTTGTATTATTTAACAAAAGGATGGATCGTGTCCTCAAAGATTGTGTCTCTCTGCAACTGTCACTTTGCCTCATTAAAGAGAAAAACTGTACATCAGGAAAATCATGAAAGAAAAGAAGCTGCACACAATGCCATCTGAGGAATGGAAAATGTGTAGTGTAGGTTATGGGGTTTATGTGAAGAAGCCCCAAGCGCAGTTATATACTTTTGTAATGTGTAGAGCTGGTTTACCCTGAAATGGTGAACAAAAAAATATACAAAGGATAATGTATCCCCTAATATCATTTTAGGGCAGATAGAATGACTCCTAAGTACCAATTGGTACTACAATAAATAATCACACAGATATATATTTTTTGAAGCCAGTATAGAAGAAAGAACTACAGACAGGAATAATCTGTAAAGATGCCCATACACATCAGACTAAAGTTGACAAACATGGATGATTTCAACTATAATTTTGCAAAGTGAATTTAATAGCCAATAGTTTTAGCTGACCCATGACATATCACAGCAAAAAGTACCAAACGGGGTAAAGATCCAATTGCTCCACCTATTGCCATATCAACCTGGTTGGCTTCTGGGCACTATTCACAAGAGGAATACGTGTATGGTGATTTCTCTTTAATATATTTTTAAGTCCTTGGGTGATATTGACCAATAACATACCCTCATCACCTGGAAAGAAGTTGGGCTTGTTTGAAATTTTCACGCAGAAATCGAACAAAAAATCTTTTAAATCTACAAAAGATGTATAGAGTAAGTCCTTATTCAGTCATCCACGTATTACAGGCATGTGCTGCCCGTGTTCTCCACCAACAGTGCAAAGTTCTATTGATATAAATGGGTCTTACTTACATCTGTTTTGAACATTGTGTTGACCATTGTTCCATTCCAAAAAAAAAAAAATCACACCTGTTAAAGTTGATGGGTCCTTGAAATCATCACAGACAACACACAGATGTCATTCATGTGCTGCATATTTTTTCATGAATCTAACATATTGCAAAGTATATTAATTTTATTAACTGACTTGAAAAATGGGCACAAATCAAAACCCATAAATTTAAGGGGTTGTCCAGGATATATATATTTTTTTAATTAGGTCAGGGAAGGTAAAAAAAAAAGGCCAGCACGGTCCAGTCCTGCAGCTTCATCGTTTTCTTCCAGCGGAAGTCCCTGCCTCATGGGACCATTGAGGCCACTGATGACTATGACATCCCCGGGTCCTTTCCGACAATCAGCGGCTAAGGAAAGGGAACCGGGACGTCACAGCCGGCAAGGACTTCCGGCAAAGCAAGACAGCCAAGCAGCAGGACTGGACCGCGCTGGGAGGAGCACTGGGGACAGGTAAGTATATTTTGTTTTTGTTTTGTTTTTTTCACCTCCCCCGGCCTAATTAAAAAAAAAATAAAATTTTTTTTGCTGGACAACCTCTTTAAGGGCACAACACATCCAAAAATATCAATAGGACATGGATAACACAACCAGCACCTCTATAAAATGAACTTCTGAATACAGTAAGGTCTAACTGAGCAAAATAGTATCAGAAAACAAAGGGAAGGAAACTTTGAATTTGCAAGATTGAGCAAAATATGAATAAATTTCACACATTATGCAATGCTGTGTTCAGGTAACTTATATGATAAAATATGAAGTAGCTACAGATCTGTATTACAGAGCTGCCTCATTCCTCTAACAGTTTATTTAGATGGGATGCCGTTAAAATCGTATGCAGTACGTTTTTGAGGCAGTATTTTTGTTGTTGGGGTTTTTACAGAATAAACTTAAGAAAGTCAAATAAGGTTTTGTTCACACATGGTTTGTTTTCACACTGATTCTGAAACAGAAAATGCAATCAGTGTGGAAAAACTCCTGAAATTTACCTCTCATTTTTTTATAATGGGAGGCAGAATCCTTCCCTTATTTCAGCACCAAAACTAGCCCTCAAACCATGGCAGATGAACACACACTGTTAAGGGTTAATAAGCATGCAGACCTGCTACAGTAACTGGAGCTATATTATGGGTCCATACAACATATGCTTGTGTCCTTGCTTTCATACTAATAACTAAAAGTGCATTGCTGCAAAATATATAACTAACAAAGACATCTGGTAAGCGTGTCATATATCCATTATACATTCCAGTAATTATGGTCAGAAGGGGTACTATATCTCCTTAGGGAGACTGCTTTTGTGGGCTTCCTTACAGTGTGTAGAGTCTTACAGATCATGCATTTTCTACTAGGAATTCTGGTAAAGGAATATTTAAAGAGGTCGTCTGGGGTTAAGGTTTTTATGTCCTATACTCAGAATAGGCCATAAATACCTGATCAGTGGGGGGCCAACAGCATGCCCCTAGACCGATCAGCTGTACAGAGCACCTGTCCTATACGCAATACATGGCTGAAAGCAAAAATCTCCATCTGCAGAATATTGACAATACTGACAATCCCTCATCTAGGGTGTGGGAATAAGATCCTGCCAAATCTACACTCTTTTGTTTATTAACAAAGTCAACAAAGCCCCAAAAACTACTCTATTCCCACTTCCTGGATTCCAGTGCCATTTTAAAACACTCCTTGTGTATGTTTAAACACGTTCAAACTTTCTAAACAACAGACCCCTGTTACCCCCCAATACAAAAACCCCACACTATCATGTGTCACAGAGACCCCCCCTTATGGTTCCTCATTTGGTGTACCCCCTCATTCCCCCCTCACTCTTCTGTTGTGCACTCCCCCCTCAGGCCTAACTGTCTATATTAGACAGCGTATCAGTTTCTCCTGGACTGTTCCTTTAAATTGAATACTAGACTAATAGTTTTTTGGAGTGAATTATATGTGATGTCTCCAATTTAATTTTGTTTTCCATCAGATTTCTAAACACCGACAATTTTGACAGACGATTTTTCAAATTTCATTTCAATTTGCATATCCAGTTGCCCGAGAAACATTCTTATGTAAATTGGTCAAAATCTACAGTAAATACAGATCACAGGAAAGAAGGCCAAGAAACTTCTCAATTGTGGAAAAACATGTTTTCTCGCAGCATAAAGGTCAAGAATCTAAGTCTTATTTTTGTGTTTAAAAAACATTGCTTTATGTGGCATTGTGTTTCAATGCAACATAAAGCACACTGGTCTGTGATCTGGAATATGCTTTATCCCATTTAATGCTCATTCTTCTGCTTTCTGTTTTCCATCATTCAACTCTTGTTGTTGCAGGTTCTTTTCAAACACAAGACTGCATGACCAGTATCTTCCAAAGATGCTAATATTACATCTTTCTACAGTACGTTGGTTATTCTGTACACGTTGTACATCTGGGAATGTGCTGAGTAATACCAGTAAACAGTTTCTATCTCATTAAAAACCCAAAATTGAATCAGTTAGAGTCAAACATTGGAGAGAGACACATGATGAAATACCAGATGTTGGGAACACAGAACTCAATTTCAAGTGAAACCAATTCAATACAATATTGAAAAACCCTTGAGTGACTGAAATTCACAACACAGCCATTAGATGGCCACACATAAACATACATAGGATTGACTGTGCTGTTTTGAAAAGCTGGTCATCTTGTGACACATATATATGGAAGTGTTCAGCCAGGATAGAAGGTACAGAAGGACACATCTGTATGGTAAGATATCGTCTAGTACATAAGATCTGCATTTTTAAATCTGTTAGCCACTTTTGATTATGATATGGGGTGTTAAGCTACACTACATAATAAAAGGGAACCAGTGTATTGGGAAATTGAGCAAGTAACAAAGGTTCTTACCCTAGTATTAAATGAAATTAACTTTAGTGCTGACATTCAGTAATGCTATGACATCTCTGCAACGTAACATGAAACTCATGGATTCCAATGAAAAATCTTTAACGGAGCCCCAATTATCATATATAGCACTGTTCTCCTCATATGGTGCAAAGGGACTTTTTAGGCTCTTCAGGCTCCAAAGAATGAGACTTCTCTGCTCCACCTGTTACAGCCCTATGCCCCTAGTGACAAATAGTATCAGTTCCAACAGATAGCAAGTTACCTGAAGGGTCGGACTGGCCCACCGGGGAACCGGTGAATCCACCGGTGGGCCCCGAGCACCGACTATTAGTCCTCATGTCATGGGGGCCCGATCGGGCCCCTGACCAGTGGCGTTACGATCTCGGTCGCAGGGGGAGCGACCGCGACCGGACCCGGCAGGGTACGGGGCCCGCGGCCAGCTAGAGATGGCCGGGGCTCCGGACCACTATGATAGCGGTCGGGGAAAGCCTGGTTCCCCGACCGCTATACATACTGTTATTGGAAAGGGGCCCTGGCATATTGCAGGCCCCTTTCCAATAGATGGCAGCCCAGGGGAGGTGACTGAAAATAATAAACACATAGTCTCACCTCTCCTGGGCACAGCGTCCTCTCCGGCGCTCCTCCGGCATGACTGAGGCCTGTGATTAGGCCCCAGCGGTCACATGGGGCGCGGCCGCGTAATGACGTCAGTGCGCCCCCACGTGACCGCTGAGGCCCAATCACAGGCCTCAGCAGCGGCGTCGGAAAAGGTCCTGAAGACGCTGAAGACGACAGGATGGAGCGAGGATGCCAAGGAAAGGTAAGGCAAGGTGAGTATGAGAGTTTGTTATTCTTAATCACTTTCCCTGGGCCGCCGATTATTATACTCTGGGGTCTGAGGAGACTCCAGAGTATAGTAATAGCACTGAAGCGGAGGGGGGCTATTGGGCGCATATAATACTGGGTGGGGGCCACTGTGGAGCTTATAATACTAGGAGGGGGCCACTATGGAGCTTATAATACTGGGTGGGGGCCACTTTGGAGCTTATAATACTGGGTGGGGGCCACTATGGAGCTTATAATACTGGGTGGGGGCCACTGTGGAGCTTATAATACTGGGTGGGGGCCACTGTGGAGCTTATAATACTAGGAGGGGGCCACTATGGAGCTTATAATACTGGGTGGGGGCCACTGTAAAGCTTATAATACTGGGTGGGGGCCACTATGGAGCGTATAATACTGGGTGCGGGCCACTGTGGAGCTTATAATACTGGGTGGGGGCCACTTTGGAGCATATAATACTGGGTGGGGGCCACTGTGGAGCTTATAATACAGGGTGGGGGCCACTGTGGAGCTTATAATACTGGGTGGGGGCCACTGTGGAGCTTATAATACTGGGTGGGGGGCCACTGTGGAGCTTATAATACTGGGTGGGGGCCACTGTGGAGCTTATAATACTGGGTGGGGGCCACTGTGGAGCTTATAATACTGGGTGGGGGCCACTGTGGAGCTTATAATACTGGGTGGGGGCCACTGTGGAGCTTATAATACAGGGTGGGGGCCACTGTGGAGCTTATAATACAGGGTGGGGGCCACTGTGGAGCTTATAATACTGGGTGGGGGCTACTGAAGGGAGTATATAATACTGGGTGGGGGCCACTGTGGAGCTTATAATACTGGGTGGGGGCCACTGTGGAGCTTATAATACTGGGTGGGGGCCACTGTGGAGCTTATAATACTGGGTGGGGGCCACTGTGGAGCTTATACTCCATACAGTGGCTCCTTCATTTTTTTTTAAATTACGCCAGGGCAGGTGAAAAAAACAAAACAAAAAAAAAACCCCACAAACTTTCTTTCCTGTCCCCAGTGTCTCCCAGAGCAGTTCGGTCCTGCAGTTCTGTTGTTTTCTTCCAGCGCAAGTTCCCCCTGCACATGACTACCTGTGACGTCGCTTGACCCCTGAGGCCAATCAGTGGCCTAAGGGAAGGGACCTGGGACGTCACAGCCAGTGAGGAATTCCGTCAAAAAGAAGACAGCGGAGCTGCGGGACCGGTCCGTGCTGGGAGGACAGTGGAGCACCCGAGACAGGTGAGTATGTTTAGCATGTTTTTTTTTTTTTTTGGGGGGGGGGGGGGGTAGGGGGGATTCACATCCCCCGGACTAATTATGAAAAAGAAAAAAATTATACTGGACAATCTCTTTAAAGTGGTGCATTAGGTGGTTATATTAAAGGGATTGTCCAGGCATAATTTGTTATGGTTTATCCTCAGGATAGGCCACAGATACCTGATCTGTAGGGGGCTGACCCCGGACCGATCAGCTGTATGGAGCCACTTCTGATGCCCGTACTGTACACAATACGGGGCCAGAAGCAGAAAGCTTTGTCCTCTGTGTATTAGCCGGGCACCTTCACTGTATTTCAGCACTTATTGAAGTCAGTAGGAGCTGAGCTGCAGTGAATGTGCCGGGCTGCTATACAGCGGATGGAGCTTTCTGCTTCCAGCCCTGTGTTGTGTACAGAACAGGTGCCGGAAGTGGCTCCGAACAGCTGATGCGGCTGTGTGTCAGCCCTCTACCGATCAGGTATTTATGGCCTATCCTGAGCATAGGCCATAAAAAAGATTAAAACTGGACAACCCCTTTAATATGCCCCACACAGTTTAATGTCCCCCCCACAGGATGTTAGCCCCCATCACTGCTCCCACACAATATAATGACCCCATCACTGTTCCCCATACAGTATGGGGGACCAGTGAAGAGGCCACTATGTGGGGGGACCAGTGAAGTGAAAGAGGTTGTCCATAAACTGGAGCGACCACTGTGTCGGCCGCCAGGGAGGTGTAAAAATAAGAAAATTTAAAAAAAAAAGCATACTTACTTGTCCCCAGCACCCCGTTGTCCCTTGCCTGTGTCTGTTCGGTCTCATGGCGGCGCCTCATTTCTGGAAATCCTGTACCTAATTGGTCTTAGCGATCACATGAGGTGCAGGACTCCCAGCAAGGAGTCGCCGGCATGAGACTGAATGGACACTGGCAGCGGACAACGGAGCGCCGGGGACAGGTGAGTATGCTTTTTAATTTACTTATTTTTACTTTACACCTCCCGCCAGCTACATGAGTTGCTACAATTCCTGGACAACCTCTTTAAAGGATTTATCCATCTTTCTAATATTGATGGCCTGTGCTTAGGATAGGCCATCAATATTACATCTGCGATGATACAACAGCCAGGACCTCTGCAGATCAGCTTTTCCAGGGCAGTGCGGCTACAGATAAAGGTAACAATTCTTGGAGCCACGCTGTTCACTTGCCATACAAGGTGTAGCAGTAGGTTTAGGTAGTGCAGTGGTGCACATGGTATAATGGGTCAGCAGCATGGCTCCCGGCATGTTATTACCTTTAGCCGCCCTGTCTCGGTACCACTGATCTGCAGGGGTCCTGATGGTGGGCCCCTAGAAACAATTCCACTGGTGGGCCCTAGACATCCCAGTCCGACACTGGTTACATGTGGGAAGCCCCGGAGCTGCATGTTGCTCCTAAGCATGCTGCTATAGTACACCAAGATTTAAGACAGTGCAATAAGATTAACCCAAACTAAGAGCAATTAGAGATGCATTCAATAATCTATTTTAATACAGTATTTTGGAAATTATATCCAAGTGCACGGCACAGTCACTAATAACAGATACAGCAGATTTGCATTGCAAGGTGAACAGTGTCACGTTATAAAGCAATTCTTAATTGAAAAGTATTATTTTATTTCACATCTTCTTCACATTTTCTAGCCTTAAGCAAGTAATGTGATAATAAGTGATGGATATTACCAGTGACACTTTGTATCACTTTTATGTGGTCAGATAGATATTTGTTTGATCTACAAAGCTGTAGCAATGGGATGGTGACGAAAAACAGCTTTAACAGAGCTGGAACATCGGGTTGATCAAACCTGGAGCATGAACGGAGAATGACAGGATCCGATCACAAATTCTCCCGTGCCTTTCATCTCACTTCTGAATGCAGGACAAGGCAGGGAAAGCCGAGAAACCATCGTGCTGTATTTCATTTAATAATTTGGATTATTACGCTTGACTTTTTCACTTTTATCATGTCAAAAAGCTGCCAGATTGTGTGCAAAGAAATTGAACTATATCTGCAACTCCCATTACAACACATTTAAAGTTAAATTTCATATAATGAACCACTTTCTTCGATTATTTGAGATGTTTTTTACCCCAGTCACTCTGCTTCTGACAATTTACTGTAACTAAAAGCTGTGTTTTCTGAATTTAAGTTTTACCAGAAAAGTAGGAAGTTGGCTAAATCCATTTACATTACAAGGAGCAAAGCTATTATACCTCCAGCTGTCAATACTCCTTGCCAATATTCACATTTGTTGATTACATTTGCTCAGTCTTTGGGACACAATTATTTATCACTTTCGAAATCCATAACCTTAAAGTGTGTGTATAGAATCACTTAAAGACAAGCTCTGTTTTTGTGCTTTCTCTCATTTTTTTTTACCATGATGTGTCACTATAGTTATAGAATATTGTCATAAAATATCCCATACTGAAAATGGAGGTGGTTGACCAAAGGGTGTTTCGGCATCTCACATGGTAATTGAAAAGTCTACATATATACAATTCATAACAATTACAGAAAAGTGATCTATTGACTAGGTGTAGCAGAATCAAGCCTGCTAGTTTGCTAGTTTTCTTTATTTACCTAAGCCGATTAACTGTTTCGGCCCTGACCATAAACTATAGTGATAGCACCTGGAAATACAGCTCTGTTTCCATTCACCTGAATAGAAACAGAGAGGTGCATCTGGTCATATACCTCATATACTGTATAGCTTATGGTAGTTGAAACAGCTCATCGTCCTTGTGACAGGGTCTCAGACCTAAATTGATCAGATACTGGTGACCTATTCTGTGGAGTATAAGGGACTATAAATGTGGCCTCTGGAAAAAGCCAAGTGGAGCCAGCAAAAGATGAAGAGGCACATTGCTTTTCTAATACTTATGTCATGTTCTAGTGTCTGAACATTAATGGTTGTCCTAGTGATATGCTATTATTGTTTGTGCTCAGAAAAGGCTTTTAATTCTCACTTTTTAAGCAGTTATCTTCTAAGTCTTGATATGTCTTCCCTGACAGCACAAACTAACATTTCTGGACATGTTTTCAGTTATCCTATAACTTCCTGGGACTTAAAAGGAGCATATAACCAGGAATGTCACCACTGAACCCACTGAAATGTCTTTTTTTAGTTTTCCATTTTTTATTTTAAAAAATCTCCCATTTACCTATGAAAATAATCTCAGACTTCTGTATACAATTATCACAACACCATGAATCCTAATAAAACTTAACTTTTACTAATACTTAATAAAGTGCATTGATCAACTCATATGCCACATACTGAATATCTAAAGCATTAAAATGTTATATCTCCATCAAACTTGTGGATTCCCACATCATATATCCATAAGACGACATGCACCTAATTATTTGTAATAATAAATGGAATAGTCTTACCAGAAAATCAGTGCGGATGGGTGGACTGGAGTACAACGATAGATTGATAAACTTGGTGTTATTCAGTTTAGAAAAAAGACATCTACGAGGAGACCTAATAACAATGTACAAATACATGAAAGGACAGCACAAAGAACTTTCTAATGATCTTTTTACTTCTAGGCCAATGACAGTGACAAGGGGACATCTTCAATGTCTGGAGAAGAGAAAGTTTCACTAGCAACATAGACGGGGATTTTTTATTGTAGCGAGGCTATGGAACTCTCTGCCTCAGGAAGTTGTGATTGTGGATTCATTGAGCAAGTTCAAAGAGGGCCTGGATGCCTTTCTCAAACAGAAAAATATTACGGGTTATGGGGTCTAGATTTTGGTGAGGACAAGTTGATCTAGGGTTTTATATTGATTGCCAGATTGGAGTCAGGAAGGAACTTTTTCCTGGGGTTTTTTTTTTTTGCCTTCCTCTGTATCAAGACTGTGGGTTATAGGTTGGACTTGATGGACCGGTGTCTTCATCCTACCTCATCTACTATGTAACTATGGGTTAGTCTGGGGTTAGTAAAGATAATATTCAGCCAAGACAATGGACCCATGGAGGACAGAAAGTTGTTGTAGTCCAAATACCCTTTGCCTGTTAATCCCTTGGGGGCTCCCTATATACCCCAATTAAATATCTCCCATCCTTACAAGGCCAGTATCACATATAGATGAACCTTGTATGCACTCTATTCCTCTTTATTCATCCTAATGCATTTTATTCTCATTTTGGGGACTCATCAGGGAATTTTGGAAGTGGAATATACAGTAAAACACCGACCTCATCCTGCTACTCCACAATGGTGGACAGACAGATGTGCTGACTCATGGTGGTGAGATATGCTAGTATAGTGTTATGGACCTTTTTGTTCATGGGTCCCTTGACTTGGCTGAATATTAATTATCCTTACTAACCCATCCGCACACATTTTCCAGTAAGACTGTTCCATTTTTGTTATTACCAAATAAAAAGGTGCATGATGTCTTATGGATAAATGGTGTGTAAATCCTCAAGTTTGATGGAGACATGACATGTTAATAATTTATATATTCTGTATGTGGCATATGAGTTTCATTTGATTAAGTGTTAGTACAAGTTAAGTTTTATTAGGGTTCATGGTGCTGTGATAGTTATATGTCATTTTCTTAGCCATTGGGTACAGTTAGTTAGGTTTTGTTTTGCTGTTTCTGACTTCTGTATACAGGTTATCTCAGCACAGAACCTCACCTTTCAAATTCCACCAGGATTACTACAGAAAAGGGAATGAAGCCATTTCAAAATAAAGTTAGAAATGGGAGCTGTATCTGCAGCTTCCAGTTTATCTGTATCTTCAATTGCTGATAGCTCCAAATCTGTAGCATATTAAACCAAATGTAGCATACAAAACCAAGAGATGCTCAGCTTTAAAGTGACACCAGAACCATGGTTTTAGGTGCTAGAGAGTCCAACCTGTTGGCGCCTGAAGCTATCCCCTCCCTCCAGCCTCTCAGTGTGACTCTCCTCCATGGAAAACAGGCCAGTGTGACCTGCCTCGTACTTCTACGGTGATTTTTATAGATAAGCAGGTGATTTTTAACATAGCAGAGGCAAAGCAAAAAAATATATTTCATCCCCTACCTGACAGAGCTGTGGGTTTAATGGATGTAAGGATTGTCACTTAGCAAATAAGCAAAACCTGCATCAGAAGGCCTGAAAGATGGGAAAAATCTTGGTATTTTCACATTAAATGTCTGAGTTTGTGCCATGCCCTCTAAGTGAAAATGTCTCTTGTACATTAATACTGTGAATGCTGTAAAAGGTCTTTGTATGTTTAATGCCTCTGTTCTGTACCTTTCTACGATGTGAATTGTGAAATGATAGCAGAGGATAAGCTTGGATATTCAGCTCAAATATGGCTCAGTACACGTTTTCTGGTAAGATTATTGGGTTTATTCTTTATTTCAAAGATAATTCTAGCAGAGGGAGTGAAGTAGCATAACAATCCAGTGATTGAATTTCTGCTGCTTATCTACAGAGAATGTCATTCTTATATGACAGTGACATATGTTTATGGTGTCTCTCCATTTTCTATACAACCAATGAAGAAATGTTCCAGCATGTCAATAAAATTCAGCGGCAGCCTCTGACATGTAATCACAAATCTGTTGTTACAATATATGATTAAATGAAGACAACTATCCAAGTTTAGATTATACAGGTGAGAAAAGAGCTACCTTTTGTTGGACACAATATGTTGCTATGAAAGCATTGTGCAGCTTGCGACAATTTAATTATTTATTCCCATCCTCCTCTTCCTGCCTCTGGCAGAAAGATGACAGATCCTCTCTTACATTTTAATGGAAAATTATCTGCTTGAAAAGTTTTACCTAAAAACCATTCAAATCGCTTGTTCTAAAGACTTGTCAGGAGTTGTCCCACCCCACATCTGACCTCTTTCCCACACAATATTCACACTCAGGCGAACCAACTTCTATAACTGTCTATATTGTTAGATAATTGCTCCGGCAGCTCTTCCTATCCCCACGTAAGGTAAAGCTTTGTATAAGTGTTCTTATTACCTGAGAACAAACATTGTAAACTTAGACCTTTTCTCTTTAATTTAAAATTTGTCTGGTTAAGCTGAAAGACTGACAAATCACCAAATTTACATCCTTCCCACTCATCTTACTCAGCTGTGAGCCTACCTAAATCTCAAGCTATAGTTTATAATATAGTATATAAACATATGTATGTTTAGCTGAGGTGTAGAAAGGCCATTAAGAAATATTTAATGTACAGTATGTCCATCAGACTTTACCAAAGAGTCACAATTCTTATGGTAAAGAAGCCTTGTCACCTCTGGAGATCACAGAAAGAGAAACAGTCTGGAAATTTAAGAAGTTTGATGCTGCTGGGGGGTGAAGTCTCCAATGATCTAGAATTAACTCCAGTTTGTTTTTTTGGCAAATATTATTAGAAGTGTGTAGCCAAGGTATTACAAGACCAGACTGGTCTCTTCCTAATGACAATATCACCATAGGTACTTGTGGCATATATGAAGGTATAAATCAGTAAAATGTTGGAGCCAAAAATAATTGCAAAAGTAGTGTGTGCGAGTCTTCTTTTTCAATTCAGATTTGTATATTTAAGTATTAGGTAACAAGCTCAGTATCGCTATTACAACCTGTGCCAGAATGTATATAACTGTATATAT
Organism: Leptodactylus fallax; assembly: GCA_947044405.1. Taxonomy (NCBI): domain Eukaryota; kingdom Metazoa; phylum Chordata; class Amphibia; order Anura; family Leptodactylidae; genus Leptodactylus; species Leptodactylus fallax. The sequence goes on from CAMRHE010000643.1 coordinate 151,510, forward strand.
ATCTAATATCATTCTCAAAAGAAGACCTTTGTATTTAGTAAATGCATTGATAGTGGAGCATGTAACTGGACAGCAGTAATAGTCTGTTTTTTAATGAGGAAGCAAAAGAAGGATAAAAATGAATATTATTATTAAATGTAGTGGAATGGTACCTGTATATGAAGAAGTTCTTCTGTTGCATAATTTGGTATGGTAGTTACATGATCTGTCATGTCTTAGATCAGGATTTGGCCATAAGTGAGGGAAATTGGGTCCAGCAGTCCGATAATGTGATTGGGCATACAGACAGGTGAACAGCCTGTGTCTGGGAGGTTGTTAGATAGTTGGTAAATGATGTTACAATATGGTGGGGATGAAGCAGTTTCAGACTCCCACAGAAGTCTGGGGGTAACAAAATAGACCGAAAGGCAAAGTAGGCTGTAGTGAAAGAGTGTCTATATATATGATCTGAGTTTGGAGGGACATAGGTGGGGGAAGAGATATTATTAGTAGAGTTGAAATGAGGGATCAGATAGGGAGAAACAAAGGTGGACAAGGGGGGGGGGGAACAAAAAAAGTGAAAAAAAAAAGTCAAAACGTGGGAGAGCTAGTAATAGGGATCTAAGGGTTCAACTTGGTTGTTATAAATGAGGAAGTTCAGTATGTATATTCTTTATGTTATACAGATGTACTGTGGCAGTCTTTAAACTTGAATCTGATAACTCGCTGTAAACTGACATCACACAACAAAAGCCATTAAAGAAGTCAAAAATTAAAGTCTGCTGGAAGCGTTCATTGTGAAATTACCATCTCAGCAAATCTCTGCTAAGACAGGAATAACTAACAAGTCCCAACCATGAAGATGGGACTTAGAGAAACAGGAGAGTAGTGCTGCTTTATGCTGTTCACATAACTCCCATAAAGGTGAATGGGAGCTATGGAAATAGTGTAGCACATCAGAAGGAGGGAGGGAGCACATCAGAGCTACCCTGTATCCGTAACTCCACAGTTTAAGAAACAGTGTAGCTAAATGGGCACCATTAAACTCTATAGGAAATACAGAAATATAGGGCAGCACTGTTTGACTCTCTATGTTTATCCCATCGTGGTAGTCGGGACTTGAAAGCAGATATTACCATCTCTTCAGAGATTTGCCAGGATGATTACAACTCTTTAACTGTAATGTTAAACTTTGATACATCTGTATAATAGAAAACTACTAGTATAAGTGCCCAGAGGAAATTTTGACCACTGTTGTTCAAAATGAGTGGGGGTTCTTAAAGAGGACCTGCAATCAGGTCTGAGAAGCCCAATGACATACGATAGGGATTGTCACCCTGGGCATTTTGGTGCTTTTTTATCCAAAGCCATTCAGCTGTTTCAGAGATATTTTAGTATTGATGCAAATTGGGGTATAGTAACCAAGTAGGCAGCAACACTGCAATGACATACAGCACACAGAGACCCTGCCACCAGAGAAAACTCAGTGTTACCACCCACTTGTCTAGTATACCCTAATGTGCATCAACACTAATAAAAAGAAACACCAAAGTGGTCAGGGTGACAGCATCTATCACATTGGGCTTTTCAGACCTTGTGACAGGTCCTCTTTAACCTGAATGTTGTGGGTTTTATTTAGGGGTAGAAGAGGGGGACATTTTATCTCTAGATGGTGCCCCATTGTCTTTTGAAGGGATTTTACATGTTAAACTTGAACATGGAAGATATAAAAGTATGCTATAAATAAGTCCATGCTTATTTACTTTACAGTATACAGAATTTCTATTCTATTCTAAGCCAAAATAATAGGTTTTAAATTGCTCTAGAAAGACAATGGGGAAGATTTATCAAGACTGGCATTTTCTATGTTGAGTTTAATGTTCACTGCACCTGCGGAGGATGCTCTTAATTTATGATGAGGCATACAGGTCCTAGCTGGCATAGATTTGATATAATTTGCACAAGAAACTGATGTTCATGATGATAAATCTGGCTGGGTCACCAGCCCCTCCCACAGCACGTCTTCGCCACGTCCCCATTTCGTAAACTCGCCATTGGTGTAAATGTTTTGCCTAAATGTTGTTTAAAAAGTTGAAAATCCAAGCGCAACTTGCAACTTATTATGCTAGTTTTCTGGTGTAGGGTAGTAATAATAATAATAATAATCCCCCATTGTCTCCAGAAGTACAAGGTTAACAGCTGTTGTTTTTGCTACCCATCCAGTAACATCATTGTAATATATCAATGGCCCTGAAATCATGACAACACATGCACATTATTAGAAAGAATGGCATTGTACACATCTTGCAAATGTCTCAGCTTGTAAATGATATTTTTTAGCTTTCCTTGAAACCAGTGTATGTTTTAGAAAAAGATCAAGGTCCCAAAGACTGGATACATGCAACAACTAGAGTATCCAGATAAAAAACATCCCCAGCACAGTATAAATGAACATATTCTCAATAAGATCTTAAATGATCCACTACCAGTGACTCATATGTTATGCATGTGTATGGTACTGTGTTCATGAGAAACTGACTCAATTCAACTATGTTCAGAGCAGAAAAGAAACAATGCACCACTGAAAAAGACTATCCATTAAAAACTATTAGCCAACTCTTATTCAACATCTTGCCTTGCCTAAAAAATGAGGGTGACGCAAGAATTCAATGAACAACATTACCCCTAAAGGAAAGAAAAAGGTTATAGACAGCAGCAATATATTAGTCACAGAATTATAGTCAACAGCAGAGTTGTAGCCTAAAGTCAGATTTGACAGCAACCTTGATAAGCTGAAAAGTAATATTTCATATATAATTAAAATAACATATTTGCTTCCATTTGTTGGAAAAATTTGTTGACGGGTAAATATGCAAGAACACAACTGAAGGTTTTATAGTATAACCTTAGTACAGAAATTTCTTTTAAAAATAGAATTTGTGTCTGAAGTCTCACATTGAACAAAGAACAGACATAACAGGCAGAAAGGGACAATAATTGACTAGCTATTTTATCTTGTTTTATCGCTTGTGATTTCTAATTTGATGCTTTTGTACTGTATTTTTTCTGCAACCAGCCACCTGTGTGTCTATCACATGCCAATTACAGATTTGATGTGCCCTGCATTCATTCAGGGGGCTGGGGGTAAGTCTGAATTTATATAGGGGTCTGGGCCCACATTCATTTAAGGGTCTGGTGTTTTAATTAATTTAGGGGTCTGGAATGGGGTCCATTCTGGGCACTGGGGTTTGCTTTAATTTAGAAATTTGGTTTAGTCTAGCTTGGGTCTGAATTAATGTATGGGGACTGGTTTGGAGTTTGTCTTCTTAAAGAGGCTGTGGATAGCTGCAGAAGTGAGGGGTCAAAATGTCTCAGCAGAAGACCATGCAGTAGCTGGGATAAGTTATCATGTTGTCATGAGCTGGATAAAAAAGAAAGTTAAAGTGAATGACTCCGACCAGAGAAGATTTTCCCTGCAGGTCACTAGATATATAGAGGACATATCTACTCCCCTGTCATATTTGTCATAGCAAAAGTTTACGTTCCACAAAAAGTATACAGAAAAGTCCATGTACTCCAAACTTAATTCACAACTAGATGTTAGTTTTCCCATTGTCCATGCACAATCTGATACTGTTCATGGTGATGTAATGTCTAGAGTCACATGCCTTTGTCATGGAGGATGGTATCATCCAGATGTTAATTTATTCAGATAAGCAGAATAAGGACATACTATTTAACCAGAATTAAAACTTCTACCACAGAAATTTGGTGGTAACCATACACTGGTGACATGAGGCAGGGTAATTGCGAGTAGAGCAACCAATACACATGGACTGCGCAGATCCAAAGGTGGCTTAAAACAAATTATTTTATTTCAAGGATGCACACAGGTGTGTGCAACCTTGAAATAAAATAATTTGTTTTAAGCCACCTTTGGATCTGCGCAGTCCATGTGTATTGGTTCCTCTACTCGCAATTCCTTCACATCCTATCCTGGTGATGTAAGAAAACTGCTGTGATCACAACTTCATGCTGTTACCTACTAACACCCTTTAAGTTGGTTGTGACTCACACAACCCCCTAAGGGGAGAAGCCATCTTCTTACTGTGTGCGGATTGTATTCTTAAAAGATAACACACTATGCACTACTCGGTGCTTCTGTTTTGTATGTTTGCATGAGGCAGGGTAAGGCAGAGGTGGTGGTGGGAGGAATTCTAGTTTTGAAAACAACCATGGCCTATGGTCTACTTAATCCACTACTATTCTCCATTGAGTAAGCAGTTACAATGGTGCTGACCTGGATTTTATCATTTAAAGCATAACAGTAAGATTGAAAAGGCAAAGCTATCTGCAGGAAGCATATTATAGAGCAGGAGTAGCTGAGCAGATTGATACTCTATATAATTTGGTCTGACACAATGGTACTGTAGGCACAGCACTGAATACTTTTTACCAAGGTTCACCTTCAAGATCTCACAATTAGAGGTAAAATAACTGGTTTGGATCAAATAAGATTTAACCCAAAGTTTCCAAAAGTTTTTGGGTCATCAAACGTGAACTGAAAGTGAAATTATTATACTCTGGGGTCTCTTCAGATCTCAGATTATAAAAGGGGACAGCCCAGGAGAGGTGTAAAAAATAAGCAATTATACTCACCTTCCCTCACTTCTGCGCACCCTCGTGGCAACCAGCATAGCATCATGACATTGGTGCACCCCATGTGGCAACTAAGGATCAATCACAGGCCTCAGTGGTGCCCCCAGAGGGGGCACTATACACTGCGGGTGCCCAGAAGAGATGAGGGAAGGTCAGTATAAGTATTTGTTATTTTCCACACCTCCCCTGGGCTTCCACCTATTATACTCTGGGGTCTGAAGAGAAACAAGAGTACAATAATTTCAATTCAGTATAATTCAATCCAGGTTCATGACGAATTTATTCGCCCCGAAACAAATTTTTGAACTGAGCCGTCCGAAACTAAACAAATCTTTAGAGATTCACCCGTCTCTATTACAATTAACTCGAAGCTTCTTCGTGTCAAGGCTTCTGGTGTTTTGACCAAAGGGCAATTTACTGTACATTTCTTCTAGCACAGCTGAATAATATTGGCTGTCAAAGTTGTTTCCTCCAAAAGTTTTCTTCCTTGGCACATTTTTCTTAATAACACTTGGCAAATGTGGTATGGGAACACTTGGCCTCTTAGCAATGAAAAATGATATTTTACACAAATTCACAAGCATACCTGCACAGCTTGAGTGCAGTTTATAAGCATTAGCTACAGTATTCACGTTCTCTAAGCTCTTGCACTGAGTCATGTAGTCTTACTAAGTCTGCATAAAGTTGAGAAGAAAGATTTTTATTTGCCAATTATTTATTACTGAAATACCGCTACAAATAATCAAATTGCTGAATAAGCAGTTAGCTCTTTATCAAATGTTGCAAGTGTTACTGACCTCTTACCGCTTCTTAATTATTCTTCAGTGCTCCTGACCAAGGCTGGGGCTAGACATGGACTTTATGCTTCATTAATAAATGTTGCACAACTTTTACATGACTTTTTTTTTTATAAAATTCAAAATATTTATAGGTTTTGTACATGCTTTACAATTAACATATACATAATATTAAAACAAACATAGAAAAGTGATGGTCCTACAAAAAGAGTGATTCCAGGGTGCCCAGGTGTCAGATTCTTGGAGACACAGTCTAGTATGTGGATTGTCCGTTTCTTCCACTGATGTGTATGGCAAAGCTTGAAAAAAGTGTGTTTTATTTTATTCCCCTTTTATTTTAGATTTTTTGACATTAAGTAATTTATTAAAGTTTTGTGTAAGAACAAAAATAAAACAAGGCAAACAGAGTTTTAACTAAGGTGGTACATAGGAGAGGAGGGGAGGAGTGGGGAGAACAAAGAACATCAGGGGGGGACAACAATGAACAGCATGGGGGGGGAGTATCAAAGGCTCTGTCGCAGCAGAGTCAAACAATAAAAACAATAACACGAACGAAGGCAAATGTAAATCGTACTGGTAAAATAGAATGTGAGAAAAGAACAGGAGGGAAAGCAAGGTTAAGGAGACACAGAGAGGAAGGCAGACTGGAACTCAGCAGAGTAATAAAAGTGATTCCACAGGAGCCACGTTTGTTGGTGGGCTCTGTCGTCCTGTTTCAGTTCTGTGAGCAAGTTTTCCATGCTTCGGATACACAAAACGTCCTGAAGCCAAGACAACAGAGAGAGGGGCGTCTGGGATTTCCACAATCTAGGGATAATGGACCTCGTTACCACTAATAGGAAGCCTGTGAGCTTACGGGTGTGCTTCCTAAATTTACACGGAAAGATGGAGAGGAGGAGAGGAGCAGTATCATCATCCAGAGCGATGCCTGTGACCTTCCGAATAATACGACGGACCTCTGACCAAAAGGGGCATAGGAGTGTACATACCCACAAGACGTGCGTCATCATACCCCGGTCAATATTACATCTCCAGCACCGATCCGAGGTGGAGGGGTAGATCTCATGGAGGACAGACGGAACTCTGTACCATTGAGAGAGGATCTTATAGTTCGTCTCCTGTGCCTTACAAGATATGGAGAACTTGTGGCACACCTGAAAAGCCGATGACCACACGTCCGGCGAGAACAAGACCCCCAATTCTCTCTCCCAGCTTATTTTATATTTTTTGCTTGTATTTATGTATTTTTATGACTCTTTTTTTCTGTAAGCACTGTACTTTTTTGTATATATTAAATCTAAAATTTAATAAGGTTGTCCTTAGCTCTAAACATCCCCACAATTCTATAGAGAGTAAATATCATTTAGGCTTTTTGCCTTTTTATTTGCTATTGGGTCCCAGTGGCACAGTTTTGAGTGGTTTGTAGAGATACAGTAAGAGAATTGGCTCATAAAGAGCCAGGTTCATACCCAATATTCCAAATCGTTTGTTTTTTCTATGAAACCAAACAAACGGAAATTCATCTCGGGCAAACTAAAATGGCCACTGCATTATACTCTGGGGTCTCTTCAGAGTATAATTGACAAAAATAAAAATACACGCATACTAACCTTTTGTTACCTCTCTTGGGTCTCCTCACCACATCTGGTGCTCTTCTGTGATGTCATTGGCCCGGGTTCAGTGCTGAGTCCTATGATTGGGCCTCAGCAGTGACTTGGGCACACAGAGCATCATGACACTTGGCATGCTCATGTGACCGATGGTGGCCCAATCACAGGCCTCAGCTATGACCCCCGGCTGATGACATCACAGAAGAGCACCAAATGCTCTGAGGAGTCCCATGAGAGGTAACAGAAGGTTAGTATGATTTTTTGTTTCACCTCCCCTAGGCCTTCACCTATTATACCAGAGTATAATAATGTCACTTTTCACATTGACATAACTTTGGCTGTGTTTGCCTTAGAGAGCTAGAAATTAGATAGATATGTTTCTAGTAGCCCTGAGAGTATTCTACTCTATGTTTTAAGTCAAATTAAAGTGTGGTTTATACCAAACTTGTTCATTCCGAAACTAACCAGGGACCCGAGCCGCCGAACACAAACACGAAATGAATCTTGAGAGGTTTGCCCATCTCTAATGGTTTGGGTATGTCAGTTTGAGTCTCATCTACTGTAAAATGGCAGGTGGTGGCAGTTATTTGTGTGACATATGCGGACATGGGGTTGCTTCACTCCTTTGTAGCCTAGTATGATAGGTGAGTGTGGAAGCTGAGTCCCCCTTTATGGCCACATCCAGGGTCACAGTGCGTGTGAGGTGAATAAGGTGTACGGATCCTTGACAGAATTGGTTGGCAGTGAGTGGGATATTTATTTTATTTATCGATTTGTGAATGTCCTCTTTGCATTTTTGTGACTTTGAAGTGACTTTTTTTTTTACCTTGATAGGCATTTTGCGATGAAAATCTCAGAATTGTTCCATAGATTCCTATATAATTCCTTATTTATAAAAGTATAAATAAGTATAAAATATAGCCCTATAATATAGAATTTCATTGAAAAGCAAGTAACCTGCAGTATTTTTGTTCTCTCACATTTTCCACCAGTTGTCAGGAACTAGGGTGGTTACAGTTTTAATATTTTTGAATGCTTGAAGTATCCTTCGGAGCTCTGAAAGACATTTTACAGCATTCTTCACCGTCCTTCTAAAAGAACAAAAGTTTCTTGCATTCAAAGAAGAGGTACTTTACCTAACTCTACCTGCTAGCAATGCACAAGCCCTTACGTTAGGAAAAGTAAAGCAACAAAGATATAGGGATTGTTGTTATCCAGACTTTGTTTTTACAGATTGCTTAGTATACAGAGATAGTTTAGTACAGACAACCAGCACTCCTGTGTGTGTGTGTGTGCTATCGGCTATCTCACAGATCATACACCACTGAAGCTTTAAGTTTTTCCTATACAAGCTTTTCCATGGCTGTGAACTGTTTTGGCTGAACCCTCGCTTCCATCACTACAGTCCTGCTCATTGTTATTGGCACCCATGAAATTTAAGTAAATAATGCGGACTATCTCCTAAAAAAATGAATCAAGTGAAATAGCATTTTTGTTTCAAGCACTTGTGTTAAGTACAAAAGAGCAAATGATAAACAACAATGTAAAAAAACAAAACAAAAAACAATGGGAGGGAAAAATAGAAAAACCTAAATCTTGATGTAACCCTGGTCAAGCTTGATGTGACCCTGGTAAAGCTTGATGTGACACTGGTATTGGCGCCCTTTACATTTAATTAGTAGGGAAACACATTTTGATTCGCCTGTGTTAAAGCACAAATGAGAATCACCTGTGATAAATTGTCGGTGCCCATGTGACATGAATTAGCCAATGAATGATGACTTAAGTGTTTAAAAAAGCCACATATTAGGCCCTGTTCCTTTGTCATAATGGTGAAGACAAATGAACTGTCTGGGGACATCAGAACTGCTATTATTAGCAAACACAAGACTTCCAAAGGGTATAAGACCATCTCCAAAGACCTTGGTATCTAGTTTCAACAGTGCGCAATTTTATTAAGAAGTTTGCCAAGCATGGAACCGTCAAGAACCTCCCTGGATGTGGGGGAAAAAGGAAAATTGACAAGAGATGTCTTCGAAGGTTGGTGTCAAACATCCAAAGAACTGAAGGCCAACCTGGAACAGTCTGGAGTCATGGTTTCAACAAGTACCATACGCCTCACACTAAACCAAGCAGAGCTTTATGGGCGAAGGGCAAAGAAGAAACCATTACTGAAGAAAAGACATAAAAAGGAAGGACTGATCTTTGCCAAAGAGTACCTTGACAAACCACTATCCTTTTGGGAAAATGTTCTGTGGACAAATGAAACAAAAATCGAGCTTTTTGGCAATGCAAAGCAACAGTTTGTTTACAGACAGAGCAATGAAGCTTATAAGGAAAAGAACACCCTACCAACAGTTAAACATGGTGGAGGATCCATAATGCTGTGGGGTTGCTTTGTTGCTTCTGGTACTGGAGGCCTTGACCGTATCACAGGAATCTTGAAATCAGAGAATTATCAAGAGATTTTAGAGCGAAATGTCCTACCCAGTGTACGAAAACTTGGTTTGAGTCGAAGATCATGGGTCCTCCAGCAAAACAATGACCCAAAGCACACATCCAAATGTACCCAGGAAAGGTTGAAAAATAAAAAATGGACTGTTTTAAAATGACCAGCAATGAGTCCTGACCTCAATCCTATTGAAAATCTTTGGGGTGAGCTGAAATCTGCCATTGGGAAAAAGAACCCTGCAAACATTCAAGAGCTTGAACAAACAGCGAAGGAAGAGTGGGAGAAAACACCAGATGAGAAGTGCAAGCAGCTTATAGATGGCTACAAGAAATGTTTGGAGGCTGTCATCAATGCCAAAGGGTGTGCAACCAAGTATTACTTAGAGGTGTGCAACCAAGTATTACTTAGAGCCGTGAAACCAAGTATTAATTAGGGGTATGCAACCAAGTATTACTTAGGAGTATGCAACCAAGTATGAATTAGGGGTGTGCAGCCACAGCGGGTGGCAACCAGTATGAATTAGAGGTGTGCAACCAAGTATTACTTAGGGGTGCCTTTATTGATGCACAAGCTGTTTATTCAGTTTCTTCTTGGAAATTACAACATGTAACTTGAAAAACAATATTTTATTGTTGTATTACTTTGGGCCACTAATTAAAAAAAACCTGAGGATATAACTTTGGTACATTTCCATTTATTTGTGAAGATATTGAACAGTCTATGAAAAAAATGAAGAGGTGTCAATAATGGTGAGCATTACTGTAATATACTACCAGCTTACCAGATAAACAGGCATACCACTATAACTAAAGTTCTTATCAGACGTGAAACTGGTGTGCAGTATACTATATTCCTGCACTTTGTGCACTTTGTGGATTTTAATTTTGTGTAGTAAAAGAAGTCATTTTATTTCCAATTAAGTGGATGTGGGGTCTCTTTGGATGTGCAGTGTTTCCCAGCGCCTCCTTTTATCCTGTAATACAGCAATACTGTAGGTGAGCTGAACTTTCTATTAGTTAAATGCACGAGCCTATTACAAATAACCGCAACATAGCTACTCTACATATCAGGGTCAGGGTCTGTTTTGTCTCAGTGGGGTCCTACATAATTCTTCTGAACAAATTCAGATCACCATAGAGCTTTGTTGTGATCTATGACAGTTTTATTATTAATAATAATAATAATAATAATAATAAATTTTATTTATATAGCGCCATCATATTCCGCAGAACTGTACAACTTGTAGAGTTCAAGTACTGACAAAAAACATACATTACAAAGAAATAGTCAATTCACACACTGGGGCTGAGGGCCCTGCTCGCAAGAGCTTACAATCTATGAGGTAGGGGGGCGGTGACACAAGAGGTAGCAGTTTTGTTGAACTCTGCTGGTTTAAGAGTTAAGTTCAAACCATATAAGTCTGACATCTACAACCAGCTTTAGGCTACTGCCAAACATGTTGGGTCTAATGCAGGATGTGTGCCACAATCCATGTTTAACAGTCCATGGTATGCTCCCTGTGGCAAAAACAGCTGGAAATGTCTGTTTTTGTCACAGTTTTTAGTATTGAAAAGGTTGAAAAGCGTATCCAATCACGTAGCAGTGAATAACATGCATGTTCAAAATCCGCAGTTCAAGACACTTTGCGTGGAATGTTTTTTCTTGAAGCATGTGGATGGGATTTGTTTAAATGCCATTCACTACACTGCTACTGTTCTTCACAGTAGGTATGCTAAGTGCGTCCCCAGCCTTAAAGGCTATTTTAGATCTCCTAGAATCAAGATAATGTGGATTATATGGGAAAAGAAAAAATGGTAGCATACAGTATATCAACATTGCTCCTGTGCCAACAAAAGTCCCACGCTGATTCTTCCTTTCATATCTTGGCATGATGATATATTTGCTGCATCAATGATTAGACTATGGATGATATGTCTGTAATGTAGAAAGATATAGGATACAGAGCTTTAGTAGCCCCAAACAACACATTGTGCTTCTGAGATCCCTTCAGTATCACTTTAATGGGGACTTTTCCTTCATTCACTATTATTTTTGGATGAAAGAGAAGAAGCTATAAATGGATCCCCCTGTGGACAGGTCATAAATGTTTATGTTAGAAAAACATTTTGCAAAAGTGTAATAAAGAGGCGTAAACTGCCAAATGTGTTTGATTTTTCAGAATGCCCTGACTTTATCATAACTTCTATGTTTTTCAGTTGACTTGAAGTTTTACGTTTCTAAGAATCCAGCTATTCACATAACCATTCAATGACACCAATCCTTGGGGTATGGGATGGCCCATCCACTGTTCTGAGAATGCTAGCAACTTCTTTGTTTGACATGTAAGGCTGGGTTCACACTAGCGCTCAGTTTCCGTCCTTCAGGTCCGATTGGGGACCAGAAGGACGGAAACCCTGTCCGCTATAATGGGGTCTGCCGGGTTTCCACCCGGTTTCCAACGATTTTATACTAAAATTGACGGAGAGAAAAGCCCTGCTTGCAGGACTTTTCTCTCTGCCAATTTAAACGGAATCTCGGGCAGATTTATCCAAACGCTATTGTGAACCTAACGTAAGTCAGCCCTGTGTTTTGGTTTATTATTTTGCTGTACAGTTACCCTTCCCACAGTTGCACATTATTAGTTCCAGTAGTGGTTAGAAATGTAATTGTGAATACCATGTCAGAAATATATTCATGTTTGAGATAACTTCTGATCTTTTAACCTATAGGAAATAATTAAAGTCACATTTTGTTTCAAAGCAGCAAACCTTTAGATAGAACTAAACTGTTAAAGAGAGTCTGTTACTAGACTCCACCTGAATCAAACTATACTTTCCCCTTGGGAATTGGTGCCTCTGTTGCCAAGATATTACTGTTTCTGTCAATATGCAAATGACCTATTTGGCGATATCTTGGCAACAGAGGCAATGATTCACAAGGGGAAAACACTGTTAGATTCAGGTTACCCCCCCCCCCCCCCAACCTATCTATTATTTTGATAGGTCCTGGTGGCAGATTCTTTTTAAAGTGGCAGAGGGGTGAAAAATATATGAATAAATAGTGTTGGAGATCTTTATCTATTTTTTTTTTATATAATTATATGATATACTTCTAGTTCTGTCTAACACTGCAAACTGAATACCTTGAACCTACCTTTGACTGGACATTTATAGAATAAAACTGTTGACCCTTTCAGCTTTACATTGTGAAAGCTCATCTCATTTTTGGTTTTTAGTTGTTTTAGTCAACAGACTTTTATTCGGAGTGTAAGATTTGTTATCTTCCTGAGTTGTTACTATGTCTCTGTTGGCCTCTTGTTGATGAGAAGAGTGAAGGTTGTATAGGCTCAATGCACACAGAAAGATCAGGCTCCTCGTGAAGGGTCTGTTCAAGAGTACGTGACTGAGAGCTCAGCATCTGTACACTTTACTGTGACCTTTACATAAACCACTCGACAGTAAGACAAAAACACATTTTCATTACTCAGAGGTCTCTTTGATTTTATACTCCACAACAATGTTCTTTAATGCAGACTCTTAATTACTTTGGTAACCAATCACATTACTGTTTGAGACATGAAGCCTTGAATGAGATCTCAACTTCTCAGTTATAGCCAATTCATTTCCCTCTTGTCATTTAACTGTCTGCATCATTTCATACTCTTCTTTAGACTGAAGTACATGAAGTATCGCTCTTAAAACTCAGGACAGATATGATGTTATATTTAATCAAAAGTTTAATTTGACATCATGTATCTGCTATTAAAAATTTCTTCAAAAATGACAATTAGAGGGAGACTACCAAATCCCTCAAGCATAGACAACTACCACCACATAGTGTTTATCTCATTGTTTTATTTACACTCATGGGAAAGATATATATATTGACCTACCATTTATTTGCACCTAGTTAGTCTACGTTCACATCTGTTATGTAGTATCCATTATTTACAGATTCATTAAAAAAAAGATACTATAAAAAATGGATGTACAGATGGATGCAAACCAATGACCTTACATTTCTATCCATCTCCGATTGATGTCAATGTGAGAAAGAATGAATCTGACACTTTTGGTCTTGGTTCTGTTTTTAGAATGGAGGAAAAAGTTATTGATCACTCCTCAGCCTTATTTTTTCTAAACTAAATAACTCTAATTTTCTTAATCTTTCTGTCCTTGTAATACACCCAATCATAGTCATCCACCTTTTAATCAGCTCTAGTGATTTTTAATTTACTATATATGTAGAAATACTTTTATTTTTTTTGTTAAGTAACAATTTTGGGGTATCATCTCATAAACCTCTGCTTTGTTTCAACTCTCGGTATTACTCCAGGAAATGTAGAAATAAATTGACATCTGTTTAATACCATTCCCTTTTCAATAAATCCAGATGGCCACAGCACTAACTTTTGGTACATGTGTTGAACATATCTTTTCTGACAGCACAATCCACAATTTACAAAGTAAGGCAAGTACACAGATATTTCTAAGTTCAGTTAGGAGTATATTTATTGAGATCACCTTTTCCAATGATACAGCAACGTTTCACATTGAGAGGCTCCTAATGCACCTAAGGCAGCTTCATAAAGGATTCTGAATTATAGTCCAAAGCATTGATAAATATACCTCTAGCTACATTTGGAACTATCTGTGTTCTGGCCTTATGTGAACTTTGCATTCTGCTTGTCAATGGCGTGTGTCAAAACAAAGCTTGACATTCTCAGAGTTGATTGGACCGTTTCAGACTGTATTAGAACATTAAACTAGTAAAAGGGGGATGGTAAAACACTGTTGTCAATTATCTATATATTATATTAGACAACAGCACTTTTACCTTTTGTATCACCACTTCTTCCTCATAGGTTGTAAGCTCTTGTGACCAGGGACCTCACCTCAAATGTTTGAATTGATGGTTAATTTATTACCTACTTTTGTCTGTACACGTACTCTACACGTAGGATTTGTAAAGTGCTATGGCATATATTCATACCACATAAAAGATTATGATGATGATTATTATCATCTCTGATGGAAGGATTCCAGATTAGCTAGCCTCTCATTAAATATTTCCTGACTCCAGCAGTTTACTGTCAGATATACAGATATAGTGTAGCTTTGTTCTGTTTTCCCAGTCATCCTTGCATTTCTTGTATCATATATCTTGCCTAGTTTCTGCTGCTGCTAGGTGTGTTCGTGGTAGACCAAGCATTGTTGATTAGGTTTTACATATGGATACTTTTAGAAACAATGAGGGTCAGTGGTGTCTGGTGTTGAAGGGAGTTCTGTCAGGTCCAAAATGCCTCCCAAACCTGTAAAAGTACCATGTAGGGGCCATTAATAGGAGCAGAAACAAATTTCTGTGGCCAAAAACCAATGAAGTAATGCAGAGATAATATTGTTTTTAAAGATATGTAAACCAACCGGAAAAGTGCACCAGGGGTGGGCCTGACTTGCCAGATTTGTCTACAGACAGTTGCAAGTACTTAATTAAGCCTCTGCCTGTATCAAGGATGTCTGTAGGCATGACTGGTAAATCCGACCCCACCTCCAGTACACTTGCAGGCTGATTTGTATATCCATAAAAAGATGATTATCTCTGCCTTTCTTCATCAGTTTGTGGTCACATAGGTATGTTTCTGCTCCTATTAAACTCCTCTTCATGGTACTATTATAGGTTTGGGAGGCATTTTGGACCTGACAGACTCCCTTTAAGACCAATGAGTAGGGATAGCTATAGGGATTTATTCATGGAGCTTTGCTAGGGTCAACTGTTTGCCTTTGTTTATCATCATCCATCTGCTGTATTGCCTGACTGTCAATCATCTGTCACTAATACCATGTTGTTCATTGTCAATAGGTGAGTTCCCATTTCCCTGCATTTCTTGTTAACTAAAGTGATAAGAGAAGTCTAGTCATTGCAAGAAGTGTACACTGCAATGTTGTGTGTAATCACAGTGGTTCACAGAGTCAAATAGGTTCATAATATGGAATAATAGACACTTAATGTGCCATCACATGGTGTCTCTATGTGGATTTCTAGGACAATGGTATTCAGGGTCTATGTAAACATTCTGAATATTGCCATGTCCATATGTAGTAAAAGAACATGTATCATCTATTTATAAACCTTAATGAAATGGTTTTTGTGCAAGTAGTTACTGTTAGTACAAAGAATATAAGTATATAAAATTAGAACTCATAGGTCAAATAATTTCCTGAACTATAGGTCACTCAACAAATTTATATGAACATTTTTCAATAGAAATATTCCCATTAAATTAGAATTAATGTTTTCTACAGTACATTGTAACATTCATTGTCATGGGCCTAGAATGTGGGTGGACATACCATAGTGCAACCATTGTAGCTTCATAGGTGCCCAATAGATAAGGTGGGCCACTGTCATCTAAAAGTAGCTTATTACTGTCTATAACATTATGTGTAATGCACTGAGCTAATGAATTTCAAGGATTGCAATTACTGCATAGGAGCTGCTATGTCCACCCATGACTTAGAATGTACTTTATCAGATAGAGAGGCAGAGATATGCAACCTACTAGTATCTAACCATGGATTGTCTTCTCATTTATCCTCTAGATCAGTGAGTAACCTCAGGCTAGCAACCTCAATGTATGAGGCCCAATATGGAAGCCCTCCTTTACTACCATAAGCACTGGTTACAAACAATATGGCATAAATACTGCCAATATTGAATATGTATCTGAACCTCTTTGTAGTGCCAATTTAGATGCACTAAAGTTACAGTAAAATATCTGCAAAATGTATGCAATTTCATAATTTATTTCTCCAAATGTATTTCTTTTTTCAATCCTATGTGTCAATGTTCAAGTGTCTTATGAAGACTTAGATTAATGAAAAATGATGCTAAACAATTTAGGGTGGGTTCACACTTGTGCCAGAGTCCGTCCACCGCAAATCCGACTGAAAATCTCGGAAAACTGTATAGGGACTGGATAGGGAAAGGTTTGCACCGCGAATCCATTTTTTTTCTTCGGAAACAAAGTCGGACATGCAGGACTTTGTTTCCGACGAAAAAAAATGAATTTGCGGCACAGAGGGTGTAAAATGCAGCATTTTGTTCCGCTGCATTTTTGCAATGTGGAATTTTAGCCTAACACAGTGTTCCCCAGCCAGTGGCTCTGAAGTCTCATGTAGCTTTTAGGATAAGTTCACTTGTAGGAACATGGCACTGAATTTAATGCGGATTTTGACGAGGAATCTGCTTCAAATTCCGTCTGAAATCTGAGAGGCAGAAGCTGATTTTTTCAGCTAGCAGAAATCCCACATGAGAGGCCACATGAGAAATCCCAATGAAATTAATGGGAGGTTGAAAAATATACCAATACACCAAATATACTAATAGGTTGTGGAATTGGATGCGGAATTTGTCCAAATGCACTAGTGGGATATGGAATTTGTGTCTGCTCAATAAAGGCAAAATACAGTGGCACTCTTCTCAAAATTCTGCTTCAAATTCCACCTCAAATATAGCATCAAAATCAGCTTCAAATTCAGCGTCAAAGTCCTCGTCGGTTTTTGGCAAGCAGAATCCACTTCAAATTCCTGAAACAGAAATTTTCTGCTTAGCAAATTCAGCGACAAATTCCAACGTGTGAACTTACCATTAGAATGCTTGCTTGTAGAATTTGTTGCTACGGTAAAACATATGACAGTTAATACTATAATGGGAATCATAGCACTTCCTCATATGTTTTATTGTCTTTTTTCATTTTCAGTGTGTCCCACACACAATATCACCTGTCTTGATAATGGAACTGCAATGCTGGATAACAAATACATATTTAGGAAGTGTGCAAAGAGCCCTACAAGATACTGGGATTACTTTGACAAACTCACTTTAAACCCCTTTTATGTTGCTGTAGTGCCCATTATTCACACACTGCATATACTGTTCTTGTGTCAAAGTGTAGTCTTGCTGCTAAAAAATTCTACTTTTATTCCATATGTAAACAAACAGTTCAGTGCACTTAGAGCATGACTGTGTCTGCTGGAGCACATGTCCTGTCCATGAAAAAATATTGGGACAGAAAACAAAAATACCAAACAAACCCCAAAAGTGAACCCTTTTGGCTTTGTTTCCCTATTAAAGTCAAGTTGTGGGATATGTTAGAATATATTTTTTTCTATTTATTTAAATGTAGCCCACAATTAGATACCAATAAGCAGCCATCATAATGTGAATGGCCCCGTAGTGGGAACAGCGCCAAGTTTCCTAAGTGCACCACTTACCAGTTGAGAGGAAACATTGCTCACAATACACAAACGTTTGGGATCTAGTGATCTAAGAAGATCTGATCACTTATACCAATCAATGGTAATTCCAAATGATGTCATCAACCAGGATTCTATTCCTAATAAAACAACCCTGGGTCCCAGATATGACTTCAGGGTTGTCCATTAACAATGATCTATGTTAAAATAAAGGAACATTAATGTAATAAAATTTTAATATTTAGGAATCTTCTTTGTTTATTTCCAGAGCACTATAAAGTAAGAACTGTTTCTGAGTAAGCAGAGATCTTCATTTAGAAAAAACAATGGTTTCCATTCAGCGATTTGATCAATGGTATTCCATGCTTAGGTGTCTAGTGGGTGGTCCTAAATAGTGATTGGCATTCATATCTGTATAAATGTTCAGGCAGGGAAGGCTGTGAGTCATTGAGTAGAACCATTCACTGGACTTTTAAGCATGAAAAGAGTATAGATTTTAGCCAGTAAGATACAGGTTAGGGTATGTTCATATTACCATTATTTGGGTCCGTTGCTGTCATCCGTCATAATAGCACTGGACATTAACGGAACTAAAGTAACATACACAGACAAAGCCCCCTCTATCTATGTCTGTTCCCATTGACTATAATTTAAAAATCATGACAGATGCTCTCTTCCATCATGTTTGTTGCTGGGGCATTAACACCAGTGATGTAACTAAAGTCTTGTGGGTCCTGGTACAAACTTTAAACGGGGCCCCCTACCCCCCTCCCTACAGCATATTCTTGATAGCAATGGTTATGGTTACTGCAGCGGTATCTCAGATACTTGAAAGGGATACAACTGCAGTTATAAAAAATACAGTGAGAGAGCAGTGCAGTGCCCGGCATGTAAATAATACTGGGAACTGTGTGCTCTGGGAAATAGCTGATCTAACTGTCTAAGAGATCAGTGGGGTCCAATATCCAGGGCCCCTTCTGATCAACAGCCTGTAATAACATCAGATGTCTGCTAAAAAATACTGATATTGTGTGATATAAATAGTGAAGGGGCCCCACACAGTATAATATGCTCCGCAGTGGTCCCCCCACACAGTATATTATGTTTCACAGTGGTCCCCACACAGTATATTATGCTCCACAGTGGATCCCACACAGTATACTATACTCCACAGTGCCCACACACAGTATATGTTCCACAGTGTCCCCCCACACAGTATGATATGCTCCACAGTGGCCCCCATTCAATATAATACTCTCCACAGTGGCCCCCACAAAGTATAATATGCTCCACAGTGGCCCTCACACAGTACAATATGCTCCACAATGGCCCCCAGATAGTATAATATGCTCCACAGTGACCCTCCATAATCTCCTCTTTAATTGAGATCAGAAGTTTTTAACAAGATTTTGTGGAAATCTTGAGAAATACCCACGTCATGGACAATATTTTTTGATATAGTGAAGTATGTCCAAAAGAGGTGGAGGTCCATCAAAGACCTCTTCACAAGAGATAAATGAGAGGAAAGAGAGAGAGGCCAAGTGGGTCAGGGGCAAGGCACAATGCCCCTACCATTACTAGGAAAAGCTCAGTTTTTGAAGACTGGCCTCTCGATTCCGACTGTAGGTTCTGCTGTAATAACGTTATGTATTTTGGTCGAAGTGGTGGGGGTTCTTGTTTTCCTGTTTATAATCAATATGGTATGAGGATATGAATACTGCATTCATATTATGTTATATTATGCTTTTTTTATATTTCTTAATTTTTCTTTCTTTTTTTTTTTATACAGAACATCCTCTAGAACCAGGGACAATATCCCTTGTGAGACGATCCAAGATCAACCTGCTGGCCCCTCATCTGCTCATATGCCTGCTCAGTACAAATAAGGTCCCCAGACAGAACCCTCTGTTGACTTAACACCTCGCCAACACATAGAGAATACGTTTGGCCAGTTGTTAATGAGACCTAACTGGAGACAAGGAAGTGAGCTGAAGGATCTCACACAGGCAATGCATGATTGCCTGTTGAGATTGGAAGAGCACGTTGCTCAGTTTTTGGAGAATGTTGAATGATAACTTGAGGGAGTGGGGTCATTGTCAACCCTTACAACCAACCATAATTTTTTTTTCAAACTCTGCTCCCTTTTTTGGACCAATTACATCCTAAGCAGGTATATGATTCCCAGATAGTACTGCTTCAATGTGCCAGGGATTTCCAGTGCCGCCCCCACTCCCACCCCCATCACACTCCCAACCCCCCGTCAGGCTCCTACCCCCCCTTCCCACTCCTTCCCCGTCCCACTCTTTCTCTTCTTCTCTCTCTCACCTTCTCTCTCTCTCTTTCACCTTCTTTTCACTTTCCTCCTTTCACTTCACTTCCTACTCCTTCAACTTCTCATATTCACAACCTTCCTTCCTTTTCTCAGACCTATTTCCTCCAAACACCTCCCACAGGGGTTCCTTGGCTCAGTGAAGCTATTTTGGGTGCTATCAAGAACACAACATGTAAGGGAGGTCACCATTTCCCCAGGTCTTCCACTCCTCATTCAGACATAATCGATGTGTAGCCTGTGGGGCACTGATGTAAACATTCACTCCCCAACAAAATTGGGGAGGTTTTCACATAAAAATGGGTGTTATTTACCCCCCCCCCCCAAAAAAAAATAAATGGTCTTCACAAAAAAAAAAAATATATACTGTATATATCAATTTTTGCACTGCTTCAGAGGGGGTGTTAATACAAAAACTACAAAGTTTTGCCCTCCTTCTAAGGTTTGTTTGCCCAGGCATTTAAAAAAAATACCAAGTTTTGTGCTCCTTTTGGCCAATTGTTTACCTTGGCACTTTGTTTCAGTTTTTTCATATATTTTTAACAGATCTGTTTAATGGATCCGTTAAAAAAACTGACACTTTAGCATCCGTTAATGTCCGTTATTACAGGTGCATCTCAATAAATTAGAATATCTTTGAAATATTTATTTATTTCAGTAATTAAATTAAAAAAGTGACCTCCTATATTTTCTAGATTCTTTACACACAGAGTGTTCTATTTCAAGTGTTTTATTTCTGTAAATGTTGATTATGGATTACAGGTAATGAAAACCAACATCTAAGAAAATTTGACTATTGTAAAAAAGTTCAGTATTGTAAATTCAGTGTGTCACCTGCCAAGGTTTCCTAAGCCTTTAAATGGTCCCTCAGTCTGGTTCAGTAGGACACACAATCATGGAAGACGCTGATTATGAATTGTATTACTGAATTACTGAAATGAATGAACGTTTCAAAGATATTCTAATTTATTGAGATTCACCTGTATATGTGCCCGTTTTTTTTTTTTTTTAATGCACCCTATCATAACGGAATTCAGATGGTAGAGATAATGCCCCCTTGCTTTTGTAATGGAATGGAATAAAAAGTCCTGCAGGCAAGCTTCCTTCACATTTTTACATGTGTGTAAATGCAAACGGACACCAGATGGAAGGGCCTCTGTCTGCATCTGTCATTTAATATCTATTTCTCTCATCCTATGACTGATGAGAGCAACGTGCATTAAATAATGGTGGTGTGAACCCACCGTTATACTACGTTTCCCCATAAAACTACTGTATATATGATTCTACCCATCTCAGCATGCTGTATAACATGATGATGGTAGATTGGAAAGCATTTTAATAGTGACAGGTTGCCTTTAACAATAGAATTATCAAAAACAAAAAATACAGAATTTTGTGTCACAGTGCTTTAATATAAAAATCGATATAAGGTTATTGTTATTTTTAGGTTTGGAGCGCACTTTCTTTATACAACTGTGCTTTATTGTATTACTGTAATAACACCGTATTTCTTATCTTCTGTTTTAATAAAGGTGATTGAACCATAAAAATACAGAATTCGTTTTAAGAACAGTTACTATGATTTTGTGTAAGGAATGATTAAAGTAACAAATTAACACTGCATTCCTGAGATTCAATGTCACATATATACAGTAGTATTTTATAAAAGTATATTGTACTCATTTATATTTCATTATTGTTACATTTCACTGTACTTCCCTGCATATTTCATCTAGCATGTTGCTACTTATATTCTTATTACATTTTCAGAAAACATATGTGTACTTCTGGGCTAATTTTAGTTGAAGAATGTTGAGTGTCTGTCTGAAGGTCCTTGTATTGTCTGGAGCATGACATATTAAAGTACAGGGACCATAAGAACATATATTCTATTATCTTGGATCTCGGGAATAGGAAACAAGCTTCTGATATTGGCTTTACTATCTTTATTTCACTATTTTTCTTTTGAGTAATAAGCATTTGTTGCCTCTGTATGCTTCATTAGCCACTGAAGGTGGTGAAAGAGCTGCCCTATATACAATAACCCGAGATTATTGTAAAGTGTAGATGAAATATACTCAGTGGTAAGCAGTAAACTGAAGTTTTACTCATTTTCTCATCTGTTAACACAAACTGCAATTTTTAACTCATTTTAAAATGCTGCACAGCCGAAGCTAAAAGATGTTACATTGTGTCATGTCTTCATGACATTTTTTTTTTCTGTTTAATGTTCAGGTAATAAATGAATGCCATAGTTAGGATTATATATTACAAGAATGAGTAGAGTAGTTTGTATTGGGTCCATTCAGGCTAATTTATCATGCCCTGGATGCCAGTTTTCTAGTGTACAAGGCAAGAAAAGTCACAATTTTTGCTGCAAATTCATGTGTTCTTGCTCAAAAATAGTGATTTTTCCAGTTTTGTGCCCCATGCAAAAAAGTAGGCGGAGTGGGGCAGGAATCTAGGTGGGCTGTGACGGAAACTAATACAGTATAACCCATTCCAGAAAACTGGTGTGAGTTACAAATCTATCTGGCATAGATTTCATTTGTGGCTCCCAGGGACCTCCTTGTACTATGCCAAGTTATTAAGAAGTCTTCTGCATCTTGCAAAAACACAAAGCGCTGGTGTTAATAAATTGGCACCATTGTTCTTAACCCCTTAAGAACTGGGAATTATTTTTTTGCTTTCACTTTTTCACCTGACTTTCTAAAAATCATAACTTTTTAATTCTTTTTATATGGGTGGGAGATTAAAACATTGCAATTTTATTGTTTGTTTTTTTATTTCATTTTTACGATAAAATTATAAGTTAAATTCTTTTCAGGACAATACAATGTGAAGATGCACACTTATCCCCTATCTACAGATTGCTAAAGATGTGACTGCTGAGACCCTAAGCATTCAGGAACAAAAAGTCCCCCTGAATCCTCCTGTGAATGAAGCATCAATGTCCTTGCTTGGCTGCTACAGAATTTGCAGTCCCAGCAGCTCCAAAGAAGTGAATGTAGCGCAAGACATGCAAAAGCACTGAATTTCAATGTCATCTCTAGAGTATGTACAACTAATATAAACACATTGCTACCACTGCTACCCTAATTTTTTCTGAACTTTACCTTCGTGTGTGTGGACTATTATAATGACCATCTGTTGGCATTCTGGATCATCAGATTCTGAAGTTTTGCAGAGCATTTTGTAGAACTGTGTTATTATTTATGGAAATCCTAGTAGAGAATATGCCGAGTTCCCAACAAGGATGGGTTAAACGCTCAGGTATACATGTAGCAATGAATTGAATATGAATTACTTTTGCATCTCTCTCTCTGAGCCTCTAAATAAGATATTACGCGCAGTGCAGGTCACAAAGATTGTATCTCAGTTATAGGAATAAAATTTCTATGCGGGCCCAAAGCAAATACAAATTGTTATAATTTCAGAAAGCAAAGTGGTTTTCAGAACAGATGAAAAGCAAACAGAGCATCTGAGGCCTCACTGCGGAGAGATTAAACTGCAGAGAGAACAGAGTTCGAATATTCAACTGCAAATTGGCAGGAACTAGTTCATCAGATAACAAGCTGTGTCTTAATGTGTCCACTGAGGGGTTGCAAACCTTGCCGTTTGGCCGAGCTGTCTGTAAAACAAGGGTGGTGGAAATGCAGAGGTGCATATTTCAGCCAGTTTATTCTTACTGAATCACAATGTAACATTTTTTTTTTGTTATGCAATTTACCAAAGTGCTGTCGTAACCTTTACTCCACCATTTTCAATTCTTTATCTTCATTGTAGATGATTAAAGGGAGGCTTTAGCTTTGACCAACTGTGATTACAGTCATCAAATAGAAATCCTATTTTTGTCGTGTGGCTTCATTTATCTTTCAGATTGTTGCTGAATGATCTTTATATTGTATTATTTCATTTTAACTGGTGATACTATTGGTTCCCTGATAGATTCTATTGACATACAATGAAGTTGGTCTGGGATTCATCGTGATTGCTGTTAATACCCTTGCACACAACCGAGTCTCTTCTGTAGAAAACGGATGTGTTTTGTTTGCCGTAGTACCCATGATAAACTTGGCCTTGTGCATAGAAGTCACTACATTATAGTCAGTTATGATACAGTGAGTTCCTGAACAGCCTGATTGCTAGTGTAATGAACTGTCATAAGACCTCATACACATGGCTGAGTTGTGCAGACCAAGGGAAGGAGGGGGGGGGGGGAGAGATTTTATAGCAAAGTGCACTCATATGACATCAAATTGTCATCTGAGTGCCTTCCGTCCCCCATTGTCTTCAATGGGAGGTTCTGTTCTAGTCCAATGTCACAGAGCAGGATAGGACCTAGTGTATAATCATCAGAACGAAATGGACCATTGAAAGCCCCTTGGACATCACTCTCAGTCGTGTGCATGGGGTCTAATTTAGTCAGTTCAGTTCTGTAGTGATCAGGCCATTCAGGAGCTCACTGCATTATATATGACTATGATGCACTGGGTTCTATGCATATGGCAGTTCACTTCAGTGCTACTATGGCCCACAGACAGAACTTTTTCCATTTACAAGAAGAATATCATAGTTAAATCTGTCAGAGCTTGTGAAGGTGGCTTTAAAAAACTTTCCCATGCAAATGTCAACATAGCAGTAGAAATATAATTCTATAATGTGCATTTATACGGACTAGTAGAAGTGTCTATAGAGGGGGGTCTTAGGTGTAGAGGCACTATGGTAAGCATTTCTAAGGGGGAGGGTTATGTGGCATGCGGGTATGATGTGTTGGTAATATAGTTCATCCAAGGTTGCCATATTCTTAAGAATTGGATCCTATTTTTGTTTTCCCAACAGTCTAGTTCAGGCAGCTTACTTTCTCATCAGATGGGAATTACAGAATTACTATAACCTTTGCATTAAACATTCTCACAGAAAGCATACTTTAAAATTCAATCTCTTTTCAGATGAAGTTTGTAAGATAGACGCCTGATGAAGGTGCTGATTCAGTGATAAAAACAGGTCTAAAACTGAAATATAATACTTATCTATACCACCATCAAGTGTCTTCACCTGCCAGCACCCAAAAATCTTCTTTTCTTCTATGCTTCCCTTCTGTGATTGAGATTTTGTCACAAACAACAAATGACAGCAGCCACTTATCTGCTTGCATACATTTTTCTTTTTCTATCACACAGTTCACCCAGATTAATCAATCCTGTGATTTTTGTCAATTCTGTTTTTTTTGTTTTGTTTTTGTTTTTAAATGAATCATATGCTTGTATACCTAATCTCAACACAGATAATGCTTACAGAAAATTAAATATTTTGCAAGAAGTGGGTGTGTCCTGGGAGGGACGGTGACCAGGGCTGGCATCAGCATGCGGGAAACCCAGGCAGATTCTAGGGCCCACTGGGCTCAAGGGGGCCCACTGCATCAGTTTTATTAACAAAATACGTATATAGTCAGTCTCTTTCCTTGTTAAAAATTGCTGTCGACCATATGCAACCCCGTCTGCTAGGTCTTCCCTCTCTGACCCCACTCTGGATGCTGTCTGCTCCAAGTGATATATAGTACATATATTGCATAGTCTGTAACTGACCTACACAGACATTGGACAGTTGGTAAGTGAGTGGCCAGCAAATAAGTGATAGATAAGCAGTGAAAGTTTTAATCATGTTAATTTGTTACAGTTTACTACACATTTTTTTTCTGCCCTGTTAAATGAAAGATAAAGTCTGCTCAGAAAAAGCAGATATAATGTTCTATATGAATCCCAGCACTCACTGGATTTAATGCATTGTGCCTCTTACCATGACTGACAGGAGGCCAACTGACACTTTGTTCCCCGAGGGCCCGCCAAAACCTGAAGCTGGCTGTGGCGTTGACCTGGGAGGCAAACCTGCCTATCCCGCTAGGATATAAACTAATGCTTCTAGAGGAGCCTGCAGAGGAACTTTATCAGCCTATGATAAAAATGGAATTCTCATAGCTTCAGATCGCCTTTGACAAAATCACAATATGAGTCACTGCTTCAATTATATGCAAATTTCCCAGTTGATTTACATTTGAAAATATCATAATAATCTCACTTTACTTAATTATATTTATCTCATTTGCTGCGACAACCATTCTCTTGTTCATGGGAATGTTTCAGAGGCTATTACAGCTCCATCTTTGTTTTTACAGCGTTAATTATTGATGTGATTTTGGCAGCTGCCTCTTACCTTGTTTTTACAACCCACTACTGTTCGCCCACTGTCCTGTCTTACTTTACGATATATCCTGTTTGGGTAAAACATGAAAAAAATAGAACTTTATTTTCTCAATTTTGTATATTTATTCACCTGTATAATAAGGTCACAGATAATAGTAAATACAATTACCATACAAAATACATATAGTCGTATTATTTTCTGACTCGGTGTAGCCAAGTAGATCAAAAGTCATTTGTGTGAATGGGATTTTTGTATTGGGGAGAAGAAATACTGCTGTCCAAACATAGATTAAAGGGTATTGTCTGATGGGGCATTTGTAGATGGAGGTCAAGAGGCTGGAGATGCAGGAAATTATAAGTGAACAGCATCAATTTTACTTTTTGGACAAATGCTTTAGGGGCATAAACATTCAATGTCAAGGTCAAGGCTTGAATCTGATATGGAGAAAGACAGAAATCCGGTGTTCATGTAGAGTATTCTGTGCAACTCTGAAAAATGTATTCTTTATAAAAGTCAGTGAAAATAATCAGAAGCACACATTCTTCATAAACAATGCAGTGCTGAGCAGGATTTGGCACCCTATAGTTTTAATGAACAATACAAGTTCATTCAAGTCAAGAACAGTGCTTTAAAGGTGCCGTCCTTGACTAGATTTATTTTTTTTTAATATACAGTGCCTTGCAAAAGTATTTATACCCCTTGAACTTTTTCACATTTTGTCACCTTACAACCACAAACTTAAATGTATTTTATTGAGATTTTAAGTGAAAGACCAACACAAAGTAGCAGATAATTGTGAAGTGGAAGTACCTATAAGTACCTGGGTTTGCTCCTTAGTAATAAGCTGGACTGGGCAGATCATATGGAGGCCCTGTACAGGAAGGGCCACAGCAGGCTCTACCTGCTTAGGAAGCTGAGAGCCTTTGGAATCCGGGGGGCACTTCTTAGGACTTTCTTCAACTCGGAGTGGCCTGCTGGGGGAGCAGTATATCAACCAGGGACAGAAATAAACTTGACAAGCTGATTAGAAGGGCCAGCTCTGTCCTGGGGAGCCCACTGGACCCAGTGCAGGTGGTGGGTGACAAAAGGATACTGTCCGTGGTGAGCTCCATGCAGAAGAAGAAGTCCCATCCCATGCATGAGACTGTGATCGCGCTGGGCAGTACTGTCAGTGACCGACTGCTCCACCCTAGGTGTGAGAAGGAGCGCTATCGGAAGTCTTTCCTCCCCACCGCGGTTAGGCTGTACAATCAACACCGACCTAAGCGGAGATCATTACACACAGAGAACTGAAATATCTCTCTGCCTGTTAAACCCCCCCCTCCTCTGCTACTTCCTATCTGTCTGTCTGCTATCAATGTAATGCCTCTTACCTTGGAACATTCCTGTACATGTTGTATTTGTATTTGTATCTGCTTATCTTTGCTGCTGTAACACACTGAATTTCCCCATTGTGGGACTATTAAAGGACTATTATTATTATTATGAAAATGATACATGGTGTTCAAATTTGAATCAAATAAAAATCTGAAAAGTGTGACATGCAAAAGTATTCAGCCCTCCTATATTAATACTTTGTAGAGCCACCTTTCGCTGCAATTACAGCTGCAAGTCTTTTGGGTTATGTCTCTACCAGCTTTGCGCATCTAGAGACTAGGATTTTTGCCCATTCTTCTTTGCAAAATAGCTCAAGCTCAGCCAGATTGGATGGAGAGCGTCTGTGAACAGCAATTTTCATGTCTTGCCACAGATGTACAATGGGGTTTAGGTCTGGACTGTGACTAGGCCATTCTAACACATGAATATTCTTTGATCTAAACCATTCCACTGTAGCTCTGGCAGCATGTTTAGGGTCATTGTCTTGCTGGAAGGTGAATCTCCCTCCCAGTCTCAAGTCTTTTGCAGCCTCCAACAGTATTTCTTCCAGGATTGCCCTTTATTTAGCTCCATCCATCTTCCCATCAACTCTGACCAGCTTCCCTGTCCCTGCTGAAGAAAAGCTTCCCCATAGCATGATGCTGCCACCACCATGTGTCACAGTGGGGATGGTGTGTTCAGGGTGATGAGCAGTGTTACTTTTCTGCCACACATAGTACTTTCCATTTAGGCCAAAAAGTTAAACTTTGGTCTCACCTGACCAGACCACCTTCTTCCACATGTTTGCTGTGTCCCCTATATGGATTGTGGCAAACTGCAAACAGTACTTCTTATGTCTTTCTTTCAACAATGGTTTTCTTCTTGCCACTCTTCCATAAAGACCAGATTTGTGGAGTGCACGACTTATAGTTGTCTTGTGGACAGATTCTCCCACCTGAGCTGTGGATTTCTGCATCTCCTCCAGAGTGACCATGGGCCTCTTGGCTGCTTCTCTGACTAGTGCTCTCCTTGCTCGATCTGTTAGTTTAGGTAGACGGCCATGTCTTGGTAGGTTTGCAGTTGTAGAATACTTTTTGCATTTTTGGATGATTGATTGAACAGTGCTCCTTGGGATGCTCAAAGCTTGAGATATGTTTTTATAACATAACCCTGCTTTAAACTTCTCCACAACTTTATCTCTGCCCTGTATGGTGAGTTCCTTGGTCTTCATGATGCTGTTTGTTCACTAGTGTTCTCTAACAAACCACTGAAGCCTTCACAGAACAGATGTATTTATACTAAGACTAAATTACACACAGCTGGACTCTATTAACTAATTAAATAACTTCTGAAGGCAATTGTGTACACTGCATTTTATTTAGGGGTATCAGAGTACAGGGGGCTGAATACGTTTGCACGTCACACTTTTCAGATTTTTATTTGTTTAAAATTTTGCAAACTATGTATCATTTTCATTTCACTTCACAATTATGTGCTACTTTGTATTGGTCTATCACTTAAAATCTCAATAAAATACATTTAAATTTGTGGTTGTAAGGTGACAAAATGTGAATAGGTTCAAGGGGTATGAATACTTTTGCAAGCCACTGTATAGAACCTGAATTGAATGATTAATTACAGTACATGGGTTGTCCAGAATTGTTGAGGTTGAGTTTACATAGTACTTTTTTTCTGAAGAACTGCCTGTTACTATCCATCTATCCTGTATGCTATCGACCTGTAAACCAGAGGTTTTCAATTTAATGGTGGTTAGTATACAGGTGCCATGCATAGCAACATGTGCTACTCATTACTTCAATTAAAAACTACATGAAGTTCTTCAGTCAAAAAGCACTGTGCAAACCCAGCATACCAGTGGCATAACTAGGAATGGCTGGGCCCCAAGGCGAACATCGTCACTCCAGATGCTGTGAAACTACAACTCCCAACATGTTCCATTGATTTCCATTGGAGTTCCAAGAACAGCAGAGCAAGTATGCATGTTGGGAGTTGTTGGGAATGCCGAAGGTTGCCATTGAAGTGAATGTAATTGCACTACAACACCACAGCCCTTTTTTAGGACCTATTTTAATAGTCATATACAATCTTTTTTTTACCCCTTTCCAACACAGCCATTTTTTGTACTAAATAATGGTAAGATTTAATATTCTGTACAATGTATTAGGAAGCTGGAAAAAAATTCAAAATGGGGTGGAATTAGAGAATAAATGTGTTTGCGCGATAATCAAAGTGATACCAAATTTACATAGATTTTATTACGTTTTTACACCTTAAAAAAATCCAAAACTTTTTTTAAAAAATTTCTTAGAGTTGCTATATTCTGACACCTATAACTTTTATATTTTCATTTATGGAAATACAGAATACGGAAACGGGAAATAGAACATCGGATAATCAGAAAATGTGCCTGGGGCGGTCATCAGGGATATGGGTAACTATACATTTTTGCTGCGAAAAGTATGTCATTTAGAAAGTAGGTGGGGGGAGGGTGTTTAGGTTAGTGTAGGAATTCCATTTTATCCCGGACAACCACTTTAAAGTCAATTTTTGTGCATCAGCTGATCTTGTGCCGTACAGGTACAAAATGGTGTAAAATTCAGTGATGTGGCCCACGTTTAGAAAAAAAAACTCAATATATAGCTTGGGGTGGAACTGTAAGGTCTGAGTAGTGTCATAATGTTTACCATATAGCAACAGAGAGAGGGAGGTCAGAGAGTGAATGGGGAAAATGTTTTTATAAGAAAGGTGTATTCTTATAATATCAGGTTATCACCTATCCAACGACTGTGGGTGGAGGAGATGAATGTATAGTGTAATGGCGGTTCAGCTTGCTTCCTTTTGATCCAAAGTCTATGGCAGTGATGAAGATAGCTGAGTATTGTACTTGGCTATCTCTGTCAGCACCAAAAGGTTGAATGAAACAGCAGCATGTATTCTTGATTGCTGTTCCATTGAAAACCTCTTATCTGAGGTCCTAGAGGAGTTTTCTCATTAACATTACATATTTAAATTTATAAAGAATTAAAAGTTGAAAATTTTTGCAAACATAATTAAAAATGTTGCACTCTTAGCCATGGCAGACTTTAGTCTTGATATGTTGCCAATGTATACAACTACACATAATGATCAAGCCTTGCGAGATTTTGTTTTGGGAATATTTGTAAGTTTTGTTTTTCCTGAGCTCCCTCACAGCCTCATCGGTTTTCCCTGGGGCTTATGAAGTCACTTAGAAGAGACAACCACAAGAAAGCAACAATATCGCACCCCAGTGGTGTAACTAGGAATGGCCAGGCCCCAAGGCGAAAATTTGACATGGGCCTCCCTCCCCAGCAACAGCCCCCTTCCCCACACAAACCGCATTCCTACACACACTTTTATGCCCCATAGTGGCCCCTACACACACTATTATGCCCCATAGTGGCCCCTGCACACACTATTATGTCCCATAGTGGACCCTGCACACACTATTATGCCCCATAGTGGCCCCTGCACACAGTATTATGCCCCATAGTACCCCCTACACACAGTAGTATACCCCTTAGTGGCCCCTACACACAGTATTATGCCCCATAGTGACCCCTGCACACAGTATTATGCCCCATAGTGGTCCCTTCACATAGTATTATGCCCATTGTGGACCACCCATGAACAATTATTATACTATGGGGTCTTTTCAGACCCCAGAGTATAATGATTGGAGACCCAGGAGAGGATACAAACATAAAAAACAATGTTACTTACCTCACCCTGGCTCCGCCACACTCCCTGCTACTTTCAGCCTTCTTCAATGTTGGACCAGACGTCACGTGAGCCAGGCATGTGTTGCGATGCATAATGATGTCAGCCCGGCCCACCGACGTCTGGGACGTCACCAAGGAGGCCCAAAGCCTGCTGGAGTGCAGGAGAGGTAAGTAACAGTGTTTTTTATGTTCCCTCACCTCCCCTGGGCCTCCGATCTGAAAAGACCCCAGAGTAAAATGATAGTAGTGTTTGTGGGGTTCGCGGCCTGCGGCCTTACTTACTGATCCCCGCTCCTGCTCACAGCCGAATCCGCAGAAGGGGAAGCGCAGGCGGCCGTGAGCAGGAGCGGGGATCGGTAAGTAAATAGGGCCCGTTACCTGCTGGTGTTACACCAGCAGGTACCAGCCTATTAAGAAAAAAAACATCAGGGGCCCGCCGGGCCCCCTAATGTCCCGGGCCCTGTGGCAGCCGCTACCGTTGCTACCCCGATATTTACGCCACTGGCATACCCGGAACCATGCATGATATCTTTCCTACCTGTTTCTGTGTTCCTGTAGAGGAGGATAACCCAAACACAATAAGAAAATTATGGCTGAGTTTCTGACAAGTGCCAGAGCATAAAAAGTTCCTGCACTGGTTGTATCCACTGGTGTCCTATCAAGATAAAAGACTGTAACCACTAAAAAGATTAGGGAAAACCTTTAAAACTCTGCAAATTTCTAAATTATTTTTATTAACTAAACTTTCAAAATAACTTTTAATAAGCAGCATTTGCATCATTAATAAATATTGCCATATGCTTCATTAACAAATTGTGTTTTTGTTTTGTTTTGAGAAAATAAAATTAGAGTTTTTCAGAAATAGAAAACATAGAAGTACATCAAACAAGTTACAGTGGGAAAAAAGATTATTTGTGGTCTGTGCACATGTATCATTTTGGAAATTCAGAACTTAACAGGTATATTTTGCAAAGAGATTAACCTAGTTGAAAAACCAATCTGTGGCACTATTCATGAGGTGGACCATAGAGATAACCCATAAGACAAAATAAAAGAGAGAAGGGGAGTAGATGGAGAGGCAAAGAACAGTTAGGGTTGACCGGGAAGGTCGAGGCAAATCAAGGGATAGGAGGAAGGATGAACAGATTGCCCAAGGCCTAGTTCCCAAAGAGGTCACCTTCGAGAGTCATATCCAAATGCATGCATCTCCAGAGAAAGAAAGAATAAGGCGTAAGGAGAGGGTGCCTGAAGTTGGCTTTATCATAATCGGCCCAGCAGAGCTCTTCCAGAACATCATAGCCAGGAAGCAATGGATACACCTGCTCTAAAGGTCATCCAGGGGAGCCAAAGAAGGATAACCTGGTAAGAGCAATCACTTTCCTCCACCTTCAGCAGCTCCATGCAATACAGGTGGTTTATTTTAGATACGTATTCCCTGACAGAAGGTGGCTCAGAAGATCTTCATTGCTGTGGGACTACTGACCAGGCTGGTGTGAGAAAATGCCTTAGTAGGCCTTTCTTAGTTTTTTGATACAGAGCCAGAGAGTAGTGAGATGCATCCAGACTCATGGACGTGATGACCATGTATTTCTCTCACTGCACTCCAAAAAGGCTGAAGAGCTTTGCATGACCTCCATATGTGTAGTATGGTGCCCCCTTCACACCGTACCACCAGCAGTAATCAGATATTTCTGGATAGTATCTATGGAGTACATCCAAGCACCTATACCATGCTGAAAGAATTTAAATTTTTCTCTTTAGTATGGCATGCCAGGGGTAGTTTATGGGTCAGGATAAAAACAAATGTCACTTATATTCAGGAAGAGAGGTACCCAGGTCTCGTTCCCAAGCCTGAAGATATAGAGGAGGTTGCTGACCTAGCTCCCAAAGGAGAATCTGATAGAAGGTAGAGATCACATGGGTAGCTTTCTCCTGCTGCAGGAAGAGTGACTCAAGATCGGTGATCGTGACAATGAACAAAGTCCCTCAATTGCGCATACTCAAGCCAGGAAAGGGTGTATATTCCGGGAAAACCCCTCGCAATGTGTCAAAATAGAGGCGGAGCCATCATCCAACACAACTGAACTTTGTCTACTGCACTCCATATTAGGAATAAGGGAAGACATTTGTAGGAAAACAGTTCAGTAGGGTCACTCAGTATCAGAGTGTCTAGAAAAATTTTGGCAATATCTCGGACATTTTAAAACCCAAAACATCTTTTCATATGACACAAAGATCACTGTTTTATCTGTATTGTTTTCAGATATATCACAAGTTTAAAATATCTTCAGGATTAGGAGCAGATGCACCGGCATACACTGTAAATACATTTTCAACTAGTGATATCTTTGGAAATAATACAGATAGAACTGTGATATCGGGATCATATGAAAGCTCATCTTTCATATGACACCAAAACCACTGTTCTACGTTTTATAATGCCCAAAATATACTTGTTTGAAGTGACTACCTCCAGTCTCACTGGTAAAACTTCAGGCTTTGAGTTTCTGTCTCTGCCCATATTACTGTATCTGGTATTTGCCTTGTTTCTACCATTTGCAGTATGCCTTTCTTATCTTATCATTTGGATTGTTCTACACAGTATTGAATATTTAGATTTTTTGGACAAGTTTGCCATCAAATTGCATTCATAAAGATTTTACTTCCCAGTAATTTAAACATTAATTAGTGACAAAACTGAGTGTTTACCTGTTTACAAGGATGGAATGACATTAGCTATGTTAGAGTTCTTGGAGGTGCTTAAAATATATGTTAAACTTTTTTCACTTACCTTTCATGTTTTTTAATTTTTTTCAGCTGCAGGCAATAAAGTCCCCATGGTCTAGATATTGAAAATATGTCAATGCTTTCTCTTCTAGGAGTGGTCAAATTAGATAATTATCCTTGACTTTCTTCAAGATCAAGAGCTGAGATAATTTGTTTTTTTCAGACTGATATATGTAATAGATGAGATACATCTGGCTTAATAGGTATCATCTTCAATGTTATTAATTCTCCATAGTGAAATTTACAAAGATATGCTTTATTATGATGGACATTCTATATCTGTTAATCTTTGCAACCCGACAGAAAGTTGTGAAGAAGGTGCTTATGTATACTGGATACATACTCAGTACCAATAACTACTTCTATGGAGCTTATAGTAAGACAATATTTAATGAACAATATTACAGAGCTGGCTTCATCAGACACTTTAGATCTCTATATGTTTACTATTGTAGGGGACCAGAAAAGGTGAAGTAACAAGTAGCTTCAAGGGGCCACTAACGTTGCATAAATCAGTAGTATAGGTGAATATAAGAAACTTGTGGACACTGAAATTCTTTTAAAAAGAAGCTTCTTTCACCACTTACCAGACTCTTATTTCTAAACTGACATTAAAGGGGTAATCCACATTTCACAGATTGATGGATTTTACTTAGGACAGAGCATCACTTTTAGATTGCTGACGGTCCTACTGTCAGGAGACCCGCAGGTTAGTGGTCTGCTGGCTGGACCACATGAATCCTGGTATTGTTTACATGTCGGGAGTGCCATACTTTTAATAGCAGCAGTTATATGTTCTGCAGCAGTACTGTGAGTACTGATAAATCCCACTATTTAAGGTGCATGCTCTGGTAAACAACTGATCAGCAGGGGTCCCAACATTTGAAACCCAGCTGATCTAAAATTGTTGGGCTATCCTAATGATAGGTCATCGACTTGTTAAAGGTGGATAACTCCTTTAACTCTGAACTCCCAAAAATATCAGCTTACAAAAGTATCAAAGTACAGCTCTTCATTCAATTCTATAAAGAGAGAGTATGAGGGAGGAGTAGAAACACAGACAAATAGAGGCTGCTACAGAGAACAGTAAGGTTTGTATCCTAAGTGCTATATTCACATCAATACTATTCTGAACTATGGTGCTGTTGTACTGCATCCTTTGTGATGCTGTTATATAAAAGGATGTGCTGCACATAGTGGAAATCTCCAAATCTCCTCTTCTACATGAGCAGTGTAAGGGAGACATTATAGCAGCTAGTCTCAGAGAGAAGTGAGAATTAGAGATTGAGCCTGTAGAGGGGAAAACTGCTAAAAATACAGAATTCAAGTAAATACAATACAGTGAGTACAATAAATAGTATTATTCCTCATGAACAGATGTATCCACACTTAATGGTTCTCTAATATGGATAAGGACTCTAATTTCATAAAACCAATACAATAAAATATAACAACATGCTAGTTAAATCTTTGGTAGGCTGAAATTTACACCCCAACCAAATTGGGTGACTGCACATAGACACAAATAGGATAGTTAGCTATAAGTATTGTAATGTATCACAAACTCAAGTTGTTTTTGAAAGAGTTGCTGATTTGACTTGTGATACACAAATCTAGACATGTCCAGATACAGTGAGCCTGGGTGGCTAGGGTCGCTTGCAAGTCTCAGTTTTTGGTCCAAACTGGAAGTGCTATTATTATTATCTAGGGTCTGTTAAGAATAAGCGGAGGCTCATGGGAAGTGCAAACAGAATAAAAACACTGATACTTACCTTTCCTTACCCCTTCTGGGTGTCTAGTTTTCTTTCCCTGCATCTAATCATCCACTGCGGGCTTTTGCAGCCTCTTATGGAGCATCTTTTCCAACATCACACGCTCATGGGTTACTGCTGAGGTGGTCACGTGGGGTGAACTGAAGTCTTGACACTTTGATGGAGAGTCAATCACAAACCTCAGTGGTGACCCGAATATATGTGACATCAGAGAAGATGCAAGAAGAGGCTGCAAGAGGCAGCAGGTGAAGACTAGATGCTGGAAAGAAAGACTGGATGCCCAGGATAAATGAGTAGGTCAGTATCAGTGTTTTTTTTATTTTATCCACATCTTTTCAGGGCCTCTGCTAATTACTCTCTGAAGATGATGATTCACAAGTGACAAACCCCAAAAATTTAGTTACAAAAATTTTGGGAAAATTTATAATGACCCAGCTCATTATAAACTGGTCTACACATCTCTAGTGGCTAGGCTCATTTTGTTGTGAGATTGTTAATGTTTATTATGCTAGTCATCAGGAATGCATGCTCATTTGGTTAATCTGTATCTGGATGAAGCATGAAATAAACACATTTTATAATTGAGTTAAAGAGGAGGTCAATAGATTAGAGAGGTTTTAATGGGTGAAATTGTTAATACAAGTGTGTTAAATTATGAAATGTAATCTTTTCCATTCAGTGCCTTTCACGCAGTTTCTCCAGTCATCTATATATGAATCCTTAACCATGTAATGTTTGTGTAATTTATTTAGCTTTATATATGAGGCAGTTTTAATGCTGGTTATACACACTGAGATCATTTTCATAATATTAGACCAAGCAGCAGGATTACTCTGTGCTCTGTATGTGGCCAGCTAAGTAATTATAGATTGATGTTCAGACACTTTGTACAACTGAGCATTCTCTGGCTTTTCCTATAAATAAAGAACTTGACAGCTTCGGAAGGGTTCAGCTACATGGTAACATGCTAAATAATACAGTAGATTATAGGATCCACAAAGGTTTCTAATATAAGCATATCTTTCCATTTACCTTTATGGGAGCTACAGAAACAGATGAGCATAGTTTTTATGCAGCGACTCAGCTCTCAATTTTTTTTGGGTTAGGAAATAAAAGCTGAGGTCTGATTAGTTGCTATGGGTAACAAAGTCACTCTTTATTATTAGACCCTATGGGGAGATTCATTAAGATTGGTGTTTCATGTTCCATTCTTAAACAACACTTTGTTAGAGAAAAATTTGCCCAATCTATCAATAATTAAATTACCCCACCAGCAATTTTTACCACTTTTTAAAACATAAATTTTTAATACAAAAATGCCATGTGCCTTTGGTTGTGATTTTCTATGTAAAAATACTGGCACAACAGAATGATGAATTCCTGTCTATGAGTTCACTGGGTTGGTACATTTGTGAATAAGTTAGTTCTACAGCTTTATCTGTAGTTTTGAAATCTTCAAGTAGTTGTACCATTTGTACTCCCAGACTCTGAGAGTTACCTTTTAATACCAGGTAGATCTGTCCCTTCCTTATTGTACAATGATGAGAGTTTATCCTCATTGTACATTTCTGCTCTGCTTTACTTACATGAGGTGTTGGCAGCCAGTTGTGCCTGAATTTTGTGGTTGTGTTACTGTATACACAATTTGCAGGCTGAGTAGAAAGTGAGTGAGTGGAATTAGATAAACCCCATACAGTCGCACCCACGCCACTTAGGGCCAGTTCACATCTGCGTTCGGGTTTCCATTCGGGGATTACGCTTGGGGACCCCCCAGAACGGAAACCTATACACATGAAAAAGTGGTTTACCTGGGAAACCCACGGACCCCATAGACAATAATGGGGTCCTTGTGGTTTCCGCTCGGTTTTCGCATGAAAGCAACACTTTCCTCTCTGCATGTTTCCGCTTGCTTTATGCGGAAACGGAGCAGAAACCACACGGACCCCATTATAGTCTATGGGGTCCATGGGTTTCCCAGGTAAACCGCTTTGTATGCGTATAGGTTTCCGTTCAGTAAGAACATGAGAATGCATTTATGCAAATTGATTTTTCTAAACTTAATACAATTTAAAATTGAATATAATATAATAATAAGCCATTGTTATTAGTGTCTTGATTTTATATGATACTTTTATGTTGAATATACTAACAATGTATCACTTTTTACTGTGTCTCAAGTTGGTATTTAAGCATGTATTCAGAACTATAATGAAATAAGAAACAGATGGGCCTTTTTATGTTTTATTATGTTTTAAACCGTATAAATGGAAGAGATAAAATAGCACAAAGTTAGAAATGATATCTAGTAAAGTATGATTTCAAGTATATGCATTGGATATACTATATAAAGTACCAGAATATAACGTTTTTTAATTCCAATCCTTACGGCTGCTATAATACTACAATGTTGATAACACATAAATCTCAAATTGTCACATTCTTTATAAAATTATTATGTTCACTGCAGGTTTAAAAACCATTTGTCTTGCCTGTCATACAGCAACTGACGTATATATACCACACATTTACTTGATCAAGTAGAAATTTGTGGTAAATTATATCCACTAGGTTGATATGAATATAATACATTGTACTTCGTATGGCAGCCTGAAATCTAGCATACTGTAAATTGTAAAACTCTATAGGGAACAATAAAGTTTGAAATATTTGTATGTTTTTGGCTTGCTTCTAGTTTTACCGTTTTGTATTAGAACTTTATTTGTTGCTCATTCATTCATGTTGATAAAATCTTTATTTTTTTCACGTAGTTTTCAATTTCCTGCTAATGCATATCCAACTGGTAAATCAAACTGCAATTTTATTAATATTTTCAGCTACCCTAGATACAAATAAGGAGCTAGTAAACCATTGGAGCATAGTAGTATGGGACATTCACCCATTTTCTTGAACAAATAGAATGATTGAATGCACTAATAGATAAATATATTACCCTTAATATGGAGGGAACAGTGCCTTTGCCCAATGGTAGTATATGAATTGGATTTTTGTTTAACTGGTTATTTCAGTGTAATCAAATAAAGCTTATTCACTGTATAATAAAAAAAATTCTACAATTTTCCAATATACTTTCAGCATTTATTTCTTATACTTTTCAAGATCTCTGCTTATAGTCAAAATATGAGTTGACAGAAAAAAATTAAGATTCCTGTTGAATGACTGCAAGCAGAGGTCTTGAGAACCACGATTAATTAGAACATAAATTATATGAAACAAAAATTGCAAACATCTTTTTAAAATTCAGCAGATTTACTAATCCTGGCCAAATTTTGGACAGTACAAATGTAGGTTAGACAGTCTAAGGCAGGGTTCACACTACCGTTGGAGTCCGTTATGAAGGTGTCCGTTAAAAAAAAAAAACAACGGACACCTATCATAACGGACACTAACTGATGTTAATGTGTCTGTTTTTTTAATTGATCCAATTAATGGTTAAGTTAAAAAAACGGACACATTAGCATCATTAGTGTCCGTTAGCATCAGGGAGTGTCCGTTTTAAAGAGGACCTTTCATGTCACATACCGCTAGAAAGCCGACAGCACGCTAAATTCAGCGCACTGCCGACTTTCCTGGTATGTGCCCCGGGGCTGGAGATATCGGCGGTGTAAGTTACACAGGTTACTGTTAGAAGGGCGTTCCTGACAGTCTAGCTGCGCTGCAAAAGACACCCTCCCTGACACTGACACTTCTCATTCCTTCATAGACTTGTACAGAGGGGGCGTTCCTCACAGCTCAGCATCATCGCTGGGCGGTAAGGAACGCCCCCCTCTCTCTGTACTCGTCTATAGTGCTGTACTGTCAGAGGAACGCCCTCCCTGACACTTCTCTTCATTCATAGATTTGTACTGAGGGGGCGTTCCTCACAGCTCAGCGTCATCGCCAGGCAGTTAAAAAAATAACAGACACTTGCTGTCCGTCAAGAATCCGTTTTTTTCAAACGGACGAAAAGCCCTGCATGTAGGATTTTTTGTCCGTGAAAAAAAACAGACATCTGACGGATTTGGTGTAAATGGACACAAACGGACACTAACGGACACAATATAAAAACCCATTGAAATGAATGGAAATTTTAACGGATTTCTGACGGTTCAGCTAGTGTCCGATGCTAAAATCTTGTAACGGACAATAGCAACGGACACTACTGACGGTCACCAACGGTAGTGTGAACGCCCCCTTAAAATACATCAGATTTATCATGGTGGTTGATGCTGGATGATAAATATGCTACATATTTAGACTGTCTATTCCAAGTTTATACCACCTATTAGTTGGCTTATTTGTTGCAGAATGTATACCAGAATTGTGGTGCAATTTTTGTGCACATTGTTGCATCTTAAGTCTAGAGATTCAGCGCACACACCCTATACCAGGAGAACAGGGAGCGCATAGTGTGTGTAACCTGACATTCCCCGGTCCGCGCATGCGCAAAAGCAAAGTGGAAGAAAAAGCACTCGCTCACAACAATCAAAGTAGCGCTGCCAGTGGGTGTCTATGGTTGCATATGAGTATATATACTGATGAATGCCAACACACCATGTGTATTACTGATCCCTCTATAAGTAAATGCTAAATAGCAACAAGAGGCCATATAAACACACAAAAATGCAGGCACTAGATATAAAACATGCGTGCACTATATAATAGGTATTGAGGCAGGAGAAAAACTGGATATATCAAAGGAGACACCATCATCAATAGTATCAATGGCATCAAGATAAAAAACAATCACAAAAAATGAACTACATTAAATAAATGATGCAAAGCTTAGCTGTTCATTCAAGCCACTAGGGGTCACAGTGTGCAAACAAAATATCCACTTTGTTTCTGCCTGGGTAATCAGCCGGTCCCAGTTGCCACGACGTGCAGGAGGTTTAATCAAATCGATGCCCATGAATTTGATACAAGAGGCATTACTCTGATGCTCCAAATGAATGTGACGAGCAAGGGGGGTATCCCGGTTGTGACGGTATCCCCCTAATGCTCACCAACTCGACACCTAAATTCCCGGATAGTTTTCCCGATATACTCAAGACCACAATGACATATGGCTTTGTATAGAACTCCTTTAGAACGACAGTTGATGAAGCTCTTAATCGTATAAGGCTGCCCTGTGACATTGCTAGTAAAATGTTTACCACTCTGAATAAATGTACAGGCAATGCAACCGCTACAGCGGAAGGAACCTGTATCTTTAGGTGGAAACCAGCTTGCGCCATGCGTTGGTTCTGTATAGTGACTAGCCAGTCCCGAATACTTCTGCCCCTACAATATGTAATCATAGGCTTAGATCCTACTGCATTCGCAACATCAGGATCCATTGTCAAAATCCCAAAATGCTTGGAAATGACAGAGCAAACATGATTAGCCATTCCATCATACATACCAATCAACCTAATCTGACCTTCTGAAGGAGTGCTTACTCTAGGAGTCAGAAGTTGTGATCAATCATGATGGAGGGCATTTTGAAAAGCAGGGCGTAGACTTTATCAGGGTAACCTCTTGCGCGGAATCTGGATATAAGGTCATCCGCTTGATGTTTAAACTTAGGGACAGATGAACAGTTGTGGCGAAGCCGAAGGTATTGACCCTTCGGTATACCTTTTTTCAGGGGTAGAGGATGGTGACTCTCCCATATGAGTAGCGAATTGGTGGAAGCTGGTTT
Source organism: Leptodactylus fallax (assembly GCA_947044405.1). Lineage (NCBI taxonomy): Eukaryota > Metazoa > Chordata > Amphibia > Anura > Leptodactylidae > Leptodactylus > Leptodactylus fallax. The sequence continues at coordinate 193,154 of CAMRHE010000643.1, forward strand.
ACGATATATTGTGGTCTGAATCTCACCATTAACAACCAAACTTTTTAGATCTAAAAAAGCTAAACTGGTGGGATGAGTTTCATAAGTAAAATGAAGACCCACTGCATTATCATTGAGTCTCGATACCAGATGACCAAATTGGGTTTCAGACCCCTCCCAGATGACTATGTCATCTATGTATCGAGCCCAAACGTGGATCTTCTCCATCCAATCGAGCTCTCCCTCACTCGGATCAAGGGAGTGCTCCTACCAGCCCAGATATAAATTAGCATAAGAAGGTGCACAAGGGCTCCCCATTGCACAACCTCTGAGCTAGTGGAAGATAATCCCATTGAAAACAAAATAATTCGGAGAACTCGAGCAGCCGCAACACAAATGCATTATGAGCTCGCAGATGACAACCCCTAGTGTTAAGATAAGACTCCACAGCACGCAATCCCAAATGATGCGGGATTGAGGAGTAGATAGTAGCATAATTTTTGTACCGTGTTAGCCATTGAAAGTAGTGGAAGAGTGAAGAAATCAGGCGATACCTTTTAGAGGCTAACTGAGATTGAGGAGTAGAAAGCCTCTACATCGATGGAAGCAAGGATACAATCAATATGGATACCTTCCAACCTTTTAAGAAGGTCGGTTGTGTCCTTGACAAAGGAAGGCATTGCACCCACAAATGGAGCCAATACCTTGTCTATATAAATGCCAATGTTCTGGCATAAAGATCCCACCCCGGAGACGATCGGTCTCCCTTTTAGGGGAGAAATCCCTTTGTGAATTTTCAGAAGGGAATAAAAAGTGGCAATGCTGGGGAAATGAGGCAAGAGGAATTGCTTTTCAAAATGCCCTCCGTAATGATCGATAACAACTTCTGACTCCTAGAGTAAGCACTCCTTCAGAAAGTCAGATTAGGTTGATTGGTATGTATGATGGAATGGCTAATCATGTTCACTCAGTCATTTCCAAGCATTGGGGGATTTTGACATTGGATCCTGATGTTGCGAACGCAGTAGGATCTAAGCCTATGATTTCATATTGTAGGGGCAGAAGTATTCGGGACAGGGTGGTGGCTAGTCACTATACAGAACCAATGCATGGCGCAAGCTGGTTTCCACCTAAAGTTACAGATTGCTTCTGCTGTAGCGGTTGCATTGCCTGTACATTTATTCAGAATGGTAAACATTTTACTAGCAATGTCACAGGGCAACCTTATACAATTAAGAGCTTCATCAACTGTCGTTCTAAAGGAGTTCTATACAAGGCCACATGTCATAGTGGTCTTGAGTATATCGGGAAAACTATCCGGGAATTTAGGAGTCGAGTTGGTGAGCATTAGGGGGATACCGTCACAACCGGGATACCCCCCTTGCTCGTCACATTCGTTTGGAGCATCAGGGTAATGCCTCTTGTATCAAATTCATGGGCATCGATTTGATTAAACCTCCTGCACATCGTGGCAACTGGGACCGGCTGGTTACCCAGGCAGAAAAAAAGTGGATATTTCGTTTGCACACTGTGACCCCTAGTGGCTTGAATGAGCAGCTAAGCTTTACATCATTTATTTAATGTAGTTCATTTTTTGTGATTGTTTTTTATCTTGATGCCATTGATACTATTGATGATGGTGTCTCTTTTGATATATCCAGTTTTTATCCTGCCTAAATACCTATTATATAGTGCAGGCATGTTTTATTTCTAGTGCCTGCATTTTTGTGCGTTTATACGGCCTCTTGTTGCTATTTAGCATTTACTTATAGAGGGATCAGTAATACACATGGTGGGTTGGCATTCATCAGTATATATACAGTACTTGTATGCAGCCATAGACACCCGCTGGCAGCGCTACTTTGATTGTTGTCAGTGAGCGCTTTTTCTTTCACTTTCCTTTTGCGCATGCGCGGATCGGGGAATGTCAGGTTACACACACTATGTGCTCCCTGTTCTCCTGGTATAGGGCGTGTGAATCTCTATACTGCGCATGTCCACCGCATTTATTCAACCTGCACTGATTTCTACTTAAGTAAGTAGCGTCCCTCATGTCCACAGGTATGTTTGGCACTCCATATATCCTGGGGGGAGATTTTTTATAGCGTTCTAACTGTGCTGTTTCTTCCCTTCTCTTTGCATTGGGACTATTGATGATTATGTCTGCATGATTATGGGTTGTTATGGTTCTAGTGCATTTGGCCATTTTTGTGAAATTTTGTGTAGATAATTTGGCATTAACAAACCGCTGCGTCTTCACATTTATTATGGCATTTTTGCATACTTAAACTCTTCCTACCATTTTAATCCCCTGATGAGGTTAACGAAACATGCATGTCAGGATTACATGTATGGATTGTTTGGAATTTTTGGAGTTTACATTTTTGTAACACAGGCGCTTTTATATTGTACCTGTTGTTCTAGCACTTTATATATTGGTTAGTGTGAATATAGGGATTGTCTATATTAGAGTTAGGTTCCAGTCGGGGCTGCATGCTATTTAGGGAGGTGGCCCCGAGATAGGTTTTTAGGGTATACCAGGCCTCCGCTATACTTGTAGGGCATTTTTTTAGGGTGAGATTTTTACCTGCTTTTGCGTCCCTCATCAGCATTTTGTGATCAATAAATACCTGCCTTGGCATCCTTTCACCCATCCACCATATTTTGTGTCGTTCATGTTGGTTTCATCTGAATCACAGTAAGTCCTGGTTATTATTATTTATCTTTACCATTCCAGGCTGCCGTGTTTGGATGATTTAATATTGTGTGACCAACAGGTCATCTATTTTGGCTCAGGGTTGAATTCTTTCTACTTGGGTGCGGTTATGCACTTTTTATCTGATTTATTATTAAAAGTTATGTATTATTTTTGTCAAGTTTATTGTGATTATCATTTTGGATTTTGTATTGTATTGGATAATCTTTATTCTATCTTTTGCATTATATTCTTTTTGGATTTCAATTATGTCTCCCAATGAATTTTCTTGCTGAAACCATAATGCTGCTCATTCCATCTCTATGGGAATGATTACATGGTCACAAACCTTTCAGACACCTTATTCTCATTTAATAAAGCACGTGATTCCTGACCAAAAGGTAATGCACTTTAAATAAAAATGTGGCTGCTTTCTGCCTGAAAAACCTCTCTAAAATCCTCTTCTAGCTAATTTGCAGTTCACTCCCTTTTACTAGGGAAGTCTTGTCCTTAGATACCATTAAAAAAGTAAGACAGGTTTACAGTGAGTGGAAGAGAGGTTGTTTTCTCTCTTCATACAGTGAATAGAGATGGGAGGGGTTGATTCTCCTCTCAGCCTTCACACATGTCTGGAAAATGCTTTCTCTGTGCAAAGGACTGAATATTCTGTCAATCTCACAGTTTACAATGCAAGAAAACTCTTTTATGTACTTGTATCTACTTCAGGCAGCTTATATTATTGCAAATGGAATATTATTCACATACGGCAAAAGATTTCCTGACTGTGTTATTTTCCTGTGTCATGCCTATAAAATGTTCTCTTGGGGTTTTTTTTTTCGCTATTTGTTTTCTATTTAGCAGTTACTCCTGGCAGAATTACATGTAAACAAACCAAACTATAATGGATAGGGGAGGAGGTCAGACTGTTCCTTATTATACATACCCACACCTCAGAGACTAATATAAATGTGCTGCAGCCATGTGATTATTAGCAGCAGAAAACTGATAGAACTTAATGCATGAAAACTCAGGTACCCTTTGGCCGTACCATAGAGATGAATGGAGCTGCAGCACACATGCTCAAACTTCATTCATAATAGAGAGGCAGGACTTGTTGGGGGAAGCAGTCAGTTCCAACTGATCAAGCATTTATCACCTATCGTGTATACAGATGTAGCCAAGTTTTCATTGCTTTTGTTGTGTGTTATCATAGTGCAGGGAGTTATAAGATTTGAGTTGAAAATGGCTATGTCTGTAGATGACTAGTTGAAAACTGGATAAATGACCTCTTTAAGCTCAGATAAAAATAACTAGTGTATTACACACATTTACCTCTTTTAACCCACTTTTACAGTGTGAGATATTATGGAAAACTCCATGCTACAGGGTTTACAGGGTTTTCCTTCATTCTCATATAGCGAATGAGCTGTGTCTCGTACTTCTTCACAAATTTCGTTAGATTTGTGACCTGAGAATTTATATTTATTTATCTATTCAAAAAAGATTAACACATGATTCACTTCTAACCATGAGATCCAATGTATACACAACTAGTGATATCTAATGAACAGCTGTAATATTTAGAGGAGCCAATCAGCAAGTGTTCAGTTCTCCTGTAGTGCCACTGTAGGGAAAATGAAGCATTACATGGAGCTCCTTAAAGTTGAAGGTACCTATTCCTCTAGAGTAAGGCTATGGCCACATCTAATAAAAAAACACTGCTGAGAAAAATGAAGTGAAAAAATAAAATGCAGCAAAAACACTTGCATTTCTCACAGTTTGTCTGCAGCATTTTTTTCCCTGCAAAGTGTGGAGTGTAGATGATATTAAAAACTATCTTTTACTTTGCTGGTACTGTAGAATACAGCTTTTTTGCCGCTGTAGTCTACAGATTCTTCAAAGACAATCTGCTCCTGCTCTCATTTCTGGTTTATAGATTACTAGCAGAAGGACCCGGCTTCGCATGGGTATATTTCATTTTTTGTTTGTGTAGTGACCCCATAAGAATTGGCCAGTTTTGCACTTGACATCCAGTATGGCAGTCTAGTATAGGTATAGTCTATTTATGGCTGTGTTGCTATTGTGATAATTTGGGGAATTAAACTCAAGATGGCGGCTTTTCCTGGTCCGGACAGCGGTGGTTCATGGTACTGGGCGCCGGAAAGATAGCTTTCAGACGGTCCAAGTGTAAAATAAACGTGGCTTTATTCAGCTTAACTGCAACACAGCAAAACAACAAAAAAACCTATGCCACAGTTAGGGCCTAACTCACTCCTTGAGCCCCTAACTGTCCTGACTGTTACTCAGCTCTAGCAACAGTCCTCTGTGGACGCCAGCCCTCTGGGACAGAGCCTATCTCTCTGTCCTAGCTGGTCCACTCCTGTGGACGCCAGCCCTCTGGGACAGAGCCTCTCTCTCTGTCCTTGCTGGTCCACTCCTGTGGACGCCAGCCCTCTGGGACAGAGCCTCTCTCTCTGTCCTCACTGGTCCACTACTTCCTGCTTCCTGCAGGATGCTCCAGCCCTCCTGGAGTTACGTGCCACCACCCAAAGGCGTGGCTGAGAGCCTTTTCTGGCCTGGCCTGGGTTGCTCAACAGCGCCCTCTGGCTAACATACTTACATACCCTCCCCCTCAGCTCACTACCCATGGGGTGAACTACAATGCGACGAGACATCCTATGATGAAGTCCCTCTTCAACCATGTATGCCTGTCCATTGTCTCTCCAGAAGTCCCAATCTGGCGGTCTTTTCTTCCAAATTCCGCTCCATCGAGTTTTCCGTCTTCTCATCACTTTCCAGATTCCGGCTACTCGACATTTCCGGTTTCTCCTCACTTTAACTGCTACGCCAAGCTCCTGGCGCTTCTGTGCAAAGGCAAGTTTTTCTTCATCATTTCACAATTCGCCATACAGGGGATCACCTCATTTTCATCACATTTCTCGCCTTAGTCTTCAGCCATCCCATTGTATGACTTTGATCCCTTTAGTGAATAGCCGTAAAAATCTTCATCTTCACCTACCATGAATTCACAGGAGCTCAGAGACCAACTAACATGTACTTCATGCACATCAATGTCTTTAGAGTATAACTGTATCACGGGAACTTTTTCCGTAACCTTCATCTCAAAGCAAACTTTGCCATCACCATCAAGGCTTAGAAGTTTAGGAGACATAGGCTGCTTGCTCTCCTCTTTGTTTGAGATACACAATCTCTGTACTGCAATATCTTCTCCTTCTGCACGAGGGCCATACCGTACACCCTCACATAATAGATCACACTGAACTACATTTTCTGGCATGTCTTTAACAACTGTCACCTCATTGGTGACATGTAACCATCTCTTACTTCTTGACTCCCCCTTCACAGACAACATGGAGTCATTATTCACCGTTTGTCCACCAGACATTTGGCTAGAGACAGGTACAGCAACACCTTTATCCCCAACGGCTTCAGACACTTTAACTGTTTGGACAACATATGCGTGGTCAGTCTTCTTACGGACTCTTGTTCCACACTTTTGGTGACCCTTCACCTTATTTACCATCTCACAGCCCTCTAGGCTTTGGACCTCATTGGTTTGAGGCTGGACCCACTCTGTCACAGGCAGTGTGTGATCAATCACAGTTTCTTCTTCTGTTGGACCTTCTTTGGCCTCCTCACATTTTGCAGGATCACTCATGTCTGTCTGACTTAATGATTCTCCTTTCTCTGCCTCTATGCTGGCAGCTTTTCCCAATTCTAACGCCTTCTGTAGCACACAAATCTCTGATTCCAGCTCCAAAACTTTCTTCACTGCGACATTTTTCTGTGCCGCTTCCATCTCAGTCTTTACTAGTGCACCTTGCAGCTTTATTTCTGACTCGTGCTTCACTTGATCCATCTGCAACTCCAGCTGTTCCTTGATGCGTGCAATTTCCTCCTGATGGTTCACTTGCACCTTTAGTTTAGCAACAAGCATTTTTAGATCTACAATCTCAGCATACAAATTAGACAGATTTCCCTCAAACTGAATCTTCATGTCTTCTATCTGGAGGTCCAATTCTCTCTTGGCCTTTTCCAGCTTGTCATAAGCATTAGCTTTGTTCTCATACAATATCTGCACAGATTCCAGGTTTTTCTCAACTTCATCCTTGGAGCTAACCAAATTCTCCATTTCAGTGCACAGTTGCTTGTTGAGCCTCTCTAACTCGGCCTTCAATTCAAGGGCCTCTGCTTCAGCACGGTCACGTTCTTCTGCATATCTAGCAGAAAGAGTCTTCTCTTCACCAAGCAGCTGATCAAACTTTTTCTGCTTCCTTTCCAAATTTGACACCATCTGACGTTGATGATCAAGGTCTACACCTACATCTTCTAGTTCCTGCTGCAGTCTAATTTTCGTCTTCTCAAGTTTGTCATAAGCAGCAACCTTTTCCTCAAACCGTTGATTTGTAGCTTCTAGCTCCTTTTGCAACCTTTCCTTTAGTTCTTCAACAGAGTTCAAGGATCCAATACTATCTTCCATTTTTTTCTTTATATCAGTCACCTGAGCCTGTAGTGTTGAAATCTGCTTTGTCAAATCTCTTTTTGCTATCTCCTCTTCCTCTAGTTGCTCAAGGAAACCATTTTTCTCATCTTCCATTTGTTCTAGTTTTGTACTAAGGTCAAACTTCTGACAAGTTTCTTCTTGCAAAAGTTCCTGAGTGTCCTGAAGCTGAGATTCTAGTGTAGAAAAATCTTTGGAAAGTTTGATAAACTTGCTGTCTGCTTGAGAAAGAAGCCCTGTGACATTATCCAATTCCACCTGTAGTCTGTTTGCCTTGTCTAGCAGTTCTGCTTGAAATCTGTCCCCTTCTGTGACTTTTAGTTGCATCACTTGAAGTTGAGTCTCTACTTTTTTATGACTCTCCTGTAAGGCTTGCACTTTCTGAGTATGGACAGACGACATCTCCATCAATTCTTTGTCTTTATTTTGCACCAAAACAGACAACTTCTCATTATCTTCACAAGATCCTGACAGCGCCCTCTCCAGGCTACATATTCTAGCTTTGAGTTCCCTTTCTCTTTGTTCCAGAACTCCAGCTCTGCTTCGCCATTCGTGGATTTCACCACTTATGCGAACCTGATACAAGTTTTGCTCTGACTGCAATGTCTGCACCACAGATTCTAAATCACACTCTCGGTCAGACACATGCTTCCTCAGCTCTGCAATTTCATTTTCTTTGTCAGTCAAGGCAACCGAAAGTCTTTCACACATCCTGACTTTGTCATCCAGACATTCTGACTGACTCTGCAAAAATTCACTTTTCTCACGTTTAGCAGTTTCAAGGTCATCTCTTAATTTTTCAATGACACTCTCTTTGGCAATGGAGTCTTGAACATGCTGCTCCTTTAAATCCTGCAATTGCTTCTCAAGCACTTGCTTTTGCTCTACACTCTGTATAACTTCCTTAGACAGAGCACATTTCATTTCTGCAAACTCCTTCTTAGTGACACAGTCCATTCCAGGCAAACCCAGGATATAACCTCTTCATAGAGTCAAGCTCTGCCTTTAACTTAAGGTTCTCTCTTTCTGATACCAAAAGTTGCCATTTCCAATCAGATATTTCATTCTCATACATGAACCTGATGGTTTTATTCTCATCTTGAAGCTGCTGCACCCTAACATTTTCATCTTTGGCGCTTTGCACTCCATTATGAGACACACACTCAGCAGGGACATATTCCATCATAGAACAGAGGTGCTTTAGAAAAATTGAGTCACCATCATGCAACCCTTTATCCTTACTTGCACTCCACATGATCTGCTCCGGGTTTTGTGTCTCTCTGCATTCAGACTGCTGCACTAATACACCTGTGCATAACTTCTCTGCTTTTTTACAAGCTGAAATTCTCTTTTTCTTTCCCATGGTTTACTAACAAAATTACACAATATTCCACAACAACCTTGGGTTCAACCGGCAGCAACTGTTTGCTATCTTGTGCAGTCACCTGTATTCAAACAGTTAACTTATGTGGCACTACAACCACCAGCATTTTCTTCTGTCTTCCACAGAAAACACCAACATGGCACCATAGCCTTTCACATACACTTGTTTATGTGGCACTACAACAACCAGCATTTTCTTCTGTCTTCCACAGAAAACACCAACATGGCACCATAGCCTTTCACATAGACTGTTTATGTGGCACTACAACAACCAGCATTTTCTTCTGTCTTCCACAGAAAACATCAACATGGCACCATAGCCTTTCACATAGACTGTTTGCAATATCCATCTTCTATACACATTGCATACTTTCTTGCCATCAGCAAACACTTCACAGACTTCTGTGCCACAGTATACACAAAGTCCATTCCCTGGATTCCTCATCCAGAGTTTTTACTTTCACCAGTTTTTTTGCACACACTTTTGCTATGTTGCAATTCACTCACCCCATTCTGGGCTTCTCAGTTGAAATCACCGATTTCTTCCAGCTGTAGGCCACAATGCACACTTAGCAGTACTGCAGTCACCAATCACTTGTCTTCCAGGACTTGCGTGGATCTCTTTATGCCCGTGTTCATAGCACCATATGCGATAATTTGGGGAATTAAACTCAAGATGGCGGCTTTTCCTGGTCCGGACAGCGGTGGTTCATGGTACTGGGCGCCGGAAAGATAGCTTTCAGACGGTCCAAGTGTAAAATAAATGTGGCTTTATTCAGCTTAACTGCAACACAGCAAAACAACAAAAAAAACCTATGCCACAGTTAGGGCCTAACTCACTCCTTGAGCCCCTAACTGTCCTGACTGTTACTCAGCTCTAGCAACAGTCCTCTGTGGACGCCAGCCCTCTGGGACAGAGCCTATCTCTCTGTCCTAGCTGGTCCACTCCTGTGGACGCCAGCCCTCTGGGACAGAGCCTCTGTTTCCGTCCTCACTGGTCCACTCCTGTGGACGCCAGCCCTCTGGGACAGAGCCTCTCTCTCTGTCCTCACTGGTCCACTACTTCCTGCTTCCTGCAGGATGCTCCAGCCCTCCTGGAGTTACGTGCCACCACCCAAAGGCGTGGCTGAGAGCCTTTTCTGGCCTGGCCTGGGTCGCTCAACAGCTCCCTCTGGCTAACATACTTACACTATGGAAACCTGGCAAATGAAATGTGAATTTATATTGGCTGATGCATGTCATATGACTGAATATTTAAGGACCTGCGAACCACTATTGACTCATACAGATCATAAATGGCTTGGTTGCTATGGAAACCTGGTGTAAAGCTGTGTGTATGTCAAGACTGAAGAACCTGCGATTTTCCATTGGTCCATAAGCGTCATGTGATCATGTGTATCTCAGTTTGGATATCAGTGAAAAACCTGCGATCGGTTGTTATGGAAAACCTGGAGTAAAGCTGTGTGTATGTGACCTTGTGTAACAGTGTCATCCACAGCGCCCTGCCCCTTTAAAGCTGACCCACAGCAGTGAAGAAAAATGGCTGGGTTGTTATGGAAATATGGAGTGCAGCTGTGTGCTTGTGGCTGACAATGCCTTGTCAGATTGGAGATGGACTTGGGTCTGCTGGGGAGTTTTAGCAGCTCGCTGTTGTCTGTGACATAGCTTTTCAGATTGGAGACGGGCTTGGGTCTGCTAAGAGTTTTCATTAGCTCGAGCAGCAGCCATGCGTTTTGCTGCAGGAGGCATGAGTAATTTAAAAACGTTTCAATTTATAAGAATGCTGACATCCAGTATGGCAGTCCAGTCAGTGAGGTAATTCCGGGGTAGCAGTGGTAGCGGCTGTAACACCAGCAGGTAACGGGCCCTATTCACTTACCAATCCCCGCTCCTGCTCACGGCCATCTGAGCTTCACCTTCTGCAGAGGCAGCTGTGAGCAGGAGCGGGGATCAGTAAGTAAGGCCTGCGGGCCGTGAACCCCACAAACACTGCTATCATTATACTCTGGGGTCTTTTCAGCAGGCTTCGGGCCTCCTTGGTGACGTCCCAAACGTCGGTGGGCCAGTCTGACATCATTATGCGTTGCGATGCATTCCTGGCTCACGTGACATCTGGTCCAACATTGAAGAGGTAGCGGAGAGTGCGTATAATACTATATGAAGGGGCTACTATGATACTGTGTGCAGGGGCCACTATAGGGCAGAATACTGTGTGCAAGGGCCACTATGGGGCCTAATAGTGTGTGCAGGGGCCACTATGGGGCATAATAGTGTGTGTAGGAATGCAGTTTGTGTGGGGAGGGGGGGCTGCCAGGGGGGGGCCCATGTCAAATGTTCGCCTTGGGGCCCAGCCATTGCTAGTTACGCCACTGAGTCCAGTATAGGTACAGTCTATTTATGGCTGTGTTGTTATGGAAACCTGGTAAATTAAATGTGAACTTATATTGGCTGATACACGTGATATGACTGAATATTTAAGGACCTGCAAACTGCTATTGACTAATACAGGTCATAAATAGCTTGGTTGCTATGGAAACCTGTGTGCCTGTGGAGAGTAAGCGCCTGCTAGCTCTTATTGGCTGATAAGGGACATGTGACCGTGTGTATGACAGTTGGAATATGAGTGAAAGACTTGCTTGTATTAACTAATGTTGGTCATTTTTTGGGAATACTGTATCTCAGGAACAGTACATCCAAGAGAGCTGAAACCCAGTCTAAAATATTCCCGGACACCTGATGTACATATGTGCCAAATTTGGTGAGGATCGGTCCAGTCGTTTGGTCGCGCATAAAGAACAGACAGACAGATAGACAGACAGACAGAAACTCATTTTTATATATAAGAGATATTTGTCACAGGATGAGAGCAATGGACATTAAATGACAGATGCAAACGGAGCCCCCTCCATTAGGTGTCTGCATTCACCTTAATGTAAAAAACATGATGGAAGTTGTACATGCAGGACTTTTTCTTACTTTACAAAAGTAAACAAACATAATGGAAGACAGCGTCTGTCATGTTGTTACATTAGTGTCATTGGGAACAGACACAAATGGAGGGGGCTCCGTCTGTGTCCGTTTACTTTACTGCAGTTCATTTCCGTTGCTATCATCCTATGGTAGATGACAGAATCAGATATTAGCAACGGTAATGTGAATGTCCCTTAATCCAGACAACCCTGTATCGTTGCAACAAGTTTGTACTGGTCACAGAATATTTCCATCCTCAGGAAATTCCAGATGAAAACAAGGCCAATACTTTTGTAAGCTTCATTGAACATCTGGGATACACTTGGCAACAAGTTCCAAATGTATAACAAATATCAAACTATAGAGACTATAAGGATTATAGAAACAGACCTAAAAATGTGAAAAAGGTGAATACAGCAAAGAAAAATAATCTGATTTCTTCAAGGTAACTATGACTCATTTTATTTGTACTCTCTTCATCAAATTATCAAGAAGGATGTAGGAGTTCAGTGGTGTCAGTTTGATTATTCCGCTTTGTGTATTGTATTTGTGTATCCTGAAATAAAAGAAAATTTAAAAAAAAGTATTCACTGTATTGGAATGATTTCAACCCACAGACACTCAACTAGGATTACAGCTTTATTTTATTTAGTGAGCGTCCTTAGATATGATTTATCTTTAAATCTGTAATTCTTGTTTTAGAACTATATATTTCATTTCAGAATGTCGCACTGTGGTGCAATTCTCTAAAGAATCTGTACTCAGCTGTTGTTTATGTAATTCAAATTATCCAGAATTCTTTCAGTATATTTATAATGTTTTTTTCATTTTTCATGTTTACTTCATTTATATTCAGGCATCATGTTATTGAAGATGTGAAGCAAGGATCAAGTCTTAAAGGGAATCTACCACCTCCCCAAGAATATTAAACTGCCACAACTACAATATAGAGCACATTACAGTGATAAACAGCACACTTTTTCTTATTTATGTCACTTTTCTAGATTTGTAGAAAAATAACTGAAGCAATATGCAAATGATGGTGCACTTGGGACATGCCTCCAGCTCCCATGCTCCTAAAGCATAACTCTTGTTGCTCAGACCCAGGACCATTTTAACCATAGGGCAAAAGGTACACTTGCACCTGAAACTGTGGGGGCACCAGGATGGGACCTCAAACTGTGAGGGAAGCCACAAAGGGGTATGAAGCTTATATTATAATGTCCCCCTCTAGTTGCCCTCAACTGGAGGAGGACATAAAACTGCACGGGCAACTGGAGGGGGACATTATAATATAATGCCTGAGAGGCCACTTGGGGGGACTATTTAATGTCTGAAGAGCTACTGGGGTGGACAAGTTAATGTGTGATGTGAACTGTAGGGGTATTTAGCTATGTGATAGGCCACTGAGGGGCATTACGTTGTATGGGGCCACTGAGGGGGCATTATAATTTGTGTGGGTTAGGTATGTAAAGTGGTGGTGATGAGGGGTTACACTTATGAAACCTTTGCACTGGGCCCACCAATGTGTTAAAACGGCACTACTTGGACCCCTTTTTCCTCCTGTTTGTGCTGCCCTGTGCAGTGGGAGTTACATCACCCATCCTAGTTGGTGAAAGCAACTCCCACTGTACAGGACAGTACAGAAAGGAAAGACGAGGGGTCTGAGAAGAAAGAGTAGTACATCAAAATCTGAAGACAAGCCCTGAGTGCACCTGTTGCATCATTTGCATAACACTTCAAAGATATGTGCAACATTTTTTTGGTTTCAATAATTTTTATTAAGGATTTTACAGATATAAAGGGACAAAAACAATAGCATGAGTAAGTATTACAATCTGGGTATACAGCATATTATGGACCAATAGCGTCTCTTCATCATAGTATACAGGTGTACGATGCTTTACCCATTGAAATGAAACCAGAATGCAAAGATCTAACAATGAAAAGATAGGCAATGAACATAAAAACAGACGAACTTTAGAACTTTAAAGGCACCCTAATCGAGGTTTTGGCGGTAAGGTATCTCAAACGCGTAAGGCGTATACGCAGTAATATCATATATATGGCTATGGAGGAATACATAATTCTCGGTGTGTTAGATAATAAATTAGATAAGCAGAGTTAAGGGAAGTGAAAGTCGGGATATTAAAGCAAAATGTGTGTGTATATAAGGGCGAGATAAGAAGAAGTACCCTAGGCTGATAAACTATGAACCCACCTTAGTTAACGTATCTAAAGTGGAACCAGCAGTCTCAAGTGGTCACAAAAGAGTTATATGAATGGTTACCCAGGGCGATAATTTTTTTCATAAGTAAAGCTGTTGTTAATAGCAGATTGTAAAGCCGAAAAGAGCGGGGGAGCAGTCGATTTCCACCTCTGGACCAGCATCAACTTGGCAATAGTCAAGATCTTACACAAGAGTGTTTTATACGGGTTTAGTGTGTTAGGAACTCTAAGTAACAAAACAGCTAAGTGCGGAGTATACCGGATCTGGAGACCGAACAGCTCTGAAAGCATGTCAAATACTTCTGTCCAGTATCCCTGAATAATCGGACACTGTCCTAAAATATGAAGCAATCCACATCCTCTCCAACAAACTCTGGAAACAGAAGGGTAGGCCAACTGCAAAACTGAGGGAGTGCGATACCATCGCAGCATAATTTTAATTGCCGTCTCAACATGTGTGCAGCACTTCAAGGAGGTATGAATCAATTGAATTGCACATTGCCATTCACTGGGAGTAAAGCTCACTCCCAGATTCCTCTCTCAGTAGCGAAATGGGGCAGATTTAACGTAGGAAGAGGTATCATCCATCAAATCATTCAAAAACCTCAGTCCTCTCACTTTTTTTGATATCCATGTGAAGATCGTACCATTATGAGGAGTAGAAGTGGATGAGTTTTTAGACAAAAAGTGCATGTGCTACATTTTTTTAATATTTAACATCTTTATTTAAAATAATACCAAACTTGTGGCTGCTCCCCTTAAGGGATCATTTTGGACCACTTTTTAACAGTCATTGCTTTCAACACCTCTGTATATATACAAACACTGGCAGTCATTTGTCCCCAAAAATAATAATAATTTTGAATCATCTTTATTAGTTTAAATGATAAAAAAAATTGTACTGTGCAATGTGTTTTGTAACAGGCTATTGGTTGTCATTCATTTACCAATAGTCATATATGTTGCTGTCACTAAATGCTGGTAATCTTGTGACACACAAATCTGGACATGTCCAGCCAAGAGAGAAGCTATGGAAGGAACCATCAATATGTCACTTATACTGCTATTATAATTGATATCTATTGTAAATGTCAAGGACATTTGTAGATGTTACAATAAACATAACTCTTTTGCTGTTTCTATATCTGCAGAATACTAGCTTGCTCTGGATAGTTGCTATGGAACTATCTGACAGCTGAGCTATTAGAGAGCAGCTGATCTTGAGTAGCTTGGTTAGGGAAGAGTTTCTTATTTTCTGTCTTGTCAAGTTATCTTAGTTTATTCTCCTATGCTGTGCTTTATCTATCCCATTTCATTTGTTTTAGTTCTATCTAGAATGAAACTAGTAGTACTTCCATGTTTGTTACCTGTTTGCATCTGCTTGGTGTGCTTCTTGCTCCAGTTCTGTTGTACAATGTACCTGGATCCTGTGATACTTGTTTTCAGGGTATGTTGTGTTTTTATGTTCATTTGTACATTATGATCATTTGTCTGCTCCATTACCTACTGTCATAGCCATAATCTGTATGAACCATCATCTGTTATAATCATCAATGTGATTCTCCCACCAATGGTGAGTTCCCACTTCTTTGCATTACCTGTTTTCTCATGTTCTGATACATGCTTCATATATTCCCTGTTACAACTATCCAGCTGTTACATTACCCAGCCCTACTTCAGTATTTTGCATATCTAAGTACTGGGAGACACTGTTAGCACCTGAGAAAGGTGATTGCTATAGGTGAAGTTCAGTTCTAATGTATAGTATGCCACTGGTGTTGGTATAGTAGGTCATTAACTATACACCAAATGGAAAATTAAATTCCCCATCACAAATATGTTGCTCAGATTTTCAAGACCCAATGGTACAGTCAAGACTAATTTACTTGTGATATTTTCTGTGCTTATCCTTGATGTCCCAGTAGTAGTTTGCAATCTCTAGTGGGGTCCTGTATGCTCTCTGGTGACCAGGTAATATGTGGGCCAGCACTTATAATAATTGAATATCTACTCCCTGGCTTATTTTGCAATGTCTACCTGGTGGCATTGGATTCTGTCCTGGTGATCCATTAGTATAGATCCAGCAGTGCTGTGACCTCAGGAGAGTTTCCAGTCTCTACTGATATAGTAAACGATGTAATAAGGCTGAAAAGAAAATACTTCAATGGATATATTCCGCTAGTAGGAAGTGTGTGGTCTCCCTTATTATTATTAATCACCTCAAGAGCTGAAGTGGTTTTGGTCTTCAGGGACCCTCATCCCCTAGTTACTTACTTTTCACCAGCCTGTGCCATTTAACATAATTGTTGAAAATAAATAAGACAGCATCTCTGTTACTGTTTCAGCAAGCTACATTTACTAAAGCTGAAAGATTAAAAATGTGAAGGTTTGTAATTGTTATACACACACATTATAATATACAGTAAATGATCTCTGCTCCTCTACGGATATTCTGCGTTGTCGCATACAGTACAGACCAAAAGTTTGGACACACCTTCTCATTCCAAGAGTTTTCTGTATTTTCATGACTATAAAAATTGTAGATTCACACTGAAGGCATCAAAACTATTAATTAACATATGTGGAATTATATACTCAACAAAAAAGTGTGAAACAACTGAAAATATGTCTTATATTCTAGGTTCTTCAAAGTAGCCACCTTTTGCTTTGATTACTGTTTTGCACACTCTTGGCATTCTCTTGATGAGCTTCAAGAGGTAGTCACCTGAAATGGTCTTCCAACAGTCTTGAAGGAGTTCCCAGAGATGCTTAGCACTTGTTGGCCCTTTTGCCTTCACTCTGCGGTCCAGCTCACCCCAAACTATCTCGATTGGGTTCAGGTCTGGTGACTGTGGAGGCCAGGTCATCTGGCGTAGCACCCCATCACTCTCCTTCTTGGTCAAATAGCCCTTACACAGTCTGGAGGTGTGTTTGGGGTCACTGTCCTGTTGAAAAATAAATGATGGTCCAACTAAACGCAAACCGGATGGAATAGCATGCCGCTGCAAGATGCTGTGGTAACCATGCTGGTTCAGTATTCCTTCAGTTTTGAATACATCCCCAACAGTGTCACCAGCAAAGCACCCCCACAGCATCACACCTCCTGCTCCATGCTTCACGGTGGGAACTAGGCATGTAGAGTCCATTCGTTCAGCTTTTCTGCGTCGCACAAAGACACGGTGGTTGGAACCAAAGATCTCAAATTTGGACTCATCAGACCAAATCACAGATTTCCACAGCTCTAATGTCTATTCCTTGTGTTCTTTAGCCCAAACAAGTCTCTTCTGCTTGTTGCCTGTCCTTAGCAGTGGTTTCCTAGCAGCTATTTTACCATGAAGGCCTGCTGCACACAGTCTCCTCTTAACAGTTGTTGTAGAGATGTGTCTGCTGCTAGAACTCTGTGTGGCATTGACCTGGTCTCTAATCTGAGCTGATGTTAACCTGCGATTTCTGAGGCTGGTGACTCGGATGAACTTATCCTCCGCAGCAGAGGTGACTCTTGGTCTTCCTTTCCTGGGGCGGTCCTCATGTGAGCCAGTTTCTTTGTAGCGCTTGATGGTTTTGGCCACTGCACTTGGGGACACTTTCAAAGTTTTCCCAATTTTTCGGACTGACTGACCTTCATTTTTTAAAGTAATGATGGCCACTCGTTTTTCTTTACTTAGCTGCTTTTTTTCTTGCCATAATACAAATTCTAACACTCCATTCAGTAGGACTATCAGCTGTGTATCCACCTGACTTCTGAACAACACAACTGATGGTCCCAACCCCATTTATAAGGCAAGAAATCCCACTTATTAAACCTGACAGGGCACACCTGTGAAGTGAAAACCATTTCAGGTGACTACCTCTTGAAGCTCATCAAGAGAATGCCAAGAGTGTGCAAAGCAGTAATCAAAGCAAAAGGTGGCTACTTTGAAGAACCTAGAATATAAGACATAATTTCAGTTGTTTCACACTTTTTTGTTAAGTATATAATTCCACATGTGTTAATTAATAGTTTTGATGCCTTCAGTGTGAATCTACAATTTTTATAGTCATGAAAATACAGAAAACTCTTGGAATGAGAAGGTGTGTCCAAACTTTTGGTCTGTACTGTACTTTTTACAATAAAGAGCAAAGTTGTAATACTAGACCAGCAGAATTACATAAATATTCTACATAAAGTTTCTAAACAATATTTTATCTCACACAAATAGAAACTGAATAGGTCACACAGGTTTTAATCCAAACCACTACATCTATTCAGTTCAAGGTCACACCAATGAGGGAATTGATATTTTTTAATATAGCAGCCAGATCAGGTCATTGGTGCACCATGTAGAAGAAGCAAATTACTACATGATGTCTAGTACATAACATATTTATAAAAGGAGTTTTCCAGGCTAAATAATTGATGACCTATCCTTAGGGTAGGTGATCAATTAAAGATCAGCTGGAGTTTGACGCCTGGGCTCCAGGCCAAATAGCTGTTTGAAGAGGCTGCAGAGCACTACAGCTTCTTCAGTACTTACCAAGCCCAATACTATACATTTGTACAGCAGCTACGCTTGGTATTGCAGCTCAGCCCATACCCTTGAATTGTACAGAACTACGATTAGACCATGGGACCAATGAACGTGATGTCACATGGCCTGTGAAGGGAAAGCTGAACTAGGAGCACCCCTGCCATTTCAAATGGCTGATTGACAGAGATCCTGGAAAATCCCTTCAATCCAACCGTCCTTTTACTTCTCCTAAGAAAATGATTTAGTAATCTAGAATAATCTATACTTAAATTTATACACTGGGTAGCCACACATAGACACAAATAGCATATCACTTCATGGCACAATATTACAAAACAATGTTGTCTTAAAATGCTGGTCATCTCATGACATACATATCGGGACACGTTCTGAAAAGGTAAGGAAGGACACATCTGTCAGTTTTTTCTTTCAAAGGTGGTATAGTAGATGCCACATGTGCCTCTATGGGTGATCTATTAAAGCTATGCCTCTGGTTATTGTTAGATGGTTATAGTTATTAGTTTTGCTCCTGGTAAACAGATTATAATGGGACCCCTAAAGCTTTCAATTGAAGTACCTTTATTTTTTAAAGATGCATAATGATGCTTTCATATTTTAGGAAGAAAATTCAGCATGGAAAAGCATATTATCACAGTTCTAGGTCTAAAAAAATAAAGGATCCCTAACTACTACTCATTAATAGCAGAAGATAATTTAATACATCATATAAGCTTTTATTCTATTATAGCGGCAGAAGGGGGAGTTCATCTGTACTTAGAATGACTCCTGTGCGCCAGTTAATTAACATTTTATGAAATATTTAAGCAATTAAAGCTAACGGGGCATTTTCTGAGGTGTAAGAAAGGCACAATCATTATGTTGTCTGGATGGAACGACGTGCTGAGCATTTGGTTCAGGAAAAGTATATGTTAACTATGCAGGTGCCATCAAAGAATTGCTAGAATTACAAAAGAAAAACATGAGAATGGATATAATGTGTTCAGCATGGTTCTCTGAAGGAAAGTCTAGTGATTTTATTTAACTGATATAAAAGATATTTATTGCAATGGGAACATATAAATTGATAGATATTTCTGGTCTGCAATTGTTCATTTCTCAAAAACAGACCTGTAGCTGCCCAAAAATGTCACATACTTTTACGTTTCTCCTCCAATAAATATATTTTATGTGCATTAAGTGCGGGTTATGATGGTCCTCTCTGGATTGACCTATAACAAAGCCTATGACATTGAATGCCATTTCCAGATACTTGTTTTTCAACAACATTGGATAGTAATAGTGTAGGGAAAAAACTGCCAAGCTCTTCAAGATAGAACAGTAAAGTAATTATTTTTCATTATTTCTATTATACTCTGTATATGCAGATTTTTTGGTGAGAGATTAACATTATTCGTATACATTATATTTTACTCATGGTGAAGATTGTCTGTAAAAATCAAATAATCTCTATATATAGTACAAAACACCAAGGATAAAATCGGACTTTTTATATCAATCATATTTTTGCAATTAAGATGGTAAGTGGTAAGAAAAACAATTGTAAAAAAACAAACAGAAAACTTGATTTAGAAATATTCTGTCACAAGATGTCTATCCTTTATGTATCTATATGTCCTCATCCAGTGGTTGCGTTGAGTATTGCAGCCTGTTGAGCATTTTGCTAGCTTGTCAGAATATGGTATGACATTTGTTTCATGAGAAATTTGAGTCCTTAACCAAATTCGTGTTAAGGTAAGGGTTGACAAATATGTATTTCAATTTAGAGTCTTCATACTTTGTACTTAGAGTCTCTTGTCCTGTGCCTGGTATCTACCAACACCAGAGGAACAGCAGGTATAGTGTTGGTGGTAGCAGTAGGTACAATATTGTGGGCACCTGAGGCAGCATCAGGCACATTATTAGGCACAGAAAACAATTACAGTGTTGGGAGCAGCAGGCACATTATTGGGGTAGAATCAAGCCTGATATTGGGGATAATAGTGGGCTTGGTATTAGGGCAGCAGTAAGCTATGTATTTGGGGCAGCAGTGTAAACGGCGAATTATAATCTAGGCATTTACGTAGTCCTGTACAATCCAGAAGAGGGGCCTTCACTCTTGCTTACATCTGTGCTCCTTCCAAATACAGATTTATTCAGGAGTCTTTCAAGAACCTTTGGAAGGTCCTCTAAAGGTCCTTAAAAGGGTTGGCCACTTTGAGACCAATATTGAGAGACCAATATTATTGTTTGCATAATCAAAAGTTGTACAATTTTTCAATATACTCTTTGTATCAATTTCTCACAGTTTTCTAGATTTTTGCTTGCTTTCATTCACTCTGCTTGCTCCCAGTGGATAAATATCAGTCTGTGGTCATGTGATGAATATAGGTGCACAGCTGCTATGCTATTCCTGCATACATGAGCACAACATAGTACTAATACTCTTATTCTACATATTATTTGTGCACAAAGCACAGTACCACTAGTGTTGTACTGTATACTGTGTACTGCAATGTACCACATCCCTAATACTGTACACTATAAAAAATGACAATTGGCCCAAGCCCAGGCCTTAAAGAGTTAATGTGCTTTTGACTTTGCTTGATCAGTACTGAACCCACTTGTCTGGTCTGCAGGGTGATGATATCCTTGCAGACTGCTAGGTATTTTACCATTTTATGCTCATTGTATGGCAATGTAGCTTGGGCTATACTGCCATTTTTTAGTAGCAATACTGATTGACTTTAACTGCCAAGCTAGAACTGCTTGAGAGGAATACATTGGGATAGATTTACTAATGAAAATAAGCCATATTCCTCCAATAATGTCTGTCTATTATTCGTTTTAGGCATTTTTTTTGCAATGCTTGACAAGGAGTATATCTTCACGAAAAGTTAACAAATAAGTGGTATAAAGTTAAACTAGACAGTATAAAGATGTCACATTTATGAAGTCACATTTAAGAAGTCACATTTATTTTTACGCACAAACCTAGTGTTAAATAAATTAAAGTGTGACAAAAAGTGATAGTGTAGCCCAGAGTGTGGAGTTTTTATTCAGTAAGTCTAGTTTCACATGTCCATAAAAAATGGTCCATGGACGGGCCATGTTTTCCAGGATGAACTCGTCTGTATGAATTCAACCCACTGTATCATAGTGAGATATGATACATTGAGCTCCTGAACAGCTGGACTGCTATAGTACTGAGCCGACAGCTTTATATCAGTTCAGTACAGTAGCACTTAAGCTGGTTGGGAGCTCACTGCATTGTATCTCACTATGATGCACTGCAGTAATATTACATTGTTCCTTTTTATAGTAGAATGTGTATTTACTAGAAACACTGGGCATGTCTTTTTTTTTTTTTTTTTTTTTTTTTTTACTTGTACATCAAAGCATTAATAAAGAAATAAAATAAAACTTTGGCATTTAGCATTAAGACTGTCGCTACTTGTGTCCTGCCAATTGGTTGTACCAACTATCATTCAAGCGTGTCATAATAAACTAACAGTGCTTTAGACATTCTTTATTTCTTAGTATACACACCAAAGTCCCAAAGTGTTAGTCTCAGAAACTGTAGCTGTGAAGTATGGGAAAGACACAATTTTGACAAGATGATGAGAACTCCATTCGCTGGATACTTAAATGCTACTTTTATTCAGCTGATGGCATCTGCTCCGTACTGCTATCAGTTTCCCTCCAGAATACAAAACACCAATATTGATCAGAACTTTGTTGCATACCATTGCTTATCCATAGTAATATTTCATTTAAGAAACTTAACAATGAAGCTCACAGTGCTATTGCCATGGCTATGAATTTTAGTTATTTTTCTGACATCCACTATAAATGTAGTCCACGACTTAAAAGATCTGACTTTTTTAAGAAGTATGATTTAGACATTTTTCTTTCAAGGTTCCAAAAGTTTTGGTGAATTTCTCAGTATTTGCATATGAATCATATATTACCAGAGTGAATGTGATGACTAACACTCTTGGCACAAAGTTGCAAGATGTAATAAAGGAAATCTTTTCCTATTGTATATTAGGTGCAACCAACATAATTCTAGAAGCAGAACGGAAACATCAATATCGGAAGCTGACAGGTCATTAGGTGCTGAAGAACAGATTACAGTATTAACATTTTGATTTTCCCAACTACTAAACTACACATTTTTTTCCTTGCGGAAGACATAGAGAGAGTGATGTACCTTCAAGGAGACTAGTCGCAATCATTAGGCTGAAAAAAAATCTAGTCCATCAAGTGCAGTCATTCACTTCCCTCGGCTCTTTGTACAACAAAAAAAAAGAAAGAAAAAGAACAACTAAAGCAGGAAAAAAGAAATCTTATAATAACATCCAGATTGCATAAAGATAATACCTTTATAATTCTAAAATTGTCTATTTTACATATATCACAATAACACTGAACAAAATATTTTAAAATGAATTTCCACCTTTTGTTTTTATGCTGTTTTTGATCAAACTTTCATTTAATTTCTCATTATATCTTTATATTGATCAGAGCTCATTTTTTTTTAATACAAAGTTCCGAATTTGCTGAAAAAACAGTAAGGACAAGCTTATGACCATGCAGCAAATCATATTATTACTGAGTTCAATATATTAAGAGTATGCAGTATACTCCTAGGCTCCCTGGACCATAATATTATAACTAAATCTGTGTCTATGTAGAGGATTGGGATCTCTGAGAAATGGAGTTGTGATGCATACAAACAATATATTAAGAAATTAACCAGCACCAAGGCTAGAAAACAAAACCCTGAAAGAAAAATGGGAAAATGAGATCACTCATAGTTCCCTGCACCTAATGTGCTTCCTCCTGTAGGAAGAAAAGGTTTATTTTGAGCAACTGAATACTGAGCTAAATAGCGAGAGAGAGTGGGCTAAGTCTCTGCCCAATACACTAGGCTTTGAAAATAAAGGCAAATACTTGAGGCAGGTGTTGGAGAGATTTAATGCTTATATTAAAGAACGCAAGCATTACTAGTTTCAGAGATACTTGACTGAACTCAGTGAAAGGAGGGCGTATCAGGTGTTTATATATCAGGGATAGCCTCGGGAGTCTGAACCCTCATTTTAGGAGGGTGTACCACTGATTCTGAACGGCTAAACGGGACACAGGCGGATGAATTCAGTGTTAGATTCTGTAATAGGGGTTCCACTAGACCCAGGAGAGGGGATGAGGCAGGACAGGTCCTAAATCAGATTTCTTAGGACAAAACCCTCCAATATCGAAATATCTGCTGAGAGGATAGAAACATGAGGTCCTTTGAGAATGGCCTCCAGATCATTAATCTATCACAGCATAATTTCTCTGATGCAGAGCTATCATTGCTGGGGAGAGGTCTGTCATTCGTACCAACAGTCAAATATGATTCATTTACGTGGGTCAAGGATATCTAATTATTTGTGCGCAAACTCAAGTGCTTTACATTTTTCAAAAAATTAAACAGAGATAGATGGCAGGAGATAGGACTATAGGAATCGGAATGGGAGGGACTAAATGTACTTCAGATATTATGGGAAGAATCATCATGGAAATCCAGTCAGGGTCCCTTTACTGACTTGAGATTAGCCAGTAGGAGACAACTTCCTTTGGGTGATTTTACTCATATCAATTTATTTGTTAATTTATGGCCGAGGAGTTGTAAGGGCTAGAGAATGGCCGACCAATGAATTTGGATACTGCTTCTGTCCCTTTAGAAGGATAGAAATGTGATCATAAAGCCATCAGATAAAGGGGGGGGAACATTATGGTTCTTATATAACGATCACTGTATAGAGATCTGTAATAACATCCTGATGGATGAACAATGCTATAGATCGATCACAGGAAATGTCACTAAAAGTTTTAAGCAGGAACTTAGAGGCTAATACTGCCAAACTTAATGATAAAAAGGAATTATCTTTTCAACGAGAGCATCCTTTCACATTCTACCTAAGATACACCCACTTACGGGCCATCCCCTAGTGACTCATATCAACAGTCTCAAGATAGTGTTCAAGTAGACTATTGTTTTATGTAAGGGACACTACTGACATGCTCATTATAATCGAGGGGGTAACTCTGGAGAATGAAGTCTTCCTTGCCAGCTTGGATGTCAAGGCACTTTATTCCTCGATCCCACTATATCAATAATCTCAGCCTTCATTTCACATCTGAGATTCATGCTTCCACCTTAACCTTTCTGGAGTTTAGGTTAACTAAACTGCTGGATTGTAGTCTGGTTACCTTGGTCCATAGGAAGAAGACTGCTAACAATAGTTTCCTGCAATGGGGTAGCTCCCAGCCTTCTCAACTTAAATGCGGGATTCCTACTGGGCAATTTTCATTTGTTCGGAGTAATTGTTTGCCAGTAATTGATTTTGAGTGACAATCCCATGATCTATCAATGTAGATCAGGGGCTTTCCCACAGAGGTTGTTATCAGCATGCAAAATCCACTAATAAATACTCCCTTTTTGTGCCACGGGTGAAACTGTCTGATACACAGACTATGCGGGTTATTGGCACCTATCACTCTAGGGATTATAATGTTAGAAAAATCCTTATATGTCATTGGAAGATCCTTCTGGCAGATCCTGATCTTAGGGAGAAACTCTAAAATCGCACGCAGATCACCTACCGAAGTGGTAGAAATCTGCGGGATCTCCTGATCCATAGTTACTTTGAACCTCTACCTGAACCAAACACTTGGTCGGGGAGACAGCCGATGGGGACAAACAAATGTGGTAGATGCAGAGCTTGTGAATTCATCAATCAGGGCAAGAATTTTAGGAGTGTCTCTATAGGGCAACTCTTTAGATGCAAGGAAGAACAACCGCTTAGGCTCAATGATCAGATCGATTTTTCATGTTATATTTAACCATCCACTGAAGCTTCAATTTATACCCTTACTTGGCTTATTACCACTTTGGATAGTCCCCACTAACACCTCTTGGTGTTATGACATGAAGCTCTATATACAGTGGGTACGGAAAGTATTCAGACCTCTTTAAATTTTTCACTCTTTTTTTCATTGCAGCCATTTGCTAAAAGCAAAAAAGTTCATTTTATTTCTCATTAATGTACACTCAGCACCCCATCTTGACAGAAAAAAACAGAAATGTAGATATTTTTGCAAATTTATTAAAAAAGAAAAACTGAAATATCACATGGTCATATGTATTCAGACCCTTTGCTGTTACACTCATATTTAACTCACATGGTGTCCATTTCCTTCTGATCCTCCTTGAGATGGTTCTACTCCTTCATTGGAGTCCAGCTGTGTTTAATTAAACTGATTGGACTTGATTAGGAAAGGCACACACCTGTCCATATAAGCTCTCACAGCTAACAGTGCATGTCAGAGCAAATGAGAATCATGAGGTCAAAGGAACTGCCCAAGGAGCTCAGAGACAGAATTGTGGCAAGACACAGATCTGGCCAAGGTTACAAAAGAATTTCTGCAGCACTCAAGGTTCCTAAGAGCACAGTGGCCTCCATAATCCTTAAATGGAAGAAGTTTGGGACGACCAGAACTCTTCCTAGACCTGGCCGTCCAGGCAAATCGTGCGAGAAGAGCCTTGGTGAGAGAGGCAAAGAAGAACCCAAAGATCGCTGTGCCTGAGCTCCAGAGATGCAGTAGGGAGATGGGAGAAAGTTCCACAAAGTCAACTATCACTGCAGCCCTCCACCAGTCGGGGCTTTATGGCAGAGTGGCCAGAAGGAAGCCTCTCCTCAGTGCAAGACATATGAAAGCCCGCATAGAGTTTGCCAAAAAACACATGAAGGACTCCCAGACTATGCGAAATAAAATTCTCTGGTCTGATGAGATGAAGATTGAACTTTTGGCGTTAATTCTAAGCGGTATGTGTGGAGAAAACCAGGAACTGCTCATCACCTGCCCAATACAATCCCAACAGTAAAACATGGTGGTGGCAGCATCATGCTATGGGGGGGGGGGGGTTTCAGCTGCAGGGACAGGACGACTGGTTGCAATTGAAGGAAAGATGATTGCGTTCAAGTACAGAGATATCATGGAAGAAAACCTCTACCAAAGTGTTCTGGACCTCAGACTGGACCAAAGTTTCACCTTCCAACAAGACAATGACCCTAAGCACACAGCTAGCATAACAAAGGAGTATCTTCGGAACAACTCTGTGACCGTTCTTGACTGACCCAGCCAGAGCCCTGACCTCAACCCAATTGAGCATCTCTGGAGAGACCTGAAAATGGCTGTCCACCAACGTTCACCATCCAACCTGACGGAACTGGAGAGGATCTGCAAGGAAGAATGGCAGCGTATCTCCAAATCCAGATGTGATAAACTTGTTGCATCATTCCCAAGAAGACTCATGGCTGTACTAGCTCAAAAGGGTGCTTCTACTCAATACTGAGCTTTAAACAGAACCCTGAGACTCTCACAGAGCAGGTGCATTTATACGGAGACTTGATTACACACAGGTGGATTATATTTATCATCATCAGTCATTTAGGACAACATTGGATCATTCAGAGATCCTCACTGAACTTCTGGAGTGAGTTTGCTGCACTGAAAGTAAAGGGGCCGAATAATATTGCACGCCCCACTTTTCAGTTTTTTATTTTTTACAAAAGTTTAAAATAACCAATAACTTTCATTCCACTTCACAATTGTGTCCCACTTGTTGTTGATTCTTCACCAAAAAATTAAAATTTTATATCTTTATGTTTGAAGCCTGAAATGTGGCAAAAGGTTGAAAAGTTCAAGGGGGCCGAATACTTTCGCAAGGCACTGTATTAAAGGATTTGCACTCAAAAGACAGGACAAAATTCAAGAGGTCCTGCAAAAGGTTATGCTGGCGTAGATTAAAAAAATCATTGGATCAGAAGAATCAGTTAGGAAGTCTGTCTTTTATTTAGGTTGAACACTCTAAACAGACAACATGTTTTGACATTGGATCAATGTCTTCAGTTTAATAAGAACTATGCTTCAGGTTGCTTGTCTTTCATCAGTGCTTACGTTCTCATTGGCCTGATGAAGACATTGATCCAATGTCAAGACAGGTTCTCTGTTTAGTCTGTTTAGCCTAAATAGAAAACAAACTTCTTAACTGATTTTCCCACTCACTATTTTTTGGCTTTTCGTTTGCTCCACCAAAGACCTCCTGTCCTCTTTTCCCTGCACATTCACATACTAGCCTCTACATTTCCTGGCTCAGGAGTGGGCTGTAGTAGATTTATCTACACACCTCCCACAGAGTTGTGCCAACCCTTCCAGGTTAGCACAATTACTTTTGAGGGACCCACGCATAACACCACCATCATCCTGAGGATGATCTGCACTATGGAGCACTTCTCTTTTTTCCTTTCTAGAGCATTCAACCCATGCTAAAGGATTTTTCCAGCTTTCAAAATAGTTATTTATTGCTCCAATTAATTTAACATGAAAATTGGAGTCACTTACTGTATATTGTCTTGATTACAATCCTCCAACCATGTGTAAATTCTATGCAGATATGTGAGTCTCAATGAAAACGGATAATCAAACCAACAAAAACACTATGTAGTCTGGTCCTGCAGTCATGACTCCTTTTATCTGTCCCCTACTTCTTTCGAACATGAATTGAGTAGATTACCAAGGTAGTATGTTCTTATGAGTGGAGGTCATATGGCCATAAGTACATAAACGTATATCTTCTAGCGCTAACATTACAACTGAAGGACAAGTAAAATATTTGCTAAAGTTAGATGGAGACAAGGCAAATATTAGTAAATGGCATTCTTTTTCCATTTAACATTTATAGAATGATATTAAAAAGCCACTTTAATTTGAAAACAACAATATATAACATTATATAATATATAAAAAAAATAATAATACTTATTTAAAAGAGGAAATATGTCATTTTACAATTGTACTGTTGAAATAAAATACAAGTGAGACATCAATCTCTTCGAATCGTACAGTTATACATTGTACATGGATGGTACATACCTTGACAATTGGATCAGTTAATGGAGGGTTGTAAACAGAATGGATACAAATTGGATAATACAGTACATTACAATTATACATGTGATTTACTAAAATGGGCAAGAATTAAATTTGTGATAGAGACAGACGGAGTGGAAAGATAATTTAGTTTGCTTTATAATCTAGGTATCTGTGGATATTGAATTCTCATAAACATATCTCATAAACAAAGTCGGGCTATGGAGTCAATTCAGGACTTGCCAATTAAATTATAGCTCGCTTGTTCCATTACTCTGCTCCACTTAAAAAGAAACGATTCTTTACCTTGGATATTGAGCTTTTCCAGGCATATTCTAGGTGGTTGTTTGGCTTCTATATAGACAGGATCTCTCCAGCATGAGACTAGAGGTGTTTTAGGGTTGTGGATAGGCATTTCCAGAAGTAAGGTATTAGGCCAAATATCATATGCTAATTCTGAGAACATCTCATAATTGAGAGTCCTGCTATGTGGTTTGGACATCCCCTTTGATAAAAAAAAAACAAAACAGATACATAAAGGATGAAGGTTTGCAAATGCATAATATGAAAAATAATGTAGAGTCTATGCAGTATAGTACTGTAGGCAGAATGATAAGCTACCACATTGATAGCATAGGTTGTCTTTCATCATTGCACACTCATGGGGTGATGCAGAGGCACTAGATACCTGCAGATCATCTGCTTTCTTTATCTATGCCAGGCTAATGATGGCTTTTAAATAACTTTGCAAATAAAGAACAAATCAGAAACTATAATTTCATGCTTGGAAAACAAATATATTCTCGGAAATAGGAATAGACAAAAAAGATAGGAAATGCACATTAAAGTAATACTGTAATAATCTCAATTTACAGATATGCGGGGAAGTTTCTTTATAGTATGGCACAGGATAGAAAGGCAACAAAGGCATGTGTGCTAGATTATTTTCTGCCATCCTTTCAAAGCTTTTTTTATATTAGATAAAACATAATTTCTTTTATATAAAGGCGAGTTTGGATAATTAAAGGCAAATCTGCTTTTACTCAATGAAAAATTGATCATCACCTACTGACCCCTATAATGATCCAGTTAATGCCAGCATCATTTTCCATTATACAACATTCTTATTTAGATCTATTATGTCTATTACTTATGGTCAGTGTATTTTGAAATAATAAGTATAACTTCTTTTGTTACAGTCATGTCACTGGTACAGGGCAGGTTAAATGTTATGTAAAGTAAAGAGTACAGGCTAGAAGTATTTCACATTCATTATGTTGTGGTGTAAGGCTACGTAAAGTGACTCAACTGTATGGATAAATACTATATACAGTAGCAATTTTTCATAAATACATTAATAACTTTGTCCCATTTTGTTATTAGACCAATTTAATTGAGGGAAAATAAATATATACTATATTACTTTGAGACATCATGCACAGCAAAGTCATTTGTACAAAGTTAAAAGTATGTGCACAGCACGGTGTCTCAGTGGCGCAGCGCTGGAGTCCTGTGTTCAAATCCTGCCAAGGGCAACATCTGCAAGGAGTTTGTACGTTCTCTCCGTGTTTGCGTGGGTTTCCTCCGGGTACTCTGGTTTCCTCCCAAAGACATACTGATAGGAAAATGTAGATTGTGAGCCCTATATGGGACAGTGACTGACAATGTCTGTAAAGTGGTAAAGTGCTGCGGAATATGATGGTGCTATACAAGTAAGCAAAAAAAAAAAAAAAAAAAAAAAAAAGTAGCGTTGGGCAAAACTCACAAGGTAGTTTTGTTTGCCAGGTTTATTACGAATTTTCCCAAAATTTTGGGCTTGGCAGAACCCAAAATTTTTGAGGTTCACCACCAGCAAACCACTGAATCTAAAATTCAGCCTAAAGAATTTCTTGTTTCCTTGCCAAATATGCCTGTCTTTTATACAATCAACAACAAAGACTTTTTAATTCACTTTAGGGTGTGTGTTCAGTCAAATTTTATTCCTTATATTATTAAAAGTTATGTTTTATGTATAAAATGTTATCAAAAGAGACCCTCTTAACTTTCTAGCTGCAATATACAAAATTGAGTCTCATTTATAACTCTATAGATCTTTGAATACAGATTTTTCTAATTGAGCTGGTTAAGAACCAGCAGTGCCGGCAGCTACCCAGCATCCAGACATCATGTGAATTCGCAGGACTTACTGAATTTTACACTAAGCGACCAATGAGCAGATCACTCATTTTACATCAATCAGGAAGTGGTAATAAACCACTTCTGCCTTCTCTATGGGTAGTCTGACTGCATCCTTTCCTCTTGATCTCCGTACAGCTGCAGACTCTGGAATGTTAAGAACCTCTTTGAAAAGTTACATGCTGATGAGCAGGACATTAAGTCATCTGTGGGCAACTATCATACAAGCACCTACATGAAATCATCATGTCTCTTGGATGATTAAGGGGTTTATTCAGGTGGGCTTTTCAAAATATACATATGTGACTTGAAATGATGTATAGGCTTGAGATGAAGACAAATCCTCTCTCTTAGTTCTTACCCATGGATTACATATGTCAAGTCACTCTTTTTATTGTTGCAATGGGAAGATCACAAATCTTAACTTACACTTGCTTCAAATTTGAAAAGTCCATGAGTGTTTCTATCAATTCTTCCACTGTGAAAAGACATATCAAAGATAAGAATGTGAAAGGATATTGATAACGAAAAATAATCATTATAGTCTTTAGTAATAATCAATTGCTAATATATTGTATTCTCATGGCATATATGTACAGCATGGCCAAAAGTTGGAATGCACAAATATTATATTTTCACATAATCCGCCGCCCCCGGGTTGGGTGAGGCCACAGAAAAGCACTGAGACGAAGCAAGACAGTAGAAGGTTAGAGCGTCAGGGCCCCGGCCTGCTCTTGAGGCTCTCCATCAACTTCTGGACCAAACGCGAAGCAGCCCGCAGAACAAGCTTATTGCTGAATTTGGTTGGTTTCCGCTCCCCCCCCCCTGTTCCACAACGAAGATTACTCCCCCCCCCCCCCAACCCCCCACCAAACCCCCGAACGATGAGCAAAAAAACACCAAACCCAACCACATAATGAGACGCAAGAAAAAACAAAAAACAAACAACCCACCCCAAACCAGCAAAAACACCACCCACAATGGAGCAAAGAAACGAGAGGGCCAGGCAAAAAATGTGTTTGGGGGAAACGCTTGAAGAAGTGAAGCGAACCTTCACGGAGAAGCATGCCAAACTGAAGAGTTTTGTAAAAAAATATCTCAAAACTG
Source organism: Leptodactylus fallax (assembly GCA_947044405.1). NCBI lineage: Eukaryota > Metazoa > Chordata > Amphibia > Anura > Leptodactylidae > Leptodactylus > Leptodactylus fallax. Next base: position 224,700 of record CAMRHE010000643.1, read on the forward strand.
GCCTGTATACTGCTAATTCCTATATTACAGACTCTTTCACACGTGGCCTTGTTACTATGTTCCATTCAAGAATATTCACCTATGGGCTAATTAATTAGAACCTGCCAAGTTCAGAAACCTTTAGTGAAGGTTTACATTTTGGAAATATTAGCCAAAATTTTAGATAAGCACTGCCTTGGAGAGAGACAAGTCTTATTGTTTAGACCACATAATGCTTTTTTAGAGTTAACTACACATGTTAACTGTATATTTTACATGTACAATTATGTTAATTCTCCTATGAAGGTAACATTGATTGTAAGAGGAAATTCTAATGGCTGGTTGCCAGAAATTTGACTTAAGAACCCATGTTTTCAGGACATGAGCTAGGGAGAAACCTCGCTCTTCAGAGAGCCTTGTTGGCCATGTTTTATCTGTTTAATTTATTTATTAGATTATCTCTATCTTCAAATTTATACTTGCTGTAACCTTATTTCTAAATAAACTTTTATTTGCTTTTATCCACTTGAAAATTTTTTTTATAACAATGTGTAAAGAAGCAAATCGTGAGAAAAAAATAGACAAAAAAATAAGACTACTTGTCCTAAGCCAAGATGAGGCGTAAAGCATTATGGATTGATAAGTCTTAAAGGAGATCTCCCAAAATTAACATTTATCACCTATCCACAGAATTAGCAATAAGTATCTTATTACACAGGACCCCCTGCTGAGGTCCCCACCAATCACTCTGGGGTATCAAACCCACATTTCTTCTTACTGTGCAGCTGCAGTAAAGTTAAGATTGAATGGAGCAGTGTTCATCCATGCACCTTGCTGCTCCAATCGGTATCTAAGGGCATATTCACGCCCACTGCTCTATTTAAACTCCTCCTCACTGTGGTTGTGTGGTCAAAAAAGAAAAGCAGTTAAAGCAGCGAAGCTCTTTTCAAGCTATCTCTACTATCAACCATATCCTTTTTTCTAACTCCTATCTCCTCTGTATACTATTATGTTCAAATATACTGTTCCATTTTCTATGTGCAAAATTAACATTATTCATTTGCCAAATTGCTGTTATCTAAGATTACCTGTTATCTAAGATTACTGATGAAAAAACATAAACTCATTGTTTTGCTTTATAGCAATTATGACACATTGATTTCCTGCTAAATAAACATTCTCCTCTTGAATTCATCTTGAATGTTACAGAAAGGTTAATTTTGTCTTCAGTTTTGCTAAAAGCTTTTTCTCTTTTACAGAAAATCAGTGTAAATGTTCTGGATTCCTGTTTTCCTAAATGCTCCCCATGGTTAAAATGTAACTCCCAATTTTAAATTTTTTTTGCTATTGTGTTGGGGGGGGGGGAGGGCGTTGTGACCATTTTTGTAATTTATTTACACTATCTAACTTCTTTTTTATATAATGTATAATCTTCCTTTTTATGTAATATAATTATTGTATCTAACTTCGTTTTTATTATAAAACAGGCTGTAACATTCTGGAATTTTAACTTAATATGCATCAGTTCATACTGCATATAAAATCACATTCCCAACTGTGTTTTTAACTAGTGATATCTCAAATTCTTTTACAGCTAGTACTTCAATCTTGGCAGCATATGAAAGCTAAGAATCTTAGCTTTCTTACGAAACCAGAACCATCTAGGTGGTATAGAACCGAAGATACAGCCATTTGAAGTGATTATCCCCCTTTGGTAAATGCTTCAGCTCTACATACTACATTCAATACAGGTGTACGGACAGGGACACCTTTGCTAATGGGAACTTTACAACCTGTTTTCTATTAAAAGTAAGTTTGATGGATTAATAAAGTATATCACAAAAGATATTTACCACCCCCCAAACACAATAGCAAACAATAAAAAAAATAATTTGGGAGTTACAATTTAAGCACTTTTGTTCTGTATTGAATACTTGTTGAACTTTGTTACATTGCAACTTTTTTTTTTTATTGGTAGTTTTTGGTACCATGTAGTTTTTTATGTTAACAGTATTACAGTACATGTAAAATGGTAACTAATTAGGTAATATTCACATAAAGAATAACTTGTATTTATCTGCGCAGAAAAGGAGCTTACCATATGTATGGTCAACAATGTTCCCGTTCTCTTTAATCTACAGTTTTTCACCAGAGCAATAGTTTGCACTCCACAGCTTTTAGATGCCAATGTCTATAGTCAGCTATTGCAGGCCAATTTATCATCAGCTTTTTATTAATTATTATTATAAATTAATTTAGCTTACTTAGATACCGCCATCATATTCTGCAGCGCTTTACAGGCATTGTCAGTCACTGTCCCATATAGGGCTCACAATCTACATTCCCTATCAGTATGTCTTTAGAGTGTGGGAGGAAACTGGAGTACCTGAAGGAAACCCAAGTAAACACAGGGAGGACAAGCAAACTCCTTGCAGATGTTGTCCTTGGCAGGATTCAAACCTATGACTCCAGTGCTGCAAGACTGCAGTGCTGCCCTTTTTATAGAAATATATAGAAAAATAATTCTATTCAAGCTCTTTCCTTGTTCTTTTTATTAACCTTCTGCTATGTCCCTGTCATATTTAGTCTAATCTATTCCTTAAATGGATTTACCTGGATTTTTTTTTAGGCTCAATGAGGGTTGTAAGGTAAAGCTGCAAAATAACTATTACTCACTTGGTAAATCTCCTACTGCTTCATTGCCACCAGCGGCAGTGATGATGTGCCAACGATGGTCATGTGACCACTGCAGTCAATCACTGGCCTAAGTGGCTATCTGCTAACCATATTAGCATCACAAGTTGTCATGTACTGCATTAGTCATATGCAGGACAGCTGGAAAAAACTGGTTGGACCACCAGGGCTGAGGTAATGGTGGATTTACCTGGTGGTTAGTAATAGTAATTTCGTCTGTCACATTATCTGTTATGAGTTATTTAAAAATAAAAACCTTTAAGTGAAATTTTAAGTACCAGAAGCTTGTTAACTAGTGCTCATGAACGGGCATGGTAAGAATAACACTGAAAGGAAACAAGGGTTGCAAACCAGTTTTCTCCAGATTCAGATAAATTAAAAATAGAAAAAATCTCTGTGCAATAATAAAATATTAAAGAAGAAAAGAAAGAAAATTATTCCCCTTATTAAAAATTAAAGATGTGGCCACCCTTAAAGGGAGGCTGGAACTAGAACACAGCATATCAACCCAGCCTGCAGATAGATAGATTGTCAATGGGCGCCTCTGTTGTCCAGATAGTGCCTCTTTTGTCATCATGCAAATATGCTCCTTGGGGTAATGAGGGTACTGCCATTGTTCCAAAGAGGTAAGCAGCAACAGCCTCATCACTCCAAAGAACTAATTTGTAGATTGACAAAAATGGCAATGTCTCTGCTAAGGGTTAATATTTTGGGTTCTGGTGACAGACTCCCTTTTAACTGAGCTCAAATATGGTTAAAAGACTCTAATTTCTAATGAAACCAATTCAATATTACAACATGTTAAGAAAGACCTCGCCAGGCTACAATACACAACACAATCACCGGGTGGTCACTCATACTTGAATATAGCATATTACTTTGTGATACAATTTGACAAAATCATCTTCTCTTGAAAAGCTGGATGTATCCAGTCAAGTGGAAAGGTAAGAAATGATACATCTGTATAAAATCTATTTAGAGACCATTGGAGATTGGAACTGTATTGGTACTGTATTAGTTGACATTTTTTCTCAGGTAGATATGAAGATTTTTTTTTTTTTTTTTAAAGTACTTACCCCAATTCAGGTGTCTCCTATTCAGATATCTTATTTTATAGCTGGTGCACTAGTTCCTGATCTTTCAACATATATAATATACAACCTGAGTCAATGTATAACATATTTTATTTAAGGCTCACATTTATCCAACACATATTATTACCCATGTAACTACATTTAACTAATGCACAATAGTTCTATTCATAGTCTATGAAACTAACGAACAAGAGCTCTACTTGGCTAGCTCTTACTGTCACATAGACTTTGAATAAAGCGGTAGCTTGCATGTGCAGTCATATTAACCCTATTCTTGTGACTGGTGGTGGTCCCAGCAGCGAGACTCCCAGCAATCAGACACATCACTTATCCTGTGGGTTGATTTTGGACCAACCCCTTTAAATGTAACAATACTATTTATGGATGAGAAAATTTATACAATTTTTTTATGATAACAAAATTGCATTGGAAAAATGTTATGCCATTAAAAAAATATCAATGTAAACAAAAAACATATCCTTATCTAAATGTAGACAAGCCTTTTACTTGATGTACAATTTGCTAAAATTAAATTACAGTATTATGATGATGAGACTGAATAGTGGACCATAACGTCCAGAATTTACATCATAGGAGTCTGCAAGTATAAATTTGTATGGGCGGTAACTATGAGGTGCCGCCCCGGAATTATAGACGTGCTACTGGTGCGTGCGCAAACCAAAAGCTCAAAAGTGTGCAGTGGCCTCTAGCAGATGCCGAATCCCTACTTGGCATTGATAACACTACAAGGAGATAATATCTCAATGTTTTTGTATTCTAATCATTTTTATGGACTATTTATTTCCCCATATGTATTTCAAGTATTGTTGTACCTTCCATGAGCATTTAGACATGTTATAAGCTCTACTTTAGACTCCCTTAGTGGAGTTACCTTTTTTATCCTTTTACCTATATAACTTTTGTAATTGTGGCCAGTCAATAGCACTTGGATGCAAAGAGTTGGAGTTTCTGGGGGGCTGAAATGTTCTCTTTAACCACTTCTAGATATGTCCTTGTTGGGTTAAGCAGCTACATGATTTCAGAAGCAGGGTGCTGGCTGTTACTACTGGTACACAGCGATCGGGAAGGCAGGGGCAGTAATGAACTCAATAAGCGCTGTGTGCACAGCTAGGGGAGCCACCATAGTGTCACTCCACTTCAATACTGTGGGCATAAGATCCGTTGAGGGCCTGGAACTGCGTGAAGTATTATATATCAGCAAAAAAAGATGCAAAACTTATTTGAATAACCTAAGGGGAAAAATGTTAAGTGTTATAGCACTCAAAACAACATGTAAAATCCCCAAAATGTGTCATGTCCTGAACCTGGGAAAATGGCCCAGTTCTGGAATGGTTAAGTCATGGTGCATGGTATTGCATGGTATAATGCATGGTATTAAAATGTTTGTGCTCACATAATAGAGTATAACATTGTGAACACTGCTAGAATCTAACTCATATATTCACAAATTTTCATTACATCTGCTGTCTTTTCCCCATTGTTGCTTACATGCATAGATCTTTTGTGGCTATAGATACATCTGGCCCTAGTTTCCAGAATTGACTAGTCAGCTGTTGTGATTAAGACCCTCAAATCAATCTGCACAGGATCACAACGTACAGTGGCTTGCAAAAGTATTCATACCCCTTGAACTTTTTCACATTTTGTTACCTTACAACCACAAACTTAAATTTATTTTATTGAGATTTTAAGTGAAAGACCAACACAATGCAGCAGATAATTGTGAATTGGAAGGAAAATGATACATGGTTTTCAAAATCTGAATCAAATAAAAATATAAAAAGTGTTACGTGCAAAAGTATTCAGCCCCCTGTACTCTGATACTCCCAAATAAAGGTTCTTGTATAACACCATGTCTGATGAAGGGAGCTAGACTTCCGAAAGCTTACTAATCAAATATACTCAGTTAGCCTCTAAAAGGTATCGCCTGATTTCTTCACTCTTCCACTCCTAAATAAAATTCAGTGCAATCAATTGTCTTTAGAAGTCCATTAGTTAATAGAGTCCAGCTGTGTGTAATTTAGTCTCAGTATAAATACACCTGTTCTGTGAAGGCCTTGTTAGAGAACACTAGTGAAGACCAAGGAACTCACCAGACAGGTCAGAGATAAAGTTGTGAAGAATTTTAAAGCAGGGTTAGGTAGGTTAGGTTATAAAAACATATCCCAAGCATTGAGCGTCCCAAGGAGCACTGTTCAATCCATCAAACCTACCAAGACATGGTCATCTACCTAAACTAACAGATCGAGGAAGGTGAGTACTGATCAGAGAATCAGCCAAGAGGCCCATGGTCACTCTGGAGGAGCTGCAGAAATCCACAGCTCAGATGGGAGAATCTGTCCACAGGACAACTATAAGTCATGCACTCCACAAATCTGGCCTTTATGGAAGAGTGGAAAAAAGAAAATCATTTATGAAAGAAAGACATAAGAAGTGCCGTTTGCAAAATGAAAAAATGTTAAAATGTTTTGTTTTATGTTTTCAACTGATTTCCTCTTTGTAACCTTAGTTGTGGTATATGAGTTCCCCGGGTCTGGTAAAAACTCTGTGTGAATGTTCTATTACTGCTTCTTATTTCTTTCTTTCCTCATTAGGCTGGCCACCTAATGCTCTATTTTTCTACTCTTTCTGGTCTTGTCAACTGGGAACAATGTACCAAAACTAAGGAAATGCTCACAACAATTTGTGTTATTAAAGAAGTGTTTTTATTTACTTACCTGCAGTAGTGGAGCTATAGTAGGGTGTGTCTGCCCTGACCTTATAAGAGGCAAGTCTGCAGCAACTCCAGTGTTTTATAGAGAAAACTGCATAGGGTTATGGGAAATGTCTATGGTATAAAATGATTCCATTAGACAGCAAGCTGGGTTGTTGGTGGAGTTGACATAATAGAAAATCTGTGGGACTACAGCAGCCTGAAAGGTCTAATTTGTTTTTTTTGGAAAATCCCATGCTTCACAGGGACACAGCAAACATATGGAAGAAGGTACTCTGGTGAGATGAGATCAAACTTGAACTTTTTGGCCTAAATGCAAAGCGCTAATGTGTGGCAGAAAAGTAACACTGCTCATCACCCTGAACACACCATCCCCACTGTGAAACATGGTGGTGGCAGCATCATGCTGTGGGGAGGCTTTTCTTCAGCAGGGACAGAGAAACTGGTCAGAGTTGATGGGAAGATGGATGGAGCTAAATACAGGGCATTCCTGGTAGAAAACCTGTTGGAGGCTGCAAAAGAGTTGAGACTGGGAAGGACATTCACCTTCCAGCAAGACAATGACCCTAAACATACTGCCAGAGCTACAGTGGAATGGTTTACATCAAAGAATATTCATGTGTTAGAATGGCCCAGTCAAAGTCCAGACCTAAATCCCATTGAGCATCTATGGCAAGACATGAAAATTGCTGTTCACAGACGCTCTCCATCCAGTCTGGCTGAGCTTGAGCTATTTTGCAAAGAAGAATGGGCAAAGATCTCAGTCTCTAGATGTGCAAAGCTGGTAGAGACATACCCTCACCTTGCCTGCAAAAAAGGTGCATGACCTGCAAGCACATCCACACCGCTGACAGTGTACCTATCCCACAGTCACAACAGGTGCACAGAATTAGGGGGACATTTTCCTGCAGGTCTTTCAATGTGGTATATCTCATAATGTGTGTGCAATGTCCCACCAAAGGCCTCTATGTGGGGGAACCAGGCCAGAGACTTAGCGCATGAACTTACACAGATCCACCATTAATAACAGCAGAACAGATCTCCCAGTGGCCGCACATTTCTCCGGAGAAGACCACTCTATTGAAGATTTGCGGGTTGTGGTTTTAATGGGCCATTTTAAGATGCATAGAGAGAGAAAGGAATGGAAATACAAGCTAATGCAAACATTTCAAACTCTGCAAACTGGACTTAATATTCATGCCAGTTTCATGTCACACTATGTATGAACTGTGAGGGTCACAAATCATCACCTGATTACAAACAGATAACAGATCCTTCTGTCATGCCCCACAAATTTTCCAGACTGTTTATTTCCTGACCTGTTGTAAATAACTTCTCTACGTACATTGCATTTTGTTATTCCAAGATCCTTTTGAAGATCCATGTCTGGTGTGTGTATAAATAGTGTGAATTTTCAGTTTGTAGTATTACACCATGTCTGAAGAAGAGAGCTAGCACTCTGGAAAGCTTACTATCAAATATACTCAGTTAGCCTCTAAAAGGTATCGCCTGATTTTTTCCACTACTTTCTATGGCTAACATGGTACACAATTATACTACATGCCCCAAAAGACTTGCAGCTGTAATTGCAGCGAAATGTGGCTCTACAAAGTATTGATATAGGGGAGCTGAACAATTTTGCACGTCACACTTTTCAGATTTTTATTTGATAAAAATTTTGAAAACCATGTATCATTTTCCTTCCACTTCACAATTATCTGCTACCTTGTGTTGGTTATCACTTAAAATCTCAATAAAATACATTTAAAGTTTGTGGTTGTAAGGTGACAAAATGTGAAAAAGTACAAGGGGTATGAATACTTTTGCAAGGCATTGTAAGTTGAATCATTAAAATAACTCACGCACTGCAAAATATTTTTATTAGTCTTTCAAGTTTATTATACCCGTATCTATGGTAATAAAACATAAGTTCACTTAGATAGAAATAGCTCTCATGAAAAACAATGCACAACAAATCTCATGATACTCACAGTGAAACAGAACATTACATTTCAGGTTGTTATTTCATATAGAGCTAGACTATGAAGTATCAAGTTCATGTGGGCTTATTTATGTTGGTTCAGCCATGTGGATTTATGACAGCGCAAAAGATAAATGATGTGACCGAATCATTTAACATTATCTTTCACTCTTGACCTACAGTAACCCTCATCCTACTTATACAACAAACTGAATTGCAATGAGCAGAAAAAACTAAGAATTGTTTAACTCCTTTGTTAGGCCCCCAGTTGTCATGGGAGCCCATCAGTAACCCACAAACCCATCAAGCTCTTTACATGCAGGAACTCAACTGTCAATCACATCTGGGCTTTTACTACTGATCGCAAGGGCACAGATCTTGCCCATATGATCATCATGATGTAACTAGATGTGGAGTCATTTATAAGGAAATCCATGATGTATAATTACACCTTAATGCCTTAAAGCATATCTAAACTTACAAACAACTTTTGACTTTCCGGCAGCATTTGTGCTACTAATGAATTTTCGGGTCCTTTCTGTGAATTCTTGCACTGAAATCCAGGTTTATTCCTCCTGTTTCTTTAGTAGCATTAAAAAATTCTCACTGTTCTGACAGGGAGTTCAGAGGAGTACTGGAGTAATACAGAGAAACCGAGGCTGGTTAGGGGTTACTTATACATCAGGCATTATTAAATATGGCTTTTGGAGTTATATGAAAGATAAGAAATATGAAACTGGATTTCAGGGAAATTATATCCTCATATTGTTCTTGGTAACAAAAATTCCCCTTACATAGGACCTACACACGTGGACAAAATTGTTGGTACCCCTCGTTTAATGAAAGAAAAACCCACAATGGTCACAGAAATAACTTAAAAAAGCCAGGCTGGAATTTGCCAAACTATTGTTGACAAGCCACAAAGCTTCTGGGAGAATGTCCTATGGACAGATGAGACAAAAATCTAAATTTTTGGCAAAGCACATCAGCTCTATGTTCACAGATGGAAAAATGAAGCATATCTTGAAAAGAACACTGTCCCTACTGTGAAACATGGAGGAGGCTCTGTTATGTTCTGGGGCTGCTTTGCTGCATCTGGCACAGGGTGTCTTGAATCTGTGCAGGGTACAATGCAATCTCAAGACTATCAGGGGATTTTAGAGAGAAATGTGCTGCCCAGTGTCAGAAAGCTTGGTCTCAGTCGCAGGTCATGGGTCTTGCAACAGGATAATAACCCAAAACACACAGCTAAGAATACCCAAGAATGGCTAAGAGGAAAACATTGGACTATTCTGAAGTGGCCTTCTATGAGCCCTGACCTAAATTCTATTGAGAATCTTTGTAATGAGCTGAAACATGCCATCTGGAAAAGGCACCCTTCAAACCCAAGACAACTGGAGCAGTTTGCTCATGAGGAGTGGGCCAAAATACCTGTTGAGAGGTGCAGAAGTCTCATTGACAGTTACAGGAATCGTTTGATAGCAGTGATTGCCTCAAAAGGTTGTGCGTCAAAATATTAAGTTAAGGGTACCATCATTTCTGTCCAGGCCTGTTTCATGAGTTTTCTTTTTTTTAAAAATTCTGTTGAAGCATGGTTGAAAAGCAATGTGTGACTTTTATTTGTTCATTTTTATAGAATTTTTATATATTATTACTTTTGTCAGATTCAAGTTATTTCTGTGACGATTGTGGGTTTTTCTTTGATTAAATGAGGGGTACCAACAATTTTGTCCACGTGTGTATATAATATAATGCAGAATCAAATACGATTTAGCTTTTAATTGTAAACTATGTAAGAAAAATTCAGATTTTTAGATGTTTTACAACTAAAAGTGAAATGGTATTTGATTTTGGGTATATTATATAAGTGCTATGTAATGGGAATTTTTGTTGCCAAGAGTAATATGAGGATATAATTGTTAACCTCGTGCATATGGGGATTTTGGGATTTCAGGGACAAAAACGGTTTTGGACTGAGGTTTCTTGGGCCCACCAGGAAAAATGATTCTTGGAGCTCACCCTTCAACAAGTACCCTTTAAATTTGGGTGTCTTTTGCTGGACCATTATTGTGTTAGAGCCTGAGCCCACTGGAGTATCCTCTGGTTCTCTGATGGGCCAGTCTGAAACTCTACAAAATTTATTAATGGCACAAATGGTAATCAATAGTTGTTTTTAGGTTAAATAGACTTTTTTATGGTATGTCTGGGTTTGTGAGTGTAAGGCTGGGACAGTAAAAAACACACTGCGGACACGTAGCAATTTCCAAAACCGTTGCGGTTTTGGAAATCGCAGCATGTCAATTACACCTACGGAAATGCTGGTGGTTTCCCTATAGGTATAATTGAAGCAGAAAGTCTGCAGAGGAAACCTCTGCGAACTTTCTGTCCAAAGCGCTGTGGGAAGAACCGCGATGCTTTGCCGCCACGGTTTTTCCTGCAGTGCTTTTTTGCTGCGAGACACCACGTGAAGTCTTAGCCTAAAGGAGACATTTAGGGATGTATTGCTTTTCATTTCATGACAGATATAACAATTCTCATTCTCAAACATGCATGTGTGTGGATTTAATAGGGGAAGAAAAACAGAGAGAAATACAGCAAAACACAGTGAAAAAGATGAGATAAAAAAGTAACGCATTTTCGCTGCATTGAATCTGTAAATTATCAGTTGAAAATTTGGGAAATTGATTTAAAGCTACCAACAGAACCTTGGGTGTGACTAGTAAGCAAAATGATAATGTTTTTTTTAACTCAAAATACAGTATGGTATAAGGAAGGGAACAGAATATAAATCCGGATTAATGTTTTAATATTCTGAAACAGCAAAAAGAACAGCATCAAAAATGAAGGCACAAGGACAAAGCAAAACACAATGCGCTCATTAGGAAAATAAGATAGGGACCGAGATCAGGAGGGAGTGAGAGAAATGTAAGATCAAGAAGTGATAAAGGGGAAAAAAAGTCAAGTGTGCTGCTTCCTCCAAGTAACTGTATTTTGCTTGATAGGTATTACATACTCTCTCATTAGGATCTCTTCTCTGGGTTCCCCCGTCTAAGATATTCTTATGATGTATCCTGTTTAATTATCTTCTATATATATCCTTAATGATTTTCTATCTTGCTTGGATCATAGAATGTAATAATTAAACAAAATAATTTGTTGTATAAGCTTTATAACAGCAACAGCAATCCGGATCACTATTGCACATCAGGAGATGAGAGATTGTAATATCTCCCTTCCCCTCAATTGTAAATTTGGTGGGTCAAATGCTGCTATCGCCAATCTGTCAGTGATGCTATCACAGAGCTCTCCTGTGGGAGTCCTCTGGGTGTCCCTGGCCTTTCAAAGATTTTCTATTATCAGACATATTTGTCAATTGATAAAAAGATGTTAATTACCTTACAACCAAATAAAATGAGTATGCTATGTATACAGTATATTTGTGTCACCACATGTGCCCAATAATGTTAAAAAGTTCTGACTCCATGTTTAATTAGATCATTTAATTTTCAAAAAGCAAAGCAGTTTAACTCTTAAATAGCCTTCAAGCCTTCAAAACATGGTGATTTTTTTTTTTTTTTTCATTTTTTTTCCTACCTGCTTTTTGAAAGCCTTCAAGGTAGTTCACAAAGTTTTGCAACCACCTTAGCTTAAAAGCTGATTCCAATTCTAAGTTCACTAAAGCTTCTACATTTTGGTTATGTTAAAGGAATCATATAGCATTAAATGCATTTTTCACAGTTTTTGTCAGCCTGAAGAGGGTTAACTGGAACCATTTATGGAAATATGGTCACATTCGTGATGATGGATCTGTGAGCATATTTTGCCCTCAGCAGTATATTACGGAGTGTCTTTTTGATTTATAGATCAAACAATGTTTCCTAGGAGTCTCTTGGCTCTCCTTCATCATGGACAGTAATGTACAGTCATGGCCAAAAGTTTTGAGAATGACACAAATATTATATTTTCACATGATCTGCTGCCCTCTGGTTTTTATGTGTGTTTGTCAGATGTTTTTATCACATACAGAAATATAATTGCATTCATATTATGAGTAACAGAAGCTTATATTGACAGTTAGAATGAGTTAATGCAGCAAGTCAATATTTGCAGTGTTGACCCTTCTTCTTCAGGACCTCTGCAATTCTCCCTGGCATGCTCTCAATCAACTTCTGGACCAAATCCTGACTGATAGCAGTCCATTCTTGCAGAATCAATGCTTTAATTTTGTATGAATTTGTTGGTTTTTGTTTGTCCACCCGTCTCTTGATGATTGACCACAAGTTCTCAATGGGATTAAGATCTGGGGAGTTTCCAGGCCATGGACCCAAAATCTCTATGTTTTGTTCCCTGAGCCATTTAGTTATCACCTTTGCTTTATGGCAAGGTGCTCCATCATGCTGGAAAAGGCATTGTTGAGCGCCAAACTACTCTTGGACGGTTGGGAGAAGTTGCTCTTGGAGGACATTCTGGTACCATTCTTTATTCATGGCTGTGTTTTTAGGCAAGACTGTGAGAGAGCCGATTCCCTTGGCTGAGAAGCAACCCCACACATGAATGGTTTCAGGATGCTTTACAGTTGGCATGAGACAAGACTGGTGGTAGCGCTCACCTCTTCTTCTCCGAATAAGCTGTTTTCCAGATGTTCCAAACAATCGAAAAGGGGATTCATCAGAGAAAATGACTTTACCCCAGTCCTCAGCAGTCCACTCCCTGTACCTTTTGCAGAATATCAGTCTGTCCCTGATGTTTTTTCTGGAGAGAAGTGGCTTCTTTGCTGCCCTCCTTGAGACCAGGCCTTGCTCCAAGAGTCTCCGCCTCACAGTGCGTGCAGATGCACTCACACCTGCCTGCTGCCATTCCTCAGCAAGCTCTGCACTGCTGGTAGCCCGATCCCGCAGCTGAAACACTTTTAAGAGACGGTCCTGCCGCTTGCTGGTCTTTCTTGGGCGCCCTGGAGCCTTTTTGGCACCAATGGAACCTCTCTCCTTGAAGTTCTTGATGATGCGATAGATTGTTGACTGAGGTGCAATCTTTCTAGCTGCAATACTCTTCCCAGTTAGGCCATTTTTGTGCAGTGCAATGATGACTGCACGTGTTTCTTTAGAGATAACCATGGTTAACAGAAGAGAAACAATGATGGCAAGCACCAGCCTCCTTTTAAAGTGTCCAGTGGTGTCATTCTTACTTAATCATGACAGATTGATCTCCATCCCTGTCCTCATCAACACCCACACCTGTGTTAATGGAGCAATCACTGAAACGATGTTAGGTGGTCCTTTTAAGGCAGGGCTGCAATGATGTTGAAATGTGTTTAGGGGGATAAAGTTCATTTTCTAGGCAAATATTGACTTTGCAAGTAATTGCTGTTAAGCTGATCACTCTTTATAACATTCTGGAGTATATGCAAATTGCCATTAGAAAAACTGAAGCAGTAGACTTTGTAAAAATTAATATTTGTATCATTCTCAAAACTTTTGGCCATGACTGTATATGCTTTACACAAGAACCATGTAGAGCTTTATGTAATACCCCACACTCAACAACAGGGCATGAATGTTAAAACATCCCATAAAATTTCATACCCAATGAATAGCTATCAAGATCAAAGCACTCGATTCTATAATATTTACAGATTTATGTACTAATATTAAAACATCTTGTTCACGAATTTTATTGCATTTCAAAGGAATTTATAATCAGAAAATGACCTTTTAAATAAGTCAAGTTCTTATGTAAAGAACAGTGATCAGACATAGCATTAAAACTAATATTTTATACATCTCTCTTATGCCACTAGTTTGTGTGTGGACTTTACAAAATTTCTGAAAATGTCCTATGGTATCTGGCACCAAAACATTAGCATAATATCATTTACATTTGGTGAAGCCTCTATGAAGTGTACCTATTTTTCCAGCACATCCCAAAAATGCTTAATTGGATTGAGATCTGGCGAATTTTGAGGCCAAGTCAACACCTTGAACTCTTTGTCCCCAATACCATTCCTGTGCAATTTTTGCAGTTTGGCAAGGCACATTTTCCTGCAAAATCACTGCTTTTAGGGTCTTTGGTGGCCATGAAGAGGATTACTTGTTCTGCAACAATGTTTAAATAGGTCATCCACATGAATTCCAGAAACCAAGGTTTTCCAGCAGAACATTGCACAGGACATTGCCTCCACTTAATTGCCTTCTTCTAGTAGTGCATCCTATTGCTACCTTTTCACATGACATGAAATAAAACATGATTCATCAGACTAGGCTACCTTCTTCCATTGCTCCATGGTCCATTGTAGGCACTTTAATAGTGAACAGGGGTCAGCACAAGCGCCGTGACCCCTTCACTGTTTACATCAATAACCTACTTTCAATGACTGAGAGTGACGGAACCATTTTGAGCTTTTCTTCTGAAATAAGTCAAAATTTGGAATTTTTGATTCATGAGAAATTGATTAGCTCACAGTGTCATGTAGCTTCTTGCACAGCGACAATTGCAAGGATCAGCACACGTTATTATCCAACATGTAAGTGTATAATCCAGGGGCACATTTCTTGGAGAAATAATGGAACCCACATTCGGACTATAAGACGCACCCCCATTTTCCTCCCAAATTTGGGGGAAAAAATGTGTCTTATAGTCCGAAAAATACGGTACTTGCTTTATGCTTTATTGAGTTCTGGCATTTGGCAAGGAAAGAAAATAACCAAATTATGACAGATACCATATGTCCAAAAGAGTGCCAAGTTGTCATCACTGGTTTTGGACACAGTACAGATTGAATTTGAATGTATTGAGATTGGTTGAATTCTATATGATTCTATTAATTGATGTAGCTGCTGTAGTACAGTGACACACACAACCTGTGCTGCTGGCTGGTCTAACAGTGTGACAGACAGAGACTGAGTCTCTGATCTCTATCAATTAAATCAGTATCTTTTTCTCCAGTCCCCTTTAATACAGACATTATACTTTATCATGATCACCACATTTATTATCCATGTATTAATTCCTATCTCAGTCTTTCTGAGATGCTTTAATCTTTCTAATCTTTCCCCACAAAATGAATACCTTCTCTTTCTGCCTGGGCTTTTTCTAGTGCCTATGCATTATCAGTGACCTCAGACATATAGTCCCTCATGATTGGCTGTCCCCTGATATGAGAACTTCTTCAAAAGCATTATGTGGAAGCCCACCTGATCTCAGCGGTCATGTGATTTTTCTTCTCCGCATTCTCTATGCTTTCATATGGTGGTTTTAACCACTTCATGTGCATTGAACCATATAAAGTTCCGATTTGTTCGAATACCAAGTTTTTGCAAAGGTCAAATCTGGTTCATTATGATCGATTTGCTCATCTCTACTAAAAACTGTACATTCAGAAAATAACAAATGTATTATCAAATATGATGATTTGTTATATAGTTTGTGATACATCTCCTTTAAATGTGTAAAAAGAGAACATTAGCATATTGGAGGAGTTATCTAAGATATGACATTTTCTTAGCAGAGAGACAGGCATATTTGTTAAAATGTACAGTATAAACTTGCTAATTGATTTTCTTAGAATACTGATCTGCGTCATTGCGGTTTACATGATACTACAGTCCTGTATTGTATACTGTGATATACAGTATCTGTACAATTTGACACCTTGCTTTGCTGAAAATAGTTAAATACAACCTCTTCAATAGCATAAGAGTGATGTGAGTGGCTACATGAATACTAAATATATCTGATTATTTACATAAAACAACATTGCTCTTCTGTATTTAGTAGACTTTATATATTCAATGTGTCTTTTTTATACTAAAAAGTAGCCAATGTGGGCACAATTTTGCTTTGGTTTTGCACACAGTTTGTAAAGTACAAAAGCTGAAGGCACATATAGCTATGGTCAATGAATATCAGGTGACAAGTGCCATGAGAAATTGCTTGTTTCGATTGTCTTTACTTCTTTATTGCCTTTGAAGCAAGCAGATATCTTTCTAAGTAATTGACAGTAGAAGGTAAGAAAGTAGATATGTCATAATAGACAGGCTGGACGGAGTACTGTAGGTCACCTTTTCAAATCCAAGCTGCACACTAACCAGCTGAGCCTTGAGTCTTACTCTAGAACCCCTAGTGATCAGAAGCTGCAGATAGACACAAGTGAGTGAGTGGGTATTTGTAGTGGCTCTGTTCTCTATCTAATAGGGTTTGTCTTTATAGGGCAACCTTTTAAAATAACATCTAAAGTAAGCAACTAAAATAGAACAGAGCTCTCAGTATTACTTTTAAAACAAGTAGAATGCAGGAGGTGAAAAGAGCAGGAAATCAGTAAGTTTTATTTCATTTCAGGTTAAGATAGTTCGGTGCCAAGATTTGTTTTTGTTCAAATAAATTTGTTCTGTATCCACAGTATAGTGCCCCTAACGTTTATTGCTTATTACATATATTGCTTATTGCATATATTGCACATATTATTTTTTATTTATTTTTTAAAATAAAATGGAAAAAACAATGGCATATCATTGTCTGGTTTACATCATGTGATAGGGGTTTCTAGAGTTCATTGTCAAATGAATTGAATTGCTGATTGTAATGCAGGAGGACCAGAGAGCAGAAGTAAATACTGTTCTGACTATACCAGGAACATTTGTTAGGGACTCAGGAAGACAACATCATGTTGAATCCTGTTCATTACGAACTGGTTTGCACATCTTGTTAGCTAAACAAAATGGTAAAAGGGATGTGCCCAATATATATACACACGTGGACAAAATTGTTGGTACCCCTCATTTAATCAAAGAAAAACCCACAATGGTCACAGAAATAACTTGAATTTGACAAAAGTAATAATATATAAAAATTCTATGAAAATGAACAAATGAAAGTCACACATTGCTTTTCAACCATGCTTCAACAGAATTTTTAAAAAAGAAAACTCATGAAACAGGCCTGGACAGAAATGATGGTACCCTTAACTTAATATTTTGTTGCACAACCTTTTGAGGCAATCACTGCAATCAAACAATTCCTGTAACTGTCAATGAGACTTCTGCACCTCTCAGCAGGTATTTTGGCCACTCTTCATGAGCAAACTGCTCCAGTTGTCTCGGGTTTGAAGGGTGCCTTTTCCAGACGGCATGTTTCAGCTCCTTTCAAAGATGCTCAATAGGATTTAGGTCAGGGCTCATAGAAGACCACTTCAGAATAGTCAAATGTTTTCCTCTTAGCCATTCTTGGGTGTTTTTAGCTGTGTGTTTTGGGTCATTATCCTGTTGCAAGACCCATGACCTGTGACTGAGACCAAGCTTTCTGACACTAGGCAGCACATTTCTCTCTAGAATCCCTTGATAGTCTTGAGATTTCATTGTACCTTGCACAGATTCAAGACACCCTGTGCCAGATGCAGCAAAGCAGCCCCAGAACATAACAGAGCCTCCTCCATGTTTCACAGTAGGGACAGTGTTCTTTTCAAGATATGCTTCATTTTTCCATCTGTGAACATAGAGCTGATGTGCCTTGCCAAAACTTTAGATTTTTGTCTCATCTGTCCATAGGACATTCTCCCATAATCTTTGTGGCTTGGCAAATTCCACTTTTGTCAGATTCAAGTTATTTCTGTGACTATTGTGGGTTTTTCTTTCATTAAACGAGGGGTACCAACAATTTTGTCCACGTGTGTGTGTATATATAGATATATATATATCTATATATACACACACACACAATATATATAGGGCACATATATATGTTTCCTTATGTGTCTTCATGCTATGGTGATGTTGTATTCTACAACTGTCAGTGTTTCCCCTCTGTGTGTGTTCTCTTTGTTAATGGCATAGTTGGGGAAGAGCTGATGGGGAGAGGTTAGAGGATGCAACTCAAGGAAGGAACCAGTGATAGTCAATGTGGAGGAATTTTCAGGTGATATGGAGCTCCTAGTGGGGCATTGAGAGCTGAATCTCTGAGTGAAATTGGTGTTCATCCATCAACACTTTAGATTTGAGTCTTCTTGGAGTATATGAAAGTTTGCAAGTTCAAGTTCCCTGACCTGTATGGTATACCCCCACTTCAATTCAACTGCCAGAAATTGACTACTCTATAAGTATCAAATCCATATTCTGTTATCAGAAAAAGGAGGGTAATTTTCATAAGCTGACCTGTACAGCAGGCTTTTTGTTATTTATTGTGGTGTTAAGAACCAGCAGTCTACAGAGCACCTTGAAATTTGCATTTTAGGAACCAGAATAAAATAATAACCCCCCATGACATGTTACATGACCCTAATTGGTTAATTTTGCTAATGAACAAGATGGAGTTTTACTTTAAGTGTCTTTTATGCTCATTTATTCTAAAACCTATGAGATGACAGCAATGGATGGAAAACCTAGTATTATGCAGAGAGCCCAAGGGTGATCACAGCATAGTAAGTATACACAAATACACTAGTAAGGGAATATATAATATCTCTATGGAGAAGAGAAACATTAAACCAGCGCCCATCTACTCAATTTAACATGGAATAAATGTATCATTCCAACTCAAACTTTAATACGCTTTAAATTATAGATAATAGCAAACTCCTGTTGTTTTATTGACGTCAATATGATGCATGTTTTATACAGTGCATTTCAAGCTTTTCAGAGCTATGTTTTTAACTTTACTTGCAGGGGCGAACTGGCCATATACTTATAGAGAAGATTCCTGGTGATCAGACATTGGACCAGCTGGCCTTTCTTCTAACCCATGTACTGTATGAAACATGCATATGATTTATACTTTCTACACAATATCTTCTATGAAGAGTTCACCAGGGAATTCAAGCTTTTATAAGAACAGGTCAGTGAGCCTGAGCTCTGAGCCACTACATAGTCTGCCAAAAGACTGACACTTTAGAGTTCTGTAATTCTGCCCCTTCTTCACAGAAAAGACATGTGCATCAAATACAAATCAGGGCCCCCGTAAGTTCCCAATCTGACCTGCTTGCTTGTTACAAAAAAGAAAGGGACACTTATGTATAGAGATAGGTGAACCTTCCAAAATTTCTTTTGCAAACATTAGCAAGGGACACCCGCCACTTTAGTTTCAGACCAAACTTGTTCAGCCCCAACCAGAAGAGTATTATTATATTCTGGGATCTTTTCAGACCCCAGCTTAAAATATGTGGAGGTCCAAAGGAGGCGTATTCCCCTTTTCTCACCTCTCCTGGGCTCTCTCTTGGTATCTTTTATGGCATGTTCAATCCTTTTCCAGCCTCCTTGGTGGAAAACACCAAAAACCTCAGGTTTGGGTGAACCCAAGATTTTTGTGAAAAAAAACATTGCTACAATATCTCATCACGGACATTCTCTTCCAACAAGCAGCATGTGCATCTAGCATACTGCTAACACCAGTCTCACTTCCTTTCAGCCTGCACACTTACCCAATTCCCTCCTGTAAAAGTAAAAAATTCTTTCAAAAATAGAAATGTACATGGTGATAGTTATTTTAATGTATATGGTATTTCTCTCTCTTTCTATGGTCTCTTCACAGTGGTTCTTACCTTGTGGTTATGCTTAGGTCAGCTGTGCCCAGCACAAGCAGATTCCAGAAGTTTCTATTATTCTGCCTAGTGGCAGGTGTAAACAGCTGATTGGTCAGCTGGCAGAAGTGGCGAGAAAATTCTTCTTTAAATATCCACGTCTGACAGTCCTGGGCAGAAGAGGATCCTGTTACAAGGCAGTGCCCGCTCCCCCTTTCTTAAATTCTTATTCCAAGTATTGTCGTGAAGTTTTATTAGTGGGGTGATAGTCTCCCAGCTATTGCTGAGAGGACTGGATTTTACTGAATTATTTATTATGGAGTTTCTTGACAGTTGTTGTTTTTAATGAAATTATTTCTTTATTTATTTGAATTAATTATTTATTAATTATTTATTTATTCAATTGTAATTTTGTAACCCCATAATAAAACATTGTGGTCTATTACTTCCACTTCAATGTGTCTTGTGTCTTTTTTAGTATTTAGTATTATAAGTACTTATCATATTGGGGTCTTGTGCCACCATAAACATAAATAAAACAGAAATCTAAACAAATCACTATTTGCCATGACCATCACTTGAGAGACCACTGTATTGATTTGATTTAGATTTCTCTTTTGCTCATTCACCTAATTTTCTTAATTGACAAATAATAAACTATTCTTAATAAACACTTTTTTTTAAACGTTTTCTTACTTTTCAGCGTTTTGTTCCTGCCAAAACAATTTGCACAGTACTGTACCTCTGAGCTTGGTGATAATAATGGCCTACCTACTTAAGAGCATGCAGAAAACTTTTAGACCGAACTTTCAGCTACAGTCAATGCTATGAAGAAAGAGATCAATAATATAGGCCAGAGCAAGGAGGCTCTAGAGGAGCAAGGACAATACAATTGACCCCATTCAAGAAGACTCATTTGAAGCAGCTAGAATTGAGAGAAGAATACATTAAAAATCGATCTTGCAGGGGAAATCTTAAAATTTGAGGTCTCCCTCAGACTCTCAAGGATACTGCTTTCACCTTGTTTGCACCAGTGCTACCACAGATGGACCCTAATACTATGGAGATCACAAGGATTCATAGATTGATTGGTAGACCTAGAACGGATGACACCCCATGTGATCTGGTCCTAAATCCTAATATAGAGAAATCATATTACAGGTTTCTCAGAACTGCCCAATGTTATCAAAATTACCTGGCACAGTCCAGATTTTTGCAGACATATGACCTGCTATACTAGCCAGACAACGCACCTTCTGACTTCTTACTCAAGCTATGCAGGAAGCTTGTGTAAAGTACAGATGGGTTTACTCCTTGTCACTCTCTTTCAGCCACAATAACACCAACTACACAGGCAAGACGATTCTAAACTGCAAATGCACACTTAAAATGACTTGGATTTCATTCTTGGTGGTGGCATCTTTACCCTTATGTCCACCCAGATCTATAATAGAATGGCAAACCATCTGGCCAGATCTCTGTATAATACTTGGCTCACAGGAAATGCGAGTTTTGTACAGGAAGGAGGGACAAAGCATCCAATGCAATATTACAGTGTCCATATTAGGACATCCTCAGATATCAGTGTCAAACATCAGATTAATAGCCGTTTACAACAGTGACACCTGACTTTGACTTTGATTCTGACAACGACGTTGACTTTGATTCTGACCGACTTTGATTCTGACAACAACTTTGACTTTGATTCTGACAACGACTTTGACTTTGATTCTGACAACGACTTTGACTTTGATTCTGACAACGACTTTGATTCTGACTCTCACTTTGACTCTGGCTTTGATTCTGACTCTGACTTTGATTCTGACTCTGATTCTGACTCTGACTTTGATTCTGACTCTGACTTTGATTCTGACTCTGACTTTGATTCTGACTTTGATTCTGACTCTGACTTTGACTCTGACTTTGATTCTGACTCTGACTTTGACTCTGACTTTGATTCTGACTCTGACTTTGATTCTGACTCTGACATCTGCAGTTTCTGATTGGCCAACAAATGAGGTCCGCCCCCTATATAACTGTACTTTACAGGGGCTTCAGACTCTTCAGACCTCAGTCCTCACAATAGTGGCAGAAGAATCATTTCAGTGCATCAATAGGTACAGACATTTCTTACCTTTACTTATCCTCAATAATACTTCATGTTTACTGCTCCCTTAGGGGACATTCACACTACTGTTGTATGTCTGTTCTGATAGGGTCTATAAAAAAAAAATGGACACCTATCATAACAGACCGTAACTGATGTTAATGTGTCCGTTTTTTAGACTCTCCGTTTTTGCTTATTTTTTTTTGTCCTTCTTTCTGAGCATACGCAGAAAAAAACCCAACAGTATAACGCACGGTTAATGCCTGTGATTGAGTCACAAGTCAGGAGTCAGTATGAAGCACATACAATGTTACACTGTGATTGGCCAGGATGCCTGACCTCTGAGTGACCTCACTGCTCACACTCAGGAGTACAGTAGAAGATACATTGTATAAGGCTGCAGGCTGAGAGCTCCAGGAGTCTGATAAAAAGTTGTCTGACACAAAGTTGTCTGATACCTGACTGAGTCACAGATGAAAGTGAGAGAACATCTGAGGTTTTCAACCAGCCCAGAAACTGCACAGTGTGAATGGGACCTGTTTAGATGCCATTCACTATGCTGTGCCAGTAAATTGCCACAAGTTAGCCACTGGCAAATTTGTAGATAGCCCAGTGGGATTTCACTGGGATTTGATATGTTGTCCATTAATGTCCTTTCTCACCAAATCCATGACATGTGTTTGTTTTTTTAGCGGACAGAATAACGCGGGGTGCAGGCATTAACCGTGCGTTATTTTTTAACATTAATGTCTATGGCTAACTGAAAGTAACGGACGGTCGTCCGTTATACTGTTGGGTTTTTTCTGCGTATGCTCAGAAAGAAGGACAAAAAAATAAGCAAAAACGGAGAGTCTAAAAAACGGACACATTAACATCAGTTACGGTCTGTTATGATAGGTGTCCATTTTTTTTTTACAGACCCTATCAGAACAGACATACAACAGTAGTGTGAACGCCCCCTAAGGGAGCAGTAAACATGAAGTATTATTTAGGATAAGTAAAAGTCAGAAATGTCTGTACTTATTGATGCACTGAAATGATTCTTCTGCCACTATTGTGAGGACTGAGGTCTGAAGAGTCTGAAGCCCCTGTAAAGTACAGTTATATAAGGGGCGGACCTCATCTGTTGGCCAATCAGAAACTGCAGCTGTCAGTGTCAGAATCAAAGTCAGAGTCAGAATCAAAGTCAGAGTCAGAATCAAAGTCAGAGTCAGAATCAAAGTCAGAGTCAAAGTCAGAGTCAGAATCAAAGTCAAAGTCAGAATCAAAGTCAGAGTCAGAATCAAAGTCAGAGTCAGAATCAAAGTCAGAATCAAAGTCAGAGTCAGAATCAAAGTCAGAGTCAGAATCAAAGTCAGAGTCAGAATCAAAGTCAGAATCAAAGTCAGAGTCAGAATCAAAGTCAGAGTCAGAATCAAAGTCAGAGTCAGAATCAAAGTCAGAATCAAAGTCAGAGTCAGAATCAAAGTCAGAGTCAAAGTGAGAGTCAGAATCAAATAGAGTCAGAATCAAAGTCAAAGTCGTTGTCAGAATCAAAGTCAAAGTCGTTGTCAGAATCAAAGTCAAAGTCGTTGTCAGAATCAAAGTCAAAGTCGTTGTCAGAATCAACGTCAAAGTCGTTGTCAGGATCAACGTCAAAGTCGTTGTCAGGATCAAAGTCAAAGTCAGGTGTCACTGTTGTAAGCTGCTATTAATCTGATGTTTTACACTGATATCTGAGGATGTCCTAATATGGACACTGTACAATATAACAGTTCTAAATACAGTACTCAGTTTTACAATACAGTAATACCTCGTACACTCGCGTTTCCGAATTTGCGAATTCACAGATTCGCGATATTTTTTTGGCAACTAACATATATAGATTTTGCTCTTTTTTTTTCAGATCTGTGAAATTTAATTAAAAAAAACACCTTCGCTATTGGGTAGTAGCGTTCTGTTCGTTACGTACCCGGTAATTAGTTTCATTTTACTGTGAGTGTATAAGAAAAATGAATGAATGTATTAATATACAGTACTGTACAGTATACTTTAGTATACTTTAGTATACTGTACAGTACTGTAGGGTAAAGTTTATTGATATTTAGGGGTTAAACATTAGAAACCGGCATTGTAAGCACTTCTAAGCGCTTGTACCAAACATTCGCGATTCCTCGCGATCCGCGACCCGCTCTGGCACCTAACCTCGCGAATGTACGAGGTATTACTGTACACATAAGAGGGGAGGGGGGGGGGTGAAAAAAAACAATAGATAAATCAGTACATCAGTATGTTGCCTGGGTCAGTCATGGATGGGGGCAGGTAAGGTGAGGGGAATAGGGGTTAGGAAAAGAAGGGGGAGGGAGGCTAGGAATGGTGGGGAGGAGGAATCAGTACATGAGGTGTGTGGGGGGGGTGGCATCGAAGAAGAAAGCACTCACAATAAGTCCATCTTCTATTTCCATAAGACAAAATGGGAATAGGGGAAACTTGTGGCTGGGAGTATGAATGAAATTCATGAATGAAATTGATGCAGGTGGAGTCAATGTAAAGAGTGAGCATGCAAATAAAGAGCAAGTGTACAATCTGCTGTTCTGTGAGTGCCTGTTGAAATGATAGTTTTGGTCGAGCTTGGGTCTAGACTCATTTCAGAGTCTTGAAATATGTATGAGTCTCCTATCGGTTGTCTGTGTTTTCTTAGGATTGATTTGTTATTGTCTTTTCCTTAAGACCCACTGCCACTCCTGAGCCCTTCCCTGGGTTCTGGGTTTATATTGCACACAGGACCTACCAAGGGATCCAGTGAATATAGATGACACTGTAATATATTACTCATCTACGACAGCCTACAAGAATATTTTACTTGAGGATGCAGCAATATGCAAACTTGTTTTTGTGAAATATGCTTATTGATTTAATTGTATCACCTTTATTACATTTTTAGAATACTTTACTGTATTTTCATTTTTTTTACATTTTCATTTAGTCCCTAGTGGGATTAGTATAATAGCCCCTATCACTAGTATAATACACTACTCTTCTGTACTGCAGTGATTAATTGATTATACCAGGCATGTCCAAAGTCTGGCCTGTGGGCCAAATGTGACCCGCATTCAAATTTCACCTGGCACGACAGCACTGTTGCCTTTAAGGGTGCCCTACTGGATCCCCACTGCTTTTTTAATCGGCAGTTGAGGTCTGGTAACGGCCCCTATTAACTTACCTATCCCCGGTCCTGCTTGCGGCCTCCTCTTTGCTCTTCCGCCACCAGGGGGCTCCCATACGCCACACATTACATCATCGCAACCTGATGTGTAGCGCATAAGTCCCGTTGAAGGCTAAAGAGGGAAGTGGAGGCTGCGAGCAGGAGCTGTGAGTGGTAAGTGAATGCAACCTGGTTCTCCCTGGTTCTGTCGATCTGGTTGTTAAAACCGGATCGTTAAAACTGGGGAGAAGTGGTGCCACCGACCTGGTTCTCCTGCTAGTAGAACTTGTAGGCCACATTGAGACTGTGGCCTACAAGCTAAGTGCCAAAACTCACCTATCTGCTCTCCAGCGATTCCCGCTTCTTCCTTGTCCAGGTGCAAAAGACGCCGCAACAGTGCACCCAGAGCAGGGAGCAGACAGGTGAGTAATGACCTAATACTGCTATAGGGGGGACCAGTGAAGGGGCCACTGTATGGCCCATACAGTGGCCTCTTCACTTTTGTCCCCCATACAGTGGCCTCTTCACTGGTCCCCCATATTGTATGCATGGGGACCAGTGATGGGGCCATTATATTGTGTGGGAGCAGTGATGGGGGAAAATTTTTGATCTCCCTGTAAAGAAATTAAAAGTATGCCATTTGCAATAAAAATTAATAAAATAGTTCATTTGCATTTAATGTTAAAGAGGACCTTTCATGTCCTCATAGATGTGCGGTATTATATACCACTAGAAAGCAGTGCACTGACTTCAACACACTGATGGCTTTCTAGCAGTATATAAGTCCACACATCTATGAAGATGTGACTGGTCCTCTTTAATGGTTAAAAGAATGTCAGGCTGAATGGTCGGCCGCCACACATTTTCACCTCACCAAATCTGATCCTCCATGGAAAAAGTTTGGCCTCCCTTGGATTATACTAAAGTATTCATCCAAAGGCTGCTAGTCTATTAGATTCATCCTCTGGCAGAGTCTAGTAGATTAACTCTGATGGTTGTTGTGGAGGCTTCAATAGGCCCCCTGTCATCAACACAATGTAACAGCACCCTGAAATCATGTTGCAGGGTGTTGATGGGAGACCAGAGACTGTTAAAAACCCTTTAGATGTTGCTTCTGCATCTTATGGGCAGAAAAACTAGTACTGTTGTTATGAAAGCTTATAGCCATTGCTGCTGGGTGCCACAGTTTCTAAGCTGGCACCATCATCATGCTGTTATAGTACAAAATTTAGCATTGACCACCTAAATCTACTGTAAGTAATTGTAAACATGCCTGGGATAAACACATGCTTATTCTAAAAAAAAAAAAAACTAAATAATAGGTTAGACAAACCATATGGTCTTGATCTGTTATCAATCTTCTATATTTCTATTTTTCAATAATCGTATGTAATAGTACATCATGAAAGTGGTTATAATGAGGGACCATGGGTGGGGGAAGGTTTTTTGCTAATTCATGGACTTTGGGTATATATGTGGATTCTCAAACTATGAGATGTGCTTTACTGGTGCAGCATCTCTAATTGTGATTACAGCTACAGAATAAGTTTGGCTGAAGTGATCATATTCTGCACAAATGTTTCTCTGATGTCACACATAACTTGCTTATTTAATACTCTACTGAGCTCAGTATACAAATTTTAGAATACATAAAAATTATTTTTTAAAAACTATAACATGAACTACAACTAGAGGTGAGTGATCTCACAGACATTTCAGCAAAATGTTTGTTTCATAATGAACTTGTTTTGGCCAAACTGGATGTGTCAGTAAAAGTTGTTTAATATACTCTGGGCTCTATTTAGGCCCCGGAGTATGATAACCAAAGAATAGGGAAGATGATTAAAAGTACAAAAAATTACACAACTGACCTTTCTTGGGCTCTGAAGCGGCATCCTCCAGTGCGCAATACCTCTTTTGGGGCCATCCACCATCTTAATGATGTCATTCACAGCCCCCCAGTTCACTGCTGAGATCTGTGATTAGGCTTCAGCAGTCACATGAGGGGGATGCATGTCATATTGTTGTGTGGTGGTCAAATAACACTCTTAAGGAGTTGGGTGGACTGAAATACTAGAGGATGTGGCAGTGGAACTCAGGAAAATTGTGTAAGGTCTTTTTTATTATTTTTAAATTATTTATTTACATTAATTTATTTATTTTTGAAGAATACAAATTTTGGGGGAAATCCTTAATGAAATTGGTTTGTTATGAACTGGTTCACTTATCTGTGACTAGTACAAGTAGTGAGGAACATGCATTACAATGTCTTGTGAGGCACCAGTAAAAGAAGGGTTTAAAGTATTATGTGATGAGTGCAGCATTTTCACAAACAGAGTAACAGAGGGTTATAGTCCCTCTCCAACACTGGATGAAGACCTTGATATTAATTCTGTTAGGGTGGCCTGCAAACCATTAGAAGTAAGTCACAGGATGTGCTATGGACTGCTTATTAATGTGGCAAACACTAGCCATACAATGGCTCCAAATGGTTGGCTTAGGCAGCCATAGGTGTAGGTGTGATGGTCAGTGGCTGTCCTGGGGACCATTTGGAAATAGGCAATACCTAACAAGCCTTAGAAGATATGATAAAACTGAGCAAGCATGTAAGAGAGTTACAGCAGTATTGTTCAGTTTGGAAGAGATGACTTAGGGGCGACCTGATGATGATGTACAAATATATGAATGAGCCCTCTTTAAACTGAGTCCTGTAACTTTGATAACAGGGCATTCACTACATCTTGAGGAAGAAATGTTTTACCATAGTCATAGGTAAGGATTCTATACAGTAAAAGTGGTAAGACTATGGAACTCACAGCTACATGATGTCAGATAACTTATACAAGCTCAAGATGGGTCTAGATGCCTTTCTTCAAAGTAACAATATTATAGGTATGGGATCTAGACATTTCTGGGATAGGATGTTGATCCATGGACTTAGTTCAATTGCCATATTTGGAGTTGAGAAAAAATTTTCTTCTCTGAAGGAGCAATTGGCATCCACCTCATGATTGGTTTTGCCTTCCTCTGCCTTCCCCCTGGAACAACTTGGCAGGTTTATTGGTTGCACTTGAAGGACTTGGTGTCTTTATTAAACCTTATCTACTATGTTACTATGTTCTACTATGTAACTGCCAAGCTAGTTGCCTAAGGTAAGATTCTTGTAATATTTATCCATGTCCATAATCTTCATTTTAGTATGTAAAACTATTTCTTTCTTAGATCAGGGCCCCACGTTACAAACACGGAGTGCTTTGGTCTCAGTGGAAATGCCACAGCAAAAAACGCTGTGTTTATAGTACCTGCAAAGTGGATGGGATTCTGGCTAATCCCATCCTCACATTACAGAAAAAAATCTGCAGTGGAAGAGCTGCAACATGTCAATTATACCTATGTAAATGCTGGCATTTTCTGCATAGGTATAATACAGACAGAATGTCTGCAGAAGAAAACTTTGCGGAATTTCTGTGATAAACCCTGTGGAAAAAAACACAATGTGTTTCCACCGCAGTCTTTTCCTCAGCATTTTTTGGCTGTAGCTCGCTACATGGGGCCTTAGACTTAAATAGAGTTCCATCAGATTAGGAGTTGCAGGTAAGTTTGTTCTTCAGATATTTTAGAGAAGCAATTCATTTACAGACTTTACTATTTCAGTATCCAGCCACCATTAAGATATAATGAAAAATATACAAACATATGCCAACCCCTGGACAACCCGACTACTGATTTTTATTTAGACAAAATGACTATTTGATGAATCAGTGCTGTTTGTGATGATGTTTTCCTGCTGTGCTTGAGGATGAAATCATACACTGTGAAATAAATTTTTATCTGTACAATCAGATGTGATGTATTTCTTCTACAGCATGTTCTGGATTGGGGAGAAAAAAAAAAGGTTTTCTATCCTTATAAAAACTATACGGTTCATAAACAGCTTCGCATCCTGACACTTCTCACTGTCTGGATGCTATTTGTTTCTAGGATGCGTACAGCAAAGGACTCATTTGTAAGACAGATATGGATGGAGGCCAGGAGCGGCTACTGAATTTATCAAACAAACAAGATAAAAGCTGAAGAAAGACAAGGTCAGAACCCGCGCATGAGGCAAAAAAAGAAACTCCAGCTTCAATCCTAATACTAAAAGCTTCAGGCAGAAATTTAACTAAAATGAAGTTTTGTATTTTTAGTGACATAGGTAAATACTGACACTGCCACAAAAACAGAAATAAAACATCCACTATCATGAGGAATCTGCATTATTTTCATTAATTCATTAATATTTTTTACTCACTAAATGACCCCCACACTCCACCGTAATTGCTTGTTAGGCAGCAGAAAAGTTATGTTACATAAAATGTGCCACATTTGCACAAAAAGTTTGGCAAAAAAAGACAAATGTGTTTATAGATGTGCCAAATTTATTATACAGCATATGCCACTGTGATAAATTTGGCACATCTAGTCTGCTTCTAAGCTTTGGAAATGTAAGTATTAACCTCACTCAGAACTCTATCTAGTTACAATGGCCTCTGTGACTTATGTCATACCCAATAGGTTTACTCATAATTATTGCTTTGAGTTAGTGTACATATAAGACTCCTGAGATGTTCTGATTGACTAAGAAGGCTCAATGAGGGAAAACGGAAGTGAGGGGCCATTTACATCAAGGTTTTAACATTTGTTTAGTGAATCCAGAGGTGGACATACCATTGGTGCAATCTCTGTTGCTGCACAGGGGCCTAGTAGGTAAGGGGGCCCATTATCATCCTAGTGCAGCTACCTACTGTCTATTAGATTGCATATAAATGTCTTAACTATTGAATTTTATGGCTAATAATTTCTAATACATTCTTAGGCTGGATTCACACCAGTGTTCAAACTCCATTCGAAGGATTTCCGAATCCGCTTGAAAGGGCAGAAGCCGTTTGGAAACCCAGCAGACCCCATTATAGTCTATGAGGTCCATGGGTTTCCACAGGTAACCGCTTTTCAAGCTGATTAGGTTTCCGTTCTTCGGGTCCACTTGGGGAAAGCCTAACGCCAGTGTGAACCTATAGAGACAAAAGGATTTTGCACTATGATAACATATTGTATAAAACGGGGCCCCTTTAACTGTGAAGTGGATCCATTAAATCAGATCAGATGAAAAACAGATGAAAATGGATGCATAAAAATGGCCATCCATTTACAAATAATCAACGTATAAAAAATAAAAAGGATCTGTATCCATCTATTATTTTGCTGGATATAAAAATGTGGTATCCTACACTTTGGTGTCTGACAAAGAAAACAGAGTTTTGTTTTTTTTTAACACTGACACCAGGTAATTAGATCATCTATTATAGGCATCTATTTGCATCCATTTTCATTCATTTTTAGCATCCATAAATACTAAAAATGTATTTAAATTTTGGATGTACTTTTAATGGGTAAAAAATATAAACACCATCTCACCTTATAATGGATCCCTGCATTTTATTGGGTTTGATGGGTTTGTACTTTAACTATAATGGGTCTTTCCTAGAGACAGTTAAACAGATTAGGCCTTAATTATTAAAACTGTCCAAAGGTGCCCAAACACCTGCAATAGCTGTCAGCACAGAGCTTGCTTGGCTGACAGCTATTTCTCCCTAACATTCTATACGCATACAAAGCGTGTTTTCTATAAAGGGAATGAAGTGAGATACCTCTGGCGACGACATATCTTCAAGGAAAAGTAATTGGGCATTGAAATTCAACATGCTGTATCCATGTTTCCTTAGAAGAGTGGGCAAACCCATGCACATTATACAGTGAGTCGGTTCTGCCAAAAAGCAGCTAACAGCCAGGGTAATAGGTCCTGCTGGAAGCAGGAACTAATACAGGATTGAAGATGACAGTCTGCAAAGCCTTGGTCAGGGTTCTGGCTGCCATGGAAACATATTGGTAAAGGGGATTTAACTGTCAGGAACCCCTTTGATGCCTCCAACCTCTATTGATAGCAGCATATAAGGAGTTAAACACTTATGACTGGAGTTATCTTTTATCACGGGGGTATCAGCAAGGTGTCAGGTGTATGTTACATCTCCTGGAGCCTGTGCCATGTCCATCATGTAATAGTATGTGCGCTGACATGGTGCAATGACCTGCTACTTGCCAAAATCGGAGGGCTTGACCACCTTATGTACGAGGATCTTGGCAGCAGCCAACCAAAACTCAAATTAAAAACTATAAGTAAACCTGGGCTATGGTTCTCTTCATCCCTACCACTATCCCACTTCCAATCCTCCTATACAATGTACATTTCTTACATTAAAAATTGCCTCAATAAATTACACCAGAACTAGAGTTTCTGACATTTACTAGACTTTTCTGATCCCGTGCTTTATCAGTGTAAAAAGAAAGAAGAAATAAAATTAGCAAACAATAGTAACACACTCACACACACAGAGCTGCAAGTAGTGAGTAAATGAAAGAGACAGTTCAGTGATCAGATGCCATGGCCCCTGAATCCCAGGATTGATTCATGCAAATGAATGTTCGCTAAGTGTGGAAATCAATTTGAATTAAGATGATGGACTGAAGAGCTGGAGGTCAAGAGAATTTATTTATGAGTAAGTAAAGTGATGAGAATATAGCCCGACAATGTTAAAGCACGGCAGTATCCCATAATACAGACAACCAAAAATGAATAATATGATTGTGATTTTATAAGTCTGCTTCTATAGATATGTAGTTTTTATGAGGTGAGATAATACTAAGGAAATGTATGAAGAAGTCAGCATAAGATGTGTTTAGGGAGAAAGCCTCTTTAATAAGGTATACACAGGGAAGGTATAAATTACATATTAGCCTATTAAGGATACGCCTAGTTTTAGTTTTATGGACATTGCAATAGTTTTTTTTTTTTTTTTTTTTTCATTGTTACACTCTGAAAGCCATAACTTTTTTATTTTTCCATCGAGGTAGCTGTATAAGGACTTGTTATTTTGTAAGTTGTATTTCTTGTTGGCATCATTTTGGGGCAACTATACCTTATTGACTTCCTGAGTGGAATTTTCATATTGTTTTTAATTTAAAATTTTGCAATGCTACGATTAATTAATATAGTTTATTTGTTGTCTGAATAAATTTATGCAATATAAGCCCTTTTAAAAAAAAAATCAATTGTTTTTGCTTCACCATCTTTGAGTCATTACGTACACAGCAATACCAAACATGTTATCTTTTTTATTATTTTTAATTTACTTTTAAATTTAATTTTACATAATTAAGCTTTTCTGAATGGAAAAAGGACATATTTGGATTTTATTTATTTTTATTTATTTTTTAAACTTTTCTTCATCCCAGGAGGGGACTAAACTTTCTGATCATCTGATTGGCCATATAATACACTACATATTACTGTCAGCTAACCTGCTACTTGCCATTATGTCCTATTATATCATGGTGCGGGAAGGGGTACAAGCAATGTGTATATAAATGAGGGCAAAAAATGTATACACAGTACAGACCAAAAGTTTGGACACACCTTCTCATTCCAAGAGTTTTCTGTATTTTCATGACTATAAAAATTGTAGATTCACACTGAAGGCATCAAAACTATGAATTAACACATGTGGAATTATATACTTAACAAAAAAGTGTGAAACAACTGAAAATATGTCTTATATTCTAGGTTCTTCAACGTAGCCACCTTTTGCTTTGATTACTGCTTTGCACACTCTTGGCATTCTCTTGATGAGCTTCAAGAGGTAGTCACCTGAAATGGTTTTCACTTCACAGGTGTGCCCTGTCAGGTTTAATAAGTGGGATTTCTTGCCTTATAAATGGGGTTGGGACCATCAGTTGTGTTGTTCAGAAGTCAGGTGGATACACAGCTGATAGTCCTCCTGAATGGAGTGTTAGAATTTGTATTATGGCAAGAAAAAAGCAGCTAAGTAAAGAAAAACGAGTGGCCATCATTACTTTAAGAAATGAAGGTCAGTCAGTCCGAAAAATTGGGGAAAACTTTGAAAGTGTCCCCAAGTGCAGTGGCCAAAACCATCAAGCGCTACAAAGAAACTGGCTCACATGAGGACCGCCCCAGGAAAGGAAGACCAAGAGTCACCTCTGCTGTGGAGGATAAGTTCATCCGAGTCACCAGCCTCAGAAATCGCAGGTTAACAGCAGCTCAGATTAGAGACCAGGTCAATGCCACACAGAGTTCTAGCAGCTGACACATCTCTACAACAACTGTTAAGAGGAGACTGTGTGCAGCAGGCCTTCATGGTAAAATAGCTGCTAGGAAACCACTGCTAAGGACAGGCAACAAGCAGAAGAGACTTGTTGGGGCTAAAGAACACAAGGAATGGACATTAGACCTGTGGAAATCTGTGCTTTGGTCTGATGAGCCCAAATTTGAGATCTTTGGTTCCAACCACCGTGTCTTTGTGCGACGCAGAAAAGGTGAACAAATGGACTCTACATGCCTGGTTCCCACCGTGAAGCATGGAGGAGGAGGTGTGATGGTGTGGGGGTGCTTTGCTGGTGACACTGTTGGGGATTTATTCAAAATTGAAGGAATACTGAACCAGCATGGTTACCACAGCATCTTGCAGCGGCATGCTATTCCATCCGGTTTGCGTTTAGTTGGACCATCATTTATTTTTCAACAGAACAATGACCCCAAACACACCTCCAGACTGTGTAAGGGCTATTTGACTAAGAAGGAGAGTGATGGGGTGCTACGCCAGATGACCTGACCTCCACAGTCACCAAACCTGAAATCCATCAGATATTATCTGAGTTCAGCCTCACTAACAAACTACTAGTGCAGACTAATAGCAGGCACCTGGTTGGACAGGAACATAGTTTAAATATCCCTCCTCATCTGCTGATTGGATCAGCATAACAGAACTTTGAAAAATGCTGTTTAGCACACTGAGATTCCTAACACTCCTCTAGTTCAAATAAGATAAATAGACCATAGAGGGAGTAATATGGATGAAAAAAGGCCGCAATGTTTATTTAAGAGTAACCAAAATAAAACAGTAGATTCACCTAAGATTCCTCTTCATTTTCCCACTCCCCAGCTCCCTGGGGCAGAATGCCGAAGCAGAGCATTGGCATTTCACCATGGCTTTCTACTGCTTAGGTCCAGATGAATGGGCGCCTATTTAGCAGAGTCTCGAGTCACAGACTCAGTGGCTGAATCAGCTGATGAATATCTAGCCAGTGTGTTTCTAAAAATATCCTTTAGTGATGGGAGAGATTTTCCTACTTTTATTACCAAAAACTGATTTTCAACACAAAGGCTCATTGATTTTATTGACTGAATGATTTGTATGCACCTGTCCAGCTATATTAGCTACAAATAAATTGTAGAGATTCATTCACAAAATGTACCATAAAGACTTTGATCTCTGCTATTGGGCAACATTTATTTTTTATGCAACTGTTGTTTTCATTTAGCTCTTTTTTTTAATGAATATTCTAAAAAGAATGACCAACGGATACTCAGTCTCCAGTAGTTCCGAATCACTGTAGAACATCCATTGCTGGAAACACTAATAGAGATGGAGTGATGCTCCTCTGACAAACGGCATGCTTCTTTGGTTGACTATCTGATGTAAAGACACTAGAGTATGCCACATCAACCCCAGTCACTGAAATAATCTTCCATGTGAAAGTGATGAGGCCAAAGGCAGTAACATAATCAGCAGGTCTGGATCAGATGACTTTTCTACAAAAAAATATATTCATAATAGAAAATAAATTTTCTACTGTCTTTGATTGATATTTAACATGTTGGGATCAAAAGCAACAATTCCAAAATTTACAATCACATAAAGCAAAAATAAGGCTACGTTCATATCTGTGCCACAGACTCTGTCACACTGTCCGCCTAAAATTGATGGAGAAAAGAGGATTTTTTTCCTCTGCCGATTTCAGTTTAAATATGACGGACAACCGACAATCCCCATTATAGTCAATGGGGTCTACCAGGCTCTTGTTGTAACCGTTGTTTTAGCGGTCTGCCATCGCTAGTGTGAACCTAGCATAACACTATGCATAGTGGAGACTGTGGCAACTAGAGATGGGCGAACAGACTGTAGCCTTGTTCTACCCAAATATTCGAAATTGTTTGTTTTTTACGAAACCAAACAAATGGAGTTTCTTCTTGGGTGAACTAAAATGGCCAAAGCATTATACTCTTCACACCCAAGAGTATAATAGGTGGAGGCATAAGGGAGGTGAAAAAAATAAAAAAAAACATTTATACTCACCTTCCCTAACCTCTTTTTGGCCTCCTTGCAGCATGCAATGCTCTTCTGGTGACGTCATGCACTCCGGGTCACCACTGTGGCCTGTGATTAAGCCACCAGTGGTCACATGGGCACCCCGAGCGTTATGATGGCCGAACTCTGCAAGGAGGCCCAAAAATGGCAAGGGAAGGTGAACATGAATATATATATATTTTTTTACACCTCCCCTGGGTCTCCACCTATTATACTCTGGAGTCTCTTCAGACCACAGAGTGCAATAATGTCACTTTGACATAACTTCAGTTGTGTTTGAGCTAGAGAGCTAGAAATTGAATAGACATGTACCTAGGAGCCCTGAGAGTGTTCTACAGTATGCTTTAAACCAACTTAAGGTGTGGTCCATACTGAACTTGTTCAACCCGAAACGAATATTGGACCTGAACCAAAAACAAAACAAATCCTGAGAGGTTCACCCATCTCTAGTCATGACGCATGACCTGGGTGACCCCAGACGCATGATATCACTGAGGCAGAGTGAGAGAGCTGGATGCCACAAGGGTGCCCAAAAGAGGTAACGAAAGATGAGTATGAATTTTTTTTTTGTATTTTTTACACCTCCCCTGGGCCCCAGGGTATAATAATGAAATTTTCACTTTGACATAACTTTGGCTGTATTTGCCTTATAGAGCTAGAAATTGGATAGACAAGTTTTTATTAGCCCTGCGAGTGTTCTACACTATATTTTAAGCCATTTTAATCTCGCTGTGCTGAGCTGGCCTGCAGTAGAACAGGGGCATTTTTTTATTCAGGGGGCCACACTGTAGTGCAATGCCTGTGATCAGAGTAAACTGTGATTGCAGGCACTAGCTCCGGGTCTGTAATGTACAGTGGAGACCAGGTAGCTATGGAGCTATGCAGAGCAGCCGCCATCTTTAAAGACCCGGCAGCCGCCGTAATAGTACAACGGATGTCGGGAAGGGGTTAATTAGTCTAGTGTAGTTTATGGGAAAGATCCACATGTAATCTTCTCCACGTCTGCAGGTCTGCTATTATGTAACAAATAGGGCATCTGCAGTGTGATTTCCCCCACACAGTTGACTGCCCTTTGAATCTCAGACCATTTTCTAGTGCACGGATCAGCTTTCAAATTTTTTTTTAATAAAATGGTCAAAGAGGGATGTGTGGGTGAGTCCTTATTTCAATTCAGGTATTTCTTGTGTATGTATTTGTCTCTTTAATAATATTAAAATACATACATCCATACAGCAGTAGGTGGCAGGTAAGATATGATACAGGGAGAAATCCGATTGCATATCTGGGGTCAGGAAGGAAATTTTTTTGCCCGACCCCCGAGGTATAAATCTTCAGAGGGTTTGTTTAGCCTTCCTCTGGATCATTGGTTCTGACTCTCATCTCAGGAGTGGAGTGATCTGAATAACCGTAGCGAGTTCTGTGGTCTTCACCAGGCCTGACTTAATAGTTACTGTGACCTTTTTTGTTATTTAAAGAGCCAGTAATATTTTCATTACAATGGTGCTTATTGCTAGTCAATAAAACAAGTTAAAAAGTCTATGTTGTGTTTGTGGTATTTGTCTTTAGTCTGGATTACTCAATAGTGAATTTGCCCTACATACCCTGTAAATGCACCCTAACACATGCCGGATCAGTTATCATCTGCTCTCCAGTCCTAAAAAATACATACAGACTTCTACAAATATATGCAATATTAAATGGCTAGCATTCATGTCAATACCACTCCAATCCTCTGAGACTCTGAGACTCCCCAGCCACATAACTCTATTACAATGTATGTAATATACATAATGAATGTATTTGTAATATTGAACAACCAGCAAAGTCCATCATATCACAAAGGTGAATCTATATCCTGCAAATTGATTTATCATTTCTTTTCAGAGCTGGATCTTAAGCTGTCAGCTGTCTTCCATTTAATGCATAAAATGAAGATATTACATGATTCAGAAGACTAAATATGAGGCCCTGTAAGCATTGTTAGGTAGCCTAGTATTGTCTTGAACAAAGGGACGGTTTTCAAGGAAATGCCAGATTAAATTAGCCAGTGTGTTGCACTGGACCTTCTGAGCGAAGCCTGCGGCAAATAGCAAATCTCACCACAACTCAACTGACACATTCAGCTAAAGCAGGGGAAATCTTTTCCTGCTATTCCCGGACCTCAACTCTGTCCTTGCTAGGCAAAAAAAAGGACAAATGAGATGTAGAAAAAGATTTCTCTTGTACATTACAAATACTAGTTTAGAAAGTACAAAGAAATAATACAATCTGATAGCAGCAGTTTTGCTAGTAATTTGCCAATAGCCAAATTGCATTGAATGTGTAATAGCGTAATCTAATTTAGTAGTGGTATTATATGAGGAAAATGCCATATGAATGGGGTTGTCTCATCGGGTCTACTCCTGTATGTAAGACCTATTGGGGCATTTAAACATCAGAGAGGAGAATCCTCTGCCAGGAACCCCTCTGTAGGATCCAGGGTGCAGAGGCACTAACAAGGAATGGTTCTTAATAACCATGTATTACATGGATGACTCTACATTTCAATGGCCATCATATGATGAAACTTTTCCCATCACTATAAATGCAGGGCAAATTAGCAGTTGGCAGACACTTCCCCCCTCCATAGTCACCTCTTTACTGGTAGATTTCTAAGCAATATGTCAGCAGTTTTGACCATGCAAAATACAGTACAGACCAAAAGTTTGGACACACCTTCTCATTACAAGAGTTTTCTGTATTTTCATGACTATAACAATTGTAGATTCACACTGAAGGCATCAAAACTATGAATTAACACATGTGGAATTATATACTTAACAAAAAAGTGTGAAACAACTGAAAATATGTCTTATATTCTAGGTTTTTCAAAGTAGCCACCTTTTGCTTTGATTACTGCTTTGCACACTCTTGGCATTCTCTTGATGAGCTTCAAGAGGTAGTCACCTGAAATGGTCTTCCAACAGTCTTGAAGGAGTTCCCAGAGATGCTTAGCACTTGTTGGCCCTTTTGCCTTCACTCTGCGGTCCAGCTCACCCCAAACCATCTCAATTGGGTTCAGGTTTGGTGACTGTGGAGGTCAGGTCATCTGGCGTAGCACCCCATCACTCTCGTTCTTGGTCAAATAGCCCTTACACAGTCTGGAGTTGTGTTTGGGGTCATTGTCCTGTTGAAAAATAAATGATGGTCCAACTAAACACAAACCGGATGGAATATCATGCCGCTGCAAGATGCTGTGGTAACCATGCTGGTTCAGTATTCCTTCAATTTTGAATAAATCCCCAACAGTGTCACCAGCAAAGCACCCCCACACCATCACACCTCCTCCTCCATGCTTCACGGTGGGAACCAGGCATGTAGAGTCCATTCGTTCACCTTTTCTGCGTCGCACAAAGACACGGTGGTTGGAACCAAAGATCTCAAATTTGGACTCATCAGACCAAAGCACAGATTTCCACAGGTCTAATGTCCATTCCTTGTGTTCTTTAGCCCAAACAAGTCTCTTCTGCTTGTTGCCTGTCCTTAGCAGTGGTTTCCTAGCAGCTATTTTACCATGAAGGCCTGCTGCACACAGTCTCCTCTTAACAGTTGTTGTAGAGATGTGTCTGCTGCTAGAACTCTGTATGGCATTGACCTGGTCTCTAATCTGAGCTGCTGTTAACCTGCGATTTCTGAGGCTGGTGACTCAGATGAACTTATCCTCCGCAGCAGAGGTGACTCTTGGTCTTCCTTTCCTGCGGCGGTCCTCATGTGAGCCAGTTTCTTTGTAGCGCTTGATGGTTTTGGCCACTGCACTTGGGGACACTTTCAAAGTTTTCCCAATTTTTCGGACTGACTGACCTTCATTTCTTAAAGTAATGATGACCACTCGTTTTTCTTTACTTAGCTGCTTTTTTCTTGCCATAATACAAATTCTAACACTCCATTCAGTAGGACTATCAGCTGTGTATCCACCTGACTTCTGAACAACACAACTGATGGTCCCAACCCCATTTATAAGGCAAGAAATCCCACTTATTAAACCTGACAGGGCACACCTGTGAAGTGAAAACCATTTCAGGTGACTACCTCTTGAAGCTCATCAAGAGAATGCCAAGAGTGTGCAAAGCAGTAATCAAAGCAAAAGGTGGCTACTTTGAAGAACCTAGAATATAAGACATATTTTCAGTTTTTTCACACTTTTTTGTTAAGTATATAATTCCACATGTGTTAATTCATAGTTTTGATGCCTTCAGTGTGAATCTACAATTTTTATAGTCATGAAAATACAGAAAACACTTGGAATGAGAAGGTGTGTCCAAACTTTTGGTCTGTACTGTAGATGCCAGAGCATCACAGTCTGCATCAAGCTGCTTGACAGCTCAACAGACCTTTTCCTATGCTTTTAATGAAAACTACTGCAGTCTTTTGGTTGAACACTACAGTTTACACTTGGAACAGAGGTGAGGAACTGTTCTGGAAACCTAAAGGGAACTTTATCAGAAGAATCTGGGACACTAAACCTCCAGAGAGTCCTTAAGGACTGGTCTGTGATAAACCTGTTCTACCCAGGGATGTTTTAAAATAAAAATCCTATTGCATAAATGGCTTCTGTCACCAGGACCCAGCATATTAATCCAGCTCCACAGATTGATAGATTAGGGTCACCTGAATCAAACAGTGCTTCCCCTTGTCAATTGATGCTTCTGTTGCAGAGATATCACCATTTTTGTCAATATTCAAATGAGCTCTTTGGAGCAATGAGGACGTTGCCACTTACATTTTGGAAACAATGACAATGTCCTCATTACTTCAAAGCAATCATTTGTATATTGACAACAAAAGAGATATCTCAGTAAGCTAACCGCACATTCGACATATGTCAATGCATTTGCGGAGAAGTTCAGTTTTAATGCAGAAATGTGCTTGCCGCGGGAGCACATCTAGCTTGTCATAGGCATATTTGAGACACTAAACCTTCAGTCCATAAGGATATGCTGGTGGTTTATTCTCTCAAATTCTCCTGACAGGTTCTCTTAAAGTGACAAGTTATCATCATTTTCAAGATCTCTGTTTGCTGAAACTAATTGTGAATATTCTTTAGCATATTAATGGGTTGAAACCCAGTATAGATGTAATACTTATCACAACTTTGTGCTTGGTACAAAGCACAAATGTTTACCTATAAATGCGGAAAACTTTCTTCTCTTAACAATACTACATCTACGCAGGTTTTTAGGGTCTCTATGTAAACAGCCATTAACTGACAGCAGAATCCGTTTTTCAGGGGTTACAGCACTCATCCAGGAAGTCACATAAATTTACATTTTGTACATCTCTGTATGCTCAAAAACCCTCAGAAAATCTATTCATGAAAACATTTCACAGTAAACTATAGTAATGTTCAAAAGTTTTAGGCAGATGTCATTTTGTTCATTCACTTAATTTTGTTAATTGGCAAAAATAAACTATTAAAACTCCTATTTTTGAAAGCATTCTAATTTAGCAGAATTTTTTTTTTCCATGCCTAACATTTTTGCTCAGCACTGGGTAAGAAACATTGCATAGCTTTTTTTTGTATTTTATTTAGCAAATTTTACTATTCATCACAAACTACTGTACCTATATAAAAAACAAAGACACCTAAACAGTTATTAAATAAATATACAGTATATACGCTGCAATGCTGTCTACTCTTGAAATACTTTATATGAGCATTACCATTGTATTCTTTTAGAAAGAGTCTCACATAGTACAATAATGGTGATCATGACCCAGCTTGTGGATCTAGCTATAAAATAATATAATATGATTAATATAATATAATATAATATAATATAATATATATTCCACCAATGTAAAAGGCGTACTGTGCCATTTTGCTATATTCCAGTAATTCTTGCTTCATAAGCTAAACAGGAATAATATAGAGTCTTTATGCTGTAATTGGATGTACTGTATTTTATGCACACATTAGCATTATTATTATGAAATTTATTTTTTGTATCTGCAACCCTTTTTAGTTTTTTAATAACACAGTAAAAAAATAAAGAGCTAGTGATAATAAAAAGTGTGTCACTATAATGCTATTCTTATTCCTCCATAACCCCTTCCCGCTCACCATTACAATTGCGCTGAGGAGGTAAGTAACACAGAAGCTGTGCCTGCACCATTGCTGCTGAGCGTCAGCTATATTATACTGTATAGAGAGAACGTGGGTACATTAACCCCTTGGATGCTGAGATAAACACTAATTACAGCATTTAAGAGATTAGAGAGAGGGAAGGTCCCTCTCTCAGCTCTTGGCCCCTGGTGTAGATATATGTTAATGTGGCACATCTATGGCATAACTTTTGCAATTGGGCCCCAATGCAAAATATGAAATGGGGCCCCCACTTATCATGTGTTACCTATAATACTGGTGTCTTCTTATGTTGTAGAGAGGTTTTTGTGCCCCCTGAGATTCCAGGGCCTGGAAGCAAATGCTACCTCTGCAACCCCTATAGCTATGCCAATGAACATGGCCCTTTCTTACATCAAAGATTCCCCATATTCCTTATTCTGCACTTCCCTTGCCACTTTTGGTGAAAGTAGGCAGAATGGAGCAAGTCGAGGTGGGAATGCTTCGGACATACAAATTTATTATAATGCAAGAAAGCTGGATTGAGTTACATATGAATGCTATGCCAGTTCTTAGCACAGGAGAGAGGATTTGATTTATTACTAGGCTGAAGACTTGAATGAATGATGTACATGATGTCAACACTGAAAAGCAGGCAGGGACCATTGGACCGGGGGGTTGGAGTGAGAGGGGAATTCATGAATGCATGCTATTATTTTGTTATTTTATTTTTTTTTTTAAATTTTGATTTTTATTGAGAGAAAATTTTTGTAATACATAACAGGGAAAGAAATAATACATAGGGATAGTAAGGCATCAACAGTATCCATATACATATTGTTGTAGTGGTAACACAATTTGGAGGGAGCAAGGGAAAAAGGGAAACAGAAATCAACATCATACCGCTCAGTAAATTATCTAGAAAAAGGGTTTATAATATGCACATCACCACACTACTAGAGCCGTGGAGCAATAGAATATCATGTATGGAAAGAGGGGTCCGGCCTTCTGTAAAGAGGGACTCCCCCACAGCCGACATAATCAGACCAAAGGGCCCACTTCAGGCGAAAGGCAGTATACCTATGGCTTCTACATGCCAACATCTTCTCTAGTGTATAGGCCAAGTTGACGTGCTGTATTAGTTCCGACAGCGTCAAACAGGGTGCATTCTTCCACTGGCGTGCTATCATAGCTCTGGCCGCTAATATAATCTGGCCCAGAACCACTGCCATATCGCCTGGAAAAGACTCAGTATCCAGGAAGCAGAGCGCCAGGCCTGGAGATAATGGGACATTCATGCCTGCCAGACTGGACATCAACTGGAAGATGGCACTCCAGAAAGCGAGCACAGGGGGACAGTCCCACCACATATGTATAAGTGTACCTCTTGCACCACAACCTCTCCAACACAAATCTGAGCACAAAGGGTCTATGTGTGCTAGCTGAGTGGGGGTCCTGTACCATCGAAGAGATATCTTGCACGCCATCTCCCAGTGGGCTGCGCCCCTCGATACACGCTTAACAAACCCGAACGCTTCATACCACTCCTGGAGAGAGATGCTTCTAGCAAGCTCAATCTCCCAGCGTATCAGACAGAGAGGTTTAACCTGCTCTGAGGGGGTGGAGAGGAGTTTATAGAAAGCTGAGGAACCACTCTTAATAGGGGCCGATGTCTGCCACATCCGGAGGGCCAGTCTAGGAAACACGGGGTCTGAGACATTGTGGGGATGAAGGAAATGTCTTATCTGCAGATATTTATAGAAATCCCGCTGTGGGATTTGAAATTCCTCCATCAATGCAGTGAACGATTTCAATTGGGCCCCCCCGAATAACTGCTCGACTCTCTGGAGGCCAGCGTCTGACCAGCGCTTCAAGCTCAGACCGGGCAGGAATGAGGCCAGGTAACGTAATGGCAGGTCCGTCAAAGGAATTAATTCTGCCACCGGGGTGAATGAGGTCAGAAAGCGCCATGCCCAGACAGATGCCTTTATACTTAGTAGGGGAATTAGAGTGTTGGAAGGGCAGAATGATTTGGGACGCAAGAGGGAAATCAATGGGATGCTCATAGAGGACTCCTCAACCTCTAACCAATGGTATCCGGTGACTCCCCCCCACCAGACCCTCAACTGCTCCAAAACAGTTGCAGCATAGTATCTCTTAACATCTGGGACACCTGCTCCCCCTCTAGCCCAGGGTCTAGTCATAACCCGCAGGCGTATCCTTGATCTCTTCCCCTCCCAAATGAAATCCGAAATTAGCTTTTGTAGTTTTGTCAGGTAGGAGTTGGGGGAGGGGGATAACCACAGTGCGGAACAAATAAAGTATGATGGGGAGCACCATCATCTTCACTATGGCAATCCTACTAGCCCAGGACAACATGGGTTTAGAGTAACCGGCCAGGAGGGAGGACACCTTGGACAGCAACGGTACATAGTTTAAGGAGAAGAGATTAGAGCTTGGGGTTGTCAAGGAGATTCCCAGATACGT
This sequence comes from Leptodactylus fallax, assembly GCA_947044405.1. NCBI lineage: Eukaryota > Metazoa > Chordata > Amphibia > Anura > Leptodactylidae > Leptodactylus > Leptodactylus fallax. Next base: position 268,822 of record CAMRHE010000643.1, read on the forward strand.
AATGCTATCTCCCCCCCCACCTGAACGGGAATTGGGCACTCAGCTCCCTTTTTAGAGACGGGGAAATACCAATTGGGAGCAACTGGGACTTGGCCGGGTTAATCTTATAATAAGAGACTTTACTAAAGGTCTCCAAGGTATCTGTAGTAGCTCGCAAGGATGACATAGGGTTGGCCAAGGAGAGGATCACATCATCAGCGTATAGGCCAATTTTGTGCTGATGTTGCCCAACTGAAATACCTGTGATATTAACGTTAAGTCTAATGGCCTCAGCCAACGGCTCCATCACTAATGCAAATATGATAGAAGAGAGAGGGCAGCCTTGGCGGGTCCCATTGCTGATCTGAAAGGGGTCGGACAAAAATCCCGAGGATAGAATCCGAGCAGACGGGCAGGAGTAAAGAGCCAGGGTGGCCTTTTTAAAGAAAGATCCCATGCCAAACTTATCCAGTATTCGATCTAGGTAGCCCCAGTGGACCCTGTCAAAGGCCTTTTCTGCATCGAGAGCTAATAAAAGGGATGGTCCTCTATTACGTTCTGCGCTCTGAATTAAGTTAATAAACCTGCGGGTGCCATCCGGGGCCTGTCTACCCATAACAAATCCCACCTGGTCTGGCCCGATTAGCCGGGGCAGGATACGTACCAGACGCTCCGCCAGCACCTTCGCATACAACTTAACATCCACATTCAGTAAAGAAATAGGCCTAAAATTTGCTGGACTAGTAGGGGGCTTGCCTGGTTTGGGGAGGGTAACCACAGTTGCGGCTAACATCTCCTCTGGGAATCTCTGATCCTCCGCAGCTCTCATAAACACTCCCAATAAATGGGGCAACAAAATATCCCTGTATTTTTTATAATAGATACCAGAAAAACCATCAGGACCCGGGGATTTTAATGGCTTCAAGGATGCAACAGCCTTATAGATCTCCGATAGAGATATAGGAGCAGCCAGTAACTGGCGCTGTTCCTCCGAGAGGCGGGGAAGAGAGACAGATTCTAGAAATTTATCGATGTCCGTCAGTGAGGGTTGATGTACCTCGGTATCCTCTTTTAAATTATATAGAGATTTATAGTAGGCCCTGAACTGATCAGCTATAAGACGAGGATCTGTAATTTTGTCCCCCTGAGCATTAAAAAGATACTCAATACGTGATCTGGGTTGGGCTTGTTTGATTTTCTTTGCCAGGAAAGCACTAGCTCTGTTGTTATGGATATAGGCTTGGCACTGAGATCTCTTAAAGGCAAGATCCTGTTGATGAGCCATCAGACCTTGCAATTGTAATTGGTATTGTCTAATCTCGTTTGAAAGAGATGGGGTAGGGCAAAGCTTATTTGCTGCCGACAGCCCAGCTATCTTTTGAAGCAAAGCATCAACATCCTTATCCTTCTTGGCCCTAGAACAAGCTTGGATAATCACCCCGCGCATAAATGCCTTATGGGCATTCCACAGGATATAGGGGTCTGAGGCCGTAGGCGCATTGAGTTCAAAAAATTCTTGTAGCGCATTGAGGAGCTGAGCACCATGAGAGGGATGATCAAGGATATATTCGTTTAGACGCCATTGGGAAGGCAGGGCAGAGGCAAACTGCTTGCGGAGGACCAGAGACACCGGGGCATGATCCGACCACGTAATCAGACCAATATGAGAGGATACAGTCTGTAACAGGCCCAATTTATCCGCCAAGAAGAAATCTATCCTAGAGTATGAGGAGGAAGGGGAAGAGAAAAAACTGTAGTCTCTCTCGCTACCATGCTGGCATCTCCACACATCATATAACCCCTGATCTAATAAGGAAGGGGTGAGTACAGGAGATTTCCTTTGAGGATTGGACGAGTCTAGAGAGTTATCTATAAGGCAATTGTAATCTCCCCCTACAATTAAGATACCAGTGGCAAATGCCCGAATTTTGGGCAAGAGAGATCTCCAGTACGAGGCCTGAAACCGATTGGGGAGGTACACTGTGACCAAAGTGTATCTCATACTATTAATAGTACAATTAAGACCGAGATACCGGCCCTGGGGATCCGTCAATACAGACTCCATGCTAAAGGCAACTGAGTCACAGACAGCTATAAGGACTCCCTTGCGTTTGGCCACACAGGAGGCCTTAAAAATATGAGGAAAGGAGGAGTTCGTAAATAGAGGGCTTTTCTCAACATGAAAATGAGTCTCTTGAAGCATGAGCACGTCACATCTCAAACGGCGTGCCTCCCTCCATACCGAGCTTCTTTTATAAGGGCTATTAAGCCCCTTAACATTCATAGAGGAAATTCGAATAACCATGGTAATGGCCAATAGAGGGATGTTAGACTACACAGATGGGGTGTGTGCCAGCATGGCAAGCGGTCCAGATCTGCACTAAAGATATAGTTAGGTGATGCACACATATATGAGCTGTGCATGATAAAATAACCAAATTCTACTAAACACAGTAAACTATACAAGAATAAAGAACAAAAAACAAACATCATAGTGCCAAAATGCACCGAATAAGCTGTGGGGGGTGAGAAGTAAGATTCCTTCATTAATCAAATACAAATGTAAAAAACTTATAGAAAAAAGTGGTAAGTAGTTCGCCAAGAAAAAGGCTATATAGTTAACATCCTGTAAAGGCACCTGATCTCCCTGGGTGAGGGAGAGTGAGAGTCTCGTAGATCTTTCAGGGTTCTCCAACCATATGCCAGTCCTTGGGTACCCGTGGAGGGCGAGCTGGTCCGCCAGGCCGAGGTTCAGAGTTATCAGAGGTCAGACGCCATCTACGGAGGAGAGACATTCCGTCTTCTACGGAGGGTATAGAATGAGTGACTCCGTTGCGAAAGACCAGAAGTTTGGTGGGGAAGCCCCATCGGTATCGCACGTCGTTCTCTCGAAGTATCTTCGTAACAGGTGTTAAGTTGCGTCTCGCTTGCATAGTGGCAGCGGATAAATCCGGGTATAGAGAAATTGCTGAAAACGGTGCGGGAAGAGTGTTGCATTTACGAGCCTCAGCAAGGATAGAGTCTTTGATATGGTAGAAGTAAACCCTAACAAGGGTGTCTCTAGGGGCATCCACAGGGGCTGAACTTGCCTTAGGTATACGGTGAGCCCTGTCCAGGGTAAGATCAAGCTCTGAGAGATTTGGAAGGATCTTTTTAAACATTCGTTTGACACAGGCCGGGAGATCGATGGATACAATGTCCTCGGATTCCCCGGATCTTAATATTGTTGCGTCTGGAGCGGTCCTCAGAGTCTGTTGCTTTGATCTTTAGCCAGCGCACTTCTGCCTCCAGTGTATTGTGAGCATCCACCAATTCGTTGTGAGCAGTGGAGAATTCCGCCATCTTCCGCTCAAGGTGATCAGTTCTCTCTCCAAGTGCATCAATATTATGTTGTAGTTTCCCAACCAACGAGGCCACACTTTTGTTAATGCCCGATTGCAATATCACCAGCATGCCTTTCAATGTGTCACAAGTAACTGGATCAGAGGACGCCGGAAAATCAGAGATGTCAGTGTGACCAATCAGAGAGGTATCATCGGGTGTAGGGGTCTGGGCACGGCTATTCTTTTTACGTACAGGACCTTCCTTGGTTGGGGATGAGGCATTGGAGACACTTGGGCCTCTTTTGTTGCCCTCCTGGACAGATTGTGAGGCAGCAAGAGAGGACATGATTGCATTTTTCGTGCCCATCGGATCCTGTGGCATAACCGTTGATTTGAGTGGGGAGGGGAAGTCGTGCATGAGAGTCCATTTCAGGTGAGGGCTGACGGTCTGAGGCTTGGTGTGCAAAGAATTCAGTGAGTTTCCTGGGCGCCCCAGAGGAGGAAGCCTTCTTTCTGGTCATCTCCGCAATGTCTCTGGACATTTAGGTGAGCAGATAGAAAACGACAATGTAGAGACTGAACACAGCAGTAACAGGATACGTATACCAGAGATAAATCTGTCGCTCCCAGGAGACAGTGGGATCCACTCAGGGCGTTACAGGAGCCCAAGATAGTATACAGGAAAGTGGTGGGCCGCTGTAGGCGAACTTCTTGCTGATTTATTTAATCATGATGAGGAGCTACATACATGCGGTCAGAACAGCAAAGTCCAGCAACGCTAGAATTTACCCGCCAAAACGGGAGAATATGTGGAATGTTTACTCACGGAAGAGCCGCTCTTTGTCGTTGTTGAGAGTCAGACAGAAGACTGTCGTTGATCCAGAGCAGGGATAGAGGCCCACTCGAAATCAACTCGAGGCCTGTCTCCGCTGACCAGAAGCAGAGGCAGCGGTTCCCCGATTCGTGTCCGCTCCGTGGACCTAAAGTTGCGCGGACTGCTCACCGGGCCGAGATATAGCGGGGGCTCCTCGGTAAGATCGGCAGGGAGGGGTGGGAGACATCCACCCCTGCTTGATGGAAGAGCTCTGGCGTCTCAGGAATCTACCGCATAGGCCGCAAGATGGCGTCCTCCACTCTGAGCGAGCCCTCAATCCTCCTCTCCGCGTCGTTGCCGGCGCCGCCCTGAGCCGCCGCTATACCAGATGACCGATCCCGCAGGCTGATAAAGCTGTCAGGAGCGGCAGGGTCTCCCAGGGCGTGAGGTAGTGGTTCTGCGGGCCTCCAAGATGGCAGAGCGGCAGTTCAGGCACACAGGAAGGCTCCTGTCAGCAGTGTTGCAGGCAGATCTGGTGCCCAAAAGTCTGTGGGGTCACCACCTCAGGCGTCCACAGCTCTGCCGGTATGTGAAGGTGTTCTCTGCGGGTAGCTGCAGTCTGTGTTACAGGGATAACGGGTAGGCCGCGATTCCAAAATAGAGCAGGCAGTGCTGCAGGCCTCCAGGATTCTGCCCGGTCACCAAACCAGAGCCTCTAAATATGTACACTGGGGTCTGGGGGAAGACCCCTGAGGCCTCTGGAGTTTGTGGCTTCAAGGATGCGTTAGATCTGCTGTGGATTCAAGTGAGATAGGCCACAGCTCTGTAAAAGCAGGTCTTGTTGCGCTGCTGGCTGGCCACACCCCCTTATTTTGTTATTTTATGCCATTTCCTTCTCTTGCAGAATTGACTATGGATGTCTTTTGCTTCTCTTGCAGAAATGTATGTGGTTGCCCTATTTATGTGAATGGGGTTTGGAGAAAGCCATGCATATACTCCAGGAACTTTCCCATCTAAATGTATGGAACATATTTTGTGCCACAGAAATTTCTGCAACAAATCTTATGGATCTACGTATAAATCCTATGTCAAATATAACAGCATATTGCACCTCATGACATTGCCAGAGAAGATTTCATACCTCTGTTGCACAGATTTGCAAACCGTCAATATGCTGCAGAGAATCAGTAATATCACTTAGATAGAAGCTCTGATAAAGTGTCACTTATTTAGAATTATGATGGTTTATTAGCCTTTATCTGTATTTACTTATTATACTGCTGTCAATGTGAGGTAATGGGAAGGCAGCATTAGTCCAGAAGCGTGTGCAGATGTCCCTTCACTAACACATAGCATAGATCACAGGCATCATAGTGCATTTCATGGCCTTCATGAATGCAATTTAAATACACATTGAACGCTGGGGAATTTTAATGCTTGTGTGCGTGCGGCCTTATTGTTATGAAGTATGGATTCCCAATGTAATGAATGCTCTATGATATGATCAGATCTTTTATAGTTCACATTCTGTTCCAGTTTCTGTCTTCCTATAAATCAGTCCTTCAGGACACAAATACATTTGTATTCATGTATGAAAACTTCATTCTAATTAACTCTTATCATTGAGAAATGGAAAACTGTAATATCAACTCCAAAGTATCCATTCAGTGTAACAACTTCCAGCATAAATGTTACATCTGCAGTTATTCGCTTGCAAGCTTATGGTCTGTAAACATGAATTATTATTTAATATTTTTCACTTGATATAGTATCTATCCGCATTTTGCAAAATGATTGCTCAGTTTTTTATACCAATATGAGAAAAAAAAATCTGTGGCAGGTCTATGACAAAATGTAAATTGACCAAGCCTATTTTGGCATTAAAGCTTAAGCCCCACATAGTGAGCCACAGCCAAAAAGCGCTGCAGAAAAGACCGTGGCAGAAAATCAGCGCGTTTTTTTCTGCAGTGCTTTTAACAGAAAGTCTGCAGAGTTTTCCTCTGTGGACTTTCTGCCTCAATTATACCTATACGGAAAAGTTTGCATAGATATATTTAACATGCTGTGATTTACAAAAACGCAATGGTGAAATCGCAGCATTTCCATTGCGGATTTTTTTCTGCAATGTGTGGATGGGATTAGCCCGAATCCCATCCACTTTGCAGGTACTGTAAAACGCAGTGTTTTTTTTCTTCAGCATTTACACCGCAGCCAAATCATGGCTTTTTTACAATGCGGGGTCTTAGCCTAAAGGGGTTTTTCATTGAAGCAAGTGATTTCCTATCCATACTACTTTGTCAGTAAATCTAAATTATTCGACCATAGCCAGTTCCTGCAATCAAGTTATGGATTTTTATACAATACCATACTACTTCCTGGACTGCTTCTATAGATGATGTCATAAAGACATGCTACTAAGGGAGCCACCACTTACTCTTCAGCACAACACCTGAGAAATAGATTCCCTAAAGGTTCCAACAAAGTGTTAAAGTGTTTGTCTTGCTGTGTTTGCTGACATCAAATTATGTTGTTCCTGACAACCACCTGTATTTATGTCTGATCTTCTGCTTGATCTCTGCTTACCTTGACCTGCTTGACTGATCATGTATGCTATCTCCTTATTTGGTGCATAAATTTAGAATCCTAATCAAATCCACGTCTGTCATTGTTAATGGTGAGTACTCTAGTGAAAAGACCATACCTATTTTCCAATATAATTTTTGTTTTGATTCCTCCTGGTTTTCTAGATCTCATTGTTTATTTCCAGTGGCTAGAAATCGGTCTATGGTCATGTGATGGACATTCCCTGTCATGTGATGGACACGCAGGTACATAGCTCAGTAATCAAAGCTGTTCACATGACAGGGACTGTCCATCGCATGACAATGGACTGATTTTTATCCACTGGAAGCAGATTGAAAGACAGCAAGCAGAAATCTAGAAAGCTGTGAGAAATTGATACAGAAAGTATAATGGATAATTGTATAACTTTTAATTATGCAAACAATAACATTTATTTGCTGAAATTTGACGATTAAGAATGCCTAATTCAACATCAGTAATCATTGATTATGAGGTTAATCTGTTTTCCCTTAGTCCTAACAGCAGCACAATATGGGGTATTTCTGCCCCTGTGTATTGATAGGACAGGTGGAATTTTTAATTAACATAATTTATGCATGACTATGGTACCCTACAAGAGGGCAAAAGAGACCACCCCCCTCATGTTAGTTATAAAAAAATTACTCCTATCTTAGGGAGGGAAGCTTGTGCTGCTGTTAGGACTAAGGGAAAACAGATTTACATCATAATCAACGATTCCCTTACGTCCTACAGCAGCACAATATGGGGATGTAGCAAGTAATTCCCCTAGGGAGGATTTCCTCGCTGTACAGTACCTAGGACTGACTGTCCAAAGGCAGTCGCCTCTGAACTCCTAACATTTAGCCGGTAATGTTTTACAAAGGTCAGCTGAGATGACCAAGAAGTGGCTGCACAAATCTGATCAAGAGGTACCGCACGACTCTCAGCCCAAGAGGTTGACACAGCCCTAGTTGAGTGGGCTGTAAAGAATTCAGGTGGAGTTAACCCCTGAACAGAAAAAGAAGTTTTAATCGCTTCCTTGATCCATCTAGATAAGGTAGATTTGGAAGCTCTGAGACCTTTGTCTCTACCATATATATTAATAAGGAGATTCTCGGATTTCCTGAAAGGTCGTGTAGGTCTGAAGACACCTTATTACATCCAGTGTGTAAAGTCTTTTCTCTTCTTCAGAGAAAGGAGCTGGAAAAAAATCACTGGTAAGGAAACCATCTGGTTGATATTGGCATGAGAAGGCATCTTAGGGTTAAAGCCAGGGAGAAATCTGAGCTGGACCCTATCCGCAAGAATGAATTATATGGTTCCTCAGAAGAAAAAGCCTGGAGCTCACCCACTCTCTTTGCTGAAGTGATGGCTAACAAAAAGGTGGTTTTAAAGGCTAAATACTTAAGATCCACGTCATCTAACGGTTCAAATGAAGGACCACAAAGACCCGAGAGAACTGTAGCAAGATCCTACTGGGGAACAGGAGTTGAAACCACCAGTCAAAGTCTCATAGCACCCTTAAGGAACCTAGAAATTAAGGGATTCTGAGACAATCATCTGCCTAAACAGGTGAATAGGGCTGAAACCTGTAACTTGAGTGTGGCAGGGGAAAGGCCCTTATCCAAGCCATCCTGAAGAAAGTTTTAGAATCTCCCCATAGTAGGATTTGAACTGTTAACTTCCTGTTTGGAGCACCACTCTTTGAAGACATTACCTATCCTTAGGTAGCTCTTATTGGTAGACTCTGCTCTGGCGCAGGAAACAGTCTTCAAGACGGCTTCTGACAGTCCTCTGGATTTCCATAAGGACTGGTCAACCTCCAGGCTGTCAGGTTGAATCTTTTCAGATCCTGGTACTTCTGAGTTCCTTGGGAAACCAGGTTCTGGGTGGGAGGGAAGCCTCCAATAGATCCCTCGATTCATGTACATGAGCTGGGAAAACCAAACTCTTTTTGGCCAGAATGGTAGAATTACTGTCACAGAGGCTTGGTCCTGTCAGACTTTCATCAATACCTTTGGTATCATGGAAAGTGGAGGGAAGATGTATGCCAGCCTGAACCTCCAAAGGATGGACAGGGCATCCATTGCCAAGGGATAGTCCTCCTGATACAGTGAGCAGAATTTCTTCACCTTGGCGTTGAGTCTGGTCGTCATAAGGTCTACTTTTGGAAGACCCCCACTTCAGGGTAATCTGATAGAAGATCTCTGGATTGAGAAACCATTCTCCTGAGTGAGACCCCGACTAAACTGATGTGCTACTAGGAGCCCCTGATGTGAACCGCGGATAAGTGCATCAGATTTTCCTCTGCCCAGGTAAAAATCAGACCTGTCTTCCTGAGGAGAGATAGCGATCTGGTGCCTCACTGTTTGTTCAAGTACATTATGGTCGTCATGCTGTCGGACCGGATCTTGACCGCTCTTCCTGAGGAGAGGAGAGAAATGAAGTAGTGCCAGGTAAACTGCTCTGAGCTCCTTCAAGTTGGACGATGTCCTATTTTCTAGCCTGCTCCAGACTCCTTGTATGGTCTGCTCATACAGGTGGGCTCCCCATCCTGAGCGGGATGCATCGGTAGTCAACAGGGTCCAACGAGGTTGGACCGTGAACATCCTGTCTTTCAGGTGTATCCACCATCTGAGGGAAAGACGGGTACTGGGGGAAAGTCTGATCCTTTTGTTGAGACCGAGAGGAGTACGATTCCAGGCATTTAGCTTCCCTCTGAAGAGGACACATATGCCATAAAGCCCAAAGGACTGCCATAGCTGAGGATGACATTAGGCCAAGGACTCTCATAGTTGTCCTGATAGACACCAGGTGTGTTCTGAGAAGATACCGGACCGCTGTGGTTAACCTTTCTTTTCTGGTGGCCACGGAGCTTGTAAGGTAAGTGAAATGGCAATGCTCAACATCAAGGCTGCACAAGTGACCTGCACTACAGGTCTTTGAACATGCAGCATGCAACTACTGCTGCATGTACTACTGAAATCAACCTTTTCAGAGCGAAGGTTGAAAGCTTGGCTAGGCACAAGAAACTGCCTAAGTAAAACCCCCCTTCTTTTCCACAGAAGCGTCCAGTGGAAAAAAGAAGAGTAGAGGTGTAAAGATGACTCCCCAAAGGTAAGTTAACAAACTGTAGGGGAAAAAGCAAAATATGGGAGGACAAAAAAGACCTCCCTCCACCTGTCCCACCACACAGGACAGAAAAAACACGAGGGGGGGTGGTCTCTTTTGCCCTCTTATAGGGTACCATAGTCATGCATAAACTATGTTAATTAAAAATTCCACCTGTCCTATCAACACACAGGGGCAGAAATACCCCATATTGTGCTGCTGTAGGATGTAAGGTAAAAAAGTAGCATTCCATTAAGAATTTTTCCCATTATGGTGAGAAAGATAGCCAATCTTAAAGAACTTACAGAATTCACCTCGGTGACAAAAGCACTGAGTCTACCTCAATGCTTTTGGTTATAACCATTAAAAAAAGATTGGATGTTCTTTGGACACATATAAAATCAAATACCTCCTGATGCATTGCCCAAAGCCCTACAATTGCTCAGCATTATGATATAAACCATAGAGGTCCTATGTGCATTGAGTCCTCTGGCGCTGCAAAATATGTAATACAACCCACACGTAGTTAATCTGCATACAAAACTACTTTGTCATTCATCCCTTAGACCTTTATTTTCCAAAGTCATAAATCCAGAAACTAATTTATTAGGACAACAAAAGGATTCGTAAAGCTGTAAAAGACCCAAACTAACCCAGCCATAAAGTGCTGTCAGATCATTTCCCTGCCTTTCTGTGTCAGCCTGAGATATCTGTCCTCTGTGGCTCCTTTTCCGAGTGAAGAAAGAGAACAAGCGATAAATATAAAGAGGATTTCCACCTCAAACGATACCTTTTTCCATACATAAAATACTGACACGCTTCAGCGCATTTGACAGAGTTTGGAATTTATTGTAATTGCATTTGGAGAGACATCAACATTGTTCTCGTGTTTAGGGTTTTACTGTCAACTCTAGAGGAGGGAGATAAGTCTCTTAGACAACCCCTCCAGCACTATTTATGACTTCAAACTCCTATCTTTTAATATTCCTTCTAAAAGTTCTCTCTAAGTAAATAAGTTCTAGTGTAGAATGTGTAGATCGATAACACAGGTATGTGTGTATTGGGTACAGACGTTAGCATTTCAATGCTTTCCAAATCTAAAGATTTAGCAGAGTATGGCTGCTTGACTTGTGGGAAATTTATGAGTATCAAAGTTTAGGAAGTAAAGAAAGATATAGTTTATTAATTGTAGGGATTGGCCAATACAGGGGGTTCATATCTAGGTCAGAGATTAAAGAGACATCGGGGGCATGAGCATGACCCACTGTGCCACCTAACCGGTTTGAGCTACTCACAAGAGCATTGTCTAAGTAACCTCCCTGGTATCCAGCCTTTAATCTGGACTTCACTCCGGGGAGACTACTAAGTTGCTAGTTCTTGGAGTGGTCCTGGGCCCAGTGGTAGCTGACCAAAGGCCAGAGAGATACCAATGCATAGCACCGGAAGTCAGACAAGGAGTAGTCTAATACAGGTTGAGTTCATGAGCAGGCAGATATCAGTCAGAGTTGTAGACATGCTGAAGGTCAGGGCTGATAGCACAAGTTCAGAAGTCAAAGACATGCTAAGGTCAGTATAAGGAATCAAGCAGATCAAGATGGGCAGACAAATATGGAGTCAGAAAACAGGCCATAAGTCAACAAACAGGAAAAACATCGATATGCAGTATAAACCAGCAGGAACAAGCTAAGCTGTGATCCTATATTGCTTACATGCCATGCTGAGGGCTTATAAGATTTAAATAGGTGAGTTCTCCCTGGGACTGGTTGGATAAGGCTCACAAGTGTGCATGTTAGCCCTTCAAGTTGCAGGGAGGATGGGCACAACTGTCTTATGGGCAGGGCCAGGTGCAGCAGCAGCAGAAGGAAGTGCACAATGGCATAGAGAGGCAATAACTGCAGTGGGTAAGAGGTAAACTAGAGGCTGTGTCTTCTGAGAGCAGAGCAGCGTTGTTACCCTCTCAACAAGCTCAACAGCTCAAAAGCTGTTTTTTTCAATTGGTTGTAAAGATATTGGCTTAGATATATATTCATGAAGGCAGAGGGAGTGGTTACAGACCCAGCCAGCAGATCCATCCATGTTCATCTGATCCACTGGAGCATAGAACATTATTTGAAATACTCAATTTTAAGAAAATGTTGGTGTCTTTGGCCCTGTTAGTCATAGCAGGTAGGCAGAACTTTGATGCAAAGAGAGCAATTGTGGTGCCCTTATTGCACCAAACAGCTCATTAGTGTACCAGGAAATATCTATGCAATGTAGGCCCCTATAGGGAAGCAGAAAACTATATGACTATATGACTATGCTTATAGTTCTATGTTTCTGCTGATATTTCACTGGTTATTATTTAGCTTCAAAGATTATTAATGGTAAGAAAAGCAAACTGCTATTGGTTTATAATGCATGACATGGCCTAGTTCAAGAGAAAGATCAAAGATCAAAAGGTTGCCGTATTCTTAGCCAGGTATTCCTCGATTATTCTTTATATAAAATTTTATAAAATGTAAAATATCTGTTGCGTGACAAGATTTGTTAATAAAGCTAGCCGCTGTGTCTTTTTCTACCACAACCGGTGGGTACAGATTTGCAAAAGCATTTGTGTGTTTATTCTATCTTTTTAGTCATGTTTTACTACAACCTCAGCGTGACCTTACAGATTTACATGATGACAGATGCAGCAAATGACTAGAAATGGACAATTTTTGCTTGATTTGAGTTTTGCGTATCTGTGAATTGGTACATGATTATTCACCATTACGATGCGGAGATGAATAGATTTACCAGGTTCAAGAAGGACTTTTGATAATAAGCAAGTTAATTCACTAATCATATTCTATGGACTGACAACATACAGTAAGATGCAAGACCTTAGACTGGAGTTCTACTTAACTAAACTACTGTAGGATCACCAGGAATTTGGCCAAAAAAAGTTTTCAGCAATAAATATTAAAGGTATGTTTATGTAGTCTCTCCGTATGTCCAAGAAAATGTTTACATTTCTATTTAAACATGAGGTTGAAAACCCTGGTAAATTTCACACATTTTAATATGAAAATGCAGCCACTTATACCACTAAGAAAGGATGGATTTTTTTAAAGTGTAACTCCCATTTTATTTTATTTTTTTGTTTATTTTTATTGGTATTGTGTCGGGGTTTGTGGTGAACATTTTTGTAATATACTTTATTAATCAAACAAACTTACTTTTAATAGAAAACAGGCTGTAAAGTTCCCATTAGCAATGCACTAAGTATTGCCAGGGAGTCTCTGTCTGTACACCTATACTCTCACTGCAGTATGTAGAGCTGAAGCATTTACCCATGGCGGATGGTCACTTCAAATAACTGTATCTCTGGTTGTATTCCACTTGCAAAAATAAAGTATATAACAAAAATGGTCACCAAACACCTCCTGACACAATAGCGAAAAATAAATAAATAAATCTATTCCTGCTTATTATTATTATTATTATAATAATAATAATAATAACAGTAATAAACTTTATTTATATAGTGTCAACATATTCCACAGCACTTTAAAATCAGTGTTCACATGAACAAGCATTATTTGACATTACAATGTAACGAAGAATTAACATATTAAACAACAAAAGTGAGGGCCCTGCTCCCGAGAGCTTACAATCTATGAGGTATGTGTGAGGTATTAGTGGGATGAGTGACCACATTTTCTTATAAAAATATGTAAAATAGACCAGGGTTTTCAAGTTACATTTTAAGCATGCTAGTACATATTCAGAAAAGCCTCAAAGATCGGCGATGGTGCTTACTCCAGGTATAGCTCCAGTAATATAAATGAACACATTTTTGTTGCTTAGTGATGAATTTCCCCATTGTGGGACTATTAAAGGACTATTATTATTATTATTATTAGTGATGTCAGGATTTACAGCAGAGAAATGAGTGGGGAAAGGGGAAGTTTCCCTCATGCACGGAAAAAACCAGATATTCTAGGACTCCTTATTCTAGAACTCCGAATCCATAGATAACAGAAAATAAAACGTCTCTAGAAGAGTTTACGTGTTTCAAGTGCTGCCACTCTTTCTCATAGCTAGTTACAAGAAGATACATATAACACTTAGTAACATGAATGAACCGAGTACATGAGTGCAGTTCACTGAGTCTGATTTTTTGAGGTAAGCTCCATGCTCCACAGTGTTTTTCAGTCAAAATACCTGGTATCCAACTATTTAACATCATACCCTACCAATATTGAATGGAACATTGCATTGCATTGCATTGTACATGAACATGAACTATGCCAGAGGTTCTCAGATGCTGAATCTGAAGCTGATGATATTACTGGTGCTATTTCTGCAGAGGCTATCTGCAACACTATTCTAACAGGTTAGAAGTGCTGAACGTTAAAATGGAGGATTTAGAAAACCTCTCTGGGCAAGTTAATTTACACATCACAAACTGAGGCAGGGACTGTCACCTCACTCATTCAACCAGTCACTAGTCTTTTTTTTAAAGATCTCTAGCTGCAAACAGCAATGGAACAGCTATTTGTACATTGAGGAGCTTACAAAGCCTAAGAACCCCACAATTCTTAAAGATGTGATAGTATGTTTCCATTCATACAATATTGACATGAGCAGCACTCTCCTTAGCTTGCAGATGGGTGCTCTTATTCCATCGGTGGCTGACCGGAACCCACCAATTTTAATAGAAGCTTTTATTAAAGGATGGACAGCACTCCAAGTAGTTGAGCTTGCTTGTAAGTTTTATTTTATTCCATGTTAGAACAATATATCATATCATACGGGGTGTAGATATTTTAAGAGCCGAGAGCAATGTTTCGGGCTGCGAGAGCCCTTCCTCAGGCAGTTAGAATATGAATATGAAGGCGTAACAGCTGTCGCATATCTGGCAAAATATTTCTCGTGGGGCCCAGGAGAAATGATCCTGGTAAGGAACCCAAAGATGGGGGAGATGTATGGCTTCCCTTAGCAAACCCTATTCATATTCTAATCTCCTGAGGAAGGGCTGTCGCAGCCCGAAACGTTGCTCTCAGCTCTTAAAATATCTACACCCTGTATGATATGATATATTGCTCTCGACTGATGATGACCTGAGCAACAATTAATGTTGGCATATCTGAGAAGATCTCAGGGGCACCCATCCCTGACTGCTCTCCTAGCCTATCTATAAAATGAGCCATCTCTCTCCAGGGTCCTTTGCATTCCTATTGCTGGGATCACAGGATTACTATTGCATCCAGGACATATAAAGTTAGTATTTTTGCTGATGAATAGTGATGGGTAAACATTGTGAGATTCGCTTTGCAAGTATTCATGTGGTTACACTTGGACAAACCTTGTGTCACTTCCTGCCTTCTGACCCTTCCTCACTTAGTCCAACTGGTTTTATACTCCCTTGGGACTTTATCCAAAGATTTGCTACTACTGTACAACTAAGGGCTTAATCACAGGACAATGAAACATGGACGTTTTTGCAATGTTTGTCCATTTTGAGAACACATTTAATTCAATGTACAGTATCTATTCATATGTCCATTTTTTTGACTGACCATTTTTTAAAGGCCATCAAAAAACTGACATGCTCTATCTTTATCCATTTTCATGGACACAAGACCCAACAGACATCAATGGTGATGTAAAAAAACTGATTGATGTCCGTTTTATATCCATTAAAAATGGATCAGTAGGTTGGGTCAAAAAAGAAAGACCAATGAAATGTATCTCTTTTCTTCACTGACAGTTAAAAACTGATTCAAAATAGATGACATTTGGCCATCAAAAATGGAAAAATGGAACGGAACATATGCAAAACGGTCATTAAAAACAAACATTTATGTCTGTTTTTAATGGCCATTAGATCCATCAAAAATGTCGTATGCATAAGGCCTAAGCCTATATATTGATATGACGTATGTCTGATAAATGGTTTGCAACCCAAAATGGTGCATTTTATACTTGAATATACTTGAGTAGCAGTGATAACTCTAGGAAAAAAATACAATAAACTATATGTGACACAATAAAAAGAAAATCTTGACCAGACAAACACCTGGTGTGCTCTTCCATTCTTTCCTCTTCTGTGACATCAGTGGCTCCAGGTCACTTCTAAAACCTGTAATTGGGCTTGAGCATCTGTTCAGATACATCTTGGCTCACGCACAAGGCTTTTACGTCACCCTGTGATGCATTTTATACTTTTGCTTGTATATCAAGAAATGCTGTTTGTGAACACTCTTTGTGAACACTCTGTGCACATGTATGTATCTATCTTGGTTTTTGCTACAACTACTAGTTGATGGTCATGTTTTGACATTGTCCATTGACTATATATGTATTGTTTTTTTCTGCAATCTGTTTATTCCCAAAAAACTTTCTCAGTTTGGTCGATACTGTATTTTGGTTTGGTCCATACTGTATTTTACTCAGCTATCTTACAGTTTCATAGACTTTGAATGGAGTAGCAATGCACATGTTACCACTGTTCCATTAAAATGGGTGACACCGAACCATGTCCTCTTGATTGGTTGAGGCCCCAGCAATCAGATAACCAGTGATCACACATTTATCCCATATCCTGTTGATAAATGTCTTTTGTGGCCCAACCTCTTTACATATAATATAACTTGTGCCTCATTGATGACTATTTCAGATGTGCCATTGTGTTGGTTGATATCAACTATACCCAAGGATAAGGCAATACATACACAGGTATTAGAAATTGGGCTAAGACACAGGACATACTTTATTGCATGTCGTGGGACTCGTGGGCACTTCCTGTAAATAGATTAAAATTTTGGGGAACATTTACTATGCCAAATGCAACAAAATTCTGGATCAAATACTCCTGGGTCCAGAAACATTTTACTCATCAATAGACAGTCTTGAATTGTATCTAAAAAAGGTGCCTGGCTAAATGGAATACCCTTAACAAGCCCAATTTTATCACAAAAATGCTTTTTTGAATGAATACTGTAAGCCAGCCAGTAGGTGATGGAAGTAAAAGAGATGATTATTTTCTTAGTTGTATTACATACACTCATTGACAAAAAAATAATGCAACAAGAAGGAGTTGTTGGAATTGAATGAAACTTTCTATGTGTGAATGCAATGATGGTATCCATAAGTGATTACAACAAAAGGATATGTTTATTGGCAAAACTGTACAACTGAAAGGTGACTCTAGTTCTCTATTTTAGTACCATCTTAGGGGCTGTAGTACCAATCTTTAGCCTGGATATAAGATTGGATATGGTTGTGCATGGAAGCATACAGGTTCCGTATGGTATCCTGCAGCACATTTGCCTACAGATGTTGCACTTGGTACTGTAAATTCTGCACTATCGCCGGGCCCCTTTCCAATTGATGCCAGCCCAGGGGAGGTGACTAAAAATAAAAAAAAATACTTATATTCCCTTCTCCAGGTCTCAGCATCCTTTCTGGCGCTCTTCATGCCGGTGACTGACGTCATGCGCCCCCGACATCACTGCTGGGGCCTGCGATTGGACCCCAGTAATCACATGAGGCACGCCGGCGTAATGACGTCATCGTGCCCCACGTGACCACAGAGGCCCAATCACAGGCCCAGGAGTGACATCTGGGGCACATGACCTCACTAATCAGGCAGAAGAGGACCAAGGAAGATGCCGCAGACAGCAGGACAGAGCGAGGATGCCCAGGAGAGGTGAGACAAGGTGAGTATAAGTGTTTGTTATTTTTAATCACTTCCCCTGGGCCTCTACTTATTATACTCTGGGGTCTGAGGAGACCCTAGAGTATAATAATAGCACCAGCTCTAGGGGGGCTCTTGGGAGCATATAATACTGTGTGGAGGCCAGTGTGGATCATTGAATACTGTGTGGGGGCCAATGTGGAGCATATAATACTGTGTGGGCCACTGTGGAGCATATTATACTGTGTGGGGGCCACTGTGGAGCATATTATATTGTCCCAGTATTGTTTACGTGCTGTACGGATGCTTCGCTGCTCACTCACTGTATTATTGATAACTGCAGTTGTGGGTACTACAGCTGTATCCCTTTCAAATATCTGAGATATCGCTGAAGCACCCATAACCATCACTATGAAGAATTTGCTCTATGGAGGGGGTAAGGGGCCCCAGACAAAAGTTTGCACCAGGGTCCACAAGACTTTAGTTACACCACTGGCTATGATGGCCATCAATAACCTTAGACCTATTGCCCCTCATGATTGACTGTCCCTGCCATAAGGGCCACTTGTAAAACACTTTGGGGAATCATTTTTAAATATACTTCAGTTCAGCATTTTGTTGACCTGAGTTGACTTTTGGTCAGCAGTTTGTTGTGGGTGTCATCTTCTGAACGCCTTGGCAACCATATTTTGAAAGTGGTTGACTTTAAAAAATGAACCCCTTTAATTTTGAATCCCTAAACTGTGACAGAGCTAGGTAACATTATGTTTTTTTTTGTTTTTTTTGTTTAAGTAATGATATTGGACATATAATAGGATGTTTTATGATGATTTGTAGCAAGGTCACCAGAGGAAGAACCTGGGGTCATACATCTTAGCCATGCCACAGTACAGAGTGTGTTAGTTATCATATATATGTAGATATTCTTCTCATAATATGCTGATATATCGTGGTTAGCACTGCAGCCTTGCAGCGCTGGAGTCCTGGGTTCGAATCCTGCCAAGGACAACATCTGCAAGGAGTTTGTATGTTCTCCCCGTGTTTGCGTGGGTTTCCTCCGGGTACTCCGGTTTCCTCCCACACTCCAAAGACATACTGATAGGGAATGTAGATTGTGAGCCCTATATGGGACAGTGACTGACAATGTCTGTAAAGCGCTGCGGAATATGATGGCGCTATATAAGTAAGCTAAATAAGTAAGCTAAATAAATAAATCTATTACAGGCGTATTAGGGCCAAGTGTCCAAACTTGACTGTGGGTCAAGTGATCCATAGGTACACATAGAATTTACTTGTTATTAGTAATGTAATTAGGAATACATATTAGTAATGTGGTGACGTACAGTATATATAAATCCAAACAAGTTAAAGTTATCAGACATTTATTCTAATATACTGCATGTTAAAGCTTTCAAATCTGCCTTGACTATTTTCTGCTACATTCACATTAGAATGCATTAGAGTTTCCATTTTTCTGGTCCATTGCAGGACCAGAAGAACAAAAAATTGGCGTGTCTAATGACAGGCAGCAGTGGATCCTAAAGGACTCCATTGACTATAATGGAGTCCATCAGGTGTGTACTATTTTTCAGCAGACATCGACAGATGAAAAAGTTGGGCTTACAAGACTTTTTTGTCCAGGATTTCTGCGGACACTGCTCCAGAGACTTTGATGCAGATGTGAACATAGCCTTACAAATGCATTTCCTTTTTGATCTTTGTAGTGTTCTGTATGTCATCTTACAATCTGTAGAGTGATTATAGAAGCAGTAACACAGGAAAACTGCTGGCTATCACAAAACACTTCATTTCTTTGGGTCTTTATTTCAGGGGAATAATCATTATAACTTTTGTGTCCCTAATAGTGGTAGCTTCTGAATGTAAGAGTTAATAGTTACAATCCATTATGTAATCCCAACACTTACATAACAGTTAAAGTAGTCAATAATGGTATTTTACCCATTAACCACAGCATTAATCACTCCTAATGGTAATGTATCCACTTGTACAGGAATTGTATACATTAAAGTCAGCGTCACAGGTAATGGATTGTATAGAAAGGCATTTTGGAGACAGGCAGCAGACATAGAAAGGCTAGGATGATACATGCAGTTTTGATGCAGTTTGAGTTGATGTAGTTTTTATTTATTTTTTTTTTTTTTAGCAAAATCGAAAGGTATGTCAAGCAGGAAGAAGTATAAAGCCTTCATTTATTGTTCCCATCTTCTTTGAATCCTCTCATGTCCTTTTTGAATCTCTCCTGTCCAAATTTACATCCAAAACTGTACCAAAAACTCATGTGTGATTCCAGCCTAAAGGTACAATCACTTGCTGTGTGTCGTGTACCTTACAGAACTGTTTTAACATATTATTTTATTTCATTTTTGGATGTGCTGTATATCATATTTTAAAGTCCTTGAGGGCACCATAGATTTGGAGAGTAAATTTTTCTAATAATTAGCCTTTCCATATATTTCTCCATAACACCTGTTGTCCAAGTAAATTGATTCACGTAGTATTTTAATTAAAAAAAAAGTTTCCTCAGAATTGCATTTAAGCATCAAATTAAGTGTTCCTCGCTCGCCGTGTAAAATCCTCTCCACTAAATCATTTTCAATGAGATGTTGCATCCTGAAATTAAACACAACTCATAAATATCAACTCCTGATGTATGTGTTCTCGCAATTACAGCAGCAATCAAGTGTGAACCATTAAAGTATAGATTTCTGTTTCCCTGCAAAGAATACTTGTAGACTCCTCAGCTCTAATTTTTATAACCTCCTGCAGTAAAAAAGGCTGTAACATTAGGCTAATTTGGTCCACAAAACCACATAAACACATGTGTATCAGGGACAGTGGGAAGCACTTTACAAGTACTTGTACTTAGAAAAATAATCGTAGCTGAATTACTCTTGGTTATAAAGGTAGCACATTTCGTAATAGATCTCAATGGCAGAAAAATGCATTGAAAGGGATTTAAAAGTCTTTGCATTTGGGCTCAAAATGGAAATCTGCGCAATGTACTTATATTACCAATTCTTCTTTCTCATCCTGCAACCTGTCTTGTCCCCCTTCCTACCTTTCCTATAGGTCCTCTGTGGATAATATTCATTTTGATGATCAGACATGAGACCATTGCTGCCAATAATCCATAGCTATGTCATCTGTGTGGGCATAATAGATATGATGCAGATAGAGGAACAAAAGATGCAGTGGAAAACACAATAGGTACAATTTATGACAGTTTTCTGGCGTACGAGGCATGAAAAGTCACAATTGCAAATTTGTGCAAAAATTGTAAGTATTTTGTGCCCCATTCACCACTTTTCAAAAAAGTGCAGAAATATAGGTGAGTTGGGGTGATGACACCTCGGTACATCATATTAACTATAACTCATGCCAGTAGACTGGTATGAGATACACCAGAAATGTACATCAGTCCCTGTCTAGTGCATATAATTCAATTCTGTCTCAAGGGACCTCTCCGGGGTGTGCCAAAGTTATTAAGGGGCTTAATAGTTCTGACAAATATTGCACCAATGCACAAATGGATTAAGACTAAGTGTTGGTCTTAATAAATCAGCCCCAATGTATTTACTTTGCCAATTCTGCTGTTTTCACCAGCTGTTGGCCTTGTGCATTCTCTACCACACCATCCATTGCGACCACACATAGCATACCACTAAGGATTAAATGTAACTGTTGAGACCAGTGACTTGCCATCATTGTTTCATAACAATGGGGAACACTGAACCAGCTGCAAGGGAAGCAAGAACCTGTAAGGTAGCATGTTCCACAGGTTTTTTTCTGCATTTGAATCCAAATGCAGAAATAATACAATTTTATCAAATAATTGTATTCTCTACAGTATAGTGAAAATATAATTCTTAGAATTGTACACTGCTTCATTCCTCTGCTATTCCTCCTAGAAGTTGTCAAAGATTTGTGTCCCTATATACTATGACACTATTAGACACTATTGGACTATGTAGGAACACACTAAAAAAAGCATCAAGTCACTCAATGTCAAGGTATTTATAACTCTGGTGGGAGTGAGTAAAAACAACGGGTCTTCTTTTCCCACAAACAATCCAAGCCACTCAAACAAATCCACACTTTTGAATTTTATAAATAATTTGCTCTTTTTTTCTTCAATTCAATAGAAAATGACAACTGTGTACTGTACAAATATATTCAGCCCCACACGTGCAGACAAATGTAGCCTTTAAACATTGAGACAAGCAAAGAGGGTGAAATCATCTGAACAAGGAGCAGTGTTTTTGTCTACATATGATCGTTCCTTCCCGAGGAACAGACTTACCGATTAAAGGTTGGTTTTCATATGATACGAAAAAATGTTATTTATTTTTTGATGTGACCATGTGGTAAAGTCTACATGGGCCAGTCATCAAGGTCAATTAAAGTATGCTTGGGTTAGAAATTATGAAAAGACGGTAGAAAGTTTGGAAAAAGGGAACATCGGATCAAAGGAGACATTAGGAGAGTAGGGTGTTGGGATTGAGAAAAAGAAAAAAAATCTGTCACTTTAAGACGCACGCTATAGAGTCACAGAACTTAGATAGATGATCCTTGAATAAGTAGAATGGATTGATGCAGAGCAGAGTAGGAAAATGAAGCTTCAGGTTGTGGATCTACACTAGAGATGGGTGAACTGCTTCATTCCAAGTCAGGCTTGACTTAATGTCCCAAATTGTTAGTTTTAATTACAAAACTGAACAATTGGCGATTCAGATGAACTAAAATGGCCACTGCAACATGCATTACTTTAAATTGTTATATTCCGGTGTCTCTTCAGACTCCAGAGTATAATAGGTTGAGGCTCAGGGGAGGTTTAAAAAATGAAAAACATAGGTGAGTACCTTCCCTCACCTCTTTTGGGCCTCATTGTGGTGTCTGGTGCTCTCCTGGTGATGTCATGCACCTGGGATCACCACTGAGGCCTGTGATTGGACCACAGAGGTCACATGGGCATGCCAAGCGTTATGACGTCATGACATTTTGTGTGCCCATGTCAGTGCTGAGGCCCAATTACAGGCCTCACCAGTGATCCTGGGCACATGACATCATGGAAGAGACTAAAAGAGAGTCCCTGACGCTGTGAGCAGGCACAAAAGAGGTGAGAGAAGGTGAGTATAAATGTTTTTTTAT
The DNA here is from genome assembly GCA_947044405.1 of Leptodactylus fallax. Taxonomy (NCBI): domain Eukaryota; kingdom Metazoa; phylum Chordata; class Amphibia; order Anura; family Leptodactylidae; genus Leptodactylus; species Leptodactylus fallax. The sequence goes on from CAMRHE010000643.1 coordinate 291,467, forward strand.
TTATTACACCTCCCCTGGCCCTCCACCTATTATACTCTGGGGTCTCTATAATAATTTCACAATTTCATAAATTCGACCTGAAACGAATCAGGGACCTGAGCCGCCTCAACCCAAAACAATCTTTGGAGAGTCACCTATCTACACATTGAACTCCTTGAATTCTAAAGGGCTAAATAAGTACTGTAGTTTTAGGCTGAGGCCCCACATTGTTAAGTTTTTCTAAATTTCTGAGAGGAATAACAGAGCAACAGTATAATACAAAAGAGCTGATTTATTAAGACTGGCACTTTGTGTGCAGATCTTAATCATGTGTGTGCATTGGTACAAGGTGTGCCAGAATTATTAAGAGGCTCTGGCTCATTCATGTGTGTTGCAGGGGACCCATGTGCCAGAAATTAAATTGCTACTCAAGCCAGTTTTCTGGTGTGACTTATAGTAAAACATGACAGGCCAAGGCATCCTCATCTAGGCCCTCCTAGATTCCTGAACTCCTCTGCTCACTTTTTTGAAAAGTGGCAAGCGGGGCAAAGAAAGAAAGCAATTGTTGGATTGTCATTAAATATATAAGATGTATTTGTCAGGGTAGAGATTTAACAAGCTAGGGTATCATATTTGGTCATCCATTTCTACATTTATTATAATTCAGTATCCTCTTTAAAAATTACAAGGCATTGTACAAATGTCTTATAGAATCACTTCCAGATTAGCAGATTTTGGAATGAAATTTAAAGAAATTTTACTACATATACATATAATGCAAATACAGCATTTAACTTGCCTCCAAGGCAGTCAATAATGTAATAATAAAACAGAACAATTTTTTTGTTCATTATATGTTAACTGTTTAGTATGATAATTAAGTATCTACTTTTTCAGTATCTAAGTGAATTGTTATTCACAATTGCTGTATGTTTAATCTTTTTCTCTCGTTCTGCATTTACAATATTTGCATTTCAGATTATTTAAGCCTGGAGACTTGTGTTCTTATACAATTTAACACTTCAGATTTCATTGTAATCTGCTTCACTTTCTACAGTAATCCTAAAGCTTTGAAAGTGGTGGATTTTAAGGACTCATGTAAAGTACATGACTTTCCATCATGCAGGGAGTCTGTATGATGCAACACAGAGTCCCTACAGTTACGTATCACTAAACCACACCTTATCTCAATTATTTTAGTGTAGATATATTATGTTCGGTCTATGAATATATATTGATATTCTTGTTTCGACATATGTATAGCATAGTTATGGTGTAATAGCATGTAACCTGGTCATAAGAAATATTTCATAGTTCCTGATAGCATTTTATCACATTTTTCTAACATGAAAAACATCCTTTACGTTCCATAACTTGCTAAGTGGAGCTTCATGGATCAGATTTATTTATCCATTACATCCCATAAACAGTTGATAAAATGTTGATAAAAGGCCATGTCAACAACACCTTGAACTGTTTGTTGCATTCCTTAAACCATTCCTGAACAGTGCTGCGGTAGTTTGGCAATGTGGAAAAGTACATTATCCTGCTGAAAGAGCTCACTCCTGCTAGGTAATACCATGGCCACAAAGTGGTATACTTCATATTCAACAGTGTTTGGTTAAGTAGTAGGTATCAAAGTAACATCCACATGAATGGCAAGACCCAAAGTTTCTTTGTAAGAACATTGCCCAGAACATCATACTATTTGTATTTCCTTGGTTTCTTCTCACAGTGCATATTGGTTCTATCTCTTCCACATACTCTGTGGTCCATTTTAGATGCTCTTGTGCCCACCTAAAGCATATTAGAACTCACTAGTCAGATCATGCTTGGAAAATTGGGTGCATTTTTGGGCACCACTGCTAAAGAAAGACATGGTAGAGTTTCAAGGGGTTCCAAACCCAGCAGCAAAAGGAAAAAATTGACTGAGTGGTCTACATTTCCCACAAAGATTATCAAAATGAGACATATTTAGCTTAGGGAAAAAAAGATGGCTGACTGGGTGACCGAAAAACTATGGTTCTATGGCTTTAAATATCAGAACATAATAAAAAAAAAAATCTGATCCTTAGGTCTTAAAATTAGGAAAATGCAACCTCAGACGAGCAGCAACACGGATCAATAACGTCATATCAACAACAATACGTGACAAATTACACAGTGTCATTGTCTATTTAACACAAACTACCAAAAAACGACCAAAATGCAGAAGCAGTGAGGGAAAATTTGAGTAAAACTTTACTGCTTCCATAGGAATTCAGAGTGTAAGTAGCTTCCAGGTGCTGCTAACCTAATGTACTTCATAGTGAATTCCCTAAAAGAGGTAAAAGGGGCCTGGATGCCTTACCTGAGTGTAACAATAGTAAAGTTATAGTTACTCGATTACTGGACATAAATTGTTGATCTATGGATTTATTTTTATTAGAATTGGGAAGGATTTTTTTCTCTATGATGGGGAAAATTATCTACTCCCTCATAAGAATTTTGCCTTACTCTTACAAACGATATCTTCATGTTTCTATGGTACTATGCTATACTATGGTGGACAGGGTGTAACGTCTCTGCCGTTTCGGGTCTCGGCGCCTCCCTCCGCTCGCACGCTGTGGCGAAGGAGGCGTCTTCAGTTTGGTTCTTTGTTTAAGTTTCTTGATGCTCAGTCTGAACATGGTCCTAGTTCTCTTGCTGTGTAAAGCTACACCTGTGTAATTAGGAACATTTCTCTCTGGACTGCATAGAGTTAATCTCTTCCTGGCCTGAGTGATTGACAGCCTGTGTACCTATCAGATCTGTGGCTGGGCCCAGACTTTCTATATACAGGTTGTCATTTCTCAGCAAGTGGCCGGTTATTGCTCTGTCTTTGCCTGCTCTCCTTGTGATATACCTTACTACTTTGTTACCTGATTTTCTGACCTCTGGCTTTGACTTTGACTATTCTCTTGGATTTTGACTTTTTACTGCTTTGCTCGTTTGTTACTGACCCCTTGGCTTCCTGACCTCTCTTTTGTTGTTTGTGCGTACTGTCTTCGTTTTGTGTTGTCACTTATTCAGAGTAGGGACCGGCTCCAAGTTGTTCCTGTAATTAGGACAGTGAGACAAGTAGGAAGGGACAGTGGCTGGGGTGAGATTAGGGCTCACTTGTCTCTGTCCTTCCTCCCAGACCGCTGCAGTAGTGTCAGGGTTGCTACGTTTGGCAAGACCCTTACAGAATAACCGGCCCATACATTCTGCCATTGCTTCCCATAGGGTCAGCATGGATCCTATTCAGGGCCTTGCAGCCAAGTTGGAAGGTTTGGCAGTCCTAGTAAATGAGCTTGCTAAACAGGTGCAGACCCTTACTGATGCCGCTGCAGCATCTCCAGTTGTTTCTGCCCCTTTTAGAGTTAAGATGCTACTCCCCAACCGTTTTTCAGGGGATCGTGAAAGGTTTGAGACTTTCCGGGAGTCTTGTCGCTTGTATTTCCGGATTAATCCACATGCATCCCAGGCCCAAATGGTGGGAGTAGTTATATCCCTCCTACAGGGGGATCCACAAGCTTGGGCCCTTAAACTCCCTCCAGGGGCTGAGGAGTGGACTGACTTTGAAAAATTTTTTTTTGTCTTTGGGGTCTATATATGCCGAGCCAGACCACATTGGTCTTGGGGAATCGCAACTCCTCACCATGCGGCAGGGCAAACGCTCTGCTGAGGAATATTGCGCAGAATTCCGCAAGTGCAGCGTGACTGCAGGTTGGTGTGAGTCAGCTCTAAAGGCCCACTTTAAACAAGGCCTGTGTGACCGTGTTAAGGAGCTCTGGGTTGGTCACCCAGATCCTCCCACTCTTGAGCAGGCCATGACTTTGGCTGTCCGTATTGACCGCAGGATCCGGGAAAATGTTAAAGAGAGAATAGGGTCTGCTTCTTCCAAGTTTTCTGTCTCTCCCTCACTTTCTCCTGAGAAACCTGTTATTTCTCCCATGACTCCTGGTGAGGAACCTATGCAACTGGGAATTATGGATGCCAAGACGCGACGAGAGCTTCGTCTCAGGAACAACCTCTGCCTGTACTGTGGTGCTTCCGGTCATTTTATCAGTGACTGCTCGATCAGACCCCGCAGACCATCAGAAAAACTTCAGTGCCTGAGTGGTAATCAGAAGAACCACTCAGGCAACCAGGTATTTGTCAGTAATAACAATAAGATGTTGTTACCTGTGTCTCTGTCCTCTGGGGACAGATCTGTTTCTGGCCAGGCCTTAGTTGACTCTGGGTCTGCGGCAAACTTTGTCACATTCTCGTTTGTCTCAGCTTTAGGCATTGAGCTTTTGCCACTTGACACTCCTCTGGCAGTTACTGGAGCGGATTTTGCCCCACTGGCCAGAGGTAAGGTCCGATTCAAGACCCCCTTAATAACGTTGCAAGTTGGTTCTGCTCATTCAGAGGTCATGAGCTTTTTTGTTATGGAGCATCTGTCTTCCGATATTATTTTGGGGCTCCCCTGGTTGAACCTCCATAACCCTATTTTTGATTGGGGTAAAAGGGAGTTGGTAAAATGGGGAGATCAGTGCTCATCCCACTGTATTGTTTTGCACACCTCAAATTGTGTTACTGAGGAGACTGTCTCGGCTGCAAAAGGTGGGAAATGCCAGGTGAATAAAAAATGTTTGCCTGGCCCACCAGTGTCTGTGGTTGTGCAAAAAGACCCTGAATTGAAGGCAGAGAAAATACTGGGTCCTACTAAAACTGGTTTATCTGGTGAGGGTCCGGTGGCCCCTCATAAAGGGGGGGGTACTGTAACGTCTCTGCCGTTTCGGGTCTCAGCGCCGCCCTCCGCTCGCACGCTGTGGCGAAGGAGGCGTCTTCAGTTTGGTTCTTTGTTTAAGTTTCTTGATGCTCAGTCTGAACATGGTCCTAGTTCCCTTGCTGTGTAAAGGTACACCTGTGTAATTAGGAACATTTCTCTCTGGACTGCATAGAGTTAATCTCTTCCTGGCCTGAGTGATTGACAGCCTGTGTACCTATCAGATCTGTGGCTGGGCCCAGACTTTCTATATACAGGTTGTCATTTCTCAGCAAGTGGCCGGTTATTGCTCTGTCTTTGCCTGCTCTCCTTGTGATATACCTTACTACTTTGTTACCTGATTTTCTGACCTCTGGCTTTGACTTTGACTATTCTCTTGGATTTTGACTTTTTACTGCTTTGCTCGTTTGTTACTGACCCCTTGGCTTCCTGACCTCTCTTTTGTTGTTTGTGCATACTGTCTTCGTTTTGTGTTGTCACTTATTCAGAGTAGGGACCGGCTCCAAGTTGTTCCTGTCATTAGGACAGTGAGACAAGTAGGAAGGGACAGTGGCTGGGGTGAGATTAGGGCTCACTTGTCTCTGTCCTTCCTCCCAGACCGCTGCAGTAGTGTCAGGGTTGCTACCTTTGGCAAGACCCTTACACAGGGTCAATTTGTACTACAGTATCTCTTCTGTTGGGATCTGACCAGATGGGTAAACCTTCACCCCTCATGTACACCAGTAAGACTTTAGCGCTCATGACAATGTGTCCATTCACCTGTTGTCCTCCTTTGGAAGATACTAGCCACTGCATACTGGGAACACAATAAATGGAGATGCTTTAACCCAACAGACATGTCAAAGTTGCTCCGATTCCTATGACTACCCATTTTTCTTATAATACTTCCAACTCATCAATTTAATGAACTGAACATTCACTTGCTTCTTAATATATCTTAGCCCTTGACAATTGTCACTGCAAAAAGATAATCAATGTCATTTACTTCACCTGTTATTCATTTTACAGTACCTGTTTTAATATTGGTTTATTTTATCTTGGCAGCATTTACACACGTCTTACATTTCGTTGCTTGGTCTAATATGGCTGCCATTAATTACAATATTTTACAGGCATGTACTATACACATGTAGCCAAGTTTAGTTTGATTTTTTTTCCTTAATACTTTATTTTAAAGTGAAAACATAATACAGACACAAAAGCACATATACAATAGCAGAATTAACAATATACAAATTTAAGCTGTTTTTTATACCCCCATTCTCCCCTTATTCACATCCTTCCCCTCATCCCCGCACTCTCTTATGCCTTTTGCTCTCAATTATCTACTACTATATCTATTATTCTCTCTGAAAACAAACATTTCATCTAATAAATACATCCTGGAATCTTATTCCATATCAATTCTTCAAAGACAATCCCCACTTCTCTTTAAGGAAATTATGGTCATTTTGCTTTCGAATGCCCCTGTCAGCTACCAGCTCTGACCTCATAATCTTCCCCAATATTTCCAACATCTCTCTAGGTGGGGGATCTGTGAACTAATGCAATTTATTAAGATTGCTTTTTTGGCAGCCAACACCACCAGATGGACCATCTCCATCTTACTTCTTACTCTTACTCCATCTTACTTCTCTCATCTTACAAAAATTAAACAGAGCCAATTGTTAATAATTATACTACATTCCGAGACAAGCCGAATAACCACCTGTACCATTTTTAAGAAGGGTTGGATTGTCTTACAAACCCAAAAAGTATGATAAAGTGATGATGTACACTCCCAACATTGAGGGCATTGCCTTTTACATTGTAAAATATTTTTTGTAATGGAAAATTTAAATTATAATATGAATGATTTACCACGTAATAATGCATTTCTCAGCATTTCTCTGATGCTATTGTATCTCTTACAGACTTGCTACCCTTATTCAAAACCGATAACTGTGTTCCCATATCTTTTTTCCATCCCTCTGCAGAGTTATATTCTCCCTTAAATACTCCCTTCATATTTGTTAAGACTTCCATCAATTCCTGCCAAGGAGGGTGAGGTCCCCTGTCCCACTATATCTTCAAATAAAGGAACCTTTCTGAATCGATTCATTCTCCTATCACTCCTTACCACCAAAAAACTCTCAAAACTGTCTATATGTAAAGTACTACCTAGTATTAACACCAAAGAAATTAAATAACTCAATAAGCTTTACTTTACCTATGGAATCAAATAGGTCTTTAACCTAAACAAGGCCTTTGTTTTCTCAGTCCTCCAAGATCTTAGGGAGTGTTTTAAACACTATCCCTAGATGACCCTTAAGCTTTAGATGATTAGAAACATGTACAGGAAGATTACACCATTTCCTAACCCATTGCCAAGTCAATTTAGTATCAGCTATCATCACCATATGCTTCACTGGCTTTGTATCCTTTAAATCAGCATGTAAAATGCCTACCAACAAGTAAGGAAACACCAGTTTTTCTTTCAAATACTAATTTACTAATGTATCCTTAACTTTTAATGCATTAAGTAAACGGTTGCTATATACTTTGCTTACTAAACTTTTGACATTGCTTTCAATGGCTTTCATTGTAACTTCAATGAACCACTTTTTTAGAGGGTGTACACCTAGAGTACTTGTGACAAGTATAGTAGAACTTGTGTGTATGTTGCATTTCAGTAAGTGATGGGTATCTAGCAACACATGTACCAGCTTAACTTGGACAAAAACAAAAAAATAACACTTCATATATATATTACTTAAAAAATAGTCTATAATGCTCATTTACAATAACTATAGACATTAATATTCTAAAATGATGAACAACTTTTTTAGAGGGTGTACACCTAGAGTACTTGTGACAAGTATAGTCAGACCCCGGAGTATAATAATTGGAGACCCAGGGGAGGTGATAAACATAAAAACCAGTGTTACTCCGGCGATCCGATGTTACTCCCAGCAGGCTTCAGCCTTCTTTGGTGATGTCCCAGGCGTCACGTGAGCCAGCCCGACGTCATTATGTTGCGACGCCGGTCTGTGCGACATTGAAGAGGGCCGAAAGCAGGGAGCGCTCCGGAGCCCAGGTAAGTAACACTGGTTTTTATGTTTGTCACCACCTGGGTCTCCGATCATTAGACCCCAGAGTATAATAATAGTTCATGGGTGGGTTACTATGGAGCAGAATACTGTGTGCAGGGGCCACTATGGGACATAATTACATGTGCAGTGGCCACTATGGAGTATAATACCGAGTGCAGGGGCCAGTATGGGACATAATACTGTGTGCAGGGGCCACTATGGAGCATAATACCGAGTGCAGGGGCCACTATGGAGCATAATACTGTGTACAGGGGCCACTATGGAGTATAATACTGTGTGCAGGGGCCACTATGGAGCATAATATCGTGTGCAGGGGCCACTATGGAGCATAATACTGTGTGCAGGGGCCACTATGGAGCATAATACCATGTGCATGGGGCCACTGTGGGGCATAATATTGTGTGCAGGGGCCACTATTGAGCATAATACCGAGTGCAGGGGCCGCTATGGAGCATAATACCATGTGCAGGGGCCACTGCAGGGCATAATACCGTGTGCAGGGGCCGCTGCGGGGCATAATACCGTGTGCAGGGATTGCTGCGGGGCATAATACCATGTGCAGGGGCTGCTGCGGGGCATAATACCAAGTGCAAGGGCTGCTGTGGGGCATAATATTGTGCGCACGGGCCACTATGGAGCATAATACCGAGTGCAGGGGCCACTATGGAGCATAATACCGTGTGCAGGGGCCACTGCGGGGCATAATACCCTGTGCAGGGGCCGCTGCTGGGCAAAATACCGTGTGCAGGGGCCGCTGCTGGGCATAATACTGTGTGCAGGGGCCGCTGCAGGGCATAATACCATGTGCAGGGGCCGCTGCAGGGCATAATACCGTGTGCAGGGGCTGCTGCAGGGCATACTACTGTGTGCAGGGGTCGCTGTGGGGCATAATACCGTGTGCAGGGGCCACTGCGGGGCATAACACCGTGCACAGGGGCTGCTCCGGGGGCGTAATACCATGTAATACTGTGTGCAGCGGCCGCTGTGGGCCATAATACCGTGTAATACTGTATTAAAAAAAAAAACACCTACTCACCTGTCTCTTGTGCTCCAATGTCTCCCACCGCAGTCTGGTTCTACTGCTCTGGTGTTCTCTTCTGGTGGAAGTCCCCACCACACATGACCGCTGAGGGGAAGAAAACACCAGAGCAGCAGGACTGGAATGCGCTGGGGGATACCGGAGCACTTTCCCTCATATTAAAAAAGTGGTTATCCTGGACAACCCCTTTAAGGTGGAACTTGGGCTTTATTAAAGGGTCTTTCCAGCTCATTTTTATTGATGTTCTATCCTTAGGACAGATTATCAATAAGAGATCAGTGGACACTTCCTCTGATCAGCTGTATGGGGGGCTATGGTGCCTGTTTATATCACACACTGTCTGTTTATAATGACCGTGTGATGTAATTATAGCCTTGTCACATAGACGTGTATAGGACGAGGCTGTAGTTACATTACATGGCCACTATGAGATGATTGACACTATGTAAACAGGGAAGCGGTCACGGTGCTTACACAGATACCACGGTTCATTCAAACAGCTGATCAGTAGGGGTCTTGGGTTTTTGAGCCCCTCTGATTAGTTTATTAATGACCTGGAAAACCTTTTAATTAGTTAACACCTGGGGTATTATTAATAAGGGGCACTATTTATACAGGGTACACATGGACATTATTAATATAAAGATGCACTTGGGGGTATTATTCATTATGGGGGGTTATATCATATATTTTATAATTGGGGTAGCAGCAGGATGGGTGTGCAGGTGAGGACAATGTGGGTTAGATGTCTGGAAAAGTGAGGAGCCAAATATATCTGTGTTGTAAACTTTACAGAGACAAGTCACAGCTGGAAGAAGTGGCCATGGCAGTCCAAAGGGAAGAGACAGGAAATGTGAAGGATTAGTCAGAGACGTCACCTGTAAGTCACAAAATGTTACTGCATTGTATTCACCTAAATGAGGAAAAATACCTGATTGATGGGGGTCTGTCTGCTGAGACCCCCATTGAGCCTGAGAATTGGGTTTTTTACCCCCACTGGGTGGAAATCCAACCTGGCTGCAGCCATATATATAGGTGTGTCGCTTGCTGGATGGACGAACCCGCGTGGCCCCTCATTCACTTCAATGGGGAGTGCCGAAGATACCTGAAGTCCAGTACTCAGCTATCTGCGGCGCTCCTATTATAGAGAATGGGGGCCACGTGGGCTCATCCATCCACCAAGCAGAAGATGTGTGAAGTTACTTTCATTGTTAATACCGTGTTGTTGATTTCTGATACTGAAGTAATACAGGAAGAAGAATTCTTAAAAACTGTTTCATAAGTTTGTGTATGTTTATTGTACGACAATAACAGCGTGTGAAGCTAGTAGCATGTAAACGCAATTTTTTTTTATTTTTATTTTTTTTTTTGGGGGGTGGGGGGGGCGTCTTTCGATAGTCCGCCTCAGGCAGCAAAGAGGCTAGGTTCACCACTGGGTCTACCTATGATGTCAATTACAGGCCTCTCTCATCTTTTTAAGTGGGAGAACTTGCACAATTGGTGGCTGACTAAATACTTTTTTTCCCCACTGTATATTGTGTGGTTGTTTGTTATATTTTACACAAATCTATTGTATAGTACTATATGGATTTTTAATACCATTATCTATGATATATTGTCACATTAGGGGCTTGTTGTCCTGGTATATTATTTGTAATAAATTTTCATATATATTTTGGACACATATTGGTGTGTTCCCATATTTTCTTCTTGGGTTTATAAACTGTTTTTCTTTATGGGACTATTGTTCTAATTAGTGAGGATAAAGTTTTTTGGTGTTATAACTAAAAAGTAAACCTGGCATTGCAAAAATAAGATGCTTGTGCATCCCCCGTACACAGAAATATAAAAAAATTAGGGGTGTCAGAATATGGCAATTTTTAGAAAAAATTTTTTTTACAAAGTTTTAGATTTTTATTAAGGGCTTAAAATGTAAATAATACTATATAAATTTTGTATCCCTGGGATTATACCAAAACATAGAATACATGTGACTGCAGAGTGAACGCCGTAAAAACGAAGCTTGCATGAAAGTCGCACAAATGCATTTTTTCTCCAATTCTAGCCCATTCTGAATTTTTTTACAGTACATTGTACAGAATAATAGGTGGGGAGTCAAAACCAAAAATCGAAAAATTCCTGTGGCGGGAAGGGGTTAAAAAAAGATTTTTTCACTAACAGGACTGCCATTAAAAAGCTTGTTAAACACTATGAATACAGCAGCACAAATATGCTCCTTATCTATGTTTTCTATCACTTCTCTGTCTGTAGTTTCTTAAATTTGACAAAATTCTCCTACTCCTAACTATTTCTTGCAATTGTAAGGGAGCGTTCACACTACCGTTGGTGTCCGTCAGTAGTGTCCGTTGCTATTGTCCGTTACAAGATTTTAGCAACGGACACTAGTTGAACCGTCAGAAATCCGTTAAAATTTCCATTCATTTCAATGGGTTTTTATATTGTGTCCGTTAGTGTCCGTTTGTGTCCGTTTACACCAAATCCGTCAGAAGTCCGTTATTTTTTCACGGACAAAAAATCCTACATGCAGACTTTTTGTCCGTTTGAAAAAAACGGATTCTTGATGGACAGCAAGTGTCCGTTATTTTTTAACATTGAGGTCTATGGGTAACGGACTTATAACGGACAGTAACTGATAGCCATCAGTTACTGTCCGTTATTTTATGTCCGTTTACTTTCCCTGTGCATGCTCAGAAAAGAGAAACAAACAAAAAAAAAAAAAACTAGCAGTGTTAGAGGACATTTCGTGTCCTCAGGCACATGCGGTTTTACATACCGCTAGAAAGCCGACAGTGCGCTGAATTCAGCGCACTGCCGGCTTCCCGGTATGTGCCCCCGGGCTGGAGATATCGGCGGTGTAATGTTTTACTGTTAGAAGGGTGCTGCGAAGAACTCCCTCCCCACTTCTCTTTGTTCAGAGACTTGTACTGAGGGGGCGTTCCTCACAGCTTGAGTGTCATCGCTGGGCTGTAAGGAACGCCCCCTCTCTCTGTACTGGTCTATAGCCCTGTACTGTCAGAGGAACTCCCTCCCTGACACTTCTGTTCGTTCATAGCGCTGTATGAGGGGGCGTTCCTCACAGCTGAGCGTCATCACTGGGCTGTAAGGAACGCCCCCTCTCTCTGTACTGGTCTATAGCCCTGTACTGTCAGAGGGGGCGTTCCTTACTGCCCGGCGATGACGCTGAGCTGTGAGGAACGCCCCCTCAGTACAGCGCTATGGACGAACGAGAAGTGTCAGGGAGGGAGTTCCTCACAGCGCCCTTCAAACAGTAAGTAAAGTAAAACATGTAACTTACACCGCCGATATCCCCCGGGGCACATACCAGGAAAGCCGGCAGTGCGCTGAATTCAGCGTGCTGTGGGCTTTCTAGCGGTATGTGACATTAAAAAACGGACACTACCTGATGCTCATCAGTTAGAGTCCGTTATGATAGGTGACCGTTTATTTTTTTTTAACGGACACCTTCATAACGGACTCCAACGGTAGTGTGAACCCTGCCTAAGCTGTTCTGAACTGAGTGCTCTGTATGATGCAGTAAGATGAAACACATAATCCAAACTGTACTACCTGACACTCATGTTGCCACAGCTGCCACCACTCAGCCAGACATGTCCTGTAGCCTGGTCAATCATACTCCACAGTGCCACAGTGTTGGCATAAAAAAAAAAAAAAAAAAAATTACATTGAAAATGGTTCCAATGTCAAAAAGACCCGTGCCATAGCATCTTTCAATGCCAATGACATTTTGACTTCACATCTGCTCCCATGAAGGAATAATTTTTGATGGCTTTTTGTTTTGGAAAGCCACTTCTTATTCATCATTTTTCAAGTAGACATACAGTCACACTCATTTCTTCAAAATAACAAGTCTGTAGCATTTACAAGTCATCAAAACTGGCTAATTTTATATTAAAAAATTTCTTCTTGCAATATAACCATGTGTGTATAAAAACCCATGCTCAAGCACCTTTTCACAAAAAGAGTGATTTTTGGAGCATTTTAAATGTTAAAAAAGTAAAAGTGAGTGTCAGCGGAGTGTATGTTTAAACTAGCAGTTTGTATCCACTGTTTACCACCCATTTTTCCATAGACATACATGTCACTTCACTTTGGAATAACTTCGTCAGAGTTTGCCTTAGAGAGTTAGAAATTGGATAGATAGGATCCTAGGGGCCCTGTCAGTCTCATATACTATGTTTTATGCCAATTTAAGCTCTGGTTTGTACTGAACTTATTTGACCTGTATCGTATTTATGGACCAAAGCACAAGAACACAAACAAAAGGAATTTTGAGAGGTTCGCCCATCTCTATTCATTTCCCACATTACACTGGAGGTAGTTGTATGGTTGGTGCATCCCCAGGGGGTTCAGGTTTATATTACAGGCTGTATGGCACTGAGGTTCAGAAAATATGTGGATGAAGCAGGGCTGAGTATGCAGTACAAAAACAGCTGCCAAGAAGGAAGCCAAGCAATCCATATTCCTTGTCTAAGCTTCTCAGCAGGTTCATGTTTAGGACTTTAGATAAAGCTAAGGGACTAGAGAGGGGGGAACTGGATCCGACCTGAATATTCCAGATTGTTCGTTTTTTTATTAAACCGAACAAATGGAGATCCATTTTGGTGAACTAAAATGGCCGCCCATTATACTCTGAGCTGTCTTCAGACCCCAGAGTATAATAGGCTGGAGCCCCAGGGGAGGTGACAAAAATAAAAAATAAAAAAATATGCATACTTGCCTTCTGTTACTGCTTTTGGGAGTCCAGTGCTGTCTTGCTAATGTCAAGTGGCCGGGGTCAAAGCTGAGACCTGTGATTGAGCTACCAGTGGTCACATGGACATGCCGTGCATCATGATATCACAGGCCTCAGCCGTGACCCTGAGCGCATGATGTCACTGAAGATGGAGGAGAGGGACCGCTGCACACCACAAGGAGATACAAAAGATTATACTCTGGGGTCTGAAGAGATGACACTTTCACTTTTACATAACTTTGTCTGTGTTTGCTTTAAAGAGCTAAAAATTGGATAGAGAGGTTTCTAGTAGACATGAAAGTGTTCTACACTATGTTTACTTTACTGGACCCAAACCACCCAAACCCAAAACAAATCTTGAGAGGTTTGCCCATCTCTACACAGGACATAGGTGCAGGTTCACAGGTTTATACTTCAAGCAGGGACGTAACTTGAGGATGTGCAGAGGGTGCAGTCGCATCGGGGCCCAGGAGCCTTAGGGGACCCATAAGCACTGGCATCAGTATTGAGATTGCAGCTTTCATCTGGCCCATAAGCCAAGGAGACCCACAGATTACCCTAACCACACTAAGGTTGATTAAACTCCTTAGCAGCCATAACCATCACTATCAAGAATTCACTGTAGGGATGAGGTAGGGGACCCCAGGCAAAAGTTTGCACTGTGGCCCATAAGACTTTAGTTACACCACTGACTTCAAGGGTCCCTTTCCTGCAAAAGTAAAACCAAATGGTTTCAGTTGCAGGCTCCCAGATTACAGGAACAAGTACATACAGAGAGCAGAGTACAGAAACAAACTCCTCATTGTAAGATAAACCATCCATATGAGTGCACTGAGGTTAGTGCACTGGTGATTCAAACTCCTCGCCTACTACCTCAATTGATGAGCTAAGTTAAAAGGTTTTCCAGGCTAAAAATATTGAAGATGCTGGCTGAAGTCACTGCATCTTAAATCCTATTGAAGTGAATGGGAGATGATCTGCATTAATTTACAGTACACTGACTATGACACAAAGAACTGAGCTGTTTAGTTCCTGCTTCATTCTCTGTGTATTCCCTGCTGAGAACAGCTGATCAATGTAAGAACTGGGTGTCAGAAGCCCACCATTCTGCTATTGATGACCTATCCTCAGGATAGGGCATCAATATTTTTAATCCACAAATGTTACAGGTCTGTAAGGAAAGATGGTCCAAAGAACATGTAACATAGATGCAAAATATTTGGATATTGTATCAAGACAAAATGCTACTTTTTCAAAAGAGTATGAAGTCAAAAAGTTTTATTTCCAAAAAAAAAAAAAATAAACTGTTCTGAAACCTTTCAATGGGAGTCTGTCACCAAAGCCCAGAATATCAACCCAGCCCAGCAGATAGGTTAGGATCACCTGAAACAGTGTTTTCCCCCTCATGAATCAGCACCTCCGTTGCTTAGATATCAGCATTTTTGTCAATATGCAAATTAGCTCTTTGGAACCAAGGCAACACCATCATTTGCATATTGACAAAAACAGTGATATCTCGGCAACAGAAGCAGTAATTCACAAAGTGAAAACGCTGTTTGATTCAGGTGACCCTAAGCTTTCTATCTGTGGGGCTGCATTGATATGATGGGTTCTGGTGACACATTCACTTTAATGGTTAAATAAAATGATACAACAGGTTTTACTTTGGTCTACATGGCATAGCAAAGTATCTAAAGATTTAGAATATATACAAAAAAGAACAAAGAACATGTGCAATATATAAATAAATACATAAAGAAACAAAAACAGAACAGCAAAATGAGCTTAGAAAGTGAATCCTTGCAGATAAGCAGTGTTAAAGTTTTATTGTTTCTAGATAGATTTACACTACTGAGAGAGCTGATGACTCCACTGTCTTTGGGATAGATTCCTTAGATGTTGTAGCATGACTTAAATTCCTGATATAGATTCCGCTCTTTGTGAAATGTGTCAAAGGCCATCACACCAATCTTGTACTCCAAGACTCTCCTTTCATTTGGCTTTGAAATTGCCCTTTAATATCAGTACATATGTGTAAAGTTATGGCAGGGTTACATAAATGTTTTGTCTTAGGTAATTGCATCTTCTTGTCTTTAAATGTATGGAGAAGCCATACTTTTGCTTTGCTTTCCATCCTATTTCAAAGACCCTGAATAGGGTATTTAGTTCACACAATCAGGTACAGCTATGGGTGTGATCTGCTGTGTTTTGGGATCCGAATCTTACGTTCAGTTATGATATGGGAACAGGTTTTACAGATCCTTAGGTGGACATTAAATATGTGCTCAGGCTGGTAAATGTGGCCAATACATAGACTGTATTTTCCTACCCAAAAATAGCCATGTAAGGCCAACCGTACAGGGAAAGGATACTTTTTGTGTGTTAGGCCCCACGTGGAGTCCCTCAGCAAAAAAGCAGCGCGGGAAAAACCGCGGCAACAACGCATCGCGGTTCTGCCAGCAGTGCTTTGCACAGAAAGTTTGCAGAGGTTCCTGCTTCAATTATATCTATAGGGAAACTGCCAGCGTTTCCATAGATATAATTGACATGCTGTGATTTACAAAACCGCAAACCGCAGCGTTTACATGCTTGATCACAGTGTTTCTCAGACATACAGGTGATCTGTAACATAAAGGGAGAATTTAGGAAGATTTTTTTCAGACAGGGTACTTAATTTCACTTAAGGGACTACCATATCACTGTAGACCTATTAGCCATGTATGCTTACCTAGGAATTCTGGGAAATGATATGCCAATCAACCTTCTTATTTGGAAAAAGAAAAAAAAAAAACGCCTCTATCACCACCTATTGGAAGGTAGCTCAAATCGTGCCACAAGGCTTTTTAAAAGTCGGCACTGACTTATAAGGAGCTACCTTCTAATAGGCACAGTTTTCCTTTTTCCAACTAATAAGACTCATCTGCATACTTTTTTTTTCAGAATGCCAAGAAGATCATACATGGCTAATGTAACACCAGCATCCAGTGGTGTAATGTCTCTCCCAATGTGTAACGTTACTTTCTCTACATACTGTCTGTTTCCTGCTCATCCACACTGCTGTGCATATCCACCTTCTTATGCTGCTGGGTGTGCTTATAGGGCAGGCACTCCCTCCTCTTCTGTTACTTCAAAGACTATTGAGCGTGTCATTGATCCTTCCCCAGCCAATCTTTTCTAATCTGTTTATATAAAAATCTGCTTCACTGGACACACCCTGCCCTGAGCAATTAGGTTCCTAGCTTGCAAGAGTTCAGCTAAGGTTGTTGTGTGACTTCATTGTCTCTTCTGCTTTATACTCTGCTGTTACACTTGATGCTAACCTTGGCCTGTTCCTGAGCATTTAACCTGTGCTGCCAGTCTAAACCTCCTGTTTATTCTTTCTGCACAAACTTTGCCTATCTTGACTATACTCATATCCTCTGAGCTGGCATGTATGCTGTCAGCCCTCATCTCAACCAGTATTCATATTCTGTGTGTGCCTGACCCCTTGGTGCTTTGCACCATAGTCCCTTTCCTGCCAGATCAATTGTCACCAGGACCACTTCAAGAAGAAGCAACCTTGTTGTCTCCTTGTAGTGGTGTCCAGATTCTTGAACAGGGATTAAAGGGTGAATATTAGGGAGACCACCTAGGTAATGCCTTTAGGAGTGGCCCAAAGCCAAACTGGTTTGTTGACACAGAGGATCCACAACCGATAGTTTTTTTTACAGCAAACCACTTCATAACAAACCAAGTACATTATGAATTTTCACCACTTATACTCACCTTTCCTGGACACCACTGCAGTGTCCAGTCTTCTTCCCTGGGCATCCTCTATGTTTTCCATCTATCTCCCTGACTTCATTGGCCCCAAGTCAACTTTATAAGAACTTTGATAATACAGCATATGTCAAAGTGTGGTAGTGCCTGACGTTGACGACCCCTCCTCCTTCCATGATCTGCCATGATCTGGGGTGATGACATCAGGTACACCAGGGATACCCAGGAAAGAAGACAGGTCGTCATGGCAGAGCCCAGGCAACTATAAGAATGTCTTTGTCTTTTTGGAAGAGATCATCTGGTTTGGTTTACAGTATATCACAAGTCATGGAACAAAGCTCATTGAAAGTCAGACACAGACCTATAGGGAAAACATTGTGCTAGAGACAGTTTTCCTTTTTCAGTTAGGAAGACTGGCTTGCATACATTTTCCCTGCTTTCAATAGTCATGCTTATGTATAAGATATAGCCTTCTTAAGGTGTTTCTTGTATCTCTAGTTGTGAATTGTAGGTCACTACCAGCAGTATACCATTGTTCTTTTTTTCTCTTTATTAGAGAAGTTGACTTATTTTTATTTATAAGCTGACAGATATACACTGTATAAAAATGTGTTCTATTTTACATATCATCCAGTCAGGGGAAGGTTAATGAATTTCATCAATTTGTAGAATGTAGAGGATGCTAAACTTAATGAAAGCAGCGGGAAATATTTGCAGTACTTAAGTCCAAAGTGTAGCTGAATAATGCATGTAGGAAGTTCTTATGTACAATTATTATTGACATTTTCAGACCTAATACTTCAAGCAAACACTGTGTGACTATTTTTTTAAAATATGTTTTGCAGTAAATAAGTTGGTATGAATTATTGCTCCACCAGAAGGATGAATCCATACTGTACATCCTGAACAAGGTGTGATGGAAACTCAGTGCTGCTATTATCTTTAGTGCAAATAAGACAATGACCAAAAAGGTGGTTTCAAATTTACACGTGGCAGGGCAAATTTATTAGGACTGGAGTCTAGTATGTCCATTGTAATATTCTACTGCACTAGCATCAGATGTGCCACAGATATTAAATGGCCTATGCCTCTTAATAATTGCTCAGATTTCAGCTACAATTTATCCCAGGTTTTTGCATAACTTATTGATTGAATTTAGTTGGGCTGCAGAGGGCTCAGCCCGGCTCCACCCACTTCCCAACCTATCAGGGCTCCTATGAACCTGTCAAAAGCATTTCTAGCTCATTAAGGCAAACACAGGTAAACTAACGTCAAAGTGACAGGAATATACTGTATATGCCTATGGGAAGATGGACAGCAGGCAGTGGAAATAAGCAGCTTGTTTAACCATACACTGCACTGTGTGACACTTTTTTCACTTTTTAAAATAAAAATCAATTCAAAAATATGTTTGTTTTGGGTGAAAATGTCTGCCCATTTTTTCAGACACACAGGGCAGTTGTACTGGAAGGAGTAATGGACTTCAAGAATTATACTGATTTGTTAGTGCAACAAGCTTACAGTTATTTTGAAGAAAAATTTATGGCAGGGTGCTTAGTTGAAAAATGTGCTCTATGCAGCCTGTAATGCAAATGCTGGTATTTTGTAATATGACCGTAGCGCGTTTTTTTCCGCAAAGTGGGCATGGGATTCACTACAATCCCATCCACTTTGCTCTGACTGCAAAACATCACGATTTTTTCCGCGGCGCTTCCGCCGCGGGCGAATCGCGGCGTTTACGCCATGTGGGGCTTTTGCCTTAATCTCTTTTATTAGCATCAAAGGATGCATTGAATTGATTCTACAGAGTACAAGGGTGCAGCTTTACAACAAAACATCATCACACAACAAGTTTTTGATGGACTGATGGTGGAGCATCCAATCACGCCCACTATTTACTTTCTCCCCAAAGTCCACAAAAATAGGACAAATCCACCAGGGCGTCTGATAGTTTCAAGTAGGGGAAGTCTTTGTGAACTAACATGTACAGTAGGTTTTTGGATCATTATTTAACCCCTTAGCGACCCAGGGCATAATAGTATGTCCTGCGTCACATGAGGATGTATGAAGAGAGCTCAGGAGCTGAGCTCTCTCCATGCAGGGCGGATGCCAGCTGTATAATACAGCCAGCACCCACTGTTAACAAGGGCTGTTAAGCCTTTTGATGTCGCTGTCAAACGAGACCGCGGTGTCTAAATTACGCAGGCGCCACGGGCGTCGACATTTTTCCCCTCCAGAACGTCATTGGAGGGTAGCGATTGGTTGCCATGACAGCCAGGAGCCTATTGAAGGCTCCCAGGCTTGTCATTACATTAGAGCTATTACACGATGCCAGAGGCATCGTCTAATAGAAGTGAAGGTATTTTGCTATTCACTGCAATACAGTAGTATTGCAGTGAATAGTATGAGGGATGAGACCCCCTAGGTTTCAAGGTCCCTCGGGGGTCTGATAATAAAAGTAAAAGAAGAGAAAAAAAAGTTTTTAAAAGTATAAAAAAAATTAAAAAAACACAAAAGTTCAAATCGCCCGCCTTTCCCTAGATCAGATATAAAAGTAAATAAACAAAAGTAAACATAAACACATTAGGTATCCCCACGCTCCAAAATGCCCGAACTATTAAAATATAAAAATATTTATCCCATACGGTGAATGGTGTAGCGGCGAAAAAAAAATCAAAATGGCCAAATAGCATTTTTTTCAACACTTTACCTCCTATAAAAAATTGAATAAAAAGTGAGCAAACCATCATATCATTCCCCAAATGGTATCAATAAAAACATCATGTCGTCCTGCATAAAAAGACGCCTAACCAAGCTCCATACATGTAAATATGAAAAAGTTACAGGTTTCACAATATGGCGACACAAATTTTTTTTTTCTATTTTGCAAAGCTTTTAATATTTTAAAAGGTACAGTGCCTTGCAAAAGTATTCGGCCCCCCTTGAACTTTTCAACCTTTTGCCACATTTCAGGCTTCAAACATAAGGATATAAAATTTAAATTTTTGGTGAAGAATCAGCAACTAATGGGACACAATCGTGAAGTGGAACGAAATTTATTGGATATTTTAAACTTTTGTAAAAAATAAAAAACTGAAAAGTGGGGCGTGCCAAATTATTCGGCCCCCTTAAGTTAATACTTTGTAGCGCCACCTTTTGCTGCGATTACAGCTGCAAGTCGCTTGGGGTATGTCTATCAGTTTTCCACATCGAGAGACTGAAATTCTTGCCCATTCTTCCTTGGAAAACAGCTCGAGCTCAGTGAGGTTGGATGGAGAGCGTTTGTGAACAGCAGTTTTCAGCTCTTTCCACAGATTCTCGATTGGATTCAGGTCTGGACTTTGACTTGGCCATTCTAACACCTGGATACGTTTATTTGTGAACCATTCCATTGTAGATTTTGCTTTATGTTTGGGATCATTGTCTTGTTGGAAGATAAATCTCCGTCCCAGTCTCAGGTCTTTTGCAGACTCCAACAGGTTTTCTTCCAGAATGGTCCTGTATTTGGCTCCTTCCATCTTCCCATCAATTTGAACCATCTTCCCTGTCCCTGCTGAAGAAAAGCAGGCCCAAACCATGATGCTTCCACCACCATGTTTGACAGTGGGGATGGTGTGTTCAGGGTGATGAGCTGTTATGTTTTTACGCCAAACATATCGTTTTGCATTGTGGCCAAAAAGTTCGATTTTGGTTTCATCTGACCAGGGCACCTTCTTCCACATGTTTGGTGTGTCTCCCAGGTGGCTTGTGGCAAACTTTAAACGAGACTTTTTATGGATATCTTTGAGAAATGGCTTTCTTCTTGCCACTCTTCCATAAAGGCCAGATTTGTGCAGTGTATGACTGATTGTTGTCCTGTGGACAGACTCTCCCACCTCAGCTGTAGATCTCTGCAGTTCATACAGAGTGATCATGGGCCTCTTGGCTGCATCTTTGATCAGTCTTCTTCTTGTTTGGGATGAAAGTTTAGAGGGATGGCCGGGTCTTGGTAGATTTGCAGTGGTCTGATACTCCTTCCATTTCAATATGATCGCTTGCACAGTGCTCCTTGGGACGTTTAAAGTTTGGGAAATATTTTTGTATCCAAATCCAGCTTTAAACTTCTCCACAACAGTATCACGGACCTGCCTGGTGTGTTCCTTGGTCTTCATGATGCGCTCTGCACTTTAAAAGAACCCTGAGACTATCACAGAGCAGGTGCATTTATACGGAGACTTGATTACACACAGGTGGATTATATTTATCATCATCATTATCGTCATTTAGGACAACATTGGATCATTCAGAGATCCTCACTGAACTTCTGGAGTGAGTTTGCTGCATGCACTGAAAGTAAAGGGGCTGAATAATATTGCATGCCCCACTTTTCAGTTTTTTATTTTTTACAAAAGTTTAAAATAACCAATATATTTCGTTCCACTTCACAATTGTGTCCCACTTGTTGTTGATTCTTCACCAAAAAATTTTAATTTTATATCTTTATATCTTTATGTTTGAAGCCTGAAATGTGGCAAAAGGTTGAAAAGTTCAAGGGGGCCGAATACTTTCGCAAGGCACTGTAGGTAACATGTCATTATTACACAATGAACACCGTCAAAATTAAACCCATATGAAATTGGCGCAAATGCAGTTTTTTCTCCAATTGGTCCTCATTCTGAATTTTTTTCCAACTTCCTAGTACAGAGCATATTGAATGGTACCATTACAAAGTACAATTTGTTTCGCAAACAATAAGCCATTATGTGACTCTGAACTGAAAAATGAAAACATTATGGCTCTTGGAATGTATGGAGGGAAAAACAAAAATGCAAAAACGAAAAAGGGCCGAGTCCTTAAGTGGTTAAAGCCTATTGTGTTTACTCTTCCCTTTTTTATTAGGGATTCCACTGAAGCTTTACAAAGATTGGAAGGTATCTCTCTGGAACAAAACATGTTTCTGATTATAGCAGATGTGGAAGCTTTATACACATCCATTTCACATTCTTTGGGAATACAGGCTACAAGATTCTTATTAATCAACAGTGGATTGGATCAGGATTTGATTGATCTCCTTTTGTCCCTCCTGGAGTATTTATTATATCACAACTATTTCGTATTTAAAGACCGCTTCTTTCTCCAGACCCAAGGTGTGGCTATGGGGGTGGCTTGTGCGCCCTCATATGGCAACCTTTTCCTTGGGTTCTGGGAGAGAGAGGCGGTCAAACATACACATCAGCAGTGGTGTCACGGATGAGGTTTATCGATGACATTTTATTTGTTTGGCAGGGTACCCGCTCTGAATTGGATTCTTTTTTGACTCAACTGAACTCAAATATTAAATTAACCTATTCAGATACGCAGAATTTCATGATTTAAAAATCAAAATTAACAGTGATGGTGAGTTACACACGATATTCTGCAAAGAAACAAGTGTGAATTCGTTTTTACATCCCACATCAGCGCATCCAAAGCATGTAATTAGAAGCATACCAACAGGCCAATTCTTGCGGGGTAAAAGAATATGTGATACCAACCAAGAATTTGAAAAGGAGGCCAATGAACTTCGACAACGCTTTTTATCACGTGGATACAAATCTGAGGATATTGAACGTGGATATAATCGTGCATGCTCGCAGTCAAGGGATAATCTTTTGATTTTTAAACACCGAACTACCAAGAAAGCTGAAATTAGATTTATAACTGATTTTAACAGCAGATGGAGGGAATTAAATATTACAATCAAACAATTCTGGTCAATATTGAAACAGGATAGGAATCTGAAAATGATTCTTTCCAAGGAACCCCATCTAACTGCAAAGTGAAATAAGAGCCTAAGTGATCATCTGGTGAAAAGCCATTAGAATCCTCCACCATCAAAATGTATTTTTTCTAGTAAGGGTGCCAAATGGGGGTCCTCTCCGTGTGGCAAATGTTCAGCTTGTCAATACATGATCAAAATGGACTGCTTTCTTGATTCCCAGAAATCTCAATCATATAAGATTGTACATGCGATAACCTGTCGAAGTGAAGGTGTAAATGGGATAATTTACATAGGCATGACATCACGCCAATTAAAGGTAAGAATTATTGAATACATCAGAGATATAAAGAAGGCTTTGGAATCTATGGAATCAACAGAACAAACCCTGCAATTGAATCTCAAACCTGTGGCAAGACATTATCGGGATAAATCTGAGGAACTACAAATTCAGGTAAGAGGGATTGACCAGATTCATCTGGGAATACATGGAGGAGATAAGATAAAACGATTACTGCAGATTGAGATGAAGTGGATTACTCTACTTCAAACAATGATTCCCAAGGGTCTTAATGACAAATTGGGATGTGGATGTTTCTTATAGATAATTTTTATGGATACTTAGTCAACTTGCCCATTGATACACTTGAATTTCAGTGATATTTTAATGAGTTTATTTTGGAGGAGAAGGATTATGACCCCTGATTTATGGTTTGAACTGATACAAAATATATTTTCCCCTTCATTACAGGGTATATATAGCAATGAGGATATTATGCATCTACGTGTGAACTGTATGAATGTGTTGATCAACTGTATATATAACTCATGCTATGAAGCAAATCTCTATGACATAGGATGGACATTTATCTTTTAATGGAAATATGTCTCTTTTTGATACTACAGCTGTATGTACAATATACTCTTTATTGTGTAATAATATGTTTCTTTCACAGCTTCCAGTGTTTTTTGGCATTTTTAATTCACACATTTTTATTGTACTTCATATATTTACATATATATATATTATATTTTTTGTCAAACTCACTTTCATTATCATCACACATTTATTATTTAGCACTCACAATATAATTTTATACAAACATTTATTCATCCATCAGTCACCATTTTTTGCACTATTACTCACAATTTTGTATTAATGTCATTACATTTTTTCACAAATTTTTTTTTTAATTTATCTAATATGTGTTTGGTCACTACAGTATGTTATGCATTGGCTGTTTGGAATTGTGGACATCTCTCAGGGATAGGGATCTATCCTTGTTGAGACATGCTTTGAATTACATAGAGATCTGTAATAACACTCTGGTTGATTAATGGAGGGGAGGATATAGTTGAGCGTAAGGGACATTATGTAATATAGCGCGCATGCGCTGATCTTTGTGTGTCTTTACTTTTGTGTTGCTGACATAATGCGGTGCGCATGCACGGATTCTTGGGCGACGTTAATCCCGTGAGATTTGGTCTCTAGGCTATGATGTTATCACACCTGCACACACCTCGCGAGATTTCGAATGCGGAGATGCATGCAGGTGATTCAGTGGCACAGGATATAAAAATGGGGCTGTTTGACCTCCACCTTGCAACCCCCTGATGAAGCATGGGCAAAATGCGTGTTGGGGCTCGAGGTGGAGGTCGTGGTGGTCACCTGGGTATTTATTTATTTATTTATTTATTTATTATCATTGGGATGTTTATAGGTCCTGAATGGATAATGGTATTTTATAATGACTGTGCAATACATGTGTATATTATCTTGTCTGTTTAAATATAATCTTGCCTGTTTGAATTCAATATTGATGTTGATATATAAATTATCATATTGTCTATACTATCCATATACCTATGGTGACATATAAACTTTTATTATCTTATATTATATCGCTGATATTATTTTTATATATATGCTGATATATTGAAAATTACATCCGTTATTGTTAGTGTCATTTAACAAACAAGATATGCCATTTTTTCCATACATATTATTCTAATATGCACGGATGATGCCACGAACGCCACTTTTCGTGATGTTTTTAAATGTTTTTATATTTTGAATTTTTCCTTGTTTCAATAAAAATATTTCATATCTTGTATATTTGATTGTGATGGTGTAATTCTTTGGTGGTATGGATTCTATATAGGTTTGGTATACAATGATGGATACGATCCTTTGTTTTCCACATTGAGAACTTATTCAAAGAAATATTTCATGTAGGTCATATATAAAACCTAAATAAAATTATATACATTTGATATCCTCAGAATCGTAAACGATCCATAGAAAACAGGTGTCATTTTGGCGACACAGTGAATTCTGTAAAAAAGAAGCCCATAGGAAAGTCACATAAACACAGTCTTTCTCCAATTCCACCCCTTTCTGAAATTTTTTTACAGCTTCCCAGAACATCATACAGGATATTAAATAGTACCACTATGAAGTACAATATGCCCCACAAACATTAAACCCCCATATGGCTCTGTGAACGGAAAACTAAAAAAGTTATGGGGTATGGAAGGCATAGAGTCAAAAACGAAAATCGAAAAACAAAAAATGCCTGGGGCGGGAAGGAGTTAATGTAGCATTTTAAGCATTTTACTTTAATTTTGAGCTTTAGTCAAAGGTCTAAATTAATATTGGTGTCTAGTCCGTGGTCTTATGTTATTTTGGGGTCTGCCAATTCCTGTATTTTATATAAGCTAAGTTAGTATTTTGTTTCTGCCTCTGTTTTTATTTGTATCTGTGTTCCATTAATATTGGCATCTTCTTCTGTAGCAGGGCCCCCCTATAGCTTTATCCCTGGAAAAGATGTCTCTGCAAACTCTACAGTCTTCTAGAAAAATTGTCATGATGGTCTGTAGTACTGAAAGGAAAAGTAATCACTCTAATCAGAAAAGACATCACCTGTGTCAATGTGTTTTAATCTCTTTTATTAGCATCAAAGGTTGTATTGAATTGATTCTACAGAGTACAAGGGGGGGGGGGTGAAATAGCTTTGTTTAACTGTTGTAAAACTTGCAGATCTGGTTTTGTAAATGGTACAGAATATACCCATATTTTTTCTTTGGTCTTGTGCCAAATATTTTAACTACATATGTAGAAAGTAGCAGATGCAAAATTTAATTTACTTTGCAACATATGTGCAATAGTTTAGGCATACTTTACTCAGCATACTTAAAATCATTCCAAATTCACATACATTTGTTTAACAATTTGGAACATGCCCAGTAACTTTATCACGATTAACCCCTTACTGCTACAACCATTTAGCGGGCAGAAATTTTGTTTCTTACTACCTACAATTTAAAAGCCAGAACTTATTGATTTTCCAGTCATATATCCATATGAGGGTTTGTTTTTTGCTCAATGTATTGTACTTTCTAAACGTACCATTTAATATACCATACAACTATTGGGAAGCTTAATGATATTGATTTACAGCTGGCAATGTATGTTAAAAATAACATGTTACCTTTAGGCTAGGGCTACGATGTCGCACATTGTGATTTTATTGCGACATGCATGCATCTGTGATTGCTTGCTTTTTAAAAAAAAAAAAAAATAAATACTTTAGGCTGAGGCCCCACGTTGCGGAAACACAGAGTTTTTTATTGCAGATTTTGCTGCATTTTTTGAGCCAATATCAGGAGTGGATTGAAAAGGAATGGAAAATATAAAGGAAACACTCCTGACTTTGGCTCAAAAAAACCACAGCAAAATCTGTAACAAAAAACGCTGCGTTTCCGCAACGTGTGGCTTTAAAGTTTGTAATTAACTGTGTACACCTACACAAATAAACGTAATAAAAAACTCTGGACAACATGTAAAATTACAGCAAAGATTGTAAAGACAGCAATAGTAGTCACACGACACAATTGCTGTCTATGGGACCAGTATCACAGGCGACATTGACATGCAACATAAAGTCAGACAAGATTGGATTTTTGTGCAACTGTCGCATTGCAGTTGGATCATGTCACTTGTGACACCATAGAAATGAATTACTTTTTTTGTCATGTGACTTAAGTGCAATTTTAAGTTGCGAAATAAATGTCGCTGTGTAGCCCTAGGCTTAGTCTGTGAGTCAATATGATTATAGCGATACCAAATTTATATATTTTTTTAGTTATATTTTTCTTGACACAGGCAATGTAGATATCAGTCCATCTATTACACCCCACCAAGTATTGCCAGACTACAAGTAGTCATAATTCCAACCCTATTGCTAGAGATGGGCAAATCGGTTTGTAACAAACCTGATTGGACCTGAATATAATAAATTGTTCCTTTTTTTACAAAGCCAAACCAATGGAGATTTGTTTTGGGAGAACTAAAATGGCTGCCACATTATAGTCTAGGGTCTCTTCAGGCTCCAGAGTATAATAGGTGGAGGCCCGGGGGAGGTGAAAAAAATAAAAACCATTCATACTCACCTCCCCTTACCTCATTTTGGCCTCCTCGCATTGACCGACGCCCTTCTGTGATTTTATGGGCTTGGAGTCACGCTGATAGATTTGTAAATCTCAGCGTCTCCGCTGTGTGTATTATTCCGCAAAGATTACAGTAGTTAAGCTTTAACACACTATTGTACTGACATTTGCTTGCCTAAAAGGTCCTGTTCAGTCTGCTATACTGCTGCTACATTTTATCTAGCTGGAATCTTTATCATTAAGGGTTAATGCACAGTTGCTTCTCAGTTACTTTTTTACCATGTGATTTTAATTTTTGTCACGTTATATATATATATTTTGTATGGAGTTAATAGTTTACTTTAATATGGCTATGCTGATACACAAAGCTACTGTACTTCTTGTAGTCATTTCTTGCATGGACTTTTAATGGACAATCAATAAAATTTGCAGAGTTTTAACTGGATTCCTATGGAGTGAATGAGCATCTATTTTTTGTTATGTAAGAAATTATATAAAACTCTGCAAAGTAATTTATATACATCACTATATTCCGACACCTGTAATTTTTTTATGTTGCTTTTTAGCTGTGTAAGCTGTAATTTTTATTGAGATTGTTTTAAAACAGACAAGTAAAGAGAGGGGACATGTCCTATTTGACACCTGTCTAGAGAGTTATGCCCTGCAGGACTCCTTAGCAAACATTTACTCAGTTTCTGACATTTATGGCCTATCCTTAGCCATCAATATTAGATCTGCGGGTCAGACACCCAGACAGTGAGGCTCTCAGTATGCACTTGTCATGCAAAGTGTAGCGGCGGGTGTAGATATTGCAGCGTTGCCCATAGATTTCAATGGGGCAGTGCTGCAATACCTACATTCACCACTACAGTTTGAGGCAGCACTTTAATACCTACACTCTCTGCTACAGTTTATGCGGTAAGTGAGCAGCGTGGCTCGAGGTATGTAAACAATGCTGAGAGCCATGCTGTCTGGGTACAGATGATCTGCGGGAGTCCGACACCCTAAGGATAAGCAATCATTGTTAGAAACCGGATAACCCCTTTAAGCGATGAGTCACACGTCAAACTTTCACAGCCATTTATGCATATCATACATCATATGGTGTTATTAAGTCTGTCATGAATTTATATGTAAATATAATTTTCCACTCAGATTTGTGTAATTTTGTACATGTGCACATATGTGTGTTTGTGTGCATGTGCAATATTATTAAGTTTGATAACTGTGACACTGGAGTACCTAAGGTTATCATTTTACTGACAATTTTCTGGCTTACTATGTTGTGTAGTTTTGTTGGGGGATATTAACATGGTAACAATGCAGCACTGTGTGCAGGGGTTGGCCATTACATTAATGATTGAAAAGCAGTATATTTGTGTGAAAAATGACACCTGCATTGAATTTGTTGCTGAAAAAAATAAAGTAGGGTCAAGACCTTAAAGCGTACCTGTACCTGTGTGAGGAGTAACACTATTTCTGGCCATTAGATGACTTGTGTTTTGCATTATTTAGCAGTTTTCCCCCCTTCATGCTGTATCTAGTTAATTGTTCTCTCTAACCTGGTAGGAGGAGCTTAGCTGCCATTCACTGCACACAGTAAGTAGAGGAGAATCTGAGATTTGAGATTTGACAGTGAAAGTCAATTTAGATAAGAGAGGGGGGAGCAGAGAACCAGCCTTATAAGAGCAGAAAGAGGTGTTTTTTTATGTTAAGATATATTGCAAAGTTTATTATAATTACCTGTACTATTTATTTATGGAAACTATGCTGAAATGACAGTCCCTATTTATGCCTAAAAGAAGACACACAGAGTCTTCATGTTGTGATTCCTTATATACTGTACTGTGTGTGCCACTATATAGTCGCTTTGATGCAGCACTTACAATATAACAAAGAAAAGCCTCTATATGCTTCTATAAGAGGTATACAGAGATACAGTAGGTCCTATAGAAGTCTGTGGGTGCTGAATAACTGAGAGGACTTACCCACAAAACATTTTTTTGACATGTCAAAGAAAGATGTTCTAAAAGACCCAATACCTTGTTCAATGGGGAGGCACACCTTTTTTTTCTAGTGAAATTAAAAAGTGATGGAAATTCTATCATCTGAACATAATCGGTTTATTTAAATTGACCGTTCTTCATGTACTGTACTATATTTCAGCAGCCCCCACCTACTTTTAGCACATATCTTACATTCAAGCTATCAAGGTGTCCTCTGGTAAACTGCCTTATGTCAAGCTTCAACCTAATAAAACATATCATGAGCAGATTGAGGCAAAATTGGACAAAGCATACCTAAAAGTGATAAAAAAAAATTGATAAAAAAAAGTGATAAAAAAAATTATATATAGCATACTGTATTCTACTGTGCAAATTGAGAAGAATGACCTGAAATAATTGTGAGTTAATTCGGGATGCAAATATATGGGAGGAGTGGTACAGTAGTCACACCTGGATCATAGCGCCTTAGGGGGTAATAGTTCCCTCTGAAACATGAGAAGGTGCATGTCTCAAAAATGACGCAAGCTCCTGTAAGTGGGAGGGCACAGAATCTTCAAGTAATATGTCTGTGAGACACCTTACAGTACAGAGAGGATAGATGCCAGCTTGTAGTACATTTGTTTCATCCTGACTGCTTTCCATTGGGTAAAATTTTATCATTCTTAAAAATCACTCTACATTTTAGTTGGAATTCCCAAGACTAGCGCAAAACCAAAACAATGTAACAATTTTCCAGTATTCCTTTGTTATTATTTAAAAATGCTTGGTTATTACATAAATTGTAAAGTTTAGTCTATCTTAGATTTCTATGCAGCATATGCAAATAAACATCAGTTATACTTTATTGCCAAAAATGGCTATTTTTTTACCGTGGCGTCTGTTGAAAACCACAGGTAAACTTTCTGCAGTTATTGACATACTGAGTGTTTGAAACGAGCAGCACAAGACACCTTGCACTGTGGGACAGATTTATCACACTGTCTAAGGCTAAGGCCCCATGTAGCAGACTGCAACAAGAAAGCGCTGCTGGAAAAAACGTGGTGGATCACAGTCTTTCCCACAACACTTGTTACAGAAAATCTGCAGAGGTTTCTGTAGGTATAATTGACATGCTGCGATTTGAAAAATTGCTATGGTTTTGGAAATCACAGCATGTCCACTGAGCATATTTTTCCTTAATGTGTGCATGGGATTCACTAGCATTTACGCCACGTGGGGCCCCGGCTTAAAAGCTAGACAGTGCAAACTGAGACTAGACTATCTTAAACTGTACCAGATTTATCAAAGTATCTGATGCGGTTTGATAAACCTGGCCTACTCTTAGACTGTCAAGTCTAAGTTTATACCTTCTATTAGTTGGCTTGAATGTTTTTGGAGCAATTTTGGCACATTTTTGGCTCACAGAAGACTTAGGCCACATCCCTTTCTGTAAGACCATATCCATTTTCTGGTTTAGTTGGAAAAGGGTCTAAGACACTTGATAAATGTGGCGCACAATATGCTAGACAGTTTTTTGGTGCAAATTACACCAGAATGCACAAATACATTAACAGCTGCATGTGACTGATCAGGGATGAGTCTTTACACACCCAGACATTGTTCAATCAGTGCTGAGCTTCCTGTAAGAACACACCCTTTTGATAATGGAATTTCTAATACCCAGTTATAAATTTATTCATACATTTGCTGGAAGAATAACAGAGGAGCTGCACATGACAAAAAAGATGTCCCAGAACTGCTATTTAAATAAAAACTTTCACCAGGTCTGAAAAGCCCAATGACTTACATCATGTGATAGGCGCTGTCAGCCTGAGCATTTTGGTGCTTTGTTTATCCAAATCTGTTCAGCTTTTCCAAAGATATAAGTCCTTTTAGTATTGATGAAAATTAGGATATACTAGCCAAGTGACGCCAGAGTCACCCAGAGACCTCACCCACAGAGAAACTAATTTTCATCAATAATCTAAAGACATATCTTTGGAAAGGCCGAATAGATTTGGATAAACAAAACACCAAAATGCTCCTTAGAAGTATGCCATTGGGTTTTTTAGACATGGAACCTCTTTAATGGAAGTATTTTACTAAAACAGACACCTCCTCGTGTGGTGGCAAGATCTCTTTAAACCCTTAACCAATAACGTACCTGTACGTCATTGGTAACATGGGATGAGAGCTGAGCTCTCTCTATACAGGGTGGATGCTTGCTGTATAATACAGCCAGGACCCGCTGCTAACAGCAGCAATCGGTGCCTTCACCAATCGCAGCTGTTAACCCTTTAGACGCTGCGGTCAGACGGGACCGCGGCATCTAAACTGGCACCATTTTTCACCGATCGCCGCCCTCCTGAACGTCATCGGAGGGCGGCAATCGGTTGCCATGACAGCCGGGAGCCTATTGAAGGCTCCCAGGCCTGTCATTGCATTAGATCTATTGCACGATGCCAGAGGCAGCGTGTAATAGAGAGGTAGGCATTTTGCTTTTCACTGCACTGCATTTCAGTATTGCACTGAATAGTATGAGCGATCATAACCCCTAGGTTTCAAATTCCCTAGGGGGTCTGATCATAAAAGTAAAAGAGAAAAAAAAAAAGTTTTTAAAAGTTCAAATCACCCCACTTTCCCTAGATTAGATATAAAAGTAAACATAAACACATTAGGTATCTCCGCGCTCCAAAATGCCCGAACTATTAAATATTAAAATATTTATCCCATACGGTGAACGCATAGGGGCGAAAAAAATCAAAATAGCCAAAGAACGTTTTTTCAGCACTTTGCCTCCTATAAAAAATTGAATAAAAAGTGATCAAACCATCTGATCTTTCCCCAAATGGTATTAGTAAAAACATCATCTTCTCCCGCATAAAAAGATGCCTTACCCAGCTCCATACATGTAAATATGAAAAAGTTACAGGTGTCACAATATGGAGACAAAAGATTTTTTTTTCTATTTTACAAAGTTTTTCATTTTTTAAAAGGTATCAAAACTTTGTAAATACTATATAAATTTGGTATCACCGTGTTCATACTCACCCGCAGAATACAGTTACCATGTCATTTTTACCACAAAGTGAACGCCGTAAAAATTAAACCCATATGAATTTGTCGCAAATGCATTTTTTTCTCCAATTGCACCTCATTCTGAATTTTTTTCAAGCTTCACAGTACATTGCACAGCACATTGAATGGTGCCATTGCAAAGTACAATTTGTTTTGCAAACAATAAGCCATCATGTGAC
Organism: Leptodactylus fallax; assembly: GCA_947044405.1. Lineage (NCBI taxonomy): Eukaryota > Metazoa > Chordata > Amphibia > Anura > Leptodactylidae > Leptodactylus > Leptodactylus fallax. The sequence continues at coordinate 324,315 of CAMRHE010000643.1, forward strand.
TCTGTGAACTGAAAAGTGAAAAAGTTATGGCTCTTGGAATGTGGGGAGGGAAAAACGAAAATGCAAAAACGAAAAATGACCCGGTGCTTAAGGGGTTAAATACAAAAATATACTATATAATGTATCTTAAATTGAAGCAAATGTTTCTATGTAACATGTAGGAAGGGGTTAAAAAATTCCAAATAAACTCCCAGTATATTCAGAAAATAGTCACATTATTGGGAAAATTGTTTTCTAGTTTTCCAAAATGAAAATTTTATTTTAACCAGGCAGGAGGGTGAGATAACAAATTGTAGTGTGGAGTGGGAGGTCTGTTAAGTTGAAGTTAAACTGGGCCATTTCCTTGCAGCATACAAATGTCAATTACATTGACCAATTTGTGTCCCCGAAGGAATAACATTTGTTTTTCCGTCACTGTCTCTGTCTCCGATGCTCTTGATTAAACAGATTTCCAGCCCAGTGAAATCCTACTCTACCTGTTACTAGTAATGATACGGATTAGCTCTCCTAGTCGTACGTGTCAAAGACTAAGTTCAGATCTAAATAAATATACTTCCCTGCTTCTCCCTGCAAAGGCTGTTTGTGCTACATCCCCTGATATGACAATTATTTTCAGCCTAGATTGTTGTGCCCTGAAAGCCTTGCTTTTAGGCAATCAATTTTAGCTCATCAGCAAGGCAGCGTGCTATAGGTTGGAGTACTTGCCATGCAACAGGTCTTATTGACACTATTATAAATTCTGTTCCTTTTATGCAACGGTGCTGTAAACAAAGCAGTAAGAACTAATTGAATTAAATTTTAGAATTACATCTCTATGCGACTTAAATGTAGCCAGATGATTAGAATTTCTTTCAGTGTTCAGGAAAAGTCCAGGTGCAGCCTGGGAATTAGCAGTAAATCGCAAGCTGTTAACACTAATATAATATCACCCTTTGTAGTAGGCTTCTTATTATAAAGTTATAATCAATCCAATCAGTCCTGTTATAGTTTTTAATCCTCCATTTTTAGGTAAGGAGTAATAGAATCTGGTTATCATGAGTCACATACATAGATATAGGCTCATATTTACTATTGTGGTTATAACTAGTCACTGGCATACATGTTGTTCATGTTTGGTGCAATGTGGTGCATCTAGTTTGGCCTAAAAAATTTTGACTTGTTAGTCATATGGGTGTGGATTATCAGTAAAAAGGGACATGGCTTAAACCCTTGGATTGCTGGCCCCAGGAGTGAAATCCAGACCCCTAGGGGGTCTAAAAATAATAGTAAATAAAAAAAATATAAAAAAAAAAAAACAATTAAAAATTCAAATTACCCCTCTTCCCCTAGAACACATATAAAATTACTTAAGTAGTTATACACATACACATTAGGTATCCTTGTGTCCTAAAATTTTATAAAATAATTTTCCCATACTTTGGAAAGTGTATAAGCAGCCCTACAAGGTATCATTTTGGGTTCGGGACCAAAATTTGTTTTGGGTCGAATAAATTCGATATGAACTGCAGCCTGAATTGGCTAGGAACCTATCTATCCAGTTTCTAACTCTCTAAGGCAAACACAGCCTAAGTTATGTCAAAGTGAATTGAAATGTATGTCTATGGGAAAATGGATAGTAAGTGGATACAAATTCTGAGTTTACCCATACACTGTGCCGTCACTCACTTTTATGCATTTTAACATTTAAAATGCTCCAGAAACTACCCTTTTTTTGGGGAAAGGTGCTTGCCCATGGTGTTTTAGACACACCTAGCAGTTATATTGCAAAAAGTAATGGTTTTATGAAAAAATTAGTCCATTTTGATGACTTGTAAGTGTTACAGGCTTGTTGCTATTTGAGAGTCAAATTTGTTGCTGTGAGCCTAGTTGAAAAGTGATCGATATTTGGCTTTAATAAAAAAAAAAAAGTCACCAAAAAGTATCCCTTTATGGGAGCAGATGCAAAGTCAAAATGGTTTTGGTTTTTTGATGCCAACACTATGGCACCAACAGTGTGGTATAGTGGAATATGATGGACCAGACCGCAGGACATGTCTGGCTAAGTGGTGGCAGTGGTGGTAGGTGTGACATCATTAGTGGAGGCAGTAAAGTATGGATTAATATTTTGAACCAGGCCGCAGGACATGTCTGGCTCACTGATGGCAGTGGTGGTAGCTGTGTCAGCATAAGTGACAGTATGGGAGAGACTATTTATTGGGTGAGCAACAAAAAAAGCTTAAGTACTTCCATACCGGGCCAATTTGTGGTTCAGGACCAGACACATTTTTGGGTATTTTGTATATGTGGTTTTGGGGGCTATAACATTTTTATCATTTGGGTTATTCAACTAATTTCTGCGTTTTTTTTCAGTGACACATAGGTCTTTATTTTTATTTGTTTTTATTTTTGCATGTGTTTTAATTTTTTTTTTTTATATCCGGGAAAATATCAACAAAAGGGGGAGGTCAGAGGGGAGCTGCATCCGCCAGGTCAGAGGGGAGCTGCATCCGCCAGGTGAGAGGGGAGCTGCATCATGGCAGCGCCCATAGCTGTGTATACAGCGCTCATTGAGCACTGTGTACACAGCGATCGGGAAGGCAGGGAAGGTAATAAACCTTCCCTGCCTTCTCTCTGGGAGCTCTAGCTGAAGTTACAGCCGGGTCCCTGTTTCAGCACAACAAGGAAGCCACTATCTGGGCGTAAAAACCCAATGGGCCGTCCGGAAGTGGTTAAGAAACAGATTTTTTCAGTTTAACAGGCTCTGTCGCACTTTTTATTGAGTGAAGAAAAAAAAAAAAAAAACCCTGTAAATAACTGAGATTTTTTTTTCAAATTAGTGTAGGCTAAATCAATATTTTGCTGTTAGAACAGCAATTTGCATGTATTTATTAACAAATTTAATTCTTGCACAGAGAAACCCCTAATAAAATATTTTTCACTAACAGGACTGACTTTGTCAGTAAAAACTATGTTAAACAATGAGTGGACATATCAAACTACTCTATTGCAAAACAGACAGACAAAATTAAATTATTAGCAATGAAAGGGTTAACTGTTCTTTGTCTGTTTGTATTACTGCTGCAGTCAGGCTCTCACAGCACAGATATTCTCTCTCATTCCTGTATATGATTTCTATCACTAATCTGCCTGTAATTGATTAAATCCGACTAAATCTGATCTGTACAGTCATGGCCAAAAGTTTTGAGAATGATACAAATATTAATTTTTACAAAGTCTACTGCTTCAGTTTTTCTAATGGCAATTTGCATATACTCCAGAATGTTATAAAGAGTGATCAGCTTAACAGCAATTACTTGCAAAGTCAATATTTGCCTAGAAAATGAACTTTATCCCCCAAAACACATTTCAACATCATTGCAGCCCTGCCTTAAAAGGACCACCTAACATCGTTTCAGTGATTGCTCCATTAACACAGGTGTGGGTGTTGATGAGGACAGGGCTGGAGATCAATCTGTCATGATTAAGTAAGAATGACACCACTGGACACTTTAAAAGGAGGCTGGTGCTTGCCATCATTGTTTCTCTTCTGTTAACCATGGTTATCTCTAAAGAAACACGTGCAGTCATCATTGCACTGCACAAAAATGGCCTAACTGGGAAGAGTATTGCAGCTAGAAAGATTGCACCTCAGTCAACAATCTATCGCATCATCAAGAACTTCAAGGAGAGAGGTTCCATTGGTGCCAAAAAGGCTCCAGGGCGCCCAAGAAAGACCAGCAAGCGGCAGGACCGTCTCTTAAAAGTGTTTCAGCTGCGGGATCGGGCTACCAGCAGTGCAGAGCTTGCTGAGGAATGGCAGCAGGCAGGTGTGAATGCATCTGCACGCACTGTGAGGCGGAGACTCTTGGAGCAAGGCCTGGTCTCAAGGAGGGCAGCAAAGAAGCCACTTCTCTCCAGAAAAAACATCAGGGACAGACTGATATTCTGCAAAAGGTACAGGGAGTGGACTGCTGAGGACTGGGGTAAAGTCATTTTCTCTGATGAATCCCCTTTTCGATTGTTTGGAACATCTGGAAAACAGCTTATTCGGAGAAGAAGAGGTGAGCGCTACCACCAGTCTTGTCTCATGCCAACTGTAAAGCATCCTGAAACCATTCATGTGTGGGGTTGCTTCTCAGCCAAGGGAATCGGCTCTCTCACAGTCTTGCCTAAAAACACAGCCATGAATAAAGAATGGTACCAGAATGTCCTCCAAGAGCAACTTCTCCCAACCGTCCAAGAGCAGTTTGGCGCTCAACAATGCCTTTTCCAGCATGATGGAGCACCTTGCCATAAAGCAAAGGTGATAACTAAATGGCTCAGGGAACAAAACATAGAGATTTTGGGTCCATGGCCTGGAAACTCCCCAGATCTTAATCCCATTGAGAACTTGTGGTCAATCATCAAGAGACGGGTGGACAAACAAAAACCAACAAATTCAGACAAAATTAAAGCATTGATTCTGCAAGAATGGACTGCTATCAGTCAGGATTTGGTCCAGAAGTTGATTGAGAGCATGCCAGGGAGAATTGCAGAGGTCCTGAAGAAGAAGGGTCAACACTGCAAATATTGACTTGCTGCATTAACTCATTCTAACTGTCAATATAAGCTTCTGTTACTCATAATATGAATGCAATTATATTTCTGTATGTGATAAAAACATCTGACAAACACACATAAAAACCAGAGGGCAGCAGATCATGTGAAAATATAATATTTGTGTCATTCTCAAAACTTTTGGCCATGACTGTATTCTAAGTCTCCTACTCCTAGCTGTATTGCAAGTTTTGCAGTACTCAATGCTCTGTATCCTGCAGTGATGAATAACACATCCATCTGCTACTTCCAGCATCACTGATATTGATATGCCTCACAAGACACGTGTCTCTTCTGTATTTTTACTGTTCAATACATGTGGCGGCATCCATTTTAGTTCATCTAAGACAAATCACCATTTATTCTGTTTCATCAAAAACTGAAAATTTTGGAATATTCAAATCTAACACAGTTCCTGATGAATTGGTTTGCCCGTCTCTAATAAGTACCTGTATGAAGTACTATGAGTGCACTGTCCACGTCAGGGTGAGCTGTGGTCCCACTAGGGGATTCACCTGTATACCTGTGGACCAGTCTGAGTCTGGTGACCACCCAGTAGGACAGTGTGAATTGTAGCCTTGGAGATTGAGTGTGGACATATCTGTATTTTAACAAATATACTGTGATTGAGACTAATAATGATTATCAAGGTAGTGTCATGGGATCATCAAGTCCGTTAGACCAGGCACCTACCCTTTGTACTATGAATATATAAAAGTCTAAGCAGCTGACTCCTACACTAAACATGTTCCTATTCAGGTTGTCTCATGGTAGTGAATGTTACTGGTGACCTGTAGTAGCATGCAGACTAGACACAGATCATGTCTTGTCTTCATATCCTCTAGTTCCTATGAATCAGTTGCCTCTAAATTCAGCTCGTATCTGCAACACATTTGTATATTCCCTTCTATGTGTGAAACCACCAGGAGTTGTTAGGTAATATTTAGCAATAGTTGAATACATGCAAATGTTATATTTACAGCAGTAAATGCTTTAACTCCAAGATAACATTATTTGCTTGCTAAAGATGATCAAGAAAGTGTTTAGAAATTGTCATTTATTTCTATTACCGAGAATAATAATAATAATAATAATACCGAGTCTTCCAGATTGAATGTTGGCTCTAATGTACACGGTATTCATAAGCGCTGTATTAAATATTTTTACTGCAATAGTCTGAATCGGTAAACAATGAGGGCCAGTTCTATATTCTTCTTGTCATTATATTAGGTTATTGTTGCTATTATCTCGCTTGGCTGTGTTCTGTGCAATATGTTGGATCCTTTTTATTATGCAATTAAGTAAAAATAAACAGAACTACATGGGGTTAATATTATAAGGGGATTAGTTTTTTTTATACAAAAAAGTCATAAAACTTCAATGATTTTGAAAATGTTTTTACATATAAAATAATATAGGGTTTCTTTTCAGTATGTAAAGTCTGTACAAGTATTCCTTGGTCCTTCTATAAATTGTCCATGTAAAATAAGAATTAGTCTTTATTTCTAAAGTTATATTTGCAGGCTGCAAATTAATGATAACTACATAAAAAATTCAGCTTGCATGCACACATTGGTGTAATAGCAGGTATTCTGGTACTTTAGACAAACATACAGAAAGAGCAGTTAGTTGTTAATTAGCAAGGCAATTAAAGACAATGTTGATTTTTATTAAACAAAATATACTTTATATACTGAAACATTTTCAAATTATTTCTAATTTTATTTTATTTTTTAGAATTGTATATTTTATAGAGATTGTTATTTTAAGAAAATTGTCTAAGCACAGGCAATTGTAAAAAATTAAAAAAATATCTATTACTGCACCTGTTAAATTCAACATTCCAACTAACACCAATGCTCCAGTGGTCTCTTACATCAGACAACACTCCAACCAACACCAATGCTCCAGTGGTCTCTTACATCAGACAACACTCCAACCAACACCAATGCTCCAGTGGTCTCTTACATAAGACAACACTCCAACCAACACCAATGTTCCAGTGGTCTCTGTTAAATAAGACAACATTGCAACCAACACCAATGCTCCAGTGGTCTCCTAAATCAGACAACACGTCTGATCCTACAACTATGGCTTCACATGACAACTGCAGTCAGTCTTTGACCTCAGCAGTTAAGTGCCATACATGTAATCATGACTACTGAAAACAGTGACTGGCTGTAGTGGTCATGTGAATGATATATGCAATGCATTTTTTTTTATTAAGGCAATAAAGGCAGTACAGTATGGAGCATAATGGGCAAGGCAGGAGATGTCTAGGGGTAGAAGTAGAGGGAAGCAATGTACGGGTACTTCCTTGCAGGGTTAGAAGTGGACCACCCAGACATATATAGTCTATGAGTAGTCTGGAAGTGGTTAAATTTCAATTAAAATTTGATATAAATTTTACATGAAAAAACATTGTCACTTGAAGCAAATGAATTTATCAATGGAGCAAATATCAAAAATTGCAGGATCTGACTAACAACATAGAATAGTAGAATAAGCTATCTAAATCTGAGAAATAGATCCTGGGCACCCAAACATCTTCACCAGTGGCAACAGTGAAGACAGATGGATTTGTGCTGAATTTGGACGCTAGTTATCACCGCAGAATCTAGTATAAAAAATATAAACTCTACAATCTGAAGACAAAACAGAACCCATAACAAACTCAAAAGGCAGAACTAAGCCAGAGGGATGATTCAGAAGAGTATACGTGTCCAAACCAAAAGGTCAAGCTGAATGGTATCGTCAGAGCAAAAATCATAAGACAAGCAAGTTTACAGTAACAGGCCATTGGTCAGTAATACAGCAATCCAACACAACCAATCTGAGTTCAGAGCCTAACTAAAGTACAAACTAATAGCAGGCACCTGGGAGGGCAGGAACAGAGTTTAAATAACACTTCTCAGCTGCTGAGAAGTTCTCAGCTGCTGCAGAAGCTTCATATGTTGGCACTGTAACCTTAAAGTAACAGCAATTACCTCTTTAGCACACTGAGATTCCTAACAGGCACAGTGGAAAAAGTTATTTAGTCGAACTGTAGAATGTTATCAGTATCGAGAGGAGGATTTAAATTTTAACATTGATTAATCTTATTGTAAAGCCAGGAATAGATGTGGCAGATACAAGCTTCAAAAATTTTACAGGTGGTGCCTCTTTTTTTTCAAAGAAGCCACAAACAACCACTCATATTGTGGAAATCAGTAATATCAGTATTACAACCCACTCTAACCTAGTCCATTATCTTCCTCTGCATTTATTTTTGCACAGTTCATTTTCTGCACTGACGGGTTGTGTGGCAATAGCAAACTTGTCTTGCATAAAAATATTAATTGCAAATGTATATTTGTTTATTTTTTATTGAAAAATAATCTAAATATAATATTCATATTAACTCAAAATCCTGCAGTAAATATTTTACCGCCATGTGGAAACTGTCAAAACTGCTTGTCAAACAGTAGTAAAGAATAATATATACAGCAGGGGTCGGCAACCTCCGTCACCTGTGCTGAAGTTAGCACTTCAGGCATACTTATCTAGCACAGGGCCTCTCGGCTGTGCTGCTCCTGTAGAGGAGGTACTAAGTGGGGAAGTATGAGATATGACATTGTGTCTAGGTATGAGCTAGCCTGCACAGAGCAGTTATTTTTATACCTTGAAGCAAGTGTGAAAGTATAATATGACAGCAGAACACACTAAAGTGGGTGTTTGTTTATTTCAGCAAGGCTGGACATGTTTGTATAACTTTATTCAACGTATAGATCAGGCTGTATAAAAGTCTGAGTCTACGCTGAGTCCTCTGTTCATATAAAAGTCAATCCTATAACCAGAGAAGGATTCCACTAAAATATAGGTTTAATCAACTAATTAATTATGGTTTGTGTTATATGATTTTAATGTAGAGGTCGACATCCTTACAATTATTACATGGCAGACTGACTACTACTAAAAATCGGTACACATTACAAAAAAAGGTTGCCGACCACTGATATACAGGATATTATGTAGGACAGTGCACATGGGCCAATATTCCTACAAAATGATATCAACGTCTAGTGGAAGCTATGTCATCATGAATTGCTGCAGTACTGAAGACCAATGGAGATCCAATGCACTATTATGTGGGTGTGTCAAATAAAGTGACCTATCAGTGTACATATCCATGTTCCACATTGCGGAAATGCAGCTTTTTTTGGAGAGATGACTATTTTGGTCTCCATGCTTTGCTAAACAGGGAACATGGGCTCAATGGGGCAAATTTATGAAGACTGGCATTACTCACGCAAGTTGTCATCACCCTGGAACTGGAGGAGGGAGAAAAACCACATTTTGAACAAAAACTTGTGACGTTTTATGCCTTGTTTGCTATAAAACTTGTGTTCAAGGCTTAATAACTCTGCCCCATTGCCTTGTCATAAATATATGATGTGAGAAAACCCATTTAATGCATTAAAATTATCTGATGAATTGTCTTTGAATTTAATTGCATCTATTTCCTTAAAGTGTGTAAAATAAATGTGGCATTGTTGCTACAAGATGTAATGGAACATGACTAAGTTCCTTGTACCACTATTTGGCACCATCTTTGTGATGCAGGAAACACTATCATGTCATCCTGTTCTACAGGAACTTGCCACAAATGACTGAATGCCAGCACATTTGCATCAGGAGGTGAGTATTGTATACTGGGATGGTAGGCGCTGTATTTTTTAATTCAAGTCACAGTGTGAGGCATACAGTTAATGAAGGGGCATTATTTTTGTAATCAGGGGCACAGTGTGGGAGTTATCTGATTTATAGCATAAGACATACATATATTCAGGGGGCATAGTGGGAACATTATTTTTTATAATCTGTCGGCACTTTAGTGGCATTATGTTAACCCCTTAACAACCAATGACATACCTGTACATCATTGGTCGCATGGGGATGTATGGAGAGGGCCGCTAACAGCTGTGATCTGTGCCAACACCGATCGCAGCTGTTAACACTTTAGATGCCGCAATTAAACGTGACCGGAACATAATTGGAGGGTGGCAATCTGTTTCCATGACAGCCGGGAGCCTATTGAAGGCTCCCAGGCTTGTCATTACATTAGTTCTATCACACGCTACCAAAAAAACATACAGAACAATGTAGTTCAAATCGCCCCCCTTTCCCTAGATCACATATAAAAATAAATAAGCAGTAATAAACATAAACACTTTAGGGATCCCCGCACTCAAAAACGCCCAAACTATTAAAATATTAAAATATTTATCCCATATGGTGAACAGCGTAGCAGTGAAAAAAAAATCAAAATGGAATGAAAAGAGATCAAACCATCAGAACTTCCCCAAAATGGTATAAATAAAAACGCCATCTTGTCCCACTTAAAAAGACGCCTTACTCCATACACATAAATATAAAAAAGTTACAGGTGTCACAATATGGCGACACAAATCTGTTTTTCTATTCTGCAAAGTTTTTAATTTTTTAAAAGGTATCAAAAAATTACAAATACTATATGAATTTGGTATTGCCTTGATCGTGCTGACCCACAGAATACAGGTAACATGTCATTTTTACCACACCGTTTTTTTTTTCCAATTCCAGCCTGTCAGTACATGGTACAGGATATTGAATGGTGCCATTACAAAGTACAATTTGTCCGGCAAACAATAAGCCATCATGTGACTCTGTGGACTGAAAAAGGTGGGGAGGAAAAAAACAGATACAAAAAACTAAAATTGGCTCAGTCTTTAAGGGGTTAATCAGACTGCACAATGGAGGCATTTTCTAAATCGGGGCACAATGTGGATATTTTTATTCAGTAGACACTGTAAAGTCTTTTTTTATTTAAATAAGGAATATACTGCAGATAAATTTTTTAATCTGGGGAACTTTAGGGTATTTTTTTTAAATCAGGGTGACACTGTGGAAACTTAAATTGGGGCACAGTATGCTCTTTATTTAGGGGCACAGTATGTGAATGTTCAGGGTACACAATATGTGGAGCATATTGTTTTCAGGGGCACAACATTGGGATATGCAGTAAAAGTCAGTATCCAAAGGCATCTTGGCAACTGTACTGTGACCTGAAGATTAAAGTTAACGTATTATTTACAGTATAGTATATTGCATAATGCATGGCTTGAAGACCCCAGTAACAAAAAGACAAAGTTACCATTTTCTACACCTTACTCAGCCTAAAGAAAAGAAAATTATCAACGGTAAAAGCTACAACTCATCTCACAAAAACAAGCCTCTATATGGCTAGGTCAATGGAAAAATAAAAAAGTTACAACTCTTAGAATTCAAATATGAGCAAAATGGTTAGACCTTAATACCCAAAATAGGCCAGAACTTAAAGGTATATACACATATTGACAAAACATAATGCAACAAGGAGGAGTTGTTGGAATTGAATGAAACGTTCTATATATGAATGTAAAAATGATATATGTAAGTGATTACAATATTAGAGTGAAAGAAGAAGGTTATTGGAGAAAAGTAGAATTAGTACTAGTACCCTGTTGGGCTGTCTCTAGCCTGGATACAAGATGGGCATTTAGATATACAGGTTCTGTATATTATCCTTTGGCACATTTGCCCATGTTGCAGCCGGCCCTGTAGATCCTATACACTCAGGTTGCTTAGGCTGGCATCCCAGCTGGCTCCATAAATGGTTGAACGGCAATAAATTTGGAAACTGGGCTGGCCAAGGAAGTGCTTCAATATGGTGTTTCTGTGTGTTGGTGAGCATTATCCAGCTGAAAAATGTCAGTCAGAAGCCCTGCCATGAGCCATGTGGCCGCTGGATGTCACATATGGCTACAGTATATCCTGCACATATCGCTGAGCTGTTAGTGTCCCTTGTATTGCTCCTACAGGTGACTGAGTGTTGTATGTGATGGCTCCCCAGCAGTTGGGGGAGTGTGTTGCTCTACAAAAAGGGCAGGATTGAAGCACTAACTTACTTCACCTCCATACTCAATCCTGACCATCATCTGATTCCAAATAGAACCTGGATTCACCACTAAAGATGATATCAATCCAGTCCAAGACATAAAGACATGCCAAATTTTGTAGCAATCCAACATTTCTATCTGGGAACATTATTGGCAATGAGGGTATATCCTGTTTTCTTATGATGAATGGTGAGGCATCTAAAGAGTATTCCGCACAGGGCACAATCCAATCTAAGGCTGGCTGTCCATGTATTCTGCGAATAGACTATGGCAAAATCATTGGATTAATATGCAAATGTCCAATTTTTACTTGCAATTTATGCGGGTAGTTTAACTGTAACAGAAGCAAGAATTGCATTTGGATGTGATGTGCACACTGAATGTCTTTGAATGCCTTATGGATGTTTCTTCTAGTTTCATAAAACAGACAAAATCATAAGATTAAGAAATGCTTACTTTCACAATTGTACTTTACGAAGTCCTGTTTTTCTCAAGGTTTTAAGGTCATATCTGATTCAAGATTTGTTTTGAATCTTCCAATCATGCTCAACATATTTCACGTTAACTAGCACCGTCTTGCATTTTCTACAAGTATTAAAACAAAGATAAACTGAAATAAAGCTATTGTGCAGATTACTGTGGATGTTCAACTAAACATTTAAAGTAAAATGGAGAGAAAATAAAACCTACTTAGCAATAGAATATATTCCCATTTATGGAGAAGCATAATGTCCTATTGCGCTTTGACAAATGAAGAAAAAAAAATTACTTCTCTCTTCATCTCAGTCACACTTAGTGAGAACATGTTTCTAGAATATTGAAAAGCATTCCTTGTAAAATAGGGTTGCTTAATAAAGAAGTCATTCTAACACCATTACCAAAGCCGTTCCGTCTATTTTCCATCAAGACATGCATTTTGAAAACACTACAGCTAGACTTCTCCTGTTTATATAAAAGCTATTCTTTTTATACTGTATATTTACTAAAGCAACGTGTACTGAATAACAAGGTGGATGAACAAAAAGACAACAAAAATGCATCTAATACAAAATTTTCAGGTGAAGTTTAATGTGCACAAAGAGTGCAAAGAAACCCTTAACAAAAATCTAATCACTGTACACTGACATACACATGACTACCATATAAGATCATATGAAACTTTGGACTCCTGGACTTTTCTAAACAGAAAATCTTACTCAATATCCTCCAGCATGTCAAACTATGTCCAGTCTAGTTAAGCAAGTACAGTATGCTCAACTTCTTTTTTCCGTTTTTAAGGCAAAGGCCCCATGTAGCGGGCTGCAGCAAAAAAATCCTGTGGGAAAAAACATGGTGGCAACGTAGAGCTTTCCACAGAAAGTCCGCAGAGTTTTCCTCGTGGAGTTTTTGCTTCCATTACACCTATAGGGAAACCACCGGCGTTTCTGTAGGTATAATTGACATTCTGCGATTTCCAAAACCGCGGTGTTTACACCACGTGAGGCCCCGGCCTTATGCCTGCTATACTATACAGGTGACTGTTTTTTTAACCCCCCACTACAGTTTAGCTATAGCATTAAAGACCTGACTGACAATAACAGATGCCAAAGCTACATTGCATAACCCAGCAGTCCCCAACCATTTCTTCACTACGGCCCGGCAGGGAAAGGGGGCGGGGCTTTGGTCACATGGGAGTGGGGTTATACACTAAACAGCGCTGTAGACCGGGGCGTGCTGGCGGAACCTCGGTGTACAGCACTGTAAACCAGGTCCCTTTCATTAGCTATGCTAGAAGCCACAACACTGTGGCCAGATCGCTGACCCGCCCCACATAATGTGCCTGGACCCACGCAGATCGGCAAAAGACCCCCAACAGCCCAGTCCCGGTCCGCGGACCAGTGGTTGGGGACCCCTGGCATAACCAACTAGGTCTGATGACTCTTCAATAAATGGTCTCTTTTTGTACCTCCATAACTACCACCATATATTATAATAATATCATTGCTAATATTGTCCATATTTCCATTACACTAAACATCATACATGCAGCATACTGGCGCACTGTTATCCTTATTTGTAATAATTTTATTAAAACTCAATAAAATAATTAAAATAAATATTTAGTGAAAATAGTTTTTCAATTTTATTTTTTTTTATAGGACAAAGTGCTAATAAATTAAAAAAAATAGTTTTCTCTTTCTGTTACATTAATTTTCAGGTAGGTGACACAGAGTTTTGTGTTGCCAGGGGCAAGACTAGAAGCTATGATTTGGACATGGTAGTAAGATTTTTTTATCTTACTTATTTCCTTTTTTTTTTTTTTTTACACATAATAGACCTTTAGGCTAAAGCCTCACATAGCAAAGTGCAGCAAAAAAAAATACTGTGGAAAAAAACGTGGCGGAAACGCATCACATTATTTTCTGCAGCGTTTTTTATTGTGATTTCACAGTTTTCCCCTGTGGACTTTCTGCCCCTATTATACCTATATGGAAAACACCAGCATTTCTGAAGGTATAATTGACATGCAGCCATTTTCAAAAACACGAGTGCTCAAACAAAAAGTTTAAAAAAAAAGTTATGGATGTTAGAATTTGTCCCTGACAAACCATTTATTTTTTAAAAATTGTATTTTATTCAGTAATGTTGGTAAAATATAATAAAACTGATATAAATACAGTATCACTATCACTGTAATCATAAAAAAGCTCTGGAAAAAGCTTCCATGTCATTTTTAGTGTGGAGGGAACGCAATAAAGACAAAAAAATTATGGAACTGTACATTTTTTTCACATGCACCCCTTAAAATATTGATAAAAGATAATAAAAACTTTATATGTATCCAAAAATGGTGCCAAGTAAAATTGCAATTTGTTGCTCAAAGAATATGCCCTATGTCAATGTAAAAATTAACAAGTTATACATTTTTGGAAAATGGAGAGGGAACACCCCAAACTATCCTGCATGCTTAAAGGGTTACCAGGAGATCTGAGAAAGTAGAAGACTCGCTAGAGTCAGAAAGTTTCTCTACCTGAAAGTTGGTGTTCTTGTGAGAAGTGCTGCAAAGTCATCAGTTTGCTCCCTATAGCAAAGAGGTCAACCATACAGAGAGCCACAAAGAGTAGGGAGAAGTCTTGGTGGGGAATGCACAGTTGTGGAATAACCTGATCAGAAGAGACAGGTCACTTATAAATTGATACCTGTGGTTTAGACATCTCCAAAGAACCAGTGTGTCAGAGGGGCTTTAGTTTTCTACTCCATAACAGACTCTGGAAAGTAAGGGGTTGAACAAGTGAAGATTCAATAACCACCCACAGGGAGTGGAAGGGTTTGATTTAAGCACCACCTGTTGTGCCATATGGCTTGCTGGAGCTACTTGGATAGATGAGGTACAAACACACCCTCCTACATTTTTATTTTAATATCTAATCCTAGCTTTTATTGGGGGGTATTTATTGAACCAAATTAAATAAGAGATTGAGCTTTGAAGTTCATGTAGGTCTTTAGATTGTAGAAGGACTGAATATATACTGAAATAATTAAAATATTCAGCCTACCCAAAACCTCATGTGGTCCCAAAATTGCATTTCAGAGTTCAGTTGTCTGATGGAGGAGGGCAGTTCTGTGATTACAGCTCCCTTAGGGTCAAAGTGATTTTGCTCCTAGATAATTAATATATTTGTATTGGGTCTGAAATCTAAACTTAGTTGGAGTAGTTTCTGAGTGCATGAGGCAATGTTGCAAAACAATGCTTTGGTCTTATTTTTTTTTTTTTTCAATCCGCACACAGTTGAAATTTGTCCCAGAGGGGAATTAGATTAGATAAGGAGGATGTGAGCAACATGGTGACTGTCATGAGAAGGTCATCTCTAAACAACAGGCTAATAAAGGGATGGGAGAGTAGAAACAAATAGAGAATGACTATGGCAAAGAGGTAATCCCATGACAGGCTATCAAATACCTTGTCAATGTCTAGAGCTAGCTCTAATGTAGGAGTGGGCAATTCACATGGTGGATTTTGTTCAGTACTTTTTAACATTGCCAGTGGCTTGCCTAGATGGAATAAAGTTGATTTGACCATTATGGGGATGAATTTTTTACAGGGCCATCAGTACCATCAGAGCTTGCGGCTTTGGCTGGTTTTGGAAGGAGTCCTAGTTACGATGTGGCTAGAGAGATAGATGGAAGGAAGTCTCTCACCTCAGTTCCGCGGGTTGGTCTAGGCAAGGTTTGCACACAACTTTGGGTAGAAGAAGGGGAAAGCAGCTACATGCTATAATTCAAACAGGTGGAAACCACATGTTTAGCATATGCTATAAAGGGGAGAGATGTGGAGATAAAATCATGTCTATTCACATATAAAGATGGTGGACCAGGGAAAGGTAGATATAACTCCTTTGGAGCCCATCAGCCAGTGAGAGAGCGTGCAGGACTTATGAAATAATGGAACATTGAGCCTTCAGGTGTTTAGATACTTCAGAAATTTAGATACAGGTGGGGAGGATAAATTGGGGAGGACTACCAAGGATATTGTTCATTCCATAATTAAAGTCCCCAAACAAATAAGATGCTGGTACATCAGAGGGGACAATACATCATGTTGCATTGTTCTGAACAAAAGAATAGAGTCTTTAGTCACGGCATATGAATTAGTTTAGGTTCACATCTGCATCAGGTGTCCATCTGGCACAGATCCATCACAAATTACCAGGCAATAAACATACTGCAAGCTTAACTTTTTGTCTTGCGATTTTAGATAAAAATATGGACATCTGACAAACCCCATTGTAGTCAATAATGGACATCTGATGCAGATGTGAACCTGCCCTTAACAGACAAACCTGAATTTCACACATGGAGTTCCTAATTGAAGTAAGCTCCCCTCTACTCTTTTCAGGAAATGTGGATGGGTAAAATGTAGTAGAAGAGTAGAAGCGTTAAACCATTGCACACTGTGACTTAATACTTTACGCATAAAAGTATATTAAGAAGTACAGCAATATTAGGGACTAAAGTCCCTGACACCAAAGATATGCATGATAATGGAGAAGCTGAATGTGGCCACACAAAGGGGGATCCACAATGCAGGTAAAATGTTTCCTTGAGCACAAACCTAATAATAAAACTATAAAACCTAAAACCGTGGCAGTCAGGTTGATATGTTAGACTGTACAGACAAGGACCATCCTCTTGTTCTTGCAGAGGCAATAGCCCGTCAGTGTGGAGACTCATGTACAAGATAACAAAATAATCAAGTAATGCTAACAATAACAAGCCTGTAGTCCTGAAGATTCTTGCCACCTATCGACCACCTGTCAAAGAAAAGGGATAGATGAAATAGACACAGGTTCACCACAAGAGAACATTTTCTTATGAAAGCCATAATGGATACTCATCCTCCAGGACAAAAGGCCTGCAGGCAGGATCCAGCCCATTGAGTCATGTTGCCCACTAAGTTTCTCAATTTAGGTCTTTCACTTTCCGTTGAGGAAAGCATAGTTGGCAGAGAGGGCCAGTATAGGGAGCATGGACTAGCTTGGCAAGCAGAAGGATGCGGATTGCAGCATTTTCACATTAGCATAAGGCAGGTAAGGTGGTTTTCCAACAAGTGAAGTTGAGAAATAATTCCAAAATGTCCAACTGGGGAAAATTTATGCAGATGTGGATGTGCAGTTATTATTCTGACGGAAGTCCCCTCCGCACGTGACTGCTGAGGACAATCAGTGGCCTAAAGATAGGACATGGGACGTCACAGTGTGGTGGGGACTTCCAGTGGAAGAAAACACCGAGGCAGCAAGACCAGACCATGCTGGGAGACATGGGAGCACCGGGGACAGGTGAGTATGATTTTTTTCACCTTTCCTGGCCTCATATTAAAAAAGTGGTTATCCTGGAAAACCCCTTTAAAGTGATGATGTATCCTTAGGTTAGATTATGAATAAGAGATCAGTGAATCCCCATGGTGCCCATTTATGTCACACACTATCTGTTTTATAGTGACTGTGTGATTTAATTATAGTCTTGTCACATAGACGTGTATACGACGAGGCTGTAGTTACATTGTGTAGCTGCTATGAGATGAATGACACTATGTAAACAGAGAAGGGGTCACAGCGCTTACACAGGTACCACGGTTCATTCAAACAGATGATTAGTGGGGTTCCCGGGTTTTGGAACCCCACATATTTTTTTATTGTTGACCTGGAAAAACTTTTACTTAGGAAACACCTGGGGTATTATTAATAAGGGGCACTATTTAAAGGGGGTACACAGGGAAGTTATTAATTTAAAGATGCACTTGGGAGTATTATTTATTATGGGGATTATATCATATTTTATATTTGGGTGTACCAGCAGGATGAGGACTTTATGTAGGTGAGGACAATATGGATCAGGTGTCTGGAAAACTAAGGAGACAAAGATGTCTGTGCTGCAAACTTTACAGAGACAAGTCACAGCTGGAAGAAGAGGTCATGGCAGTCGTGAGGGAAGAGAAAGGAAATCTGAACAATTACAGTCAGAGACGTCACCTGTAAGTCACTAAATGTTACTGCACTGTATACACCTAAATGGTCTGTAGAGCCCTGTGTAGAACCGCTATCTACCACTATGCAGTTACTATATAGTGATAATATCGATATACCTAAGTTGGGGGCCCACTTGAACGTGTTTGCCCCCCATGCTCCAGTGTTAAAATGTAGATGGTGGGCAGTATACCCTACAAAATACCTATGTTCTTGGCACCAGTTAGGATTCAATCACAGGCCTCTAGAATTTCAAAATAACTTTCCTTGGGATGTCCTGATTTCAAGGTTGAAACAGCAAAGCATCCATCTGGGGGAGAAAAACATTGTGGTAAGTGTGGCTGAGGGTTCAGTAACCATCTCTGGCAAGCCACTAATTCTGAGATTTTCTCAAGGCCTATTTTTCAGGCCCTTGATTGTAAGTTCAAGAGCTTCAATCTGTGATACATGATATTTAATGTCCTTTCCTTAGGATTCAGTGGCGTCCACCAGTTTATCTGCTTTGGCCTCCATGTCAGAAGCACTCTGACCAACTTCAATGATCTGGTGGGAGAATTCTGCTACAGTCTAGGCCAGCTCCCTTCAGAACAGTTGTTCTATGTTCATAAAGAATCTGTTCTGGTCTTGAGAAGTCAAGAATGGTGGTGGGGTGGCCAGGGAAGATGGGTACTCATGTGAACAAACTCCATTGGAGGAAGCAGCCTCTTGGCCAGTCATGATGGATTGCTGTGTAGCATATAAAATCTTGGGTATTGTTTGAACAGGTGCATGGGTGCCTTGGAGGCATTGCATGGTGCTGAGAAAGGCCTTTTTATAAGCATGTGGCATGGAGCTCACATCTTCCTGCCCAAGCTGCAAGAATACACTTTTCCTCGTTCTCAGTTTTTCCTGAACTAGCCGCTATGATGTCTCCCATAGACAACACATGAAGCAAACATGAGATTCTGCTCCATAACCCTCTCTCACTCACCCAGAAGCAGCAGAACCATATATGACATTGGAGATAAGTACCGTACTCTATAGATATAGCGAATAAAGCACCTATGGTGAGATAGAACACTTACTATTAGCTGCAGCAGCCTCTCTTCTGTGTAAGTGCCTGCTTATATGTAAAATCCTGCCTTAAGCCCGTCCTGCGTGAGGACATCTGGGAGGAAAATGAATATGTGGAAATTATGGGTGGAAATTAAGGGAGCAACAAAGAATAATAAAATACTTATAGGGGTTTGTTATAAATCCCCAAATATAATGTAAGAAGCTGAAAATATACTAACAAATAGATGAGGCCGCAAAGCATAATAAAGTCATCATTTTTGAGGGATTTCAAGTATCCAGATATCAACTCGGAGGCAGAAACCTGCAGGTCGAACAAGGGAACAGGTTTTTGTCAGCAATAAAATACAATTACCTATCACAACTAGTGCAGGACCCAACAAGAGGCGAGGCACTTTTAGACCTAATTTTAACAAATGAACCTTGTCAAAAGTAGAGGTTGGCGATCATGTTGGTAATAGTGACTACAACATAATAAGTTTTCTTGTACACATTAAAAAGATGTGCAGTAGAGGGGGCACAAAAACACTTAACTTCAGGAAGGACAATTTTAACCAGCTAAGAGAGGAGCTTAGCATCATAAATTGGGACAATGTCCTCAAGGTGACACAAACAAAATGGGACATTTTCAAAAGCATTCTAAATAGGACCACTAAAAACATACTGTATACCTTATGGGAATAAGCGGGCCAGAAATCATAGAAAACCAATACAGTAATACCTCATACACTCGCGTTTCCGAATTTGCAAATTCACAGATCTGCGAAATTTTTTTTAGAAAAAACCTTCTCTATTGGGTAGTAGCTTCTCGTTCGTTATGTACAGTACAGTACAGTACCTAGTAATAAGTTTCATTTTACTGTGAGTGGAAAAGAAAAATTAATGAATGTATTAGTATACAGTACAGTACAGTATACTTTAGTGTAGGGTAAAGTTTATTAATATTTAGGGGTTAAAATTTAGAAACCAGCATCAATTAGCATTGTAAGCGCTCGTAAGCGCTCGTACCACACATTCACGATTCCTCGCGATCCGCAACCGGCACTGGAACGTAACCTCACAAATGTATGAGGTATTACTGTATGGCTAACTAAAACAGTAAGGAGTGCAATGAAGGATAAAAAGGAAGCATTTAAAGTACTAAAACAAGAAAGTAGTGACACAGCATTAAAAAAAAACTATAAGGATAAAAATAAATTGTGCAAAAGACAAATAAAGGAGGCGAAGATTGAGGCTGAGAGAATAATTGCCAGGGAAAGTAAAACTAATCCAAAATTATTCTTCAATTACATAAATAAAAAAATAAAAACTGACAATGTGGGTCCTCTCAATATAATAATAAAAAATAACTCTGGGTGTAATGGTGGAGGAGGATGAAGAAAAGGCACAACTATTATATGCCTTGTTCTCTAAACTGTTTACACAAGAAAATCCAATAGCCAGCAACATGATTAGGGGTAATGTTAACTCTCAATTAAATGTCACCTGTTTAACCCAGGAGGAAGTGCAGCGCTGCCTTCAAAACACTAAAATAGAGAAATCCCCGGGTCCAGATGGCATACGCCCCCGAGTTCTGAGGGAATTATGCACGGTGATAGATAGACTATTATATCTAATATTTAAGGATTCAGTAATGACTGGGTCTGTTCCACAGGATTGGCACATAGCAAATATGGTGCCAATTTTCAAAAAGGGGTCTAAAAGTGATCTTGGAAACTATAGGCCAGTAAGTGTGAATTCTGTGGTGGGTAAGATATTTGAGGGCTTTCTAAGAGATGCTATCCTGAGGCATTTCAATGTAAATAATCTTATAACGCCCAATCAGTATGGGTTTATGACAAATCGGTCCTGTCAGACTAATTTGATCAGCTTCTATGAAGAAGTCAGTTCTAGACTGGACATGGGTAATGCAGTAGATGTAGTATATCTGGACTTTTCAAAGGCTTTTGATACATAAAAGTTTGGTACATAAAATGAGAATGTTGGGACTGGGGGAAAACATATACAATTGGGTTCACAACTGGCTCATTGATAGGAAACAGAGGGTACTTGTTAATGGTAAATACTCAGACCGAGTCAAAGTCAGCAGTGGGGCGCCACAGGGGTCAGTATGGGTCCTCTCCTGTTTAATATCTTTATTATTGACCTGGTAGAGGAGTTACAGAGCAGGGTGTCCATATTTGCAGATGATACTAAACTCTGTAAGGTAATCTAAAATGAGGAGGATAATAGAATATTACAGGGGGATCTAAGAAAGCTGAAGCATGGGCTGAGACTTGGCAAATGAGGTTTAATGTTGACAAATGTAAGGTTATGCATTTTGGTCGAAGAAATAAAATGTACTGTATGATTATGTACTTAATAATAAATTACTGGGTAAGACTGCCAATGAAAAAGACTTGGGGATTTTGGTGGACAGTAAGCTTACCTTTAGTGACCAGTGTCAGGCAGCTGCTGCCAAGTCAAATAAAATTATGGGATGCATCAAAAGAGGTAAAGATTCTCATAACAAGAACGTAGTTATACCTCTATTCAAATCACTGGTACGGCCACACTTATACTATTGTGTGCAATTTTGGGCCCCAGTATACAAGAAAGACATAAACGAACTAGAAAGAGTGCAAAGAAGGGCGACCAGATTATTAGGGGAATGGGTGGATTGGAGTACAGCAATAGATTAACAAATTTGGGGTTATTCAGTTTAGAAAAAAGATGTCTATGGGGAGATCTAATAACAATGTACAAATACATGAAGGGACAGCACAAATAACTTTCTAATGATCTTTTTATTCCTAGGCCAGTGACAGTGACAAGGGGACATACTCTATGTCTGGAGGAGAGAAAGTTTCACCAGCAACATAGAAGAGGATTCTTTACAGTAAGAACAACAAGGCTATGGAACTCATTGCCTAAGGAAGTTGTGATGGTAGATTCTTTCAACAAGTTCAAAGAGGGCTTGGATGACTTTCTCGAACAGAACAATATTATGGGTTATGGGTTCTAGATCTTGTTAAGGACAAGTTGATCCAGGGTTTTATACTGATTGCCAGATTGGAGTCTGAAATGGGGCAATTGGCATAAGCCTCATGGGGTTTTTTGCCTTCCTCTGGATTAACACTGTAGGGAACTGTAGAGTTATAGGTTGGACTTGATGGACTGATGTCTTCATCCAACCTCATCTACTAAGTAACTATGTAACTATGTATCTCTGTTTCTCTCACACCTAGATAATTCCCCTATTTCCCATCTTCTCTCTTCCCACACCATACACGTCTATAAGCATATTCAATTTGACATGTGAGTTGAAGGTCTATCTAGGAAAATCAAGACTCAGATTCAATACAGATCTCAGAGTGAGAGAAGAGTTGGGGAGGCTAAGGCATATTCTCTAAGGCATACAGTATAACAATGGTTCTTAGGCAGTCTTCTAAAATTATATAGTGTCACAACACATAGTTAAGTCTTTTGAATTATTAATATTTTGCATTATATTAATGAGTCAATTCTACTGCCAACAAGAAGGAACAATGACAAATTTGGAACCTTCACAATTTATCTTAATTAATTAAATTGTTATACAGCACTTATGAACCTGTGCTCTGACCTGGCTTGAGGCAGCCCAAAATGCAAGAAAAAAATCTACCAGTAATTTATATTTGTAATTTAGTAAGGTTCTGTTGACATCTCTATTCATGAAGCAACAATGTTCTGCAAGTGTCTCCTATTAAACAAAGTGCATCTCCACACTGGCATACAGGCTACCAAGAATGGAATAGAAAATGCATTAATGAATTTCTCCCATGGTTTTTGTGATTCAGTGGAATTTCTGTTCAGTCTCTTCTCCTGTGCTTGTGAAAGTCTACATTATATTTCAGTTCTATGTGGTTTATTGATAAAGTCACCTGATACAATAGAGCAATATGGTAGAATAAGTTCAAATTGGATTGAATTAATTTTTGCTGTGACGCCCATGTCTCCCTACCATATATGGTACCATATATGCCAATTGCTTGGCTGGGTACATAAGGAGAAGAGGGTTGTTTTTTCCAGTAAAACTGTGCAACGCCATTTTGTTGGTGTCTGCAGTGGTATTGCAGAGTAGCTTGGCAGATGCAGCAATGGACATTCCCAGCAATTTACTAGTAGAGCTAACTTGCTGTGCCCCGTTTTCCTCTGGCGATTGGCGTGTCTGCATTTAAGTCCATGCCACCGCTGCATTTTCAAATCCTGGGGCCAGCACCACTGTGACACCATCTCCACCGTCTGCTGTAGCACTGCTGAACACTTGTTGCTGGAGCCCCAGCAACAGCTTCTGGCACTAAGCTGCCCTCCTACTTCTATTACTCTATGAAATGTGTACACCATAGAGTGTGTGCAATTCACAATAGCTACAGCTCCAGAATAGGAAAACCTATGCCCTCGGTGTGTCATAGAACCACAGTGTACAGATGTGTCCTTCCTTACTTTTCCTCTTCACTCTAGACATGTCCAGATCAGTGTCTTATGAGATTACCAGCTTTCAAGATAATATTGTTTTGCAATATTGTGTCAAAAAGTGATATGCTATAAGTGTTTATGTGTGCATCAGAGCCACTGTAAGGGAATTGTCAGTTGAGCAATTCCCCAGTGCTGCTGCAGAACCCTGGGGGGAGGGGCACAACAAGACAGTGGACCCTAAGCTGAAAACCCCCCACTGTCTCTGGCTAACTTGCCCGATCTGTCTTAGGCGACAGCCAGCAACCAGTCGACAGTCCCTTCCTAATATAGGTGACAACAAAGAACGCAGACAGGACAAACAACAACAAAGGGAGGTCAGCTAGCCAAGGTGTCGGTAACAGTCAAGCAATGCAGTACAAAATCACAATCCAAAAGAATAGTCACAGATAAAGCCAGAAATCAGAAATAGGAATACAGGTAACAAAACAGCACGGAGTAAGGGCAGGTATGCAGAAGCAAAAGCAAGTGCTAATGTGACTGTGAGCAAAGAATAAATAGGAAGGAAAAATCCGCCCCAGACTTGATAGGACGATAGGCTGTCAATCACACAGGTAAGGCTAAAATTAACTATTAGTGGAGCAGGGGAAAACCAAGGTGAAGGAGACGGGTGTGGCAGAAAATCAATTACATAGTCTAAGACAGTGTTCAGACTGAGCAACAAGAATCTTAAACAAGGAATCAAACTGAGCATGCCTCCTGCGCCGCCGCGTGCAGGCGGAGGGTGGTGCAGAGACCTGAACAGGCAGAGACGTTACAGCCACCCAGTGGTTGTGTTAACAGTTGCGGCAATTCATGACTTATCCTAGCATGTCACAATATTGTATTGAATTAATTTTATGGGAAATTCACAAAAATTACCAAATCTGAGCAAAGTTAAAGGTGAACACATCTGTATGTGTTGTGCGTACTGTACAGATGCTTCTACAGATGGCAATCCACTGTGGAACGTATAACTGTTAATAGAAAAAAAAAAATGCTTTACTCTATGTTACTTTGCATATTTTTAGTATAAAAAAAAATTAATAATAAGAAAAAAATATTAAGGTGATACATTTTCTTTAACCTGTAGCTGTCATGGGTTTTTGGACATTTCGCACAACTGGTTACATAGCAACATACATAGTTCACAGAGGTTAAAGAAATACATATATGTAACCAGTTCCATCTATTATACTGCATTGCTGATCCAGAGAAAGGTAAACCCCCATGAGGTAAAATTTTCCAGCAACACCTAGGCTTGCTAGGAGAGACTACCTTAAGTGGAATAGACTCTTCTTCAAAACACTGGATTTCAGTAACTGTATGAAAATCATTTCCCAGCATCTGGATTCCAACTCTGTAGGCAATTTTATTCACGAGGCCTTGACCACTTAATTGTAGCTACCTACCATCCATCTGGAAAGACTTTGCAAATAGCTCTAGTTAATAGCTAACGCCCCCTAAACAGGTCTTGTTTGGCTCAGAACCCCTGGAACTCCAAATGGGAGCCTTGAATTCTGAAAATATGTAATTGTATGTCCTACACGACTCCTGTACTACTGGACCTACCCTGGTTGCAATTTCATGCTCCATGACAATGTCATTAATTATATCTGTTGGGGATGGCCCAATCAGGCTATTTATCATGAGCTGAAAGATGCCACTGGTGTTGTCTACCTGTCCATAAAAGTCCCATTATGTAGTGCTGCTGTTGAAGGTACTGTTACCTCTGCATAGTCAGAAATCTCCTGCCTTCTCCATCTTATTTCATATTTTTCTGCCACTGCTACCATCATCCCATCTCCTGCCTTGCCATACTATAGTATTCCATGCAGTCTTACCACTACTGCAGCTACAGTACCTACTACCAGAGATGGGTGAATCAGTTTGCAATGAACCGGATTCCACCCAAATATTTTAAATTGTTCAGTTTTTAACAAAACTGAAAAATTTGGGATTTGTCTTGAACAAAAAATGGCCACTGGCGGTAAATTATTATACTCTGGGGTCTCTTCATACTCACCTTCAGTTACCTATGTTGGGCCTCCTTGCACCATCCAGCATTCTGTTTCTGCTTCCTCATGGCATCCAGTGATCTTCTCTGAAATCATACGTCAGGGGTCAATGCTGACATCATAAATTTGTTCCACTTGTAAATTTAGAAAACCTCACCAAAACTGCATGCATTTTTTCCATGCAATTGTAACTGCATCACAACTGCACTGTGTGAATGCACTCTCATAGCTGCACCACCCCATATTTTCCACCTAGCACATACAAACATTCACCTTTAATCATTCCCA
This sequence comes from Leptodactylus fallax, assembly GCA_947044405.1. NCBI lineage: Eukaryota > Metazoa > Chordata > Amphibia > Anura > Leptodactylidae > Leptodactylus > Leptodactylus fallax. Next base: position 350,181 of record CAMRHE010000643.1, read on the forward strand.
AACCCCCTTAGTGGCCCCACATAGTATCATGCTCTCCAGCGGCCCAACACGCAGTATATGCTCCCCAGTGGTGATCAGACACACAGTAATGTCCCCTGTGACCCCCAGGCAAGTAATAATATCCAACAGTGACCCCCGGGCAAGTAATAATGTCCGCCGAGGCAAGTAATAACATCCTCTAGTGACCCCCTGGCAAGTAATCATGTCCCCCAGTGGCCCCCAGACATTTAATAATGTCCCTCAGGGGCCCCAGGTAAGTAATAATGTGCCATATAAATAAGAAACAAATAACACCTACCCATCCTCAGTCCCCCGAATCTCTGCGGCTCTCCTGCTTCTGCCCTGCAGTTCGATGCAGCAGGTCTTCAGCAGACTTCACTAATGATGCCTGAATGATAGAGCAGGAAGCTAAAACCTTCCTGCTGCATCGTTCTATTCGACTAAATCAACATCCTAAGGAATGGGAATCGCTGCCTCAGAGTGTCATATACAACATTTTAAAGGGAGTCTGTCAGGAGTAAAATTAATATCAAACTAATGACAGTACCTTGTACTGCAGCTCTATTTACATGAAAAACAGTGGTTTATTCTAATGCAAATTAGCTGAAAAGGACTTTAGGGGCGTTTCTTCTCCTTCCAGGACTTTGCTCTCCTCTCCAGATAATCACCCCTGACTGCAGATAAAGTGTGACAAAGTGGAAATTGTCACTCAAGCAATAGGGGTAGAGGTGGGAGGCAGTTAACCCCTCCCCACCTCCCAAACCCCATAACTTTTTTATTTTTCAATTCACAGAGCCATATTAGGGCTTATTGTTTGTGGGACAAATTGTTCTTCATAATGGTACTACTTATTGTTCTGTACAATGTACTGGGAAGCTGGAAACAAAATTCAGAATTGGAATTGGAGAAAAAGTACATTTGTGCAACTTTCTTACGGGCTTCATTTTTACAGCATTCACTATGCAGCCAAAATTACATGTCATCTGTATTCTATGTTTAGATATGATTCTTGGGATACTATATGTACTGTATATAGTTTTATTTACATTTTAACCCCTTAACAAAAATCCAAAATTTTGCAAAAATTTTTTTTTTCTTAAAGTCGCCATATTCTGACACCCATAAGTTTTTTATATTTCCATGTACAAGGATGCATAGGGCATCTTTTTGTGGGGCCAGGTGTACTTTTTAGAAAAACGACAGTTCAGCAGTTTTGATTTTTTTTTCCCCCTCTGCTACGGCGTTTACCATACGGGAAAAATATTTTTATAAATTTGTAGACTGGGCATTTTTGGACACAGGATATCTAATGTGTATGTGTTTCACAGTCATTTTTTAGTTTTATATGTATTCTAAGCAAAGGGGGGTGATTTGAACTTTAAAAAAAATTTTTTATTTTTTTTTACTATTTTATTATCCCCTCCTAGGGAGCTTCAACCTGCAATCTTCTTATTGCAAGTCCCATAGACCAGCCTCCATAGTAATATTCCTATGACAAGCCTGAAAGCCTTCATAAGGCTCCCAAATGTCATAAGAACAGGTAGGCTCCAGCAATCTTGCAGCACGGGAGCAAGCCTACAACGTTAAAGGTACAGGGCTGGTGGGGACACAGAGAGGCCATCATCTTTAAAGCCTGCAACATTAAAGGTACAGAGCCAGTGGGGACGCAGAGCGGCCGCCATGTTTAAAGACCCGGCATCCGCTGTAATACTACAGAGGATAATGGGAAGGGGTTAAGCCCCAGCAGAAGACAAAAGGTCCCTAAAGCCCTTTTCAGATAATTTGCATAAAAAGAAAACACTGCATTTCATGAAAATGGAGCTGCAATACCAAATAAGAAAGGCATCTTTGGGAAGTGTAGAAGCCGCTCTACAAGGTACTGTTGTTAGTCTGATATTGACTTTCCTTCTGATAGACTCCCTTTAAGGCAATTTGAACTTCCCATTTGTAATGAATCTGTTCAGACCTGAATGAAACATTTCCTAATCCTACAAAATTCCAGTAAGCCTCCAAGACTAAGGAGCTTACAGTACTCAACAGATGAAACAAAACCCATACCTCAGAAAATAGATACATAAATACAGTTATCCAAAATTCATAATTTATTAATGCATGTTAAGAAAAGCCAGAAATTCAAGATTAAACATCTAAAATACGAAGAAAAGGAGCCGGCAAGCTTCATGTCAGCAAAACAATGAATATAGATAGAAATATCAAGTGCATGTGCTATAATTCATAAATCAACTCTGAACACTAATTCATATATCATCCCCTCCACAATAATAAATATATTCATATGGAATTATACAAACAATAAAGGGGATGTAATGGCAGGATCAGCAATTATAGGCACATTATTATATATTATTATAGTAATAAGTACAATTTGAATGAAACTTTTGGTCTGAACCAGCAAACACAAATCGAACTTTGAATGGTTCAATTATCTCTACTTGCAATATATTTATATGATTTTCTTATAATGCAGAGTACATGGCGATATTGTGTATATTTACAGTATATTGTGCTATTTGTGCACGCAGTATATGACAGTATTATAAAGTATGGAGGTATTATACATACACACTTGGACAAAATTGTTGGTACCCCTCGTTTAATGAAAGAAAAACCCACAATGGTCACAGAAATAACTTGAATCTGACAAAACTGGAATTTGCCAAAGTACATGTTGACAAGCCACAAAGCTTCTGGGAGAATGTCCTATGGACAGATGATACAAAAATCGAAATTTTTGGCAAGGCACATCAGCTCTATGTTCACAGATGGAAAAATGAAGCATATCTGGAAAAGAACACTGTCCCTACTGTGAAACATGGAGGAGGCTCTGTTATGTTCTGGGGCTGCTTTGCTGCATCTGGCACAGGGTGTCTTGACTATGTGCAGGGTACAATGAAATCTCAAGATTATCAAGGAATTCTAGAGAGAAATGTGCTGCCCAGTGTCAGAAAGCTTGGTCTCAGTCGCAGGTCATGGGTCTTGCAACAGGATAATGACCCAAAACACACAGCTAAAAACACCCAAGAATGGCTAAGAGGAAAACATTGGACTATTCTGAAGTGGCCTTCTATGAGCCCTGACCTAAATCCTATTGAGCATCTTTGGAAGGAGCTGAAACATGCCATCTGGAAAAGGCACCCTTCATACGCAAGACAACTGGAGCAGTTTGCTCATGAGGAGTGGCCAAAATACCTGTTGAGAGGTGCAGAAGTCTCATTGACAGTGACAGGAATCATTTGCAGTGATTGCCTCAAAAGGTTGTGCAACAAAATATTAAGTTAAGGGAACTATCATTTCTGCCCAGGCCTGTTTCATGAGTTTTCTTTTTTTTTAAAATTCTGTTGAAGCATGGTTGAAAAGCAATGTATGACTTTCATTTGTTCATTTTCACAGAATTTTTATATATTATTATTTTTGTCAGATTCAAGTTATTTCTGTGACCACTGTGGGTCTTTATTTCATTAAATGAGGGGTACCAACAATTTTGTCCACGTGTGTATGTACAGTGCATGGAGATTTGATATATATATATATATATATACAGTGCCTTGCGAAAGTATTCGGCCCCCTTGAACTTTTCAACCTTTTGCCACATTTCAGGCTTCAAACATAAAGATATAAAATTTTAATTTTTTGGTGAAGAATCAACAACAAGTGGGACACAATTGTGAAGTGAAACGAAATTTATTGGTTATTTTAAACTTTTGTAAAAAATAAAAAACTGAAAAGTGGGGCGTGCAATATTATTCGTCCCCTTTACTTTCAGTGCAGCAAACTCACTCCAGAAATTCAGTGAGGATCTCGGAATGATCCAATGTTGTCCTAAATGACTGATGATGATTAATATAATCCACCTGTGTGTAATCAAGTCTCCGTATAAATGCACCTGCTCTGTGATAGTCTAAGGGTTCTGTTTAAAGCGCAGAGAGCATCATAAAGACCAAGGAACACACTAGGCAGGTCCGTGATACTGTTGTGGAGAAGTTTAAAGCCAGATTTGGATACAAAAAGATTTCCCAAACTTTAAACATCCCAAGGAGCACTGTGCAAGCGATCATATTGAAATGGAAGGAGTATCAGACCACTGCAAATCTACCAAGACCCGGACGTCCCTCTAAACTTTCATCCCAAACAAGGAGAAGACTGATCAGAGATGCAGCTAAGAGGCCCATGATCACTCTGGATGAACTGCAGAGATCTACAGCTGAGGTGGGAGAGTCTGTCCATAGGACAACAATCAGTCATACACTGCACAAATCTGGCCTTTATAGAAGAGTGGCAAGAAGAAAGCCATTTCTCAAAGATATCCATAAAAAGTCTCATTTAAAGTTTGCTACAAGCCACCTGGGAGACACACCAAACATGTGGAAGAAGGTGCTCTGGTCAGATGAAACCAAAATCGAACTTTTTGGCCACAATGCAAAACGATATGTTTGGCGTAAAAGCAACACAGCTCATCACCCTGAACACACCATCCCCACTGTCAAACATGGTGGTTGCAGCATCATGGTTTGGGCCTGCTTTTCTTCAGCAGGGACAGGGAAGATGGTTAAAATTGATGGGAAGATGGATGGAGGCAAATACAGGACCATTCTGGAAGAAAACCTGTTGGAGTCTGCAAAAGACCTGACACTGGGACGGAGATTTATCTTCCAACAAGACAATGATCCCAAACATAAAGCAAAATCTACAATGGTTCACAAATATACGTATCCAGGTCTTAGAATGGCCAAGTCAAAGTCCAGACCTGAATCCAATCGAGAATCTGTGGAAAGAGCTGAAAACTGCTGTTCACAAATGCTCTCCATCCAACCTCACTGAACTCGAGCTGTTTTCCAAGGAAGAATGGGCAAGAATTTCAGTCTCTCGATGTGCAAAACTGATAGAGACATACCCCAAGCAACTTGCTGCTGTAATCGCAGCAAAAGGTGGCGCTACAAAATATTAACTTAAGGGGGCGAATAATTTGGCATGCCCCACTTTTCAGTTTTTTATTTTTTACAAAAGTTTAAAATATCCAATAAATTTCGTTCCACTTCATGATTGTGTCCCACTTGTTGTTGATTCTTCGCCAAAAAATTTAAATTTTATATCGTTATGTTTGAAGCCTGAAATGTGGCAAAAGGTTGAAAAGTTCAAGGGGGCAGAATACTTTTGCAAGGCACTGTATATGTATATATATATATATATATATATATATATATATGTATGTATAATATGTCTTTATATATTCAGCATATATATATATATATATATATATATATATATATATATATATATATATTAGCAGAAGGACCAGGCTTCGCACGGGTATATTTCATTTTTTGTTTGTGTAGTGGCCCCATAAGAATTGGCCAGTTTTGCACATGACATCCAGTATGGCAGTCTAGTATAGGTACAGTCTATTTATGGCTGTGTTGTTATGGAAACCTGGTAAATGAAATGTGAACTTATATCGGCTGATACACGTCATATGACTGAATATTTAAGGACCTGCGAACTGCTATTGACTCATACATGTCATAAATAGCTTGGTTGCTATGGAAACCTATTGTAAAGCTGTGTGTATGTCAAGATTAAAGAACCTTCAATATTCCATTGGTCCATAAGTGTCGTGTGATCATGTGTATCTCAGTTTGGATATCAGTGAAAAACATGTGATTGGTTGTTATGGAAACCCTGGAGTAAAGCTGTGTGTAACCTTGTGTAACAGTGTCATCCACAGCGCCCTGCCCCTTTAAAGCTGACCTACAGCAGTGAAGAAAAATGGCTGGGTTGTTATGGAAACATGGAGTGCAGCTGTGTGCATGTGGCTGACAATGCCTTGTCAGATTGGAGATGGGCTTGGGTGTGCTGGGGAGTTTCAGCAGCTCGCTGTTGTTTGTGACATACCTTGTCAGATTGGAGAGATGTAGATATGTAGATATAAGAGATATGTATATATACTGTATACACACAAAGTATAACAGCATAAAGTGGAATTGTTTACATGTACAGTATAGCATAATTTGTATTTATCATTATTTATTATGGTATAAAGTGGCATTTTATATATATATACTGTATATATATATATATATATATATATATATATATATATATGTGTGTGTATGTGTATATATATATATATATATATATATATATACAAACACACACATTTGGTGGCAGTTTATGGTGACCTTATTTGTACATCAAGCATAATGGCAATATTATTTATTAGTAATGCTTGGTAATGTTAATTGGGTAAGACAGGAGTTTTTGGGGAAATTATACCTTACTGAAGCTCAGGCAAGCTGAGACATAACCCCAAAGCACTTTCTACCTTTATTTACATGAATAAACAGCCATTTACATGAAAATTGGGCTCCAAAGCTGAATAACAGAGACATGTTTGGAAATTGTAGAATCACCTCTTCAAGGTACTGAGCAGGGACTTAACTAGCAAAGACTGGCGCCCCCCCCCCCCCCCCATGGTATAGTGCCCCCTTTGCTGGCCACTACACAGTATAATGCCCCATTTACACACACTATAATGTCCCAAAGTGGCCTCCACACAGTATAATGTCCCAAAGTGGCCCCTCCTCACAGTATAATGTCCCATAGTGGCAAAATTGGAACCCAAATTTTTTGGAGTACACCGCCAGGGTCTTTTCAGACTACAGAGTATAATGATCGGAGGCCCAGGGGAGGTGACAAACATAAAAACCAGTGGTACTTACCTCTCCTGGGGTCCGCCACAACTCCCTGCTGTTTTTGGACCTCTACAATGACGTCACATACGTGGGTTAAGCCAGTGTCGTTATGCCTCACGATGCCGGCCTGACCCATGTGACATCTGTGACGTCACTGCAGAGGCCGAAGACAGCATAGAGTCGCGCCATGCTAGCCAATAGTTTACACGTTACCATAGCAATGTGGCCTAGCGCGAAGTATCCAGCCTCGGTGTCTAGCGAGACACCATCGGGTAGTGCGGCGTCCTGTAGCTGCTAAGGACACCACACTACCCGATAGTTTACATGTTACCATAGCAACATGGCCTAGCACGAAGTATCCAGCCTTGGTGTCTCGCTAGATCCCCCACAGTAACACATCTCACAAAGGTATCAAGCTCGCTATTCCCTACAGCTCAGCCCCACAGGGCCACAACTTGCCAAATCCACCAAACCTGGACCATAGCTGGCCATCCCCTATAGTAACACAGCTCTAAATCCCCACCCCCACACTACCTCCAAGTTCACCATGCACCCCAAACCCCCCTACAGTTCCCCACCGTGCACCCCCCCCATATTTCTCCCTCCCACAGTCCACCGTGCACTCCAGAGTCCACCATGCACCCCACATCCTCCCACACTATACCCACATCTCCCCCCCCCACAGTACACCACACACCTCATATCTCTCCATGTTCCTCCACTGCATGGGATAAAGCTTTTCATCATGTGTACGGCCCTTCTTACAAGCAGACACGCCTTCCCAGTCACATGACTAGAGCATGTCATGTGACCATCTGACATCAGAAGGGCTGATTGGCTGCATACATTGCATTGTGGATAATCCCATGTTCCCAGAGTTCCTTGCCCTATGTCCTAACATGTGCACCAAGCCATTTTAGGAAAAAATTTGATTTGTTACCACAAAATGTGAGGAAATCCAGATTCGATGCGAATCGAATCTTTCCTGAAATTCAGATCGAATTCCACTTCGTCAGCTTCAATTCGCTCATCTCTAATTGCACCTATGAGTGTAGTACTTTGGGTGGTATTGTATGTATGGCAGGGTTGTTTTATAGTTCCAGTTAGCACTGGTCTGATTTACTTCTAGAGGAGTACAGTAACATGAAGGTCCTCCTGCAATGGCTTAACTAGGAATGACTGGGCCCCAAGGTGAACGTTTGACATGGGCCCCCCCCCCCCAAACCGGTTACGAGTCCCCAAACAGTAAAATATGCTCAACAGTGGCCCCAGATAGTATTATATGCTCAACAGTGGCCCCCACACAGCATTATATGCTCCACAGTGGTCCCCATACAGCATTATATGCTCTACATTGCTCCCCCCACACACAGTATAATATGCTACCAACAGTGGCCCCACACAGTATAATATGCTCCACACAGTGGTCCCCACCCAGTATTATATGCTTCCCACAGTGGTACCCACCCAGTATTATATGCCCCCCATAGTGGGCCCCACCCAGTATTATATGCTCCCTACAGTGGCCCCCACACAGTATTATATGCTCCCCACAGTGGTCCCCACCCAGGATTATATGCCCCCCACCCAGTATTATATGCTCTACAGTGACCCCCACCCAGTATTATATGCTCTACAGTGGCCCCCACCCAGTATTATATGCTCTACAGTGACCCCCACCCAGTATTATATGCTCTACAGTGGCCCCCACCCAGTATTATATGCTCTACAGTGGCCCCCACCCAGTAGTATATGCTCTACAGTGGTCCCAGACCCCAGAGTATAATAATCGGAGGCCCAGGGGAAGTGATTAAAAATAACAAACACTCATACTCACCTTGCCTTACCTTTCCTTGGCATCCTCGCTCCATCCTGCCGTCTTCAGGCCCTCTTCCGACGTCGCTGCCGAGGCCTGTGATTGGATCTCAGCGGTCACATGGGGGCGCACTGACGTCATTACGCGGCCACGCCCCATGTGACCGCTGGGGCCTAATCACAGGCCTCAGTCATGACGGAGGAGCGCCGGAGAGAAAGCTGTGCCCAGGAGATGTGAGAATATGTGTTTATTATTTTCAGTCACCTCCCCTGGGTGCCCTGCCTTGTCATCTATTGGAAAGGGGCCTGCAATATGCCAGGACTCCTTTCCAATAACAGTATGTATATCGGTCGGGGAACCATGCTTTCCCTGACCGCTATCATAACAGTCCGGGGCCCCGGCCATCTCCAGCTGGCCGCGGGCTCCGTACCCTGCCAGGTCCGTTATTGGTTTGTGGGGTTCGAGGTAGCGGCTGCCACAGGGCTCCGGGGCCCCTAATGTCCCGGGCCCTGTGGCAGCCGCTACCGCTGCTACCCCGATAGTTACGCCCCTGTCCTCCTGATTTCTAATGAAAAATCTCCAAGTCAGGCTTCTACTGCTTCAACTCTGAGGAACATATATATACTCATGTGCTAGCATACACCAATCTGATTTTGCTAAATTTTACAATACCCCCAGAGTGTATGCATGTATGAAAATCTGATATACTACTACCTTCAAGTCACCAGTAGCAAGAAGGATATTACTGCTTGTGGATCAATTAGAATTGTGTAAATCTGTGGTTTATACAAATTAAATTTAGATTAATTAGAAAATGTAAGCAAATTAAATTAAAGCAATCTTTTGATCCTATTCGGGCCCATTTTACAATCAAAACTAAGTGATATGAAAATATTTCATACGTATATATATAAAGGTGCATCTCAATAAATTAGAATATCTTTGAAACTTTTATTTCTTTCAATAATTAAATTAAAAAAAGTGACCTCCTATATTTTCTAGATTCTTTACACACAGAGTGTTCTATTTCAAGTGTTTTATTTCTGTAAATGTTGATTATGGATTACAGGTAATGAAAACCAAAATCTAAGAAAATTTGAATATTGTAAAAAAGTTCAGTATTGTAAATTCAGTGTGTCACCTGCCAAGGTTTCCTAAGCCTTTAAATGGTCCCTCAGTCTGGTTCAGTAGGACACACAATCATGGAAGATGCTGATTATGAATTGTGTTATTGAATTACTGAAATTAATGAATGTTTCAAAGAAATTCTAATTTATTGAGATGCACCTGTATATATATATATATATATATATATATATATATCAGTTCCTGCCCCCCATCTTCCTCCTACCTAAATATTCACTCTGAAATCTCTGTTTAGCAGCAACAGAGATGTTGCATTACATAGAAGTCTATGTAGTAGGGAGGTGAGTGTGAGTAGGAGCTGATTGAGACAGAGGCTTCTAGAGATGGATAGGAAATTTTCATCTCAACCCAAGCGCTATGATCACAAAAATAAATGACAGTTCCAGAACATCTCAATAATGTCCTCCATGATCCTACTGATACTGAGTGAGAAAAGGAAAGTTACAGCAGATTCTCACCTACTTGCTGTGTGTAGTGTAGAAGTGACCCAATAGCAGCTACCAACTAGATCAAGGAGAATGAAGAAAGGAAAACTGCTACAAAATGTAGAATGGAAGATATGAAGTAGTAGTATGGGTTATTTAATACCCTGTTTAGGTTTATATTTCTTAATTTTAGACTGTGTCCTATATAATATTCCATATCAGTACCTTAACTACAGTATATTTTGACCATACAATAGGTTGTCCATCTCATTTTCAAGGAGTCACTTACAATGATTCCTGTTTTGAAATTATGAGGCATAAGCTAGCTCCTCTCTGATCAGTGCTTATTTTCAATGAAATGCTTACTTGGTACGTCTCCTCAGCTATTACTATGTAATCATTTTGTGGAGCACAGACTGTTATCTCAACAGTTAAGATTCTCAATTTGACTTTTAGGCTACACTTGATTCTCCAGTAAAATAGCTGTTGCAATATCCTGAGATAAGACACTGTATTATCAAGGAATTGATTATAGTACTTCTTTGCTTAAGAATAATCTATATTTTGGGGCCACTTGTAGTTTTCCAAACATATGGTGTACTCATTTTTTAAGCTTGCACACATTTTGATTCTCATATTTTACTTTCTGTATGAAATGGACAGTTTTAGCAATAAACCTCAAAATATTTAAATTCACACTGCTGTCTCTACAATAAAGTTTAGACAAAAAAGTTCCTGCGGGGAAAATGTAGTATTATATGGTGATAAATCAAATGCAAGAACATATCACAGAAAAAAAAGGCCACGCTTACCCAATACCAGATGAAACATAAGTTTGTGCAGGATGCAGGCAGGCCTATGCATTACAGTGGCTTGCAAAGTATTCATACCCCTTGAACTTTTTCACATTTTGTCACCTTACAACCACAAACTTAAATGTATTTTATTGAGATTTTAAGTGATAGACCAACACAAAGTAGCACATAATTGTGAAGTGGAATGAAAATGATACATGGTTTTTAAAATTTTAATCAAATAAAAATCTGAAAAGTGTGACGTGCAAAAGTATTCAGACCCCTGTACTCTGATACCCTTAAATAAAATCCAGTGCAATCAATTGCCTTCAGAAGTCACTTAATTAGTTAACAGAGTCCAGCTGTGTGTAATTTAGTCTCATTATAAATACATCAGTTCTGTGAAGAACTCAGTGGTTTGTTAGAGAACACTAGTGAACAAACAGCATCATGAAGACAAAGGAACTCACCAGACAGGTGAGAGATAAAGTTCTGGAGAAGTTTAAGGCAGTATTAGGTTATAAAAACATATTCCAATCTTTGAGCATCCCAAGGAGCACTGTTCAATCCATTATCCAAAAATGGAAAAAGTATTCTACAACTGCAAACCTAACAAGACATGGCCGACCACCTAAACTGACAGATTGAGCAAGGAGAGCACTGGTCAGAGAAGCAGCCAAGAGGCCCATGGTTACTGTGGAGGAGTTGCAGAAATCCACAGCTCAGGTGGAAAAATCTGTCCACAGGACAACTATAAGCTGTGCACTCCACAAATCTGACCTTTATGGAAGAGTGTCAAGAAGAAAACCATTGTTTAAAGAAAGACATAAGAAGTGCCGTTTGCAGTTTGCCACAAGCAATATAGGGGAACTTTTTGTCTAAATGCAAAGCGCTATGTGTGGTGGAAAAGTAACACTGCTCATCACCCTGAACACACCATCCCCACTGTTACACATGGTGGTGGCAGCATCATGCTGTGGGGAGGCTTTTCTTCAGCAGGGACAAGGAAGCTGGTCAGAGTTGATGGGAAGATGGATGGAGCTAAATACAGGGCAATTCTAGAAGAAAACCTATTGGAGGCTGCAAAAGACTTGAGACTGGGACGGAGATTCTAGGGTAAACATGGAAATAGGGCACATTAGATGGAGCATGTGGTCTCTTCCTGATGTCAATCTTCTATGTTTCTATGTACATCTATAGATAGCTGCTTATACAATGTCCTATATAACAGCATTATTACGCTTCCTTTAGATCATTGTTTTCTTTTGTTTTGTTGCTTGTTTTGTGTTTTCTATTTTTTGCATGAAAAAAGACACAAAATTTGACTGCTTAATTTTTTTCTATTCACTATATTTGTAACATTAGTTTTGTTTGCCATTGTTCAAGATTTATACTAGATTTATAGATAGGAGTATGAGGAAAAACTGTCAAAAAATACTGCATTTTGAAGGAAATTAAACATAGGTCACTCTAAAACGAAAGCAAAAGGCAAGACAAACACCATAAAAAAAACTATTTTGTAGTATATTTTGTATATTAGCACAAACTTTATTCTACTGTAAAATCTGACATTTTGGGGCAAAACAAATGTATTAAAAAGACATTTGTGCTGTCCCCCAAAAATGCTGTATGTGTGAAACCATCCTTATTACTGTTTTTCTTCTTACCATGGTAGGAGAAAACCGTAATACAACTGTATCACTTAAAGCTTTGCAGGAGGATTTATATCTAAGGGATTTCAGATTTACATTCATGGTAATGAATATAAACCTGGTTACATAAAGAAATTAGCTTACCAAGCTCTGGTGGAAGATTTCTCTCTCTAAGCTTGTCCTTTATTTGGTCAGATAGACCTTGTCAAAATACAGATTGAAGTGCCTCATTATTTCACCCACTCTGAAAGGCTAAAGTAGTATGTGGAACTATGGTTGTGTTTGCTATTATTGCCTGTTTCCTTAACCATTTCAGGACCGAGCCATTGTCCCTGGTTCAGGACTGGACATATTTTCGGTATTTACGCATATATTGTTTTGTTTTGAAGGCTATAACTTTTTCCTTTGGGTTATTCAAATAATTTTTGTTTGTTTTTCAATGATAAATAGAGCTTAATTTTTATGTTGTTTTTATTTTTGCATATTTTTTTCTTTATTTTAATATCTGAGAAAATGTAAACAAAAATGGAGGGGAAACAGGTCAGTTCTTCACATCTTTCAGTTTTTTTAATAGCACAAAATGCTACTAACATTTTTTTTTTAATAGTTTTCTATGGTCTTACAGTAATTTTTACATAGGTGACACATACTGTTGTGTCACCGGGCTTTGGGTTAGAATCTCTGATGTGGGTGTGATAGCGGTGTTATTTTCTTTTTTGTTTTGTTTTTAATTTTTTTTTTCTATACATTATGTCCCTCATAAGGTCATAATAGACCTTTGGGGTGCATTTTAACTTTACTTCGGGGGTTTTCTTTTGCCCATTTTCCCTATAATTGGGACTGATACATTAGTCCCAGTTACAAAATGAATGCAACCTCCTTAACCCCTTCCCAAAGGAGGAATTTTTAAATTTTTGCTTTTCGTTTTTGACTCCCCACCTTCCAAACCCCATAACTTTTTTATTTTTCCATTTTCAGAGCTATATGAGGTCTTAATGTTTGCGGGACAAATTTTTCTTCATGATGCTACCATTTATTATTGTGTACAATGGCCTGGGAAGCTGGAAAAAAATTCAGAATGTGGTGGATTTGAATTAAAAGTGCATTTGTGTGACTTTCTTAGGGGCTTTGTTTTTACGGCGTTCATTCTGCAGCCAAAATGACATATCATCTTCATTCTATGTTTTGGTAAATATCCAGGGATACCAAATTTATATGGTTTTATTTACATTTAATCCCTTAACTAAAATCTAAAACTGTGCTAAAAAATTGCATAGAGTGTCTTTTTTTGTGGGGCCAGGTATACTTTTTAGTCATACTATTTTGGGGAATTGCTATTGCTTTGATCAATTTTTATTCAAACAGTGCAACTGTGAAAAAACGTTGGTTTGGCACTTTTGATTTTTTTTTGCCGCTACGGCGTTTACCTTACGGGAAAAATATTTTTATAGATTTGTAGACCGGGCATTTTTGGACACAGGGATACCTAATGTGTATGTGTTTCACAGTATTTAAATACTTTTATATGTGTTCTAGGGAAAGGGGGGTGATTTGAATTTTTTATATTTTTTTATTTTTTTATATTTTCATTTATTAGACCCTCTAGGGGTCTTGATCCCCAGGGGGTCTGATCACTAATGCAAAGCATTACAATGCTAATGAATTGCAGTGCACTGCAAAATAACAATCTTTCTATTGCAGGCTGCATAGAGCATCACTTTTTTTTTTTTGACAATTAGTGTATTTGTAAAAAATATTGAACAATGAGATCACCTTTAGATCATTAACACTTACAGGTGTGTCGATCTTTAACTTGAAATTGGTTAAGGACTTCAATTTATGATTAAAATAATTTGATACAATATTATGACATGCTAACAAAATCCTGAAAGAATGTGATTCACAACACAACTTCTGGGTGGCTGCACATAGACACACATAGGATATTACTTTTTGATACAATATTGTGAATCAATACTGTCTTTAAAAGCTAATCATCTCATGATACAAATAGCTTGACATGTTCCATCTGCCATATGAGACCTGTTGAGAGTGTACATCATACATTAGATCCAGCCAAAGTGGAGGATGAAGTGGTTTTCAGCTGAATTGTTGCTACATGCCAACTGAATGGAAGCATCTAATGCATATCCTTACTCTAAAGTTCCAGGCAGCGTTACAGGAAGTAACTATCATTATGTGTGTGAATTAAAGTTTTTCTATTACACAGATGTTCTTGTACAGATGTGTCCACCTTTAAAAGCATACTAAAAGTAACCTTTTAACAAACCTTTGCATAATTATAGGAATAGCACCATTTCTGGCCATTTTATGACTTATATTTGGCATAAATCTAAAGCATGGTGTGTACATGAGGAGTAACACTATGATTGACCATACTATGACATGATTTTAGCATTTATTTTTCTCTCTGCAGGTTCTAGTTTCATTAAGTCCATATAGGACATTATACTGACCTGTACTGATGTGAATAAGCCTCCTGCAGTGAGGTAGACAACTTGCTATTTTACTGTGTGCAGTCTCTTCTGTGTCTCTGTCTCTCCTCTCTCACTAAGTTCCTACACACTGCTTCCTGCTGTCCTCTCCTATTGTAGCTGTAATATGAAATTGCAAATGTGGTCCCTACAGTAGGTCATGACAGGGAAAGTCAGGGTATGGTACATAACCGTCCAGGATGGCAGGACAGCGGTGCGAAAGTAGGACTACCCTGCAGGATCCAGGACATTTGGGAGCTATGCCTATTCCAGTCTCATGAAACCAATTTAATACAATATCATATCATGTTAGCAATACTCCTAACAAGCTGCAATTCACTACACAGCTACTGGGCCATTGATTCATCTCAGTGGTCACATGGGGCACAGGGTATTCAGGCATGCAACTGAACAGATTGTAGAGGTGGACAACATAGAACTGGAAACAGGTGAGTATGCTTTTTTTTATTCTACATTTGCCATAGGCCCCTCTTTATTTTGTCTAGTTCTTGAACAATCCCTTTAAGGAAGATTCACACATGTAGGTTTTGATCTGTATTTGTTACTTTTCCTGGGACTGAGCTAGTAGATTCCTTGGCTCACAATTATTAGACGACTGTTAAATAGACATAAAGTGGCTGTTCTCTGATGGGCTGTTGGGGAGCGAAACAGCTTATGCCCTGTTCTTGCATGGCGGCTTTCTGATGTTTGCAATCATTCTTGCTGATATTTACCCAGGACAGAAATAAAACATGTGTCACCTGAACTCTACAAGAACTATCCTTTTGTGCCAATATACTATGCGAATACTTCTTGTAATTTGACTATACTTTCTAATATGCTAGTTGATATATTAATTGTGTAAAGATCCAGACTTTTACAACCACAGATTTTAAAATGCATGCAATAACAATACCGGGGGTAGCAGCGGTAACGACTGCCACACAGCCTGGGACATCAGCGGGCCCCTGATGTTTTTTTTTTTTTTTTTTTTTAATAGGCAGCTAACGAGTCCTATTTACTTACTGATTCCCGATCATGCTCACGGCCGCCTGCGCTTACCCTGCTGCCGAAGCGGAGACGGCTGTGAGCAGGAGCGGGGATCGGTAAGTGAGGCCGCGGGCCTGCGAACCCCACAAACACTGCTATTATTGATCGGAGGCCCAGGGGAGGTGAGGGAACATAAAAAACAATGTTACTTACCTCTCCTGCGCTATGGCAGTCTTCGGGCCTCTTTGGTGACGTCACAGACGTCACGTGGGCCAGGCTGTCGTCATTATGTGTCGCGACGTCGGCCTGGCTCACGTGACGTCTGGTCCAACATTGAAGAGGGCCAAAAGTAGAGGGGAGTGCGCCGGAGCCAGGGAGAGGTAAGTAACATTGTTTTTTGTGTTTGTATTTGGAACCGAGAGCAGGCAGGTGGTTTGGACTCCGCAACCAGAAATGAACGCACACGCGGTAGTTCAAGAAAAAATATATATTTACTATAAGTTAATAAAGGCTAGTTAAAGGTAAAATGACAGGGCTAAAGACAAGCAAAATATACAATATAGCTGAACAATTTCAGGCAAATTCTGCAATGGTTTCTACTTTTACTCTGTCCACTTCTGCAGTATGGACACTGAATGAACAATATACTCAAAACTATCCCAACGACCCTGACTTCACATTTGGGTGCACCCCCTTTCCCCAGTGGTCCAGGTGGACCGCTTACAGTCCGTAGAGCGCGCGGTGGGGCCCAAGTCGGTCCTTTCTTTTATAGTGAAGCGCCCTCCTCACGGTTATCAGGATCTTGGGAGAAATGAAGTCCTCTTTAACAGACAGGGAAACCAACTGAATGCAATGTAATCCAACAGCAGATTCCACCAGAACACTGACAGTCGCCGAATCCATACACTGAGCTGGGATGTAAGCCGGGATTTAGCAGGGCCGCCAGTACATCAACAGCACGGAGTCTCTATCTGTGGTATCCATAACACAGTCACAATGTCAGTCTCACTGATCAGCCACGAGCACAGTTCCTTTCACGTGGACTCACTAGTCCTGTTGTCTCTTTACACTCTGTTTGTCTCTGGACCAAGATACAGCTTAGCTGTACAGAAAAATCTCCACACCAGTTCAATACAACACTTGCTAAGATGGCTGCTGCTCTCTGTCTCGTCACTTCCGCTTCTCTGCTCACACTCTGTCTGCAGAACAGGCAAGCTGCATAAAAGGGGGGGGTCTCACTCCAGCATCATGTCACAATTACAATGGCTGCTGTCTTAAAGGAACAGAATCACAGAAATACATTCAACATTAACAGTTTATACAGACAAATGAAGCTTAAGACAACATTGGCTGTCTCTTACATATTCCCCCCCACTTTAAGATTGGCAGTCCCTGCCTATGACTGTATATCCAGAGGGTTGTACTTTTATGCACAGGGTGGTAGTATACCGATGTATGGCAGGCCAAACAAACTCATCCGCGCAACCGAACAGGGGGAATACCAGCATTTGGCCTAGTGGTCCGTCTGAGGACGGGGATATTATGGGGGCGCAGCATGGGCTGAGAAGGACCAGCGGATCCGCACCAGAGGGGGCACAGGCCGGAGATACAGTAGTCACAGGTGGAACATCCCCAGGAGCAGGGATCGGCCAACAATCATCCTCCTCGTCGGAGGCCCATTCCGCACCTCCATTCTCTGACTGTGGGAGCTCATTCACATTGGCAGGCCCATCGTGATTTGTCCCTTCAGAATGACACAGGCGCAACATATTTCGGTGAAGTACTCGAATACAATCAGTTCCTTCTTTCTGGACCTGGTACACTGGCCCATTCGCATACTTGCGGCCAACAACACGATACGGCAAAGCCTCCCATCTGCTTTCCAATTTCCCTGGGGTTTCTTGACACGAACTAGCACCAGGTCGCCTGGTTGCAATGGTGCTTCTTGCACTGGGGCTATCAGGATGGGGTGTTCTTGCAGGCGCGCGCAAATCGATGGATTGTCTCAAGTCCGCGGCGCCCGCACAAGGGGGCCTCGGAGGGAACCCATCCACATCATTCAACTGTAATCTCCTACGCGCGCCCAAAGAGAAGTGTATAAGGGAGACCGTTGTAGAATGGACCTGATTGTTATAGGCCCACACCATTTCAGACAAGAACGAGGCCACTGTAACTCTGTCTTCCTCAGAGTCGCAGCATCTGTAGCAGAGTTCTGTTGAATCTTTCACAGGCCCCATTTCCCGAGGGTGGTATGGAGTCGTGTGCGACTTCTTTATCCCGAGATACGTTGAACTTCTTTCATTACGTGCCCCAAGCAGGCGCCCGGCGGAGTGGATGCGTTGGGGGCACCCATATACCGAATGAAATCTTGGCACAGGCACGAGCGCTGACTCAGCTGTCTGGTCCTTGGTGGCGGTTACCACCGCAAATTTGGTGAAGTGATCCACCATTCGAGGCAATACTGGTGTCCGCTATTGGATGGGCCCACCATTAGATAGTCTATCATGACGATTTCTAAAGGTTCCTGGGTCACGATGGTTTGTAGGGGAGCTCTCTGTTCTATTGCCTTATGGATCTCACAAGTTCGACAGCTGCGGCATACTTCTTCGACCATTTGACGAAGACCAGGGCAGTAAATCAGTCGCTGTAACCAACGAAAGGTCTTCTCATGACCAAAATGTCCATTCTTATTATGAGCCTCAACTGCCAACGAGCGAGCCAGTTCACTAGGCACCACAATTTGGTATCGAATGTCGATCTCAGAAGGTAAATAGACCTTTCGGCATAGCACTCCATTTTTCATCTCCAACTTTTCCCACTGACTCAAAACAGATAATATCTCACGTGTCAGTCGTTCTCTTTCCTCTCTACAGGGCTTCTGGCCTTTCTCAACACACTTGATCATCTGCGCCAGCCCCTCATGGGTCTGTTGTATCTGTGCCCATTCCTGTCGTGAGGGACCAAGGAAAGGAGCCATTCAGCCCCCCATCTCAAACTGATTAGTGGCGGCAAGGCCTGGAAAATCTGCTGAAATCGGGCACCCCACAGCTCCAACTCAGATCCACGCTTCTGTGGGGGCGGGCAGTTACCCAGAAAGTCCGTCAGCATTCTGGTTCTCTGTCTTGGACCGATACTTAATGCGGTAATTGAATGAGACATTCGGGCATCCACCTCTGCTCAACGCCCCGAGCTTGGCATTTTCCAGGGAGCTAGTGGGTTGTTGTCAGTCAGTACTAAAACTCAGCATCGGTCAAATATCAGAGAATTTCTCGGTCATGGCCCATACCAGTGCACAGCTCAATTTAAATGAACTATAATTCTCGGGGTTTCTTTCAGAATCTCTCAAAGACCGGCGCCGACGCATGACCCTCTCCGGCCATCCTGAAGCTAGGAAAGCACGCCCAAGACCAACAGGCTTGCACGATAAGCGGAACGGAAGTGGAATCAGCATATGCCAGATTGGGGCTGTTGTCAGGCATCCAATGCCGGAAGGCTTGTTCCGTTCAGGTCCCCACAGGAGGCGGACCACCGGATGGCCCGAGGAGAGCATTAAGTGGGCTGCTACCGGCGAAATCCTTAATAAACCGGATAGTAACGGCTACTCCAAGGAACGCCCTCACTTCCGAGGGAGTCGGTATCGGCCAATCTTGAACAGCCGCTATCTTGTCTCTTGATGTCTCACCCCTTCTCCTGATACGCGGGACCCAAGTAATCAATTTCAGATTGGAACAACGACATTTACTGGGTTTCAATTTGAGCCCATGTTCCGCAATCTTCGAAATACTGCCCCAACTGGTGGAGATGGTCTTCAAAGGTCGCAGAATACACTATAATGTCATCCAAGTAGATGAGAGTGAACTCAAAGTTGAAGTCACCGAGACATTTCTCCATCACCGCTGAAACGTTCGGGTGCATTTGTCAACCCGAAGGGCATCCGGTTAAATTCGTATAGTCCCATGGGCAAGATGAATGCCGTCTTCTCCTTGTCTTTGTGGCCATCGGCAGAAACACGAGATCTAGTGAGGAGAAGTACGGGCCAGGGAGAGGGACCCTCAATCCGTGGCAAGGGGTAGGAATCTCGTACGGTGCAAGCGTTTAACTCCGATAGTCTACGCAAAATCGGATGGACCCATCTTTTTTCTTACTAACACCACAGGAGCCGCCCAGGGACTCTGGCTTTCTTGGATGATCCCACCCTGTAGCATCTTAGCTAACAGTTCTTTCACTTCCTGATACAACTGTGGAGGAATTTGTCGGTAGCGCTATCTAATTGGAGGGGTGTCTCCTGTGGGAATCTCATGGTAGATCCCTGTGGTACATCCAAAATCTTCAGCATACCGTGCAAAGGTGGCTTGGTTCTCCCACAACAGCTCATCTACCTTCTGCACCCATTCCAGAGAACATGAACTTACATCCATCTTCATCTGTTCTCGAATTGCACAGCCATTCCATTCAGAGGTGGGTTCCTCATCTTCTCCCATGGACACAGTTACGGTCCACTCATCCCTTTCAGTCGGCTTCAGCTGCATTGGAGTTACTTTCCTTACTTCCTCCGGAGTCACATAGATGTTAGCCAGCAGCCTCCCTGGGGTCAGGTCCACACTCTGGTCCTGAGTGTTTACACATCGAAGTGGTACTCTTCCATTGCGAACTATTGCCAAGGAACGGGCCACTAGCGGATCAACACCTCCTTCGGCTGCCTGCAGTGGTTCTACCAACACAGCTATGCCCTCTAGTTTCCGACAGGTGCCTACGGGCATGGACACTATTGTCTCCCGACTGGGTGGCAGTGTAACTTTTGTATGCAAAGGAACTGAAATTCGAGCCAGAGGACGCTGTGCATCTGAACTTTTCTGTAAGCCACATGTCCGGATCAGCCGCTGGAAAGCTGTTTGAGTAGGCCGATGGGTGGTGGTTTCTTTCCAATAACCGTGACCTTTCTTTTCAAAGAGGATCTGATCTAATTCTTTTAACACATTCATCCCCAAAATGACAGGGACCTTTACTTCATGTGACTCCTGTACCACCACAATGCCTTTCCTACCTAGATCTTGGCCACATACCCGGACATTCATCCAGGCCACTCCCACGACCGGAACTGGTAACTGGTTAGCTGCGACCACTCGTACGAATGTATGGGGATCATATTTCACATGTTGCCGGAAGTACCGTTCATAACAGTCTCTACTCAAGGTCGTTACTTGGGAACCCGTGTCAATCATCCCGGTAACCGGAATACCCTCCATTTCCACCTGTATGACAGGACTTGCAGCGATCAGGTCATCATCAGGGCATTCTCCCCACATAGTCTCCTTGTCAGTCTCCCCTACTACACGCCCTTCAGCAGCAGGGGACTTCAGTTTAACGGCGGTCTCTCATAAGTTTGTCGCTGCTCTGGACATCTAGCAGCAACGTGGCCCATCCGTCCACACTCCCAGCAGCGTATCCCCCGTCGTTCTGGCCATCTGTTTGGGCCCCTTCGGTAAGCCCCTTCGATTTCTCCTGAGCACTGCACTAAATGATTTGGACCCCTTCGGTAGGCCCTATCCTCACCCCTCCAGCGGGGTGGTGGGTGATTCTGACTTGCTGGGTGTGGATGGCTCACCCTTTCATCTCCAGTCTTCTGGAAGTCTGCAATTTTCATAGACTGCTCATCACAACGAGTGTGCAAGTGTTCCATTTGTTCTTGCAGTTTCTGCATTACTGTGAGAATTTCTTTAACCGTCCCTTTTTCTACTGTCTCTGAGCCAGAACTAGCCCCCTGTGACAAAGTAACTCCAACTGCGGTCTGCGGCCTCGGGACCATACTATTGGCACGGGAGATGGCCTCTACCTGTGCATCATGGAATTTAGCATCAGTCTCTCGTCGTATAAAATCCTGCATAGTCACAGTTAAACTGCCGTCACGTATCCCCAGGACAAACTGGTCACGGAGAGTCCGATCAGGGTTACAGAAGGCTGGCGAGCCCCCTCTTTCCTTCCTTTGAATATCTCGGAGCAGTTCTTGTAGGGCATTTGCATATTGGGGAAGGCTTTCATTCTCCTGTTGTACCCTCTGGAAGAACCGAGCCTGCAGAGACCCCAGCAATGCAGTTTCTCCATAGATGGTTTCTAGAATCTGGACTACTTGCTCAAATGTCTGCCTTTGTTCAAATGGCCTCAGTATCACCGTGGTCTTAGCATCCCCTTGTAATGTCAATATTGCTAGCTCTACTAGTACTTCTGGTGCGGTCTGGTACATTCGCTGTATCATTCGTATCTGTTCCACCCACATACTCACTGACATATTATTGCCATCAAATTTAGCTAACTGACTCATTATAGCCCCTGCTGGATTCTTCCTCCAGCACCATTCTCCCGAACGGGTGCGTCACCGTCCATTCTGGTAAGCGGATCCTGCCGACTACGCCAATTTGTGAACCGAGAGCAAGGCAGGTGGTTTGGACTCCGCAACCAGAAATGAACGCACACGCGGTAGTTCAAGAAAAAAATATATATTTACTATAAGTTAATAAAGGCTAGTTAAAGGTAAAATGACAGGGCTAAAGACAAGCAAAATATACAATATAGCATGAACAATTTCAAGGCAAATTCTGCAATGGTTTCTACTTTTACTCTGTCCACTTCTGCAGTATGGACACTGAATGAACAATATACTCAAAACTATCCCTAACTGACCCTGACTTCACATTTGGGTGCACCCCCTTTTCCCCAGTGGTCCAGGTGGACCGCTTACAGTCCGTAGAAGCGCGCAGTGGGGCCCAAAGTCGGTCCTTTCTTTTATAGTGAAGCGTCCTCTCCTCACGGTTATCAGGATCTTGGGAGAAATGAAGTCCTCTTTAACAGACAGGGAAACCAACTGAATGCAATGTAATCCAACAGCAGATTCCACTCAGCACACTGACAGTCCTGCCGAATCCATACACTGAGCTGGGATGTAAGCCGGGATTTAGCAGGTGCCGTCCAGTACATCAACAGCACTGCGAGTCTCTATCTGTGGTATCCATATACACAGTCACAATGTCAGTCTCACTGATCAGCCACTGAGCACAGTTCCTTTCACGTGGACTCACTAGTCCTGTTGTCTCTTTACACTCTGTTTGTCTCTGGACCAAGATACAGCTTAGCTGTACAGAAAAATCTCCACACCAGTTCAATACAACACTTGCTAAGATGGCTGCTGCTCTCTCTCTCGTCACTTCCTGCTTCTCTGCTCACACTCTGTCTGCAGAACAGGCAAGCTGACATAAAAGGGGGGGGTCTCACTCCAGCATCATGTCACAATTACAATGGCTGCTGTCTTAAAGGAACAGAATCACAGAAATACATTCAACATTAACAGTTTATACAGACAAATGAAGCTTAAGACAACATTGGCTGTCTCTTACATATCCTCCCCTCGGTCTCTGATCATTATACTCTGGGCTCTGAAAAGACTCCAGAGTATAATAATTGTTCATGGGTGGTCCACAATGGGGCATAATAGTGTGTGCAGGGGCCACTATGGCGTATAATACTGTGTGTAGGGGCCACTATGGGGCATAATAGTATGTGTCTGGACCACTATGGGGCATAATAATGTGTGCAGGGGCCACGGTGGGGCATAATACTGTGTGTGCAGGGGTCACTATGGGGCATAATAATATCTGTGCAGGGGCCACGGTGGGGCATAATATTGTGTGTGCAGGGGCTACGGTCGGACATTATACTGTGTGGAGGGGCCTCTATGGGACATTATACTGTTTGGAGGGGCTGCTATGGAGTTATGGGGAATGTGGTTTGTGCAGGGGGGGTTGGGAGTTATGGGGAATGCGGTTTGTGCGGGGGGAGGGTTGGGGGGTTATGGGGAATGTTTGCCTTGGGGCCCAGGTATTCCTAGTTACACCACTGTGTATAGTGTTTGGAGAAAGGAGGTGCTGAAAAGTCACTCTGCTTTGGACTGGACATATAGATGAAGTGCTAGGAGATCAAAATAAATTTTGGCTCAGGTGAAAGAAAGTCTAGATATGACTGTGTGTTTACCATTTACCATTCTATACTCAGGTGTGTGTGCATGTGTGTTGTGTGTGTGTTTAGAAATGAAAACAAACTACCCACTGGAGAAATTTTGCTGATCCATATCTTTCTAATGATTTTAACCATCTTTAATCATCAAAAGGAGGCATTCTTTGTCTAGAAGAAAGAAGGTTTTACCATTGTAAAAGATGGAGATTTTGTACTGCAAGAGTAGCAAGACTGTGAAACTCTTTGCCACAAGAGGCTGTGATGATTATCTGAACAAACATGTTCCATATTACAAATTATGGTTATCCTATATTTGTGGAGGTAGGTTGTAGATCAGGGATTTTCTCGAACTGGAGTCAAGAAGAACTATTTCCCCTAGTATAAGGCAATTGTCATCCTGCTAATAGGGCTTTTACCTTCCATTAGAGCGACATGGTAGGAATACAGTATAGTTTAGAATAGTTAGACCTGTGTCTTTTTTTTAACCTTATCAACTATGCAAATACAAAATGTGGCTCCTTAAAATTATATATGAATTTGACTTATAGTGAATTACTATAACTACAGGCCAGGCCATTATTTCCTGGACTGTGTTACTGTATAAATTAAGTGCTCTGGTCTGCCATTTCATGACAAATGAGCTATAGCAATACAAGTGTACTGAACCTATAAAATACATAGTTCAAGGTAGGGCCAAGAACTTTGATAAATCGATGGTTAGAGAAGTATATCACAATAGCATTATTTGAATAAAATTAATAGCATTTCTGCCCTTGCTCCCCAAATCCCATGGAGTTGTCATCTCATAGACTTGGCAGCCAATTAAACTGATGCACAAATTACATGCTAAATTGATTATACTGATTTCTTTTATTGTTAATGAATGCAGATTCTTTCTTAGAATTGGCAAGGGTATGGCCATAATTACAGAATGCCCATAGCACATGCTATGCATCCTTTTGTAACTCCCTTTTCATGTTCTGAAGAATACAAAAGTATCCCACTTTTTGCTCATTGCAAATTATATTCTCTTTTCTGGGATAACATTGGGTAGATTTCATGTGTCCTCATTTGCCTTTCATTATAAAATCTAAAGCTAATATCACATACAGTGCAGGCCAAAAGTATTGGCACCCCTGCAATTCTGTCAGATAATACTCAATTTCTTCCAGAAAATGATTGCAATCACAAATGCTTTGGTAATATTATCTTCATTTATTTTGCTTGCAATGAAAAAACACAAAAGAGAATGAAAAAAAAAGTCAAATCATTGATCATTTTACACAAAACTCCAAAAATGGGCCGGACAAAAGTATTGGCACCCTCAGCCTAATACTTGGTAGCACAACCTTTAGACAAAATAACTGCGAACAACCGCTTCCGGTAACCATCAATGAGTTTCTTACAATGCTCTGCTGGAATTTTAGACCATTCTTCTTTGGCAAATTTCTCCAGGTCCCTGAGATTTGAAGGGTGCCTTCTCCAAACTGCCATTTTGAGATCTCTCCACAGGTGTTCTATGGGATTCAGGTCTGGACTCATTGCTGGCCACTTTAGAAGTCTCCAGTGCTTTCTCTCAAACCATTTTCTACTGCTTTTTGAAGTGTGTTTTGGGTCATTGTCCTGTTGGAAGACCCATGACCTCTGAGGGAGACCCAGCTTTCTCACACTGGGCCCTACATTATGCTGCAAAATTTGTTGGTAGTCTTCAGACTTCATAATGCCATGCACACGGTCAAGCAGTCCAGTGCCAGAAGCAGCAAAGCAACCCCAAAACATCAGGGAACCTCTGCCATGTTTGACTGTAGGGACCGTGTTCTTTTCTTTGAAGGCCTCTTTTTTTTTCCTGTAAACTCTATGTTGATGCCTTTTCCCAAAAAGCTCTACTTTTGTCTCATCTGACCAGAGTACATTCTTCCAAAAAGTTTTTGGCTTTCTCAGGTAAGTTTTGGCAAACTCCAGCCTGGCTTTTTTATGTCTCTGGGTCAGAAGTGGGGTCTTCCTGGATATCCTACCATAGAGTCCCTTTTCATTTAGACGCTGATGGATATTACGGGTTGACACTGTTGTACCCTCGGACTGCAGGGCAGCTAGAACTTGTTTGGATGTTAGTCGAGGTTCTTTAGCCACCATCCGCACAATCTTTCGTTGAAATCTCTTGTCAATTTTTCTTTTCCGTCCACATCTAGGGAGGTTAGCCACAGTGCCATGGGCTTTAAACTTCTTGATGACACTGCGCATGGTAGACACAGGAACATTCAGGTCTTTGGAGATGGACTTGTAGCCTTGAGAATGCTCATGCTTCCTCACAATTTTGCTTCTCAAGTCCTCAGACAGTTCTTTGGTCTTCTTTCTTTTCTCCATGCTCAATGTGGTACACACAAGGACACAGAACAGAGTTTGAGTCAACTTTAATCCATTTCAACTGGCTGCAAGTGTGATTTAGTTATTGCCACCACCTGTTATGTGCCACAGGTAAGTAATAGGTGCTGTTAATTACACAAATTAGAGAAGCATCACCTGATTTTTCAAAGGGTGCCAATACTTTTGTCCACCCCCTTGGTGTGGAATTATATCCAATTTTGCTTTTTGACAATTCTTTTTGTGGTTTTCCATTGAAGACAAATTAAATGAAGATATTATTACCAAAGCATTTGTGATTGCAATCATTTTCTGGAAGAAATTGAGTATTATCTGACAGAATTGGAGGGGTGCCAATACTTTTGGCCAGCACTGTAGTTCACATTGTCACAATGCACACAAGACTCTTAGACAATAGAGTTTAACATTACAGAAATACAATATATAGTTCAAAGGATGTAACACACGTTCCTGTATTTCATGAACAACAGCAGAAATTGTATTAGAGCATAGCGCTTTAAAGATGGCCACACAGTATTAGGCCAATAATGTGTATTTTTGACAATTAGAGCTTATTTTTTTATAGATCTGGGGTTTAAAAAAATGTTTCGCATTCTTTGTATTGTCATTTTACCACAAAAAAGTTATAGTTCCAACTTAAACCTTTATGTCATATCCACAAGAAGTGCATTCTACGGTATTTATGTCTGATAGATGAGAGTTCCACCACTATGACCTGCACCTGCAGTATCCATGGAATGGGGCCCTAAACACCATCTCACCTCGAGGCAAGTGCCATATCCAAGCAGAGAATGAATGAAAAAGGGGAAACACATGCCCATGACTCTCTCATTACACTTGACTAAAAGAAAAAGTTGCCCATAGCAACCATTTACAGCAGAGCTTTTAATTTTTAAAAGCACTATAAGAAATAAATGGTATGCTGTGCTTGGCTGCTAAGGGCAACAAAAACTTTTTTTTTTACAGTTTCAAAAATATCCTCCACGGATTTGTTTGGCTGTTTCATAACTTCTTTAAAATTTGGAATTTGACCCACCTCTAGTAGACATTTGTGATATATTTTGTGGACATGTCAAGAATGTCTAAAATGTGAATACCCCTTTAAAGGCAGAGAAATTTTTGTTCCTAAAAATTCTGTGTTTTTTTCCTAGAAAATTAATTTTGCCATCTACCAACTCTTTTAACTGAGAATTTCCCCATCTGATCTTCCTTTCTGTATGTGCTAATGTCTCGTTCTTCTCAGCTGCCAATGACTTGGTAGTAATGATCTGCCTCAAGATCACACTGCCTATACAGATGTGTCCACCATTTACTTGAATTTTGTTAATGACTCCAATATCCCATGAAACCAATTCAATACATTATTGCAACATGCTAGTAGGATTCTTGACAGCCTGCAATTCCCATTACAACTATTGGTTAACCACATACATGCATATAGAATAGTGGCCACTCGAAAAAAAAATACTGCAAAATCATGTTGTTTTATAAAGCTGGTCATCGTGTTACACACATTCCTGGATAAGTCTATAAAACTATAAAAGGTTTACCAAGAAATCATTGAATTGAAAACTGATTTCCTTTAAAGCAAGGTCAGAATACAAAGTAGAGATTACTAAAACACCAGTGAGAATAAAATAATAGAAACTGCTCCAGATTTAATGAGGTAAACAAGCGTTTGGAAGAGGAATCTGGTTGGTTGCTTTAAACATAATAAAAGTTGTTTCCTTGACATATAACCATGACCCATTCGGTTTATATGGTTTACATTCATTTTTCATATGTATATCATATTTACTATACTTCAGTCTTGATAATTGCAGTCACACTACGAGCTCTTTAGGATTATATGATAAATATTATTAAAGTACCTTAGAAATGTATTTAAGGGTTTTTCCATAGGATACAGGATAATTTGCAGATCAGTGGGGGTCCGACAATTTAGACCCCCAATCATTAGTAGAATGGGAAATCTTTGTCCTCCATTCTGAATGAAGCAGTGGAGGCATGGTGGCCAGGCAGCATGCACTCTGCTACATTTCAATGTGGGATATAGCCGAGTGCTGTACTTAGGTCATCTCTGGCACTCCCATTGAAATCAATGGAGCAGTGTACACCCCACCCCTCCTTTCAGAACAAAGGACTAAAATCCCCAATTCTCCTGATCAGAGAGCAGTTGGACCACCACTGATGTGCAAATTATACCGTATCCTGTGGGGAAGCCCTGTTACGTCATGTGAACCACTTTGATGGGTTCATTTAAGGACTAAAGCTTTGAAGATATCCTATATTTGCTATATACTATTATATAGTTCATCTAGATTCACACAGATTTCATCTACAAATATAGATAATTAAGTGAGCTTATTACAAGTAGTACTTGCTACTTATTGATTTTTATAGGTCCCACCGGTTTGTGATTTCAGCATCCTATCTTCTATCTGCCATTTCCTTTTCTTTTTAAAGTCACTTGGGAATATTGTTTCCATTCTTCGATGAAAGGCTTTATACATTAATCTGCATTGTTAAATAAAGCTTCGGAAAACAGGAAGGATCAGATAATCCTTCTCAGCATTGAATTATCTGCGGAAGATATTTCAGTTGCTGGTCATCTGCCAACTTTGCTTTGTTTTGATTCACTTAGAAGAGTTTGATGAACGAAATCAAGTTTATTGTAATTTCTAAATCTGATCTAGTATATTGATATCTTTGGCATATATTTATGGATTGTCTATAGCAAATCCATTAAAGTTATGCATACGTGCTGTGTACTGTATGTATTTTTTGAGTCATATACAGGCCCACAGTAAACCATTAGATTATATACCGAAGAACTCCTCAGACTTCAATTATTGTAATTACAATGGAAAATTGGAAAAAATTTGGACCTACTAAAGACATAAAACATGTCTGGGCTGTTAATTCTTTCAATCACATCTCCCAAATGCAAATTTCTAGGATGATCAAAAACACTATAGATCCTTTTAGTTAAATTCATCTGCATTCTGGTCCAAATATAGGAGGACGTAGCTAAAATGGAGATGCAAATTTTCATTATTACCAGTATTACTATACAGTATGTGCATAGTGAATGCAGGGGCAGGCAGGCAGAGGAGGAAGTCTGTGAGGTGCAGTTTCAGTCAATAGCTCCAAAGCAAGAGGTTATGTTAGAGATCTCCTAAATTATGTTCACTTGGGCTTTTCTCAGCAATTGTATAATTACTCCTGGCAGAATGGCAGAACAGCATCAGTAATGCATAGGGGAGGGGGCAGACTGCTCCTTATTATACATGTCCATAGCCAGACAGACAAATAAGAAATGTGTTTCAGCCATAATGTGATTATTAGTAGCAGAAAAGCTGATTGGACACCATGTATAGTTATAGAACAGACTGCCCAGCAAGACCTTGCCCATGTTTCAACTTTTCATGAAAACTCGGGTACCATTTAACCACTTACACTACATATCCCTTAAACTACTGCTATAACATTGCAAAGTGAGTACAATTGAAGGGACACAATATATGTCAGTAGCTCAAAACTAGCCCTGAATTGTATCTGTGCTCTTTCTCTTACCACAAATCAACAGGGCAGAAAATATCTCTTGAAAATTTTCTCAGAAACTGTTATGTGCAATGCCTCACTTGCCACAGAACAACTTAGGTTATAGTTCACATTTGAACAAGTGCATAAATGTATACATAGTCTTCCATAATCCCATTTATAAGGAATTTGCTGCCTCTCACCTCAAACATTCTGATCATTTTATTGACTAAAGTGTTCTTCACTTAGCCAGATGCACATTAATACAAATATGAAACTTCACATAGTTTTCAGCTCTTTGCCCTGCATAAAAGCACTTGACCTGAATGGCAATGCTAACCTCCCTGCTAAAACTTACGTCTGATGGATTTGTTTTTTTAACTTCAACTAATTGAAAGGGTAACAAAAGTCACTATTAGATCCATTATTTTCTTTTTTAAGAGGAAAACATGTTTGTCTAAAAGGCCGGTGCAGGCACCATGTTTGTGCTTATAAGATTTATATATTCAGCAATGCGGTGTCTTTCTATAGCAGTTCCCAGTTTGCTGAAAGATACAAATGAACTAGTATTATCTACAGCTATGCTTCTGACTATACCTTTGTCATTTCTAATGAATCAGTAGTATATGTCAATGTATATATACTATATACTGTATGTTATTAAGTGAAGGTGGCATCTTCCCAAATTTCCAGTAGTCTCCTCTCCCTGCCAGCAGGTTCTTTTTATATCTTCAGCTACATCTAATGTATACACATTAAAGTGGTTGTCCCATGAAGTAACGTCTGCAGAACCTTTGTCCGGCTCCACATTTAATCTGAGTACAGGACTGGTGGTGGTCGGTGCTCCCATTCAGCCAAACCAGAGACACCAATCTCAAGAGATACAGTTTGTAAAGGGAAAGAGGCTCACGCTTTATGCAATAAGCACAATGCATACTATACATCTGTTCTGTCATATTGCACACCTAAAGAATGCTGTTGAATTTCATACCGGAGCAATAAAGCTATCACAGTACACCTAAACAAAATAATGTTGCCATTTGTCAGACCAAAACAATCTCATGCTACGTTACTGCCAAACAATAATGCCATTACTGCACACCTAAACTATGCTATCATACTACACACAAAACAGTACAACTATATAGCACACCAAACCAATGCTGCTAGACTGTACTCAAAGCATTGACACTGTACTGCAGACCTAAACAAGAAATCCATTACTGCACACCTTAGCAATATTGCCATACTACACATTAAAACATTGTACTATATTATATACCAAATCAATGCTGTTATGGCCTCAGGCGGCGCCTCACGGAATAAACTGGGGGGCAGCATTCATTTTATAATCAGCTGCTACTTATTGTATTATTGCATACTTTTTACTCACCCATCCACGCTCCTGTGCAGGCCAGTCTCAAGGCTGTTACTTATTGCAATAATACAATAAGTAACTGACGATTAGAAAAATAATACTACCCCACACAGTCATATACTTGGTGGGCCAGCATAAAAAAGGGGTCATATACTGTCGGTGGGCCATAACAGAGGAAATCATATACTGTGGGGGGGGGGGGGGCAAAAAATGGGCGCTATATTTTGTGAGGAGCGCCAAAAAGGGGGGTCATATACTGTGAGAGACCTAAAAAAAGGGGGTCATATATGTTTTGCCAAATGAAAACAGATTCTTTGGATTCCGTGTAATAGAATAAAGTTATAGAATAAAACACTGGACTATCCCCAATAGCTTAACATTTTATTAAGAAGAGTATAAGAAGATATCAAAAAGGTCTTACAACAAGGAAAAGTATAAAAGATATTAGAAGGTATATCAAATCAACACTTGCAATACAGCAGGTATAGCAAGGTACAATCAAATATCAAAGTCGATTAAACTGTGATATTATCCAAGCTTGCAATACAGCAGGTATAGCAAGGTACAATCAAATATCAAAGTCGATTAAACTGTGATATTATCCAAGCTTGCAATAAAGCAGGTATAGCAAGGTACAATCAAATATCAAAGTCCATTAAACTGTGATATTATCCAAGCTTGCAATACAGCAGGTATAGCAAAGTAAACAAATGTAGAGTAACTAAACGTGCTCAAATATACTATCAAAGAGAAAAAATAACAAACTAGCACTAATATCTAAAATATAACCTTTAATAATCTGATTAAAAAGAGTACAATGCACTACAAAGAAAATGACGTCTGTAGTGTTGCTGCATATGGCATTAAGCAGACAACAGCACATAAGTAGCTTTCACAATGTCCATAAAGCCTCTGTTTGAAAAACAGCTAAACTAAGTGTTCAATAATCAGCAGCATGTGAGTGGCTTTATCACAAGGTCAATAGAGCCTCTGTTTGAATAGATCTATCTTAAGAGGCCTAACAAAATGTAAACACAGCCCTTGTTTGTATAAAGATATCCTCTAAGAGGTTTATAACAATGTCCACACAGCCCCTGTTTGTATATAGCTATTCTCTAAGAGGCTTATCTCAAAATAAACACAGCCCCTGTTTGTTAAAGCTATCCTCTAAGAGGCTTTAGCAATGTAAACAGAGCCCCTATTTGTATAAAACTATCCTCAACGCGTTTCCCCCAGAGATAAGCAGGGTTCATCAGGAGAAGGTAAAGATAAAGATAATATCAAGCTTACTGAGATAATTTGCAGTAATAACTGCAGTTCCCAGTGTCCTGATGGTGGACACTGGTACTAAGAGAGCCGACCGGCTCTTAGTGTTTTTGGTACCTTTTAGTGCTGCTTTGGAAGTCACATACCCAGCAGTTTGGCATTACAGAAAAGGACTTTCCGTTTTGTAGCCCACAGCAGAGATTGCATTTCAGATTATGTGATAAATAA
Source organism: Leptodactylus fallax (assembly GCA_947044405.1). Taxonomy (NCBI): domain Eukaryota; kingdom Metazoa; phylum Chordata; class Amphibia; order Anura; family Leptodactylidae; genus Leptodactylus; species Leptodactylus fallax. The sequence goes on from CAMRHE010000643.1 coordinate 383,010, forward strand.
ACTTCTTGTTAAGCTCCACAGTAGGTTCAGGCTGCACAGAGTTGGTTGATGGGTTTGTTGGGTTAACCAACATAGTGCATGAAGAGGGAAAAGCACCAAAAAACTCAATACATTATCAGAAACAAAAGCAGAGCACGAACATGTTACACAGCCTAGGAAAAGTCTTTAGAATATGGTATAGTCCAGTAGGGCAGGATATACAGCAAAGGGGCACAAAAGTTCCAGATCCTTTTCCTGGTTAGATGTGTAGCCAAACAGTTATAATTGTCCCCCCTCCTACAGTATGTTATTATCTAGATGACACACAACAATTGGGTAAATACACACTCCACTAGAATCTAGTAGAACTACAAAGTAACTAAATCTGCAAGCTGCTGGCAACCTCACAAGCAGCCTACATGGAGCCACCTGTTATTATGGGTTTCAATAGGAGATGTAAGTAAGTCAATTTTTAAGCAAGACCAACATATTGGATAGTTTCTTAGTTTTCATTTAAGATGCTTTGGGACAATAGCAAAATGGTTGTACAGGTACATAGCCTTTAAATAGTTATACATTAACACACAGCACATACTAAGAACTGGAGATGATGATGGCAGATGGAGCACAGATTCAAGGATAGGGTAGCTTTAATAGAAATCAATTCAATCAGCTTTGCACTTAAATCTGCAAGCTTAGACATCTTCTCATCTGTCTCATGCCCCTCATTATCACCAATCCTGTTGTAAGCTGCAAAATATCAACTTGATTTATTTAAAAAAAATGCTCTTATGATCTGTGTCCACCAACGTGGACCCAATATTTTATTTCATATAAATGGACTGATACTTTGTGTTATACTTAAAGACTGTTGCTTTTTTCTTGTAATTTAACAGTTCAGATGAATATAAAAGAACTTTGTAATATATATTTCATCAGAGTAAAATGTTTATATATCATCTTATCAGCTCTTCTACTGTCTGCCAAACTGATCAATTCATTGCCAGATCCATCTTCACTAAAAACAGGCTTTTTGTAGAAGTCTATAAAGACTGCTCAGTACTGCTAAAACCTGGTAAACTGCAATACAACTGCTAGAAATCTGCTGAAGATTTACTGTTAGCATGTGTATGTGCTTGATTTTTATTCATTGGGCTGCTCCTCCCCTCTCCTTTTATGTAACCTAATCTGTCTGTGAGCTGTAGCTCATCTTCACTCAAGACTAGAGATAGGCGAACTGCTTCAGCAAAAACCGTGTTTGACCCAAATATCACAAATTGTTTGGTTTTTAATGAACTAAAATGGCCACCGCAACATGCATTGTGGCCTGTGATTGGGCCACAGCGCCTTCATGGGCATGCCAAACATCAGAATATAATAATTTCACTTCTGGTTCTATCTGAACTTGTTCGACCCCAAATAAATCAGGGATGTGAGCCACTCGAAACAAAATAAATTTTGAGAGTTTCGCCCATCTCTACTCAAGACGAGAGTGAGACGTGAATTGAGCAATTTAGCAGTCAGGAGAGGGCTGATAACAGAGAGAATCATTTTTTTTTTTCAAGAAAGATAGATTACAAAGTTTCGTCTATTCATGAATTTATTGATTTATGAAAAAAGACAGCTACTCTACAGACATCTCAGTGAATAGTACATTACCCAGCAAGTGAAAAAACACCAGAGTGGTAGCCACATGTGCCTGAAAACACTACATTTAGTCCCTCGAAAATACATGACTATACAGGGTGGTCTAAAGGTATTGTAACACCTGAATAAATGGAAAAGGGTGCTTGGGAACGCCATCCCGTATGCCACATGACCCTAGCAACATGTCACACAATGGATGGCATTCTCAACCATTGTTTGCTATTTATTCTGGTGTCCTGTACTATATAATTGTGCATTCATGGTCAAATGGAGGAAGAGTTTTGGTCACTTGCAGCTACATCTTCATGAGCATGCACCCAAAGAGAGAATCCCACTAACCCTTCAGGTACTGAACTTGGCATACCACAGTATATTACTTTTGCTCAGAGTATTACTTCTTTCGATAACAGATTTGAAGTTTAGTGGAAAGCCAACAACATAATACAAATTAAAATTATGGCACAGAATGATAAGTTCTGCTTTATTTTCATCGACAAACTCAGCTGTACTTTGAAATACGAATGGAAAGCTAAAACTCATTTAGTATTGTATTTCTTTTTTAATAACATTAGTTATTTAGTTAATTCATGTTTCTGTGCTAATGTTTTATGCAAAACATTGCCAAAATTTGATCTAGATCTACTGATCAACCAGTCATTTTTAGCCATTACACTGCAATTATTGGCAGTTGTTCCCCCTTAAAAATGTCTTCATTTACAGTAGCCGTGCACTATGTCTATATAAAAGTGTAATATTGTTACACCAGCTTAAGCCTGAGGCACCATTGCTGAATCCTAGAAGGCATTATAAAAGGGGTGCAAGCTGTAACAGGGGATAATCTGTAACTGGTATACACTGTAAAGGGAGTAACCTGAGACTGGCATTTATAACCTCAGTGGCATGCTGAACATTCAGGTCAATATCAACCTGACACTTTAAACTTTTGGAGTTAATGCTGTGTCCATATAATGTCCTGAGATACTGTACATTGTGTCTCTTTACAAAAAAAAAAGGTAATTGTCTACTTACTATATTCAAAGATGGTATTCATTTGCATTGTGAAAATGGCTGTTCCACCTCTTCTCTAACGACCTACATTTTACTATTGGCTGCAAATTCCCCCCCCCCCAAAAAAAAAAAAAAAAGATAAGCCAACTCTTACAGGTCTCCACTGCTTTTGCTCCCTGATGACATCTCCTGATGATGTTACTTTTTCATTTAAGCCATTTCAGAAGACATCATTAGGCACCGATAACCCTGGAGATAGTTAACATTTCAGGGTGTTGACATCCCCTTTAATTATGGTAGTATGGTAGTATATTAAATTGACAGATCCTCTCTAAACTCTGTCTGCATTGGAGGCTTTTTAGGAGCTACCATTAGAGATTCTGTCAAAAAAGGCATTTTTAGCAAAATGATGGACACAACCAAAACCCAACCTGCCCGATCATAGTCAATAGGTTTGAGGTTGAGGACATTGGTGTTCTTTGTGTGACGGATCCAGCACTGATTTCATTTTCATTATTCTGTCCTTTTGTAGAGAAATGTTGTCATTCAGGTATTATTTCTGTACACCTAACGCCTCTGAACACTAGTGTTACTTAGGACTACTTTTGCGGAGAGTGCAGGATTGTCAAATGTCAGTGGTAGCTTATAACCTCAGAACAATGCTCTATTTCCTAGCATGGCAAATGGTGCCTTGGGGAAGGAGAAGTTAATGAAGTCAGACTCCTGCGATAAATCCTGAATTCTGATCTGGTCTTTTTTTTCCTTCTACATCTTTGCTATATGGAAATGGATAATCTGACTAAAAAAAAAACCTAACTAAGAATATAATTCAGGAAGTATAAAAATTCTCCAAAACAATAAATGTCAATAGTTACTAATAGTGCTTAGTCACTGCACATAACCAAAAACCAAACCATACTAACCTACTGAGAAATTAGTATGAGCACTACTCTATATATATGTTTGGGAGTATCTAATATCATTGTATTTATATCTACAATATTTATAAAAAAAAAATTTTATAATTCAAGTTTATTGAATGCAGTAATAAGCAAGTACAAGTTAGACAAAAAATAGTGCATAGCATGGAGAAAAACTGCCAAAATAGTGACATTACATTATCAGCATACCATAAAGAAGATCAAAAAATCGACACCAACAAACATTTTCCATTTTCACTTTTCTTGAGGAATAACAGAACAAGTGGAGAGGAGGAAGGGGAGGGGAAGAAGGTTAGTACAGGGAGAGAGAGAGAGAGAGAGAGAGAGAGAGAGAGAAGGGCAGCTAGAGATGGGGATATAGATGGGATTGTGAGGAAGAAATAGGAAGTGAGATGAAGAAGAAGAAGAAAAAGAATGAGAAGAATCATAATAATAATGATAATAATGATAAGGAGAAGACCAGGAAAGGCCAGTGAAAGACCAAAGAAGGAGCTAGAGTATGAAGAAGAAGAGGGAGGCTTCTCATTCCATGGATAGAGCGATCGCAGAAGGGACAGACAGACCCTCATCTTGCGTCAAGCCATGAGCGCCATGTCTTTAAGTAGCGAGGATGAGAGCGCCTGATCCAGCTTGTAAACTCCTCAAATCTGAAGATTTGATTGGCATCTACAATATTTATTAATATTATGAAATGTTTAGGTTAAGCTCACCTGCAGTTGAGGCTTTGTTGCTTTTTTGTACTGGCCAGATACTTTATTAGTATACATTAAAATTTAGTGAATGCAATGATATTTAGTATGTATTGCATTTACTAATATTATATAATTTGGCATTTTTGTGGTATCCTTCCTCAATGACTTCTTCATTCTGTTGCAAGAATAAGGCTACGCTCAAATGACAGTGAATACTGACCGTGTGATGTGCGTTTTTTTAACGGACATCACACGGCAGCATTAATTTCACTGTTAGTGAATGGGGGCTATTCACATGACCATTATTTTGATGGTTCGTTGTCATGGACCGTCAAACTATAGGTCATGTCCTATTTTTGTCCGTTTTCAAGGATCCCTCCATATGCTGAAATGTATAAGGGAATCTGTGAAAATGAGTGTCACACAGGTGCAAAACGGCCGTGAAAAATGGATGTTTTTCACAACCGTTTTGCACCTTGGTCATGTGAATCTAGCCTTAATGTGCAAAAAAATTATTTAAAAGAACTGTACTTGTCATATATATAATGTATTGCCATATAGACATGTTTACATTATGCAAGTAAAGAAAAATTATGTAAAGAAATTATTAGGGTGCCTGCCTTTCATACACAGGGGTCCTGGATTTGAGATCTGGGACAAATATAATGAAAAATTAAATACAATAAATCTTTAAATAGATAGGATTCTCCCAGAAAAATATGCATTAGTATTCACCACACTTATGCTGAAGTCACATTGCAGTAAATACTACTGTAGAGGCTAGCGAACGGGTGAAAATCAATATTAACTAATGAAGGGGCAAGAAAATTTGGTGACTCCAGGGAAATATGGGCGAGTTGAGATATTTGTTATTGCAGTAGAAATGTGGCAATATATGAAATAAATTCAAATGCAGCAAATCCTTTCCAGAAGACTACCTCATCAGTGTAGTGGCGTCTATTGGAGGAAGCAAACAGCTGGAGATGATGGAGGTGGTGAAAGGTCCCATGTTGCAAATACGCAGCTTTTTTTTTGTTGTTGCAGATTTTGCTGCGGTTTTTTGAGCTAAAGCCAGGAGTGGATTGAGCAGAAGGTAGAAGTATAAAAACTTCCTATATATTTCCCTTTCCTTTTGTAGCCATTCTTGACTTTGGCTCAAAAAAACGCAGCAAAATCTACAACAAAAAAGCTGTGTTTCCACAACCTGGGGCCTTAACCTTAATTATACAAATTAGGCATTTCCTGCGAGGTGTACAAGGTGTGCTGGGTCAGGCTACAGACAAAAATAAAAGATGTCTTAGTTGTCCCATAAACTTAAGAAACAATCTTCTGAACTTGCCAATTTCAGTGAGAACAGATGAATATTTTATGTGATTTCCAGAGAAGGAAAGATCTTAACAATACTTGAAACTCTGTAACCGTTGGAGATAAGCCACCACCACATACTTTTGACAGCTATTTACAAGGTAAACTTGGTTTTTCAAATTTGTTCTCAAAGTTCAAGATTTGTCTGCTAAAAGTTTCAACCATTATAAAATAATCATTTCAGTAACATTAGCATAATGATTACTATTGGGCGAACCTCTCAAGATTAATTTCAGGTTCCGGTTACATGGCTCGGGTCCCTGATTAGATTCCGGTTGAACAAATTTGGCACCAACCACATCTTAAATTGGCTTAAAACATAGTATAAATGTTTTGGATTTTTTTCACAAAAAAAAATGAACAATATGGAATATTTGGGTTGAACCCGGCTCTGTATGAACCGATTCGCTGATCTCTAATTACTATTATAAATGATCATTAGCAATCAGATTGTTGAGTCCACATGCGCACATCTGTAATTGTTTTACATATATTGTGGATCAGACCCATTAATTTCTATGGCCCCATACACACATCCGTAGTTTTTACTGATCAGTGTCTGGGCTGTAGGAACTATCTGCAAATTATGGAGCAGGTCCTATTCATGTCTGGGTTTTTTTTTTCAGCACAGACTCACAGATACAAGTGTAGGGGATAATACAAGTCTTTTCGTGGATCCATGATTGTGGATGACATACTATTTGTGGACAGTAAAAAACACTACGCGTTTGTGTGCATGTAACCTAGGAGTTTACTCAGATAGCTATACATTAAATGTATTATATGGACCATATTACAGTTGCAAATCCTTTCCTGACCATCGGTCTAATAATTGAAACCAGCTGTCATCAGCCCCACTGTCAGGTCAGGATTTGCGACTGTAATATGGTCCATATAATAAGACCATAACATAGCCATGTCAATCAGACCTTAAGGTAGCCATGATGTCTATGCTTCAGGTCATTTGCAGCCTGTCAGCATGTCATAAGTCTGTTGAGGTAGAAATGTAATTCAGTTACATTTCTTTCTAATTTAGCAGCTGTCAGAAGACCTCTTGCACCCACTACTGTCTAAATAACTGTAAGGAATATAAAGGATGAGGATATCTAAAGACCTACATTTAAGTTGTGTTCATGAATCCTGTACACAGAAAGGGGGAAGGAGAGGAGTTGAGGACTGAGATATCATCCTCTTTCATAGGGCTGCATACAGCATGCCAGGGTTTCTTCCACCAGTAGAAGGTGGAATTAAAGACAATGTCCTTACCGTCAAAAGTGTAGTTTAACAGCGTTTAAAGAACAAACCAAGAGTACCAAATTTTCTGAAATTTCCTATTCTTCCAGCTGGAAAGATCCTCAAATCTGCACGTTTGATCAACCTACACAGTCAGGGATAGTTGGAGGATTTGTTTACAGTCATTGAAGATGGATCAGTATTTCTGCAACTGCTAGCAGCTGTAAAGTGAAGTTGGAATTAGAAAGGACATAGTCTGGGCTTGATCCAACCAGCACAATCATGTCCAGGGAAAGTTTAAAGTTGGGAGAATGGATCTGAATGATGCCCTGCCCAAACTGGACCTAGAAATGTAAGAGTAATGGACATGTCCACCACAAGTGTGAGAATGAACCCACATAGCTATAGCAGTACCAGAACAGGTTGGTATCAGAACGTTTGTAGGCATAGAGTTTTTCAGATGTTTTATACTATTTGGTTAAGACATTATAGTGGTTTTCCTGTAGTTGGACACATAAGAAGAAGCCGTGTGAGTGTTTCAATATTGATTTCACTTCTTGAGGACATGAGCTGCGGTTGACTGTAAGGACCTCCATATCTCTAATACTCCTTTCAACAATGGGTCACACTCAATCTGGGCCATAAGAAGCTCAATATCAAATTTGAGCCATAAGAGATTCTATGTAACTATGCCATGTCATGATTTTTGCATATTTTGAAGTATGCATCCATTTATCTACTAGGGTGGCTTTATAATATTGCTGGAAATCCAACAAGAACATTCCTTCATATTCTTACCATCTGGTCAGTAGGAAAATGCTTTTCAGTTGTGAATTTATTTCTAGGAGGAATAAAAGAGGAACAGGACTATGCACAGTTCCAAGAAAAAGATGCTCCCGAATTGTTATTATATGGGGAAAACAAGTTTATAACTACTAAAATAGAAAAGTCAGGTGAGGCTAGGTTCACACTTGCGCTCTCGTCCACTAAAACAGCAGTTACCCGCGATCACCCACAGACTCCATAGACTCCATAAACCGGCAGAGAGAAAAGTCCTTCGCACAGGACTTTTCTCTCCGCTGATATTCGGCAGATTCTGTGGCAGCATCTCTGACAAAGATGTGAACCTAGCCTTACATGACAAATCTTTAATCCTGGTAGGACAACAATTATGTGGTTAGTAACACTTATCTATCTAGCAACTCTTAAGTTGTCAGGTATCCATAACTTTTGAATGATGATACAATGCATACTTGGAGACTGTAACCAAATTTGGTAAGAACACCTGCACAAAAATTATAGGTGATTTTAATATTACATTCAATCTTTGATGATTTATACTGGTCTATGTAACAGATACTGGACACTGGACAAATGATATCCTATAGATACCTACAAGATATAAATATGCACAAATTTAGTTAAGGATTCCGGTAGCTTATGATACAAATCCAATACAATAATGTGGCATGCTAGCAAAACCCTCAAAAAGCTGGATCACAGGATCTGTTAAGACAAGAGGTAAGAAAGGACACATACTACTGTATATGTACTTCATGTTCCCTTTTTCCAACCACATTGCCTATGCAGTTCTTATCATGAACCAGGCGGCTCGGGATGAACATTGCAATACGTTCTTCCCAATGTGCTCTGCTATATAGATTTATATCAGAACACATAAAAAATAATGGTAATAATGAGATACTATGATTTGTTAAGGTGAATGTTGTGATAGTCAGCTATGTTGAATTTATAGATACAATCTGTAGGAACCTCTTACATGGCTGTCATATAAAGTTATTAGGGCAGATTTACTAATGCTGTCTAAAACTTAAGACAGCGTAAAATTAAATCAGGTCATCAGAACCTGAGCCAAATTTATTTCAGTGGCTTATGCTGAATGATAAATTTGGTGTATTTTGCTAGGCATTTTAGATACTCTTACTTATGCCACCTTTTTTGATTGGTTTACTTTACATTTTTCATTAAAATTTTAGGTACCTAAAGAGGTTGTCCAGACAAATAAAAAAAAAAAAAGACAATAATATAGATTTATGCCACTACATTGTAGCTTTTTCTACGTGTCATGAAATCAGGGGTCCTGAGCAGAATGAGTATAAGGTATGTGGCACCAGGAAATAAGGTAACAGGTTGTAGGATTGTTTGATTTTTCTATCTCTTCAGGGAGAGAGAGATATAGAGATAGATAGATAGATAGATAGATAGATAGATAGATAGATAGATAGCACTAAATTGTAGCTTTTTCTTAGTGCTATGAAATCAGGGGTCCTGAGCAAAATGAGTATAAGGTGGGCAGCACCAGGATATAAGGTAACAGGTTGTAGGATTGTGTGATTATTCTATCTCATCATGGTGAGATAGATAGATAGATAGATAGATAGATAGATAGATAGATAGATAGATAGACGCCAGTACACTGTAACTTTTTCTTAGTGCTATGAAATCAGGGGTCCTGATCAGAACGAGTATAAGATATGCAGCACCAGGATATAAGGTAACAGGTTGTAGGATTATGTGATTATTCTATCTCTTCAGGGTGATAGATAGATAGATAGATAGATAGATAGATAGATAGATAGATAGATACCATTACATTGTAGCTTTTTCTTTGTGTCATGAAATCAGGGGTCCGGAGCAGAATGGGTGGAATATGTGTGCAGCACCAGGATATAAGGTAACAGGTTGTAGGGCTGGGTGATTATTGTATCTCCTCAGGGTGTCTTCTCCCTGCCAGGTCTCATTGTGCTCAGCCTCTCTGTCCCACCTCCCGTTGACTGCACAAGCACCAAAGAAACTGAGCAATCACCCACCCACCACATCTAAACGGCAGCTGCTTGTGCCATTAACCCCTTTCTGACCATCTTTCAAAATGCACATTAACTGTGTCACTGCTGTAATGACCAAGCACTAATGTGCAGTAGGTTATGTGACACCCTAGAGACATCCTCCCTCCCCTAAGCCATCTCTGTTAAGTACCTTAGTGTAATATAGTGGCTGAGACAATCCCCAGCACAAGGCACACAGCCAACGGGAACAGCTCGTCTCTGCAGCTTGTCAGAGCACTGGATCCAGTGACGAGGTGGGCATCGAGCTCTGGACTTTTGCTCAGAGTGGGACATAAGGACAAGCATTCCAGAGAGTGCAGCATGGCTCTTGTAAGATGAAGAGGACATAAGCTTGGTGCCATCACCCTTCTCTTTTCTGGGGCACCTACTTGAAGATACACCCAAAAATCAATGTGAGCAGGGCCCCCCAGAGTTTTTTGTGATGTCACATCCGTTGCCCAGGTCTGAGCACCTCTTGTAGAAGCTCTCCTCCTCCTCGTCCATACCCTTAGCGCTTCTCGCCTTCTGCTGGGCTCCAAACTTTGGCTGCTGGATCAGCACCAGGGACAGCGCAGGATGTTCAGCAGCGAGCAGTGCTGATGTGCTGGCCAGACAGGGGAGCAGCATCATGCAGACTCCTCCAAGCCTCCTCCTCATCGTCACCATCCTGGCTCTGCTAGAGCCTTCTCAGGTACAGTAAACTAGCTGGGTTCATGCTGGCTGGTCCCCCCCAGATTTCATTGTGCATGCTATGTGAGTAATGCCATGCTCCATCCATCCCTGCTTCTGGGAAGATTTCCATGTTCCACAGATCATTGCATGTACTGGTGTGACAAGCAGCAGGCACAGTGTGTATCTGGCTTCAGTTTGGGGCAGAGGTGTGATCATAAGAAGGGTCTGTGATCAGTCATCATGTATCTGGTCAGTACACACTGCAGAAAAAGCCAGGGAGGGAGTCGGTGAAGGAGGCTATAAGAACTTTATTTATGAGGCTTTGCATTGTAGGAAAGCCAGACTATACAACCCAAATAACTTCCCACTGAAAGCAATAGATAGCAGAGGAAAACTGCTCCTGACAGCAGCATTACCATGCTCTAATCTGTTTACTGCTCCAGGCTGGAGGCTGGCCAGACCTTGCTGAATTTCACACCAAAGCAGAATGCCAACTAATCCTTGCTCTCAGCCTCTTTAGACTTTAGACAAACCCCAGATATTGGTGTGTTGGTAGATATAGCTGGCGTGTTATTAGGTTCATAGAAGCAGTGGACAAAACCACTGAGGGGATGCTGAAAGGTATAAATCTGCGCAGTTCTTTCTTGTGATGTGCAAGTCTAATCACATCTTAATAAAGTGTAATGGGCTTGGCATTTGAAGTCAAGGATTTTCTCCTTAATGTCTAAGTAAGCCCATAGTGGTCATGGCAATGTGATCAGCATTGTATGGCAGTTTATTTCACTGAAATTAGTTGGTAGCCAAAGTGATGCAGCATTTGGGTAAACAGCTAATTCCTGCCCCTGGTGCATGTGAAATCCAATTAGACTCCAGCATCATTTTTTAGCTAAATACATGAATATCCTGTCCTAGCACACATAATCCCTAGTGTATTGTCTTACAGACAGTGTGATGAATGGATATGGATGTTTAATGTGGCTGTGTGTCTATATTTCCATGATTACTTGTAAATGTAAATGTCTGCGAGCATCTAGATATCCATATTTATATTACATACATATGTATATCTCCCTTATGTTATTAAATACCACAAGCTATAAAAATGAATGACTAATAATGATGGAACAAAATTAAGATTTTCCTATTGAGTTTTATATGTATGTCTTGGTTTATATGTATTGGTTTTGCATATCAATAATATAAATATTCTGTGGACTGGGATAGAGGTGAGTAGTCTTCTGTGCCTGTCTGGTTGCATAGTAATCCTAAATGTTTGTGGAAAATCTACGCTAGCAGCAGGAGTCATGGAGCAGCATAGTTTGGAGTGCTGCTGCCATTCTGTTTTTTTGTAGTGCTTTGGCAGGTAGTGGATAAGGGTTAGAGAGCCCAACGCCAGAAGGGATGGAGCTTGACAGACATTTCCTGTGTTTAATGAACAATTAGAGACAACTTTTATTTTTGCATTTTATGTAATCTCTGTTATTACATTTCACATTATAAGCATCATACTCCTAACTTTGACAATGTACAATCCTTAATCTATAATCTTTTAAACAATAAAATACTATCAAACAGTGGCAGGGTTGGCAAAACCCTTTGTGCTATCACGCTATAGTATATGTGCTTTACATAGGACTGCAGATGGTGACTGCTGACTGAAAAGAGGTAAATGACAAATTCAGGTCTGCTATATCAGTCATGTTCTTCCAAAATCCATTATAAAAATAAATGATGCTCAGATATTATTAAAATGAATAAATCATATCAATGCTTTATTTTATTTTTATCCAATGCCGCCTTCTTAATGTTCACTCAGAACAAGTCCAGCGTAGTGCCAGTCTATGACCTGTGCCTGGATCCCATTGTATTGAGAAAGAATAGTCTGTATAAGGCAGACAAAAGCAAGGACATAGCGCTAGTCATTGCAGATATACATGACAAAATAAATGTTACTTTATTTAACGCCACAAAGCAATACTGACCATAAAAACTGGGATCAGTTTGTAGATGGATTTTATATTTTAAGCAATTTGCTTGCAAAAATATTGTACTTTGTATCCTGTTGTCTTAGGGTTCAGTGGAAGCATGCATTGTACTTAGCATTATACTGCTGCTGTTTGTAAGCCTTCACATATATCACCCAGTGATCCATGAAATATACTTCCAATATCTTCACCTTCAGATCACCTTGTTACATTGACATTGGGAGCCTGTACATATGAAAATATTTCAAGGATGTTCTCCATTCAGTTCAGTGTAAAGTTTATCAATGGCTTTTCATTCCACAGAACATTGTTTACTATGGATATTCTCAAGACATACCTAAAGATGAAGTGAGGGAAAATGCAGACATGTAGGGAGCTTATGGTAATCATTAATATCCATATCCTCATCTGTAACAGTCTGTCCCATACTTTCTTGGCTGTGTCAACTCTAATTGTAGAGTTATCGAGTTGACAGATAATTTATAGAAATTTGTTAAGTGAATGATCATGCCCCCAATTTGTCTTCAGGCCTGAGCCATCTGTTGTTACGTCTAGTTTTGCTTTGATAGGTTAATTGTGCCCTGCATGCCTATTTTAGTCTATCAAGCCTTCAATCGAAATGCAGTGGGCCACCCACTGGACATTCTGCACAGAAAAGTAGCCTATATATACCAGTGCATTACATGTTTTATCAAATTTAGTGGTGATTATAGATATTAAAAAAGCTGACAATGGTGTAGTGATAGTAGTTTAGAAGAAACAGTTGCACCTAGGGCCCCTGTGTTTCAGTGTACAAAGAACCCTTTACAACAAATACACTTTCCCCTGAAGCAACAAGTCATGCACCTAATGGTTAGGAATAATGCCTCCGGAGGTAAGTATGGGCACACATTATATGCATACACATATATCCTTTGTCTAGGTGTGGCTTCCAAGTCAGTGGTTGTGATGTGGCTTGCAGTCTGTTGAGGGTTTTTCTAGCATGTCATGATATAGTACTAAATTTGTATAGTGAGCAGTGGTAGACATATTTGTATATAGTGGCCACAGTTTATAGCATTTTAATATATTTACTTTACTTAGAAAAAAGAAGCATTTATGTAGAATAATCTATATGTAGTAATATTTTACCACCCCAGCAATCTATCTGCTGCATTATTGTATATTACAGTTGCTGTATATTTATGTAGCACCTCTAATTAACTGTGCACATATACCCTATTATAGTGTACCTTTAATACTATCCCCTCTTTTCACCTTATTACCTAAACAGAAGATAATTCCCAGGTTTCTCTGTCTATACACTGAGCATGCACTAGTTGCTTGATACTGCGCATGCGCTGTCCGCACTATATATCTATGGATAAAGGAACGTTTGTTTACATTACTAGTAACAGGGCACATGCACAATGGAGCATGCACCTTTCTAGCACCCAAAAGCTGAACTCATGCTCTGTAATTTCATATTCTTTATTATGATACCTTTTTTTCTATCTTTATGTTTATATTTGACACATCTTTTGTGGTTATTTGTCATTAATTTGTAGAAATTAGTTGTATTCAGATGAATTGCTCATTTGTGCAAAGCCATGACTCCCAGCCTAATTATCCATGAAAAATGATTTCCCTCCTGGGTAAACCCCTAATGTCAATCTTACGTCAAAGAAGCTGGGTATAGGGATGGGTAAAGCTTCTATAAATTGTGTCCAGTGCTATAATATATGCAGGCTATGAGTAGGCTAAAATCATTTTGCCTTTACTATAGAGAAAGTGACAGGTCTTGTTGATGGAGGGAATCCCTGATGAGTACTCAAGGAACCCTGGATGTGAAACACTGAGAACCCTGGTTGGGAAACACTGGTACTGTATAGTATATACAACCATTTCTGTGACATCTGGGGTGAAACTCAATAAGGCCGCACAGGGATTGTAAATCAGTCCTCCCACACTCCTGAAAGCCATACCTATCTAGCAATACACCTATATAGCGGAGGTATTACTATAAATTGTGAGGGATATACCATATACTCAGATGACAACCCACTTGACTGGCGTTTTGCTTATAAACTTTTACTGATTTTATTGGGAAATATTCTTAAAATAAAACTTGGTAACAAGTCTAAAGTTATCATGATGATATCAAAATAATGTGATATTACCATACATAGAATATGCAGAATTTTAAGTGTAAGGTTGGAGTTAACCATGCATAGGTAAAATAGATTCTTCACCAATATACTGTATGAGACCCCCTAGCTCCATGGCAGATGATTGAGTAGGAATAATTTGTAATAGTTTGTCAGGGCTAATTTGTCAGCGCTTTCCTAGATATGTAGAAATTAATGTTATCTCAGCCTTCAGTGAGAGGTGTTTGCAGGAATCAGCATGGTGTTCTCCCGTGGTAGACAGTTGTTACTTGTATCCGTATTATTATAAATTGTGCATCCTTTGCCGTTGCACCACACCCCCTGCAGAAGGAAAAACTACTAATTAGGTTTAATGAAGCCTTTACTTGAGATATATGTATATTTGAAGCAATGACTGTGGGAATTATTTGTCTTGGGTAGCTAAATCTAAGACGTGTCATGAATCTGGATATAGAGATTAAGAGTAAACCTATATGAATATTACAAATAATTAAAGAGATATATAAAATGTAGAATTTATATATTCAGCAAGACAAAATATTCGAATGAAAATAAACATGCTTACAGAGTATATTCACCTCCTTCAGGATTTGCAGCGTAAAAGCTATTGGAGCTTGGGGGCCCCCAAGAGTTTCAGCATGACTCTGCCTGTCTGAGCAAGTCTGGGCTCTTCTTGTCTGCTGCACATTCTATTTGATCTACTTATATTCATTACAGGCCAAGCATTTTAATCCACTTATTCCATTATCCTTTATTATGTCTGCTGTGAATTTACTGCACTTTCTGTAAATAAGGTCTAATGTGACATTTTACCACATACCCTTCAACATTTACTAGCAACTCCCTTCTATTACAAGCAAGTGCTTGTTTTGGCTGTGGAAATGCAAGACTGCACAACTTAGCAATAGGCTTGGCATATCGTAGAGCAGATTCCCAGCTGTGCTGGTGCAGAATTTAAAATGAATAGGTATGATACATGATTATATTGATTGAGTCCTGAATGGCTGCAAGCAGGTCAGCTTACCTGCAGAGAGTCAATTACATGGTGTATTCCTATCTATGGCTGGCTGCCACTGATGGAGCTTCTGTTGATCCTGATTGATTGATTGTTTGTTTGTTGTCTTTCTTAATTTTCGCATTTGCAAAATGAATCTCATGGGGGAAGGAGAGGGTTATATCAAAAATAGCAAAAAGAAAATCTACTGCAACAATGGCAACCAATCAGATCCTAGTTCTGATATTTTTAAGATGCCTTTTGGTTAATGAAAATATAAACCTGATTCGTTGTTTAGTTGTGATCAATCTCTCCCAACGTTTGGACATTTTTTTTGAGTGCCTTATTTTGCATTGTCTTCTTATGCCAATCAAAGATACGTCCTTACAGGGCTGAACCAGTGCCCACAATTTACTGCTGATTTTCAGACACAAATATACCTCTGGTACTGGTGGTTAAGAAATGTCTTGTCAATATGGTATGTGCACTACACACAAAATAAATAGGTGCTCTGGCATTGTCACCTGCTTTTGGTTCTGATCACATGCCACACCAGCATTAGTTTTTGTTTATAAAGAAGTTATGACATTTGCGACAGATCTGTTTTCAAATGTATACAAACTAACCCTGACACATCACATTGACATATGATGGGGTCAGTTAGGTTTCCATTAACAGTTTCAGCATTTTTTACAGAGTGGAAAATGCAAATGTGAACAGAGCCTGAAAAAAAAGAGTTAGTCAGACTTAAGAGTCCATTTTTGAAATACTAGAGAAAAAAATAGGACCACAGTGGCGCCTCAACTGGACGTGGATTGTATTGTTGAGTGGTGTAACCCGAGCCAGATGGGGGGTACACTGGTTAATATTGATTGAAGCTGCAGCTCAGCCCCGGGAACACATGCCGGATCAGACAGTGGTAACACACATAAAACAATAGAGAGAAAAAAACGGGGATATATTGGAGTGCTGCTAAGGGAATGAGAGAGTTGGAGACTCAGTGATAATGAATACCATTTATTCCACATAAAAAACTCCACACAGTCACAATATAAAAGGGCAACGTGTTTCGACGTCCATCGGACGTCTTCGTCAGGCCAACAACATTAGGAGGCTCAGGGAGGTATCTGTGTAAAGGCGGATGTTGGTTAGGGTATATATACAGTGGATATGAAGGTGAACCATGTGGATAACTCTGGAGCCTGCACTGTGAGTGTTTGTCTATACAAAAAGAGTGGAAGTCCATTTTTGACTCCTTAACCCCTTCCTGCCAAAGCCATTTCTTGTTTCTTTATGTTTTTATTTTCCACCTTCCAAAGCGACAATTTAAAAAAAAAAAATTTCCACTCACAGAACCATAATAGAGCTGTATGGGATAAATATTTTTGTATATGTTTATAGTTTGGGTATATTTGGATGCAGCGATATCTAATATGTTTGTGTTTGTTTTGGTGTTTCTATTTTTATATGTAATCTAGGGAAAGGGGGTGATTTGAAATGTTATATTTTTTTTATTCTTTTTTTAAATATATTTTTAAGCCCTAAAGAATCTGACATCCATACCATGTTTTGTAGTATATTGCAAAATCTATTGACTTCTATTACAGGCTGCCTATGTCAGCCTGATATAGAAGCACAGTAATGACAGGCCTGGAAACCTGTCTTGGTAATGGACTGCCGCCCCCAGATCTCACTCCAGGGGACGAACGCTAAGTCTACATGACAGTGCCTGTGCACCTCTGTTCTTCAGATGCCTGAGTCACCTTTAACTGATGTATCTTAAGAGTTAATGCCCACAATCAGAGAGGACTCCAGTCATGGGCATTGCTGCTAATTCTCTGCTGTGTAAAAAAATGAAGACTATGGCCCATATTTACTATTGTGGTTATGACTAGACACTAGCGTAAACATGACAAATCTATCTTTGATTCAGTGTAACAAATCTTTGGCTTAATGTGGCCCTTCTTTGTTGCACCTTGGTGCATCTAGTTTGTGCAAAAATTTTCAACTTGCTAGACATGTGGATTCTCAGAAAAAGGGTGCATGACTTAAATGTGCCACAATGCGGCACTTTTTTGGCAGACTGTGGTGCATCTCAACCTCTGAGCCCGGCTCATCACGATTTTATACAGTGAGCGGAACAGGACAGAATCTAGGTGGGCCGGGGTGGGAATTCCCCAATCAGCCAGTTTTACTATAACTCACACCAGAAAACTGGAGTGAGTTATATCACAAATCTATGCCAGTTCTGAATGCCATAGATTTGTGAATAGGCACACCTACATGGAGCATTTTAGTAATTCTGGCAAGTTGTACACCTCTCAGAGAATCCAATAAGACTGGCGTATCAATCGCCATTCCTAATGAATTCTCTCCATAGATTGGACAGTGTAAAGATACGCTAGATTTATCATCCAGCATCAGCCACTGTGATAAATCTGGCTGATTTTCAGACTGACTGTTTAAGTTTACACTGACTATTAGTAAATCTAGGCCAGTGTATCTGTATGATGTATTGGATAAATAAAGTGCTTCTTTGAAAGAGTGGATGAATTTAACTCCATATTGATCAGAGACACAGTAGCAAACAAGATTTATCATTTAGCTGGTTGGTGTCAGGTCCTCTTTAACCATTCTATTTGTAAAGGTGATTGGTATTTGTTTGGTACCTCTAAGTGTTTATTTTCTACAATTGTTTTGTTTGTTTTCTTTCTTTTTTTTGTGTGTAGCCCTGAAAAAATATTGAGTTTTCTTGAAGGTCTGTGTACAATTGCATAATTACACACACCGCTTTCCTGGCTGTGGGTCTCAAGTCAAGGAAATTAAATCACCAGTGGACCCCTTGTTGTAATAATGCCTTTAGGCTGACTTTCACATGTTGTATGCTATGAATAAAGTGCCTATATCTGTTTAGTCAAGCTTTGACTTTTTGGCATCCTAATAGAATTTGCGGACTTGGCAAACTTGTAGCTGCCACCTCATTGAATATCTAATATAATAAATTTCTGATAGAGAAACCAATTATTGTGATAGCATATCTTGAAAAGGACTGTAGCCATTACAGGGGTTTTCATAATACCTTGCTATGGAATTCTGGGTTATTAGATGGGGTTCTCTGTTCAGGATCTTACCTCTTGGTCAGAGTGAACAGTGGTTACAAGGAGCATTGCTCACTCTATACATCATGTCTTGTCCAACATTACACAAATAACCCAGTGATTTGAATAGACAATGATATGCTTAAAGGGGTTATCCAGTTTGTAATATTGATGGCTTATCCTTAGGATAGGTCATCAATATTAGATCTACAGGCATCCAACACCCAGGACCCATGCACATCTGCTGCCAAGGGACAGCGAGGCTATGGGTATTGTTTACATACCAGGATCCATATGGTGAGAAGCAGCATGGCATGTAAACAATACCAGAAACACGCTATCCCTTGGCAGGAGACCTACGGGTTGTTCTGGGTGTCAGATCCCCACAGATCTAATATTGATGACCTATCCTAAACATAGTAAGCTTAATGTCTAGGGATCTTTGCATCAAATATGGATTTTCTAAGCAGACAAGCCCTGTAACCTACCATTAAATAAAATTTTGATCACATATTCCTTTCAGAAAGCATGGTGTTTAAAAGAATTATCATTTCACAACTAAACCTTACATGACCACTGTGGGTCTGGTTTTCAACATCTTTAGTAAACTACTGATTGTGAAGAGAGGAGTTTGCCCTACAGTGGCCACTACAGGGGATATGTAGTACTACACGTGGCAATTTAAATGAATGTAATACATCAAAGGGTGAAGAGCTGCTGCTTTTTAGAGGCTGTCTGCTCTGGTTCATAAGGGAATGTTCTGGATGAAACTCCCCTTCCCCTTCACCCTATCGGGCATAGATGTTGTATTGTAGAGATAACTCTTTTGAGGGAATCCTTGCTTTTTCTTGTTCCCATAAGTTTGTCTCTGAAAGGAAGTTATACATTTGATAAGTTCCCTTTAAAACATACCAGTGCATAGTTAAGACTGCAAATGGCATACCTATCATGGTAGGTAATTGCTATGGGACTCATGGTTCCTAAGGTCCCTCTCACAATATTTTGATCTCTTTTGATGTCTGGCATTCCAAGTATCATAAATCCTTCCTCCTGTTCTGTTTACTGAGATTTATGATACAGTCTGTCAGACATGCTCCCTACCCTGTCAGTATATCATTAACCTGTGCAGAAAAATGTAGCTGAAAGGGTTACAATATTCTGCCTATCAGCTGAACTAGTGGCCCCTGTAGGCAGCCGTGGGCACCCAACTGTAATTGTAACCGAGTTCTTTTTTTTCTTCAAACACATTTGCTTCAAAATATCAAGCGAAAATACATTATTTTTATAACCACTGCTTTTCTTTACTCTGCTTTTCTTGGAAAGGGGAGGACCCAATTTTGACTTTTCCTGTGCCCCATAATTTCTATGTAAGCCCCAGAAGACTGCTATTTGCTTTGGTTTTGCTTTTGATCTTTTTAAATTGCTTTGGTATGTTTATTTTTATTGTTTTGTGCATGAGAAACAACACAAATCCTGATTCTATACAGAGAATCAAGGTTCAGGGAAACTAAGATCTGGTAATAATGCAGCTTCCAAGGTACGCCATGCTGATCTTATGGATATTTATGCGTCAGCTTGTGAAGTTTTAAGTGTCTTCACTTCATATAACTGCTCGTTCAGCCTGCGTTCAGAGCGCTGTCTGTCAGTATCACAGTAATATTAGTCTCACGCCTCCTGATTACTTGTCTTCTTTGCATTCGGTAGCAGCAATAAATCCAAAATATGATCACAATAAAATCCCTGTTTTTTCCTGTTCATACACAGGTCTAGAATATTGATGAGTTTTTTCCCTTTTTCTGAGCCGTAGACTTTAATAATTACAGTCTACTTAAAAGTTCTGCATTGATGACTAACTTTTTATTTATATATTTTGCTGAAATTAAAATAATTGGTTTTTCAGCAAATCTGCACAAGGTGATGGGTATAGCTGGAGATTTATGTCTCTGGGAGCAGAACAAGAAGCTAGGAAACAAAATGCTGTAGGAATTATACCTGACAGGTATTGATGTAGAGTCTCCAGACAAGGTAAAGGTTAGCATACACACTAGCATGCACTCATACACACACACACAAGCACAACTCAACCTCTTTAACAGTATGTAGAGGATAATTGAATTTCTGATTGAGGGTTGTCTGATCAGCCATTACTTGGTCACATAGAACATGCAAGACACACATTATCCTGCAATGACTCTTCAGATTGCTTTCAGATGTCAGCATTGTTTACAACAGAAGGTTAGTTGATGTCTGCTATGTTTTACACATATCCCACGTACGTGTGATTTTAAGCATACTGTACGGCCAGAAGGGACGATTCTGCTGCAGATTTTCCGTCAGGAATTCCTTCTGGGATCACAAGGGGTATTTTACTGCTTTCAACGTTTGCAATGCAAAGGTCAATTTGCGCTGCAGGTTTCATTGCTGCATATGGATGAGATTTGATAAAATACAGTATACCGCAGTAGACTTTATCTTGTATAGATGTATCCAGCAGAACAGTCTAATTTGGAATTTCAGGCAGACTTCAGTTTCAAATTCCTCCTTTATTTCCGCACCTCTGGCTTTCCGCCGCAGTAGATTAGGCTGGGTTCACATCTACGTTTGTCAATTCGCTCGAAATCAGTATGTGAAATCTTCAAAAACTGATTTTGAACGGTCTGGATTAAAACCCATTGATTTCAATGGGTTTTAAAAGTAATCCGCATGTATCAGTTTGTGCCATCTCCGTCTGGTTTACTCTTTTTTGTGAGGAGAGAAAAGTATAACTAGCAGGACTTTGTCTCCGTACTAATAATAAAGATTCCAGATGGACAGCAACCAATCCGTTTTATTTTAACATTGAGGTCTATGGAAAACGGATTTACAAACGCATTACAAATGGATAGCAATCAGTTTGTGTCCATTTTGCAATCTGTTTTTCCCTCTGCGCATGCTCAGAATGAAGAAGGGGGAAGGAAAAAAAAATGGATTGGTCAAAAACAGACACAAACTGATTGCTATCAGTTTGTAATCAGTTTGTAACTCGTTTACCATAGACCTCAATAAGTCCTGCAAGTTCTACTTTTCCTTAGACTTAGATGAATCGGCCTGATCAGCGGAGTGGCTATCACAATAGGTTCTGTGGCTGAATCAGCTACAGAAT
Source organism: Leptodactylus fallax (assembly GCA_947044405.1). Lineage (NCBI taxonomy): Eukaryota > Metazoa > Chordata > Amphibia > Anura > Leptodactylidae > Leptodactylus > Leptodactylus fallax. The sequence goes on from CAMRHE010000643.1 coordinate 404,759, forward strand.
CTGCTGCAAGAGCGAGCAGGATGCATATTTTCAGTATCCTGGTTTGATCTCTGCTTCTCATTGAATACAATGGCAGGCAGAGTAGGTTGGAATTTGGCGCTGATTTTGAGGTGGAATTCGCCACAGGCACATACCCTTAAATAGCTGACAAACCAACACTAATTCTTACCCCTATAAACATCAGTGTTCAGATCAGATCTATTTTTATTTTAGTCATAGGGACAGGTGAACCTATCTGCATCTGTCAAACGTGTATTATTTACCATATTTTACATAGATGATGACAGATGATAGTCTACCCCTTGATCATAAAAAAATTGCTAACCCAGTGCTCATTCAGTCGTCAGCCATCTCTCCCATAAACATTAATATTCATATTGAATCAAATGATTTCTTTTTCATAGCCATAGACAAACGTGAAGAGTGGAAAATGGATACCTCTTGTGCTGCTTATCTTAACCTCAAAAATGTAAGTTTTAGACAACAGTTTACCCCATACACAATGAAATGTATCAAGGCCAACATGAGCAGGTTTTGTAGAAATAACAGGGATGGGTCATTAGGCAGGGGTTTAATCAGCAGAATAAATTTCTGCTTTACTGCAGTACTCAATATAGTCCTATCCATGTCTTTATAGGCATATCTAGGATTGTAATCCATGGAATACTTTGTGTAGAGTACTACAATGTAAGGGCCTTTTCCTGTTGATAATAGGAATACAATGGAACACACAATCACTAATTTATGATTAGGGTTACCACATCAACATTATTTCCTAAAAAAAAAAAAACTTTAGCATATTTTGGATTGCATTGAATGAGGGCTATGTCAGCTCTTTCACTTATTGCAATACATAGAGTTAGATAATGCAGCGTTTTTACCTGCGGTCCGATTGAAAACGACAAAGATGTGTCTGCTTTTTTGCTTTATATGTTTCATCCAGGTTACTCATTTTTATATATGAGACACAATGCTACACTCTACAGGCAGGTGGCAGTGGTGAGCTGTGAAAGTTTCTATTCTGACAAGCTTCTGACTTTGTAACAGATCTAGGTGATTTTGGTATAAATATGCAGTTCTGCGCATAACTCTGACTTTTGCTGACAGATGTTTTCCGCAATGCTGTACAGCTAGGGAGTAATAACTATGAACTTATCATGAACATATCTAGATATGCACAGGTTGCAGAGAGAGAATCTTGCTTACAAGAGTCTATATCACAAAACAATTGCAGTTTATTATAATTTTATTATATGTAATCTGCAGGGGTGGATTGGGAATTTACAGTGGCACTGGAAAAATCTAAACATTGTCCTATGCTACAGGTGGGTAAAATTGGCAGAAAAGAGGGCCAACATATATATGTAAGGAGGTGGTTTGGGTAAAAAGCTCCCATCAACCACATGGGCTACTTTTGTATGTAACCATCACGCTGTGTTCCCACACCCTGGAGACTAAGACCCTGTACTGTAACCATTAAACGTTACGACTCCTGTTGGGTTAATGTTGAAATTTAGAGTTACAGCTGCATGTCTGTATACTGTCCAGGTCTGCAAGAGTAGAAAACAGAGTGTGAGCATGGCTGCATTACATCTGATCTGACATGCAGGTGTTAGAATTATTATTATGATATTTACCGATGGGAACTTAAGTCCAGGTCATGTTCACTAATGCATGAGAAAATTCCACAAAGCAATGGCTAATATTTTCCATAATACACATAATCATATTGTGGAAAATATTTCACAGCTGCAATGATAGGATACCTGTAAAGACTCAGGTATCACTGACATGTTTGTATGCAAGGGTGCTCTATATGCACGGTGCTCAGTTCAGATGGCACCATAGGGAGTAATGGTATAAAATTATATATATATATATTGTGACAACTTGGGGAATTAGACTCAAAATGGCGGCAGAATCCTGGTCCGGACAGCGGTGGTTCGTGGTACTGGGCACTGAAAAGATAGCTTTCAGACGGTCCAAGTATAAAATAAAACTGGCTTTATTCAGCTTAACTGCAACATAGCAAAACAACAAAAAACCTAGACCACAGTTAGGGTCCTAACTCACTCCTTGAGCCCCTAACTGTCCTGACTATTGCTCAGCTCCCGCAACAGTCCCCTGTGGACCCCAGCCCTTCTGGGACAGAGCCTATCCCTCTGTCCTTAGCTGGTCCACCATCTCCTGCTTCCTGCAGGATACTCCAGCCCCTCTGGAGTTACGCGCCATGCCCAAAGGCTGAGGGCCTTTTCAGGGCTGGCCTGGGTCGCTCCCTAGCGCCCTCTAGGTTCACATACTCACAATATATATATATATATATATATATATATATTTAGTTGTGCTAAAAAGTTTACATACCTGACAGATTTTTTGTTTTTTTGGCCTTTTTTCAGAGAATATGAATGATAACACAAAAACTTTTTCTCCACTCATGGTTAGTGGTTGGTTGAAGCCATTTATTGTCAAACTTCTGTGTTTTCTCTTTTTAAATCATAATGACAATCAAAAACATCAAAATTACCCTGTTCAAAAGTTCACATACCCCAGTTCTTAATACCGTGTATTGTCTCCTCTAACATCAATGACAGCTTGAAGTCTTTTGTAGTTGTGGATGAGGCTCTTTATTTTCTCAGATGGTAAAACTGCCCATTCTTCTTGGCAAAAAGTCTCCAGTTCCTGTAAATTAGTGGGCTGTCTTGCATGTACTGCGCGCTTGAGATCTCCCCAGAGTGGCTCAATGATTTTGAGGTCAGGAGACTGAGATGGCCACTCCAGAACCTTCACTTTCTTCTGCTGTAGCCAATGACAGGTCGACTTGGACTTGTGTTTTGGATCGTTGTCATGTTGGAACGTCCAAGTACGTCCCATGCGCAGCTTCCTGGCTGATGAGTGCACATTTGCCTCCAGTATTTGCTGATAACGTGCTGCATTCATCTTTCCTTCAACTTTGACCAAGTTTCCTGTGCCTTTGAAGCTCACACATCCCCACATCATCAGTGATCCACCTCCGTGCTTTACAGTAGGAATGGTGTTCCTTTCATCATAGGCCTTGTTGACACCTCTCCAAATGTAACGTTTATGGTTGCGGCCAAAAAGTTCGATTTTTGTCTCATCACTCCAAATTACCTTGTTCCAGAAGTTTTGAGGCTTGTCTCTGTGCTGTTTGGCGTATTGAAGGCGAGGTTCTTTGGGGCATTTGCGCAGTAATGGCTTTCTTCTGGCAACTCGACCATGCAGCCCATTATTCTTCAAGTGCCTCCTTATTGTGCATCTTGAAACAACCACACCGATAGTTTTCAGAGAGTCCAATTTTCCAGGCAGTTGTGGCCGAAATTTTGGTTGGTCTACCTGACCGTAGTTTGGTTTCTGGGCATGTTATCAGGCCAAAATCATCAGAGTATGTGAACTTTTGAACAGGGTCATTTTGATGTTTTTGGTTGTCATTATGATTTAAAAAGAGAAAACACAGAAATTTGACAATAAATGGCTTCAACCAACCACTAACCATGAGTGGAGAAAAAGTTTTTGTGTTATCATTCATATTCTCTGAAAAAGGCCAAAAAAACAAAAAATATACCGGGGTATGTAAACTTTTTAGCACAACTGTATATATTTATATTTATTTATATAACCCAGATAATTAATTTCACACCTTTAAGCCCCTTTCCCTTTAAACTCTCCAGAGACCAGATAAAACACCAGAATTGTCTAAATGTAGGTGCATGAGGGACAGAGGTGCTGTGTCCCACTCACAGGTCAGAGAGGGTGCTATCTCTGTAGGAGATCAGTAGGGGGCACTTGGTGTAGAGAGCAAAGTGCTTATTATAACTTGTATTTGATGCACATGTCTTCTATGTGGAGAATGGTTAGAAATATAAGACACTGAGACTTCAGTAAGCCAATTCCTTATTATCTCAGAGTTCAGGCTCACTGCCTTCTACTGAAAAGAACCTGAAACCACAGCTGAACTCTTCACAGAAGATGTTGTAGTGTAAGAATATCATAATAATCATATGCATATGAGTTACATGGCAAACCAGACAGCCCAACCAGGAGCTGCCCACCTAGAATCTTCCCTGTTAAGTGTATGACCAGTCCACCCTGAGAATCTGGATATGGTAAAGTACTTTAAAGTAAATGTGCCAGGTCTCTTATGCTACCAAATGTCAATATGGCTGAACAGTAGAGGGAAATTATGAAGTTTAGCAGTTAGGCCACGTCCAGACATTTTTTATTCTGTCAGAATTTTGGCATAGATTCCATTCCATGAAATCTCCAAGGACTGCTGCAGATTTTTATGTTCAGTATTTTTGCATGAAAAAGTAGCATATTTGCTGAAATAAACTACAATGGGGCTAATCCACGAGTGTTGTTTTGACCAAAAATTCGCTTTACAGTGGTTTCACATACAACTTCATATGACATATGCTATCCTTCACTATCTTTATTTTTGTCACAGAGATAATTCCATTGGCTTATTATTCACCCTCATGACTCCATTCTCCTTTTCAGTCCCCAACCTGACTGTCCTCTCCTTTGTAGCCTCCAGCATGGCTTCAATCTCCTTCTTCTCTCCCAGCATGGCTCCACTATATTTCACAGTTACCAGCATGGCTGTATTCTCCATAGTCCCCAGCATAGCCCTACTCTCCTTAGTCTGCAGAATGGTCCTATTCTCCTTCATAGTCTTCAGCATGACCCCTCTCTCCTTAAAATCCCAATTCTTTACAGTCCCTAGTATGAACCAACTTTCCATTTTAGTCCCCAGAATTTCTCTCCTCTCCTCTACTCAGTCCCAACTCAGCAAGGTTCTATTATCCACAATCTCCAGCATATCTCAACTTTCTTTCTCAATCCCCAGCATGGCTCGTCTTTCCTTAACAGTCTCCATCATTGCTCTACCTCTTTCTTAGTCCCCAGCATGACTCTGTTCTTCACAGTCCCAAGTATGCCCCACTCTCCTTCCTTGTGTAGCCCTATTTGGGGGGGGTATGAGTATTATCCCTCCCGCAACAGACTCTGGCGCTGACCTGTGTGTATAATGGGACCTGAAGCCTTCGCTGAAGGGAAGAGTGGGAACATATATGAAATATATCAGTGCCTCCACCCAGGATAGAGCCTCTGTATTACAGGGAGGATCTCTTCCTGGGACTTACCCATGAAATACAGTTAGTAGCCTTAACAAGGATCACTGTACTAATCTCACAGTCTGAAGAATACATACAGATACCACATAAGGTTATAACAGTAGCTTTATAAGAATCAACAGGGTAATAATACATACATACAATATACTCAGAACACAGCAATACTACAACAACCAGCAAGTCCTCAACCGTCTTAGGTTATATACCCGGGTATATATATAGATATATAGCAAGAGTCCGGTGCACAATACCTCCAGGCAACAGAAGAGATGCAGGGGCCCCTGTGGATGACTGTGGATCCTCGGATTCTTCCAGGAGATGACAGACAGCCGATCAGGAGATGATGATGATGATGGTGAGATTCTTCACAGGCAGCAAACAGGGCGACGGTGACGGCAGTAGATGCAGGCCTGACTACCCTAACACTGAGTCCTTAACCTGCCAGCTAAACTACTAGTGCCACCGGGCCTCTAACTAGCTAGTTGGCCTTCGGAAGCCTAACCTATCACTGCCCTGAACTGTATATATATATGGATCCCTAACTACGGTTACTAGCTAGGTCCTGTGAGTATATAGGGGGTAACACATACCTAACTATATACTGTGAAGTAAAGAGGAACAAGTGGCTCTTAGACTCCCCCAGACATAACATGTCTGTCTCAGCAGCTCTGCTCACATCTCTCCCCCCAGCAGCTCTGCCTCACATGTGTCTGACTCACTGTATTTACAAAACAAAACTTGCACTAAATGCCTGGGGTCTCTGAAGCCAAACTGCAGGGGCAAAGAAGCCAGATACATTATATACTAGTAGAAATGGCAGTTCCCTACACTTGTCACCAGCATTCCTCTACTCCCCTTCACAGTCCTCAGCCTGGTTCTATACTCTACAGTCCCCAACATGATTCAACTCTTCTTAGTCCTCATCATGCCCCTCTCTTTTTCTCAGTCCCCTGTATGGCTCCAACTTTTTTCATTCCCCCTCATGCCTCTTTTCACCCCTCAGCATTGCTCCGCTCTCCTTACTAGACCGTAGCATGCTTCCATTCAACTCCGTACCAACATCTCTCCCACCTTAGGCCTTGGCATCCCTCCTCCCACCCACTTAGGGAGAAGCAGTTGATCCTTTCACTTAAGCAAAAAGAAGCACTGGTTTCATCATTACTAGCAATGTAGTTTGACAGGTTACCACACAGCCAATCATATGGTAAAACCCATAATCAATTAGTGGTTTCACATAAGTGAGAGCACCAGTGGCCCCATCCTGGTCTTTACTGTTTATTAATGTACACCTGTGTTTGCTTTTGTGGCCTTTTTCAGCTTCTCAAAGTTGTTTGCATCAAGGCATGGTTCACACTGACCAAGACTATATGAACAGATTTGTCAGTACTCAGGCTTTGTGTGCCTTTGTTTAATGGACAAAGTATCTATGAAACCCACACTTCCAATCTCTCATTTCCTTGAAACACCTTTTACCAATTACCGTTAATTACGCACTTAATTTTTCTTGCAACTATATATATATATATATATATATATATATATGTACATATACATGTATAGAGAGACAGAGAGATGGATGTATGTGTGTCAAAATGGATTACTATGTATTTCAAAATGAAAAAAGCAGCTTATCTTAGGTATTGTTTATGCACTGCTCTTCTGCATTATTCTCTCCTACTGTTTTTTTATTATCTGACAAAGACAGGGATAAAGGATAGCATATTTGAACAAAGGTTTTACACGTGTCGAGCATGACAAAATAGTAAGATGATGACACCATTGGTACTATATAAAATATATATTATAAGTCTATATGTTACTATACAAGTGGAATGAATTGATAGCATCTAAAGCAGCCTGCTAAATTACTAGCTAAATTTGACATGTATATATAGGAGAGAGAGAGAGAGAGAGAGAGAGAGAGAGAGAGAGAGAATGATGAGATAGAGCACACCCTTTTCGCATTGTATGATTTTATGTATCAACACATAATAAAGCACATCTGGCCCTTAATAGGTCTTAAAATTTGGCAAGTACAATCTCAGATGGACAACAACACTCAGCAGATTCCACTTTGTTATTATTTATTCAAGAAAACTGAAGCCAAAAACTTGTAATACCTCCTTTAGTAGAAATAACTAGAGGCAATAGTTTTCACGATGACTTTATCAGTTTCTCACATTGTTCGGTAGGAATTTTGGTCTGCTCTTCTTTACAACGTTATTTCAGATCATTGAGATTTGTGGGCATTCATTTCTTCATAGCTGTCTTAAAGTCCTGCCACATGAGTTCAACTAGGTTGAGGTCTGGACTTTGACTGAACCATTACAACACCTTCCTTTCTTTTTCAGCCATTCTGGTGTACACTTGCTGGTGTACTTGGGATTATTGTCCTGGTGCATGATCCAGTTTCATCCAGGGTTTAGCTGTTTGCTAAATGTTCACACATTTATCTCTCGAATACTTTATTATACAGAAGAGTTCATGGTCGAATCAATGACTCCAAAGTTCCCAGGTCCTGTGGCTACAAAGCAAGCCCAAATCATCACCCCTCCACCACCGTGCTCCACAGTTAGTAGGGGCTGTTTGTGCTGATATGCTGCATTTGGTTTTTGCCAGATAGAGCACTCTGCATTATGACTTTGGTCTCATTTATAAAGGACATTGTTTGAGATGTCTTGTTTGTTTAGATGCAACTTTGCAAACCTAAAAGCAGTGCTGCCAAGTTCTTTACATAAAGAAGAAGCTTCTCCTGGCGACCCTTCCAAACAAACCATACTTGTTTAGTCTTTTTCTAATTGTACTGTCATGAGTTTTAACATGCTAAGTAAGGCCTGTAGTGTCTGAGATGTAGCTCTTGTGTTCTTTGTAGCTTATCTTAGCATTGCAGTCTGACTTTGGTGTGAATTTGCTGGGATGTCAACCCTTGGAAAGATTGTCAACTGTCTTGAATATTTCCAATTACATAGATAGTATGGTTGAAAAAAGACATATGTCCATCAAATTCAACCAGGAGAAGGGAAAGGCATGGCTGAAGGGACGAGTGAATGAAATAAGTATTCTATACATTTCCATCAATGTTGTTTTGCTGTAAAAAGGCATCTAAACTGTTAGCTGCTGTGACCAGCTCCTGGGGTTGGCTGTTCTACAGATTCACAATCCTTACAGTGAAGAAGCCTTGTTGCCTCTGGAGATTAAACGTATTTTTGGAGGGAGTGCCCTTTGAGAGAATTTTACATCTCTAAAGGTTTATCATATTTCACCTTAAATGTCTCTTCTCAGGACTAAACCAATTTAACTCCTTTAATCTCTCCTCATAATTGAGGTCCTCCAAGCCCGTTATCAGTTTTGTGGCCCTATAATGTACCTCTTCCAACTCTAGGACATCCTTTCTATGAACTGGTGTTCAGAACTGATCTGCTAATACCAGATGGGGCTGCACCAATGATTTGATTTAATTTCACTTGTGAATAATATTTCAGATTGCTTGTAAATGGCTTTATAACTCTTCCTACATTGGCGGGCAGCAACAATTGCTTCTCTAAGATCATTGCTGATGTCTTTCCTCCTTGTCATTGTGTTAACACACACCTGAATGTTCCAAACCAGAAAACTGCCAAAAGTTCTGCTTTTATAGAGGTGATCACACTTGATGATGAGCAATTAATTAAGGGCATTTGTTTAACAGCAATTTGATGTTACTTACCATGTTAATTCCTATGGATACAGTAAGGATGTACTGAATTTGTCACACACTGCTTTTGCACTTATTAAATAAATAATGACATGGTGTAATTTGTCATCTGATGTTATATTTACCGATTGTAAGAGCAGGACACTGATGTTTTTATTTATTATACCCTGATATGTTAAACCATAGAATTCAAAGAGGGTATACTTTGTTTTTCTCATGACTGTATATGTGTTTGAACATATTTTACAGTGCTAATGACTGTGTGCAGTATATAGGACCTTATAGTATAGCTGAAAATCACATAGCAGTTCCTTTCAAATCTTGTTGTTCTACATTGTATACAAAACATCATTATCCTGCTCAAAATATTACTGTTTTACTTCACACTTCCTTCTTCTGTTCAAGAATTTCAATATGCCTAATGTAACATAAGGGTGTATAGATCATTAGAGATCCCTTTAAACTCTATTTCTGCAAGTGTGAAGACATGCCTGCCTGAATTCATCTCTATTGGACTGCTGGAAAGTACAGTTCTGGTCTATCAGTGGCAGTTCCTTAGAGTCCAATAGAGCAGCAATGCACCTGCACAACCTCTTCTCCATTCAAATAAGGTATACAAGGGACATGTATGTATAATGTTATTGTTATCAGTGGGGATCTCAGGGGTCGGACTCCCGCCACTCTACAACTTAACTCCCTTTAATGCAGTGGATTTAAACTTTAGTACCCCTAAAGCATGGCCACGCATTACTCTGTAAAGAAGAAAATCTCTATCTTTATAGAAGTTCTGATAAGGAGCAAAATTTATAGTTGGTGCCAGTATATTCTACATTATTCCTCTCTATGAACAATAACATGTCCTTTGTATATTGCAGTTATGTCCCAGCATTTGTAAAAACCTTTTCTAATGAATTAGCTAAAGTTCTTTCCCCTTTGAGGGTCATACAATTGTACCAATATTTTATTCACCTTCACCAAATGAGTTTAATGTCCCTGTGGTCTGATTTACAATTCATTGCTGTCTTTCTTCTGCATTGATTCTTGTCACTAAACATTTGCACAAGCTGTCACATGAGTGACAGCAAACATGTGTGTGAGAGCGTTGTGGGGGGAGACAAACAGCTTAATTGTTTCGGGACTGTGAGAAGACATGTGCAGTGGAAGGTTTGACTGTGTTACATCCATCACTCATATTCTCCCTGTGTGGATAGTAAACAGATGCTGCCTATTCCCACCTGTAGATGCCTCCTTTTAATTATCGCATGGCTTACCATAGACAATGATGACAGCTTCCCTTTCCCAAACCCGAGAACGTGGACATCACCAGCATTCTCTCTAAAGAGATCTATTCATTGACAAAGCACATCATTTAGTACTGGCAGCTGAGTTAAATTTAGGAAACTCATCCATCAAAGCCTTAATATTTGACATAGATCAAAAGGGGGGAGAATTGCAACAAAATGACACAGGAGTGAAAGTGTAGCACAGTCTAATCAATCATTTTATCATTTGTAGCATCTTGCTTCTTGTAACTCACCTCTAGAATTCTTCATCTTATTGTTACCTTGGAGTATTAGTTTTCTGTTTTGATATGTCAACATGCCCACCTAACCTACAGAAAATAAAGGTACATGAAATACCCTATATAAAGCTATATTGATATGAGATATTCAGATTTTTCCTAATGAATTTTAGACTAAGGCTCCACATAGCAGGCCACAGCGAGAAAGCTCTATGGGAAAAACCGCGGCGGAAACGTACTGAGTTTTTTTCCACAGCGCTTTTCACAGAAAGTGCACAGAGCTTTCCTCTGCAGAGTTTTTGCTTCCATTATACCTATAGGGAAATCGCCTCCATTTCCATAGGTATAATTGACATGCAGCGATTTCCAAAAATGCAATGGTTTTGGAAATCGCAGCATTTCCACTGCGGATATTTTTCTGTAATGTGTGGATAGGATTCGCTAAAATCCCATCCACTTTGCAGGGACTGTAAAAAGCAGCGGTTCAGACATATCCCAGCGGTTCAGAAAATCCCATTTCTGCCGCGGCCAAACCGTGGCATTTACGCCACGTGGGCCCCAGTCTAAGTACATTTTCTAGGATCCATGGCATTGTTTTATAAAATGCATCAAGCTATTGGTATGGCATTTTTTCAGGCCTCGTTCTCTGCACTGATTTCTAGGTGCACAAAATATCTCCATCCATTCCCTGCAGGTTAACCCATTCAAATACCTTTTTCACACTATGGCATAACTTGCCAACAATTATCAAAAAAGTACGTTTGACAAATTCATTCATCCAGTGCTATGTATATGACTATAAATAACTATTTTTTTTGCGATAAACGCCAGTGCTATATGATGTCATTTTATAACTCCACAGCCTCGGTAATAAGTCCTGTACAGCCCAAGCCCTGCCTTAGTATTCAGCCAGTATGTTTATCTGATTCAATTATGTTCTGTTACAAAACTTAATTAGGTTTGAAGATATCATTTTGTAATTAAGTGCTCTGGGACTCTTCATACAAGCTGGCAACATCACATTAACCCTATGGAATAGAGTTAGCACAGGTACTAATTTATTGTATAGATAGTGTCTGTCTAATTCAAGGAACTATTTTTCTCTTTCTGTAAAACCTAAAAACCTACTTGATCCTCAGTGTGCTATTTTTTGTAATTCTGATTAATTACATCATATGTCTGCTATGGCTCAGCCACATCTAGGTGAAGTAATGGAAATATACTATAGAAAACGACATTACACTCAATGACAAATTATGAGTTCTAACAACAATCAATCTTTTGTGTATCTCATTTTGTTGGCAAAAATAATTGACCTCTCATGTCTGCTCATGTTCAGAATAAAAATAAGGAGTAAATGAAACAAGAACTCTGTAGATAGAAATATTGTCATAGGAGAAACAATGATAGATTTTCATAGGTACATAGGTCAAACAAAGAATATCAGTCAGAAGAAGGCAAAAGCAAAGTATAGGTGGTATTGGTGCAGTGGTTAGCTCTGGCTTCTTATTCAATTGTGTGTGTCTTATGCTAAGCCAAAACTTAGCTTAAGCTTTGTTCACACTACCATCACGGTTACAGTTCTGAAGGTTATTTCCCCACATAGTGAAATACAGCAAAATGCATTGCATTTTTCTTCTGCAGCATTTTTGAGCATTCGTTTTTTTGGAGTTTTCTCAGCTTTTTTCCTTCTCCAAGGAATCATGATTCTGCAGTTAAAACTGAAAGCCTGTGTTTTCAAAAACGCACACATTTTTGAAAAAACAGCTTTTCCGCAGTTATTTTTTTCTGCAGTATGTGGAAGCATGTAGTCAGAATCTCATTCACTATGCTCGTACTGTAAAACGCAGCATTTTTTTCCGCTGCCTTTCCACAGCAGCTAAAAATACTGCATTTCCACAACATGGGTACTATGATATTGATCGCTGTGATCCCTTCATTACTTACCAAGCACAGCTCAATATATATTGTAACAATGGTATTGTAGCTCAGCCCCATTCATTTGAATGCTACTAAGCTGCAGACGGGCCATGTGACCAATGTGATGCCAATGGCCTGAAAAGAACAACTAGAGCTCCATATCATAGCACCAGAAAATCCCTTAAGGCCCCACATAGTGGGTCACAGCAAGAAAACACTACGCTTTTCACAGAAAGTGAAACTTTCTGCTTCAGTTATACCTATACAGAAGCCACCAGAATTTCTGTAGGTAATTGACATGCTGCGATTTCCGCTGTGGGTAATTTTTTGCAATGTGTGAATGGGATTCGCTAGAATCCCATCCATTTTGCAGGGACTGTAAAATGTCGTGGTTCAGACATATGTCACTAAATTACGATGGATCCATTGACTTATTATAGTTATTATCAGGGTTCTGATATCTTAGATGGCAAGAACAATGGTGCAGACTATTCTTGTCAACAAGCTCACTAGTACTCTGACAGGACAAGAAACTCTAATGTTATTAGAATCTAATACTGCAGCTAGAAGGGAGTCTATCAGTAGTAACTTGTCTATAAACCTAATCTCAATACCTTATAGAAGTGATTCTACAGTCTCCAAATATGCCTTTGTTATTCAGCTTCAGGGCTCAATTTTCATGTAAATTTTTTAGTCTATGCTCTTATCTATATTTATCAAAACACACTATATCCTGCAATCACTCTGACCACTTAGCCTAATAATAGAATGGCACTATATAATTCTGTAGGGGTTTTCTTTGCAGCAGTCACCTCATCTATATCACAGACAATGTTATAATAGAAGACACCACCTCATAAATAATACCACATAACAACCATCATTGCATCCACTACTGGCAAAAGATGATGTCACAGCTTATCTACTCCGCTTCCCTGCACAGAGCATGTCTAGAAAACTCTCCCATAGAGCTCAATGAGTCGGCTCCAGTTTATTACAGTCCATGGCCATAAGAGTATTGTAAAGCATATCACTAAGAGCTGTTAATAGAACAGAGATATCAGCTCCGATAATCTCCTATAGAATTAAAAACTCTACAATCAGAAAATAAAAAATATATATGTTTTCAATAAATGAATTAAAAAATTGGTGATACATCTCTTATAAAGGGGTATCCTCATTTTATAATATTATACCATAATTTTATCATCTGTGATAGCCAGATCAAGAAAAAGGAACTGAGATCCTTTCATTTTTTTACTCCGCACTACAGCACATTAAGGACACTGCATACCAACTGTGAAAAACTAGCCGCAGGGCTTAACAAGCATAATGGTACCGTCAGTCAAAGAATTGGTGGAGATTTTAGCAACTGGGTCATCACTACCAGTCAGGAAGTGGTAGGATATGCCATATCAATAGCACATGGTATAAAGTACTGACGGGTAAGTATGCAGTCATTTGGGCCACCAATTATCTTCAGAGAAGGTCAGTGGAGAACAGACTGTACATGTGTGGTTGTCTGTCATTAAAATTAATAGAACTTACTGTAAATGCAGAGTAAAGGCATGAAATATTACAAAACACATTTCTGGGAAAATCCATTTTGAAATGCTCTTGAAATGATTTGAGGGATTTGTGGGATTATGAGCTCAGAATAAAAAACATACAGTAATAAATTAAATGAATATTGGCCTATTGTTATTGTCCCGCTGTCACTTTAAGAACATTATTTTACTTTAATATTGTAAAGCCCCTCATGGCTGCAAAACTACCCCCCAGTTTTGTACTGCCTACATTACCCAATATAATAAACCATGTCCCTACAAATTGTACAGTGCTGCGGAATATGTTGGCGCTATATAAATAAAATGTATTATTATTATGTCCTCTGCACCCAGCATTGCGAGGAGATGGGCACATTATAGATGGGTCATAACACCCTCTGGTAAACAGCACTGGTGGCCACTGGATTATTAGTTTACAGGGGATGGCAAGCGGAACCAGCCCTAAGAGAGCTGCAGTGTTACAAAGTAAAAACATTAGACATCTTACCTCATAAATTGACATTGTTTTCCAGGCAGTTCGTTTTCCCCGGAGAACCTCTTTATACTGCAGCTCAATGAACCTTCATTTATGCCATAAATTAATTGCAGGGAAAGGACATCAAAATCATTCTCATTGTCTATGTCTTTCTTATACTTTCCCTTTTTATAACACTGGTATCTTGGCACAGGAACCCTGACCAATCTAACTAGAAAGAGAGTCTTGGCAAATCTTCTTAAGGGCGGGGCCCCACGTAGCATTAACACCGTGATTTGGCCATGGTGGAAGTACCTGCAAAGTTTATGGGATTCTGACTAATCCCATCCACACATTGCAGAAAAATACCCGCAGAAGACATGCTGCAATTTCAAAAACTGTTGCATTTTTGTAAATCACAACATGTCAATTATACCTACGGAAAGGCTGGCGTTTTCTGTCATTTTATAATTGAAACAGAAAGTTCGCAGAGGAGAACTCCGGTGACTTTCTGTGAAAAGCATTGCGGGAAAAACCGTGATGTGTTTTACCACCACTGTTTATCCAACAGTGCTTTCTGGCTCCGGCTCGCTAAATGGGGAATTAGCCTACGGCTAAGGCCCCACGTTGCGGAAATGCAGCTTTTTTTGATGCAGATTTTGTTGCGGTTTTTTGAGCCAAAGCCAAGAGTGGATGGAAAAGGAATGGAAAATATATAGGAAGTACTTATGCTTCTACCTTCTGTTCAATTCACTACTGGCTTTGGCTCAAAAAACCGCAACAAAAAAAAAGCTGCATTTCCGCAACGTGGGGCCTCAGCCTTAAGGGGCTTTCTCACAAAGACAACCTTTTACCAGTACCCATATGCTCTGTTAGAACATTTGCGACCCTCTTCCTTGAGCCATTAGAGAGAACTGCTCGTACTCTGGGGACCTCAAGCTGTCCATGTGTGACATGGACAGCCAGTCATCTGTAGCAAAGAATACAGTCCACACCAGCCATATCGAATCACTAAGTCCAGGGATACAAAGCAATTTTTTATGAGATTCCTGCCTCACAACCTCTAGTTTAAAAAAAAAACCCAGCAGTGCAAAAAAAAATTTTTGAGACTAGAAGTGGCAGCTGCAGCATCCTTGGGGTGGTAGTGTGAATCCATTCACATACATTGGTGAAGGAGTTGCAGAGTGACAGCTATATTTCATTGTGTCCCACCCTAAAAATGACTCAAATTTTTCTTAACTATTCATTTGTATGGTCATTATGTATTGCTACATTTCCTCTATCGCTTCCAATGGAGTTGTATCTTGAGTGATTGATGGACAATATGCTCATGAAGTCCACTGCACCCCTTTTACGCTAGGTTCACACTAATGTTTGGCTCTCCATCATCAGGGTCCGCACGGGCAACCCAAAAGACGGAGAGCCTGTCCACTTAAAAAGTGGTTACTCGCAGACACCCGCGGACCCCATAGACTATAATGGGGTTCACCTGGTTTCCACATGGTTTTCGCTGGTTTCAGTATAAAACTGGCATAGAGAAAAGTCCTCGTTGCAGGACTTTTCTCTCCACTGATGTTAGGCAGAATCTGCAGCGGAGTTTCCTATGGAGATTCCAATGCAGATGTGAAACTAGCCTTAAACTGCTTTTTGTGACAGTCTGCAAAGTGCATCGTACAGCCCGGTTTTGGCAGTCAGGTTGTCTTCTCTCTCTTCTATCTCTTCTTCTCTCTTTTAATCTTTCAAGTGTCGCTCCACTGATTCCAGCGCAGTTGGAATTTTTTTTTCCATGCCCTACCCTAAGAAATCAGGTCTGTTAGTTTCATCACCCAATATGCTAATCGGGCTCTGAAACTGCCCACCTGACAGTAAAGAATATAATTGTGCTGAAACTATAATTGTGCAGAAATTATTGCTTAGGAATGGTGGGAAATAAAGGAAAAAAAAATTGCAGTTGCGCCAGAAGCAGCTCCTATTTAAGGATGAAAGAGCTAGAGTTGTTGGATATGGTAAAAGATCCTTAAAGATAAGATATCAATATTAGATCAGTGGGGTCCAACTGTTATGCGCAGCGGAAATGCTGCGATTTAAAAAAAATGTTGCGGTTTTGGAAACTGCAGCATGTCAATTATAACTATGGAAACGCTGATGGGTTCCCTATAGGTATAATGGAAGCAGAAAGCCCTTTCTGCAAAAAGCGCTGCGGGAAAAAAACGCGATAAATTTCCACTGCATTTTTTTCCACAGCGCTTTTTCGCCGCAGCCCACTACATGGTGCCAAAGCTTTATACATGTTTTAAATCCACATAAAAAATATGAATTCAGAAAGTTTTATTTGTATACTGTATGTATTAATGCCTATATTTCCAGCATGCAGCATTTGCTAGTGGCCTTTGCAACCTTCTATGATTCATCTGATTGTTTCATTCATAAGGTGAAGTGTATCTTCCCACCCTTTAAATGACTTCCATTTTCCATTAAAAGGAAAGCAAAATATAGATATATTCCTGGCTGTTGATAAATGAAGTTAATGGATTTGGTTAAGTGCAAGTAGTGATTCATTCACAGTAATTATTGTATTGCTGTAGGACAGAATGCAAAGCCCAGTCCAGGAAAGCTGAGAACATACAGATTATATAGTGTGGTTATTAATAATAGAAAAATACAGTGCATTTATGGTTACACGAGTTTGTGATTATTGGTTACAGGAGAAGATTTGTACAGGCGTCTGTCTGCCTGTCATGTAGCGCACTTTAGAGGGTTTGGCTAGTTAACAAGCGTTACAGGATATTAAATTATATAGAATTATACAGTAATATTTTTATGGATAGCTGGGCAGAAGTTATTAAAGTGTATTCCAAGTTTCATAGGAGAAACAATTATATGTTGTTTATCATCATTTTTCCAAATAATTGTATTGGGGAATTCTGATGTTAACCTACAGCACAAACCAATAAGCTGGAAAGCGTCTTGCTCTAGTTGCTAGGTTACCATCATCAATTCTTCAACCAGCGCCTTTAAGATTCTATGACCCTGGCTGTAAAGCTGAAGGCAGTATTGTCAAATATACCTACGGACTTTCTGCGAAAATCGCTGCGGGAAAAACACTGATGCGTTGCTGCCGCGTTTTTTCCTGCAGCGATTTTTTGCTGCGGCTAGCTACATGTGGCCTTAGCCTTAAGGCAGAGGCCACACAATATGGAAACACTTTGTTTTTGGCTGTTTTGGAAATATAGTGGAATAAAATACAGTATTTTACAGTCCTAGCAAAGTAAATGAGGATTCATTTAATCTCATCCCCACTTTGCAGAAAAAAATGCATGCATTATTGAAAAAAGCAGCATGATAACTTCACCTGCAGGGACCCTATGTTTTCCCCCCTAGATCCATAGATTTATATGGAGGCAAAAATGAAAAATGCACACCTAACATTGTTAATGATCATCCCA
Organism: Leptodactylus fallax; assembly: GCA_947044405.1. NCBI lineage: Eukaryota > Metazoa > Chordata > Amphibia > Anura > Leptodactylidae > Leptodactylus > Leptodactylus fallax. The sequence continues at coordinate 422,513 of CAMRHE010000643.1, forward strand.
TGTGACCATTGCATGGGAAATATAGTATTACATGCTAGACATTCAAATGAATGGCAGCCACGTGCAGGTAATACTGTACACAGTACATAAATAAATACGATAGAAGAGAGTTGCTTTTTGTAAGCGTCTCTCTACTCTGGCTCATAAAACGGGTCCAGATTGGGTACTTCACTAAGAAGGCATATGGACAGGGGTTCTCTTAGCGAGACAACTTCTATTTATTTTTCTGACAGTTCCATTATTAGTTGACTTCTTTCCATAAAATTGAATATTTACCTCCCTGTAAACTGTTTCCAAATTCTCTTCCAAATACATCCAAAAAATAATCCATCAGTAGCAAAATAAAATTGCAAAATTAATTGCCTCTTTAAAGCCTTTGCAGATTTATTTCAAGCTTGGCTGACAGGATGCTAATGGCACTTCTGAATGCACCTGGTACTTTGTATCTATTAAATTAAGCAAACACTATATATTGTTGTCTATCTAGCCATTTATAATTTCATTAATCTTGTCATTAGACATAAAAGAGATGAAGAAATAAATATTATTATGAATATTGTTAATAATGGAAAGGCGTGTTAAAAGTATTCCGGAGACAGTTTAATTGTGTTTTTGACAGAAAAAAACAAACAGTAAATCATATTTTATGTACGATTGACATTTCTACCATTATAGCTTAGTGTAAATTATAGTTCTTTGAGCAGTATAAAACAATAAAAAGCTAACTATTAATGGTCTGTGTTGGATTTTGACATGTTTTCATTATTAAAGAGTAAAACTGTAATGATGTGCCTTAGGACAAGCCATTAAAATGCTATACATTTTTTGTAACTTATTTTTAGAGTTGATCTTATTCAGATAGTGTCCTGTATTTGCAACAAATGTAACCCCTAAAAGAGGAAGTTTGCTTTTAAGAAGAGTATAGACAGACATCTGACATTGTGCTTTTGAGAGCAATTCCTTTATGTGCTGATCCAAATAGTATAATGTTGTACCGTGTTAGCCATAGAAAGTAGTGGAAGAGTAAATCTTATACACTATATACACTAGGGTGAAGGCTAAGACTGGTCCACAGGAGTACAGGTGAATCACCCGATGGGCACCTGAGCCAGGGCCTTGCATGGCACATGTACTTCTTATAGATAACCATACAGCATCTCCACCAGGTTATATGTCAGTGTAATATACTAAATAAATTATTTAAGAAACTACACAGTTTGTTTTTATACAGTGTGCAAACACTGAGCAGCTGAGATGACATATACAGTGGGGAAAAAAAAGTATTTAGTCAGCCACCAATTGTGCAAGTTCTCCCACTTAAAAAGATGAGGCCGGCCTGTAATTGTCATCATAGGTAGACCTCAACTATGAGAGACAAAATGAGAAAACAAATCCAGAAAATCACATTGTCTGATTTTTTAAGAATTTATTTGCAAATTATGGAGGAAAATAAGTATTTGGTCACCTACATACAAGCAAGATTTCTGGATCTCACAGATCTGTAACTTCTTCTTTAAGAGGCTCCTCTGTCTTCCACTCATTACCTGTAGTAATGGCTCCTGTTTGACATTGTTATCAGTATAAAAGACACCTGTCCACAACCTCAAACAGTCACACTCCAAACTCCACTATGGTGAAGACCAAAGAGCTGTGGAAGGACACCAGAAACAAAATTGTAGACCTGCACCAGGCTGGGAAGACTGAATCTGCAATAGGCAAGCAGCTTGGTGTGAAGAAATCAACTGTGGGAGCAATAATTAGAAAATGGAAGACATACAAGACCACTGATAATCTCCCTCGATCAGGGGCTCCACGCAAGATCTCACCCCGTGGGGTCAAAATGATCACAAGAATGGTGAGCAAAAATCCCAGAACCACACGGGGGGACCTAGTGAATGACCTGCAGAAAGCTGGGACTAACGTAACAAAGGCTACCGTCAGTAACACACTACGCCGCCAGGGACTCAGATCCAGCAGTGCCAGACGTGTCCCCCTGCTTAAGCCAGTACATATCCAGGCCCGTCTGAAATTTGCTAGAGAGCATTTGGATGTTCCAGAAGAGTATTGGGAGAATGTCATATGGTCAGATGAAACCAAAGTAGAACTGTTTGGTAGAAACACAACTGGTCGTGTTTGGAGGAGAGTGAATGCTGAGTTGCATCCAAAGAACACCATACCTACTGTGAAGCATGGGGGTGGCACCATCATGCTTTGGGGCTGTTTCTCTGCAAAGGGACCAGGACGACTGATCCGTGTACATGAAAGAATGAATGGGGCCATGTATTGTGAGATTTTGAGTGCAAACCTCCTTCCATCAGCAAGGGCATTGAAGATGAAACGTGGCTGGGTCTTTAAGCATGACAATGATCCCAAGCTCACCGCCAGGGCAACAAAGGAGTGGCTTCGTAAGAAGCATTTCAAGGTCCTGAGTGGCCTAGCCAGTCTCCAGATCTCAACCCCATAGAAAACCTTTGGAGGGAGTTGAAAGTCCTTGTTGCCCAGCGACAGCCCCAAAACATCACTGCTCTAGAGGAGATCTGCATGGAGGAATGGGCCAACATACCAGCAACAGTGTGTGCCAACCTTGTGAAGACTTACAGAAAACGTTTGCCCTCTGTCATTGCCAATAAAGGATATATAACAAAGTATTGAGATGAACTTTTGTTATTGACCAAATACTTATTTTCCACCATAATTTGCAAATAAATTCTTAAAAAATCAGACAATGTGATTTTCTAGATATGTTTTCTCGTTTTGTCTTTCATAGTTGAGGTCTACCTATGATGTCAATTACAGGACGGCCTCATCTTTTTAAGTGGGAGAACTTGCACAATTGGTAGCTGACTAAATACTTTTTTTTCCCCACTGTAGATGCACAGTCAGCCCAACCAGTATCCTTTCTCCCTGGGACCCATCTTCTCAATCACACTGCAAGGGCCCCAGTCACCAATCATCTTGCAAAGTCTTTCTGCTGCTGTGTGGGCACATATCCCCAGCTCACATAGTTAAGAAGGCCCTTAATTCAAGGCAGGAGCCAGGCAGCAGCAACTGACAAGACCCCAGAAACAATCAAAGGCAAGGAAGCAGGATACTACTGAAACATAAATTTATGTTGGGGACATTTTAGGAATTTGAGAACGAGTGTCAGGTAATATGTGCATGTAGCTGTATAATAATAATAATAGTCCTTTAATAGTCCCACAATGGGGAAATTCAGTGTGTTACAGCAGCAAAGATAAGCAGATACAAATACAAATACAACATGAAACAGGAATGTTCCAAGGTAAGAGGCATTACATTGATAGTAGACAGACATAGTAAGTAGCAGAGGGGGGGTGGATTTAACAGGCAGAAAGATATTTCAGTTCTCTGTGTGTATTGATCTCCGCTTAGGTCGGTGTTGGTTGTACAGCCTAACCGCGGTGGAGAGGAAAGACTTCCGATAACGCTCCTTCTCACACATAGAGTGGAGCAGTCGGTCACTGACAGTACTGCCCAGTGCAATCACGGTCTCATGCATGGGATGGGACTTCTTCTCCAGCATGGAGCTCACCACGGACAGTATCCTTCTGTCACTCACCACCTGCACTGGGGGCTCTCCAGGACAGAGCTGGCCCTTCTAATCAGCTTGTCAATTTTCTTTTTGTCCCTGGTTGATATACTGCTCCCCCAGCAAGCCACTCCGAAGAAGATGGCTGATGCCACTGCCAAGTTGAAGAAAGTCCTAAGAAGTGCCCCCCGGATTCCAAAGGCTCTCAGCCTCCTAAGCAGGTAGAGCCTGCTGTGGCCCTTCCTGCACAGGACCTCCATGTGATCTGCCTAGTCCACTTTATTATTAAGGAGCAAACCTAGGTACTTATAGGTGTTCACAATCTCGATGCCCGTCCCCAGGATGTCCACTGGTTTAGGAGCGCATCTGCATTTATGGAAGTCCACCTCCATCTCCTTCCCCGTGTTAATCTTCAGGTGGTTCCGCTGGCACCAGTCCACAAAATCCCAGTTCAGTTCCCTGTACTCCCTGTCATGATCGTCTGTGATGAGACCTACTATTGCAGAGTCGTCAGAATACTTCTGTAGGTAGAAGCTAGATGAGTTGCACCTAAAATCTGCAGTGTACAGTGTGAAGAGGAAAGGGGCAAGAACTGTACCCTGAGGTGCCCCCGTATTACATATCACAGTATCTGACACACAGTCTTGGGCTCTCACGTATTGAGGTCGATTTGTGAGGTAGTCTAGGATCCAGTTGGAGAGGTGGTGGTCTACTCCAGCAAGGCCCAGCTTGTCTCTCAGTAACCCAGGCTGTATGGTGTTAAAAGCACTGGAGAAATCAAAGAACATTATTCTCACTGTGTTCCCTGGTTTCTCCAGGTGAGACAGAGCCCTATGCAGAAGGTGGATAGGGCATCATCTACCCCAATGCCCGGCCGATAAGCAAACTGGAGAGGGTCCATAACGGGGCTCACTAGAGGGCGGAGATGTGTGAGAACCAATCTCTCTAAGATCTTCATCAAGTGGGATGTCAGTGCTACAGGTCTGTAGTCGTTGAAGTCCATAGGGTGAGGTTTCTTTGGAACTGGTACCACACAAGAAGATTTCCATAATTCAGGGACTATTTCCTGCCTCAGGCTCATATTAAACATGTATGTAATTATACCACACAGCTGGTCCCCACAAGTCTTAATTAGCCTTGCACTGATGTCATCTGGCCCTGCGGCTTTTCTCTCCTTGATCTTTTTCATCTCCTTCCTCACCTGGGCCCTTATGAAGGTCAGACTGTGGTCAGATATAGATGGATTTCTGTATTTGCTGGTCTATTGGGGGGTAGCCGCATGGGGTGAAGTCATTGTGGTGGGGGGAACTGAAGGACATGCTGGGGTAGGAGGAGCTGGTGTGTGATCAAATCTGTTGAAGAATAGGTTTAGTTCATTAAGCCAATTAACATCTGCCTCAATCTGGCAGACAGACTGTTTATGATCCAAAATTGACTTAAGCCCCTCCCAGACCCCCCTTATGTCTTTCCTTTCCATTTGCTTTTCTATTTTTTCCTTATAACTGGCTTTTTCCTGCCTGATTTGATGCCTCAGCTCCTTTTGTACTTCCTTTGTAATGGGCCACCAGAATTATTTTTACTGGTCTGCCCTAGGCATCCCAGTCCAACATTGCTAGGGTTTCATACATAAGGATTGCAAAGGGCAAATGACACAAAAGATTAATTGGAATAACTATCTAGAACATGTGCTCTCAGCTGTAGCTTGGCTTTTGTTACCCATATATAGATAATCGGAAAAGAACATTGAAAAAGGTGACAATGACTGAAATGTTGAAATGAGTGAATAAAAGCCAGCTTCTTTTTATACCATATTGGTGTGCGGACTTTACAAAAAGCTTTGAGTCTGCCCAAGGGAATTTTTGGAAGTAGTAAAAAGTAGTAAAAAGTATTACCATATCCAGCTATTTATTCACTTACCTATATAGTGCCAACATATTCCACAGTGCTTTACAGATATTGTCATCAAATGAGGGGCCCAATTCTGATCACAGTCTCATCATGGTGGCGGCTGTTTTCTTTCCCATAAAACCTCCTGCAGGCCCAGCAATGTTGATGTTAACCTTTGGAACACACCCAGCTGTGTGTTGGTTTTCTGGCTAATATTGGTGAATCGGAATTCCCTTGTTGGAAATAAGACCAAGAGATGTAGCAACAGTTAATGATTTATTCCCATCCCAAGGATCCTATCTATATTGCTAGTTTATGTAAATTCCTCCTATTGTTTGCACATCGTTTCCATGGTGCAAGGCCTGTATCTGATAAGTGGGACAGATGATGTGATTCACTGATCTCTGAGGGGCTTAAAGCTCTCACTCTTATCTACAGCTCTGTGGTCAGGACAATCAGTTCAGCTTATTGCAGTTTGCTGATAAAGGCTCCAGAGCCATGTCTGTTATCTCTCTATGTAAGCACAAAGATAATACTGAGTCCGTTCTCTATAGAAGCATGGTAAGTGTTCTATACAAACCTGTGTAATGTAATATACATTTACTGTGCATATTATTAATCTCTCCTGGTAAAGGCAAAGTCTATATCTATTGTGATAGTTCATATTGTTGTGTTAATTAAAAAGTCAAAGCCGCCCCCCTCCCTAGTTTGCAGGAATACAGGAAGTGAGAAGAAGAGACAGCAGGCAAAGCTGCTAAGACAAGGAGATGGAAAAACCCCTTTAACAGGTAGCAGCTTGCAGCACTTTTACTTCATGACACATATCTATACAGACATGACATAAAAACTAAATAACTTCATAGTCTCAAGTCCATATATGTTGAGCAGTGTGTTTGAATACCAATGCCTCTTCACACTCTCTTCAGGCTACCTAAGTTATTTTTGGGTGACTGAAGGTTACTGGACATCTGGGCAGTCCAGCAAAGCTCTGTGGAAATCCCAGACCTATGTGATTCAGTCTTCTCTGAGAAGTCAAGGTGCATATGCCATGGACGAGGTCCCGCACTGGCAACCAGTGGTGATGTTCTCTTGGTCAAGAACCATTATTCGGCAAGCTTGTGTGGAACCTGATGGTCTGGGCTGACCTTTTTTATGGAATTTGTGCCACAGCTACAGCAAACTTTGTATAACTACCCCAACTCCCTCAATTCAAAGGGCTGACATTAAATAAACTAAGCTCCATCTACCTTTCTATAAAGTGCTAAGTGAGAGCCACTACATCTTACAAAAGTCAGTGCAGCCAAAATGGCAGAGTTAAAGGAACAGTAGTAAAATTACAAAGATTGTATAAAATATACAAAAAAACACAGTTTCAGTAGCCCGTAAAAAAAAGATTATTTCTGTATTGGTTTATTGTTTTGTGGCCACAAAGATATTAAAGGCCCCTACACAATAGTGTTGATGGTTTGGGAGGCATTTCACACTACAAGAATGTTTTGAAATATCCTTACAATCTCTGCAGCTGCATGGAGATCGTGCCAATGAATCCTGCTGGATCCATTGACTTATAGATATAGATATTATCAAGGTTTCTTATATTCTAGATGGCAAGAACAATGGTACAGACTATTCTTGACAACAAGCTCACTAGTACTCTGACAGGACAAGAAACTCTAAAAATACAAAAAATATAGTTTAAAATTCCTTTTTATTTCACATGAATGCAGGACTAGGTATAAGTCACATCATGGCATGCTGTGTATACAGCGATCACTAAGGTAGGAATGGTGATAAACCATTACTGCCTTCCCCCTTCTCCCTGGAGACTCTGGCTGTCACTGGCAGTCAGCTCCCCACTCTTACAGTTGCTCGATCTCGTGCAGCTGCTAATTTTGTAAGGGCATACAGGCAAGTCCTTTCAGAATTAAACAGCCACCACCCAGATTTGTATAAATGTTTATAATGGGCGGTCGGCAAGAGGTTAAGTATAATTAATTATGTTGTCACAAGTAATTCTTCAGTGAGATCTCCTTGACGTCACAACATCTTAAAATTCTAGTATTCTCAGAATTACACTCCAGTTTTATCAGTTAACACAAGACGATATAACAGACTGGTTATACTTGAAGTCCTCTTAGTTATAATATACTGTGTTAAAACTGATTATAGCCTAGTGTATATTATATATTCATAAAATACTGAAAGTAGTCACAAGGCCAACTATACATCTGAATGCAAGCCCTAGCTGCACATAAACAAACTAAACATTTCAGCCATTCACCATTTCCATTAACATCTGGATGACAGATCATCTCCTGGCGTTTGATAGGCAGATTCTTTGTACATCTGTGATTCGCTGACTGATATACTGGGAGAGCTAAATAGGTCTCTGCGAGATCCTTAGAAATTGCTTTGAAGGTATAAGAGGTTCAGCATCAAAAGAATCTTGTAGTCTTTCATACAAATGAGGATGTTTATCAAATGTTATTGAAAAGGAAACAACAATTTCCTCTGAGTTGTGTAAAACATAAAGAGCACTTCTGAAATCTGCGTGCAGACATGCAAATGAGAACATTCACATTCCAACCATTTGAGCGTTCTGCCATTTGTATTCATAGTGACACTATACCCCTTCTGTTTAATGCAGGCATAGCATTAAATTAAAGGAAACACAATTTATGAAGTATTGTTATGCACATTTCCTGCATCTAGTTAAGTTAACACACAAAAAAAATGCTATTTCTTAAACTACCATGTTACATTTCAATGCTTGTATTTAGCATGCAGAGTAACTGGCCTGAGGTCAATGAGAGAACCAGATGGTATATTGAAGAATAATTTCTTGGTGGTCAGTGAAATCTTTCTAATCCCATTACTGATGATGCCTTTATTATTACCAGTTTGTGATGGCCAGCAGCTTCTCTTTATCCAGTGCCCTTAGCTCTGAAGACCCAGCGGCCATGGGGTCTCTGGAATTCTAATAATAATAATGATAAATGACTCCTTCAATGGACATCTGGCTGTCTGAAACTATTAATTCATTCATATAGAAGCATGACATGCTGTGTGACGTGAAGTCTTACAGGGTTTGTAAGACTTGTAAGAAAAAGATGGCATTCAGGACAAGAGATAAGGAGGGGTTGAGGGAAGTACAAAAGGAGCTGAGGCATCAAATCAGGCAAGGAAAAGCCAGTTATAAGGAAAAAATGGAAAAGCAAATGGAAAGAAAAGACATAAGGGGGGTCTGGGAGGGGCTTAAGTCAATTTCGGGTCATAAACAGTCTGTCTGCCAGATTGAGGCAGATGTTAATTGGCTTAATGAACTAAACCTATTCTTCAACAGATTTGATCACACACCAGCTCCTCCCACCCCAGCATGTCCTTCATCTCCCCTCACCACAATGACTTCACCCCATTCACCCCATTTGGCTACTTCCCAACAGACCAGTAAATCCAGAAATCTGTCTTTATCTGACCACAGTCTGACCTTCACACGGTCCCAGGTGAGGAAGGAGATGAAAAAGATCAATGCGAGGAAAGCCACAGGGCCAGATGACATCAGTGCAAGGCTAATTAAGACTTGTGGGGACCAGCTGTGTGGTATAATTACATATATGTATAATATGAGCCTGAGGCAGGAAATAGTCCCTGAATTATGGAAATCTTCTTGTGTGGTACCAGTTCCAAAGAAACCTCACCCTATGGACCTCAACTACTACAGACCTGTAGCACTGACATCCCACTTGATGAAGATCTTAGAGAGATTGGTTCTCACACATCTTTGCCCTCTAGTGAGCCCCGCTATGGACCCTCTCCAGTTTGCTTATCGACTGGGCATTCGGGTAGATGATGCCATCATCCACCTTCTGCACAGGGCTCTGTCTCACCTGAAAAAACCAGGGAACACGGTGAGAATAATGTTCTTTGATTTCTCCAGTGCTTTTAACACCATACAGCCCAGGTTACTGAGAGACAAGCTGGGCCTTGCTGGAGTGGACCACCACCTCTCCAACTGGATCCTAGACTACCTCACAAATCGACCTCAATACGTGAGAGCCCAAGACTGTGTGTCAGGTACCGTGATCTGTAATACGGGGGCACCTCAGGGTACGGTTCTCGCCCCTTTCCTCTTCATACTGTACACTGCTGATTTTAGGTGTAACTCATCTAGCTGCTACCTACAGAAGTATTCTGACGACTCTGCAATAGTAGGCCTCATCACAGACGATGATGACAGGGAGTACAGAGAACTGAACCGGTTTTTTGTGGACTGGTGCCACCAGAACCACCTGAAGATTAACGCGGGGAAGACCAAGGAGATGGTGGTGGACTTCCGTAAAGGCAGATGCCCTCCAAAACCAGTGGACATCCTGGGGACGGGCATCGAGATTGTGAACACCTATAAGTACCTGGGTTTGCTCCTTAATAAGCTGGACTGGGCAGATCATATGGAGGCCCTGTACAGGAAGGGCCACAGCAGGCTCTACCTGCTTAGGAAGCTGAGAGCCTTTGGAATCCGGGGGGCACTTCTTAGGACTTTCTTCAACTTGGTAGTGGCATCAGCCATCTTCTTTGGAGTGGCCTGCTGGGGGAGCAGCATATCAACCAGGGACAGAAATAAACTTGACAAGCTGATTAGAAGGGCCAGCTCTGTCCTGGGGAGCCCACTGAACCCAGTGCAGGTGGTGGGTGACAGAAAGATACTGTCCGTGGTGAGCTCCATGCAGAAGAAGAAGTCCCATCCCATGCATGAGACTGTGATTGAGCTGGGCAGTACTGTCAGTGACCGACTGCTCCACCCTAGGTGTGAGAAGGAGCGCTATCGGAAGTCTTTCCTCGCCACCGCGGTTAGGCTGTACAACCAACACCGACCTAAGCAGAGATCATTACATACAGAGAACTGAAATATCTCTCTGCCTGTTAAATCCCCCCCCCCCCCCCGCTACGTCCTATCTGTCTGTCTGCTATTAATGTAATGCTTCTCACCTTGGAACATTCCTGTACATGTTGTATTTGTATTTGTATCTGCTTATCTTATCTTATCTTTGCTGCTGTAACACACTGAATTTCCCCATTGTGGGACTATTAAAGGACTATTATTATTATTATTATTATTATTATTATTATTATTATTACACACGCTGACATTGTACGACTTTCATATATGCTTAAAGGGAGTCTATCATTAAAAAAAAACACTTTTAAGCTAATGGCACTTTGGAATGGCCTTTAAAAAGGCCATTCTTCTCCTACCTTTCATTGTTGTTTTCTCCCAGCCGTTTCTGTAAAAATCCGTTTCTTCAATTATGGAAATGATCCTCACGGAGCACCCGGGGGTATTCCTCCTCTTCTGTGAGGACCCACCGCGTCATCGCTTTTCACCGCCCATTAGTCTGTTGTGGTGATTCCCTTTAAAGAGATTGTCCAGAATTGATAAAAAAAAAAAAAAAAGAGTATGCCTTTTTTCTGTGAAAAGCTCCACTTTTGTCTTTGGCATATGTCTGGTACTTGAGCTCATACCCAAGTGTTTGCGGCTGAGGTACAATCCCAAACATCACTTTTAATCTGGTTGCACACAACCCAACCGTGAATGAATGGCACAGGTGGCACACGGGCGACACATGGATATAATCCGTGTGCCGCCCGTGCACTGGCTGTGCTTCCATGGCCTCTTTCATTCAATGGGAGCCGCGGAAGCGTGGCCGCAAAATTGGACAGGAATAGGACCTGTTCCATATTTTGCGGCCCATAGAAATGAATAGATCAGTGTGCTATCCGGGAAAAACTCGGTTAGCACGCTGACCATTCATATGATCATGTGCAACCAGCTTTAGGCTGAGGCTTCACGTAGAGAAACACAACTGAAAAAGGCTGCTGGAAAAACTGCAGCAAAAACTGGGTTTTCCTCTGCATTTTTTGCCTCCCTATGAAATCTAGAGGGAAAATGTTTGTGATTCTGGAACTAAAATTAACATGCTGCGTTTTTCAAAAATGAAGATTTTCTGCAACTTTTTTTCCCCACAGTGTGTGGATGGGAAGAAATGAAATCTCATTCACTTTACTAGTACAGTAAAATTCTGTGTTTTTTTCCCTTTTGCATTTCTGCAGCAGCCAAAAATGCAGCCTTTCTGCTACATGGGGACATAGCCTCAATGGCAGGGCTGGCTCCAGGGTTGTGTGGCTGACAGGGCTGACAGGGTGGGCCCCTTTTGGAGCAACTTATGCACACTGCAGCAAAAAAACAACCAAAATTAATTTATTTGTTCCTAAGGCAGACCTAGTGGAGTGGACTGTAATACAGTCCATTCCATACAAGTAGATAGAACCTATTCAGACAGTAAATAGGAATTTGAGGCGGACATATGCCTCGGATTACTCTTTATTTTCTACCCCCCAACACACAGTGGGGGATGCAGACCATAAGCATTCCGTTGTGGCTTTCTACCGCTCTTTTGGCCCAAATGAATGAGCCTAATCATTGGGAAGTCTCAAGCTTCAGCTGCAGAATCCATGACAAGATCGAGCAGGACACTTTTTTTCAGCATTCTGCTCCAACTGGGTTAAATGGAAGGCAGAATGGTGGAAGAATCTGCCACTGATTTCAGAGCGAAATTCTCTGCAAAATCAACTCCAGATTCCACCGTGTGCAGAGGGCCTGATACTGTTAACAGTGGGCCCAAACAGATGTGATATATTTATATATCTATATCTTATATATATATATATATATATATATATATATATATACACACGCGCGCACACACATACATACCTACATTATATATATATATATATATATATATATATATACAGGGACGTAACTAGCAAAGACTGTCCCCCAAACTTTTGACTTGGGCCCCCCAACCCACACATGGCACACATTTACACACACTATAATGACCCACAGTGGTCTCTTCACACAGTGTAATGTCCCAAAGTGGCCTCCTCACAGTATAATGTCCCATAGTGGCCTCTCCACACAGTATAATGTTTTTTTAGACCCCAGAGTATAATGATTGTGGGTCCAGGGGTGGTTATCAAACATAAAAACCAGTGTTTCTCACCTCTGCTGTACTCCAGCATTTCCCTGCTGTCTTCAGTCCTCATGGGTTACACGGACATCATTATGTGTCGTGACGCCAGCCTGACCCACGTGACATCTGTGATGGCATTAAAGAGGCTTGAAGATGGCAGGGAGACACGCTGCTGCCCTGCAGAGGTAAGTAACACTGGTTTTTATGTTTGCTCATCTTTCCTGGGCCTCTGATCATTATACTCTGGGGTCTGAAGAGACCCCACAGTATAATAATAGCAGTATCAGTTCACATGTATTCAGTAAAAAACTAAACTGCCAGTGAACCTCACAAGATTCGTTTCAACAAATACTCTTGCCATGGGTCTGTGGCCCTACTTACTGATCTCCATTCCTGCAGATGGCCACCTTTGCTTCCACTCCAGCCCTCCAGGGGTCCCCATGTGTCGCATATTACGTCACTGTCAGCAACGTCCTGATGCTGCTCAGCGTCAGCGACATAATATGGGGCGCACGGCACCCCCTGGAGTGCTGAAGGGGAAGTGGAGGCAGCCGTGGGCAGGAGAGGGGAGCAGTAAGTAAATAGGACCCGTTACCTGCTGGGGTTACTCCAGCAGATAACAGCCTATTTAAAATTAAAAACAAAAAAATAGCAGCTGCCACAGTTAGCACCTGGTGGCCAAGTGGGCCCTCTCAGGAGCTTGGGGCCCTGGCAGTTGCCTGGGTTTGCTGGGTGCTGATGCCAGCTGCTGAAAGGGTTTTTTGGTTTGGACAATGCTTACTTGTTAGAAGGGTTCAGTGATAGTAAGTCGGTCACAAAGTCCTACAGAGGCCCTTCCAGTGTTCAGCTGTTATCTGTAGGGAAATCAAGCATTAAGTGTTCAATTTCACTGGTACGCCACCTTAGGGGAAATGAAACATTGCACAATACAGCACCTATTAAAATCAAGATGTTAAATGTGTAGAGTAGGACAGGACAGGTCCTCCAGAGTGAGAGGAGTTCTTTCTATCCATTCTGCTCTCACCAAAGATAAAGATCCTGAAAAGGGGACTTTATAGTGCAGGTTTCCAGTAAGACTTTGCAAAGGGTTAAAGCTGTGGCAATACCGGAACTGTAAAAATCATTCAATCTTGGCAGCTTGTGCCACATCAAAAATATTATAAATCCACTGCTGCCCACAACAGGAAATCAGCAACCCATGCTCTTGTGCAGCAACCCATGCATTGTGATGGTCAGTAGTTATTTATTGGGGACAATTTATCATAACTTTTGCACCAGAGTTCTGGTGTATTTTTGCCTATTTTGCCAGTTTCTTACTGATTGTACCTCATTTATTGACTGGCATATTTCTTTTTCAAAAGTAGCTTGTAATGTAGATGGGCTTTAGATGGTGTAAAGTTTTACGCCTAATTCATTTTATGCAACTTTTGAAAAAATCCTTAGTGACCTCTGGCGTCCTCTATCTAGAGAATTGCAAGAAAATTATGAACCAACATGAGACATTTTGATAAATTGTTTGCAAGGGAAAACAATAATAAAAAACAAGACAAGTCAGAAAATTGGCATAAAAATCCTCTCATGATAAATCGGTCCCAATGATTTGCTTTGTAATAATTGTAATAAATGTAAATCACTCTTGAGATTGGAACAAAAGTCATTTTTTGTTTACCAGTGACAGAAAAGACCTTATTAAATCTGACAAGTTCCAAGGGGTTAATGTTTTTATAGGCATTGTATCTAGTAATATGTGCTTATAAGATAATAGAGTGCTCACTAATGCCAGACTATTGCCAGAGGTTTTGGTATTTTATTGCAGAGAGCAGGTGTAGTATTGCTGAATAGGGAAGAACATATTCTGACATATATTACATTAGTAGGCACTGTAGCTTTTCAGATTTTAAATGCATCAAGGTTGTTTTATTCTTTATGTACTTTGCGCTTTAAAAAAAAAAAACTTTTACACCTGTGTGTGCAAGGCCATGAAGTTTTACAATGCACAACTTATATGAAGAAAATAAAGCCTTGCAAAAACCATAAAGTCAGAAATAGAGGAACAATTTCCATTATTTTTAGTGTAATATAAAGATGATGGATTTTGTTCATATTAAAACTGCTGTACTAATGTAAAGAATGGGTTAATTTGGTACTTCTTTGTAATAATTCAATTAAATTGACAAGCTCTCAGACGTGCGCTGTGCGGTGTTGAACAGGTGGCTTGATGCTCATTTTATGGAGCTTTTCATGCATACACAATAGACACTTAGAGCAGTGGGACAGCCAGAACAACTGACAAAGAGCCCTACAGGACTGGAGATGTGAGATTGAGCTGGCACTGCTTCAGAGCAGTATGGATCCTGCCAGGGTTTTGTTTAGGAATTGGGCAGCCAGGCAGAAAGTGTGATGTAATACTCTAGCGACCATTCTGGATGTATGGTTTTCAAGACCCATTACAAAAAGCTAAATAACTGTTACTTAAAGAAGTACTCCTGCTTTTTCCATCCATGCACCTCATCCAAAGCATCACATGGGCAGCCAGAGACAGTGACATCTCTGCCCATTAGTGACAGTGTCATTTTCTTTTTCACAGTATTCCTCTAAAAAAATCTAAGACATCCAAGTATACAGTCACGAAGGTCTGTCACCTTATTGATTATAAATGTGGGACAGGAACCTGTCTAATCATCAGAAGTGACTGTGATAGGAATTTGTGTTCCCTTCCCCCCTTCTGCACCCTTGCCGTCAATGCAGAGAAGCTAATGCGTATAAATGCAATATAAATACTTAAGTTAAAAGATCATGTAAAAGATCTGACCTTGATAAAAATATCAATTAGAAATGTGTAGTGTCTGCATTTGTGGCAAGCTAAATACATGAGCTAGTATAAATGATATTACTCACTCCATCCAGTCCCTGGTGTACTTGTTGCTATGAGGATTGGGCCATTTTTGGATACATCAGCTAGCATCATCAGCTTACTGATGTCACTGCCATTTAACAACTGACCCCTGTTTTGAAGGCTATAGGCATATCTAGGAGTCCAGTTGAACACTGAATTTAAGTTTAGTTATACATTTGGCCTACATATGGGTATAAAATAATATACTATTTTATAAAGGTTATTTATTACAAGTTAAGATTGTCATCAATAAAATTTTTTGATGAAATATAAATAATATTGATAATATCTTTGAAGTGTTAGGGTGGGTTCACGCTACCATTGTTAATGTCCGATTCTGTCATCTATCACAGGATGACAGCATCGGACATTAAATGACAGATGCAGATGGAGCCCCCTCTGTCTGGTGTCTGTCTGCATTCACCACAATGTAAAAAACATGAAATAGCTTTCTTCCATCATGTTTTTTACTTTTCTGACGGAAGAAAAAGTCTTGCATGCAGGACTTTGTCATTTATTAAAAAAAATAATCAAACAAGACAGAAGAGGGCGTCCATCGTGTTGTTTACATTAGTGTCAATGGGAATGGACACAGATGGACCTATGACAAATGACAGCGATGGACATTAAGAACAGTAGTGTAAACTCACCCTTAATTCTGTGTACAGCAGGCATTTTATAGCTATGTGTAAGACAATTGAGACCTGGTGGTTATAGCTTTCTCAGTTTCTGAGGGGGCTCCATATTTAAAAACCTGACATCCACTGTAGTATTATTGCAGATGTTGGGAAGGGGTTAAAGGGATATCCCCATTAAAGGAAACATGCCTCAAAACATACAGTCAAAAAAGTTATTAATATTTCTAGAAGATCATAATGGAGAATAAAACAGGTTGCTATAGTTTATTGTACAAGTACTTGGGTATAAACCTGGACAATAAACTAGACTGGAAACTGAATGCTGAAAAGGTGTTCAAGAAGGGGGTAAGTAGACAATTTTTTTCTTCCTTCCTTTTTCTTGAGGTATGCAGCAAGTTGCAGGAAATTTTCTATCAGTCTGTGATTGCAGGTGCTTTGTTCTATGCAGTCAATGTTTGAGGAGGGAATGCAAGGATGACTGATGTAAAAAAAAAAAAAGATTGCCTAATTGATCAAGAGGGCCGGCACTGTAGTAGGACATCAGCTTGGTAGTTGGGAGACTATAGTATAGTAGAGGACCTTAAGAAAATTCAACTCTAATACATGTAATCCCTTAACCCTTTCTATCAGGTCCTTCAGAGTCAACAAATCCTTTTCAGCAGTATGTTAATCTTTGAGGTCGGGGCCCCACGTGGCGTAAATGTGGCGTTTTATAGTCACAGCAAAGTGGATGGGATTCTAACAAATCCCATCCCCACTTTGCGTCAAAATACGAGCTGCAGAAATGCGGCGATTTCCAAAACTGTCACGGTTTTGGAAATGGCATCATGTCAATTATACCTATGGAAACGGCGGCGGTTTCCCTGTAGGTATAATTGAAGTAGAAAGTCCGCAGAGGAGTTTTTCCTGCAGCGCTTTTTTGCTGCGGGACGCCACGTGGGGCCTTAGCCTAACAGTGATAATAACGCATCGTGGCAACGCCTCGCAGTTCTTCCCACAGCGCTTTGGACAGAAAGTTTGCAGAGGCTTCCTCTGCAGACTTTCTGCTTCAATTATACCTATAGGGAAACCGCCGGCGTTTCCATAGGTATAATTGACATGCTACGATTTACAAAACTGCAACGGTTTTGGAAATCGACGCGTGTCTGCAACATGTTTTTTACTGCAAAGTGGGAATGGGATTCGCCAGAATCCACTTTGCTGTAACTGTAAAATGCCGCGTTTACGCCTTTTGGCTAATAGTGGCCATGTCAGTAAAGAGTTAATAATGTATGTAATTCAGTTTGTAAGGTGAAATCTGATGACAGATCACCTTCAGTCAAATTTTAATGCTGTGACACATTGATAAATTTGGTTCACGCTCTTGCCAATATTAAAGCATATGAGCACTACCTTAAAAGTCAACTGTTCACAGTAAGACATTTTTTATTTGAATTTTTACAGCATTTGGAATAATCTGAATATTTCATTATTAGAAGAGCACAGACAATACAATAACTAATTTCCTGTCTGAAAAATGTAATTTTGCTGGGACATAATAAACTGGCTATGTTCTGTATCACCTCTAGTTTTTGTTTTACAGAATAATTTGCTTTGAATCCTGCTGTACCTTTTATAACACCAAGAACCTGTATATATTTATCACAAATGACCTTAGTTTTTTGATTTATGGCCCAGTTTACTTAATAAATCTTTTAGTACCAATGAATAGTCGACTTTGTTTGTTTGTTCTGCAATAGAAAGCCACATTCCAAATATTACAAACATTTCTAGGGCCAAATAAATTATGAATATAACATACAAAAGTATTTTTTAAAGGGTAATTCCAGTACATTGCACACCAGAGTAAAACATGAGACTCCAGAAACCCGACTACATACATTTAGGTCTCCTCAAGTAAACGGGACCCCATTTGTATAAAGGTTTGTTCATTCATGGCAGACTTGAAAATTCATCCTGTATACCTAAACATGTTTCTGTAGCATGTGCTTGTTTTTTTGCAAGTCCCATTCAGATGCATGGGTCAGTTACAAATATGTGCCATAAATAAAAATAAGCATTTAATGTGAATGTCTACTATTGAAAACATGTATTTTACTCTAAATACACCATTACCTTAGCTTGAATTAGGTTAAGTAGGCACTACATGTTGAGCAAACTTTGCATGAAATACTAAAATAAGAAACATATGTCTTAACAGAGAGAATTGTTTCTTTCTCCACTTTGCAGGTTCTTTTACTTTCCCCACTCCTCATGAACTATTTAATCACTCTTAATTCTTTATAAAGTCTGTCTTTGTCACCCAAGATGGACTGTCAGTTTACTGAAGGATCAGATTACTGCTGCCCATAAAAAGCTGTGTGTAAAGGAACAGGGAGAAGCAAAGTGAGAGAGAAGTGAAGACACTGGCACAGATTTGGTGCTGTAGCTACCTACACTTCATGTGCTACATTCACATTAATACTGTTAATTATTTCTCTATAATGTGCTCCATAATGATGGCGATGCTGCATCTGAGTAAGAAATAGTTAGGGAGAAGAGTCTTCTATTTTCTCCATGTGCAGTGTATGGAAGGTGTCATACTACAAGGCTCTATTACCCCCTCGCGTAAGCATCATGATGTTGATGTACCCCACATTACTGCTTGTTATGTTTATGCATCTTCCTTGGGCCTCCACTTATTATTCTCTGGGGTCTTATGAGACCAAAATTTTTGGAGAATTTGTACAACAATCCAGCCCATTACAAAATGTTTTGCTGATCCCTAATAATGACTAGATCAAATGTTACTCATCTTGTACACACAAGACAGCTTATCGACCTTATTGCATACTGTGCCAATAACCCAGGCACAAACAGAACTGTGGCAACACTTAACTTAGCTCTAATTGCATTAAGGATTCTAATCTAAATCCAATTCAATACTATATAGCAACCTGCTTGCAAAATCCTTGACAGTCTGCAATTCACAACACAGCCACATAGACGTATATAGTCAGTATATCACTTTTTGTACCGTATCATGAAAAGCTGATCATCTTATGACACACATATTTGGACTTGTCCAGCCAGAAGGAAAAATAAGGAAGGACACATTTGTATGACCAGTCTGTTCAGAAAACGCTTTTTTACTTGACAAGATGTCAGTAAAATTTTCTGATATGCTTTCATAGCATCTACCAATAGCTCTCAAAGATACAGAAGCAATAATTGATAATACAGTTGGTTAACTTTATACCTTGGTACATTTAGTATACTACGATTCTCTAACAGGAGACACATCCATTGAGATTAATAATTGTACTTTGCCATTGCATCAATCATTGCTGGTGTCACATTTTGTGAGAAGTACGTGGGGCTTCAGAGCTCTGATCATGAGTTATTTCTGACTACCTTCTAACTAGAAAAGTGCTGCAACAACACGATAGGTCTTACTTGGCACCGTTTTCCCAATACTTCTGCATCATCAACAGGGTTTGTGTCCTGTTGATAAGCCTGGTACATGTACTCTCTGGGAGAGAGAGTGTTAATAATAAATCTCCTACATTGATGGGAGATAATCTAGTTTAACCAAAGATAACCAAATGATAACCTAGTTTAAAAGATATCGCCAGGTGCTTTACTTCTGTGCCATTCAGCCCAAGAGCCATGAACATTTGCATAGAGCTTATGTTTTCATCAGGGGCCTGAAAAAGTGGCTTGCCGTGGAGAATCTATTAGATGTTCATACTTAAATGGCTTCTCCTGCTATTACAGTGATGTGCAAAACTTTTAGGCAGGTGTGGGGAAAAAACCTGCAAAGTAAAAATAATTTTAGCAATAGAAGGGTTAATAGTTTATTTTTGTCAATTAACAAAATTAAGTGAATTAACAAAACAGAAATCTAAATCACATTAATATTTTGTGTGAACCCCACCAAGCCACTCAGCATCATCATCAACATCCGAATTTGATCAACATGTTAACCAAAAACCTCATTTTCATATCCCCATCCATCCATTAATGTGATTTGTATAAGAATATCTGCCAGCGACAAGTTGACCTCTTTAGATGGGACCCTACACTACAATGATTCGCCCTTCTCTGGGCCTTGGCCTCCAATTAATTTGCCTCGTCGCGGGCAGATGGGCTTTTACAATTTTATCAAAATGTCAACCAAGAACCTCATTTTCATGTCCCCATCCATCCATTAATGTTATTTGTATAAGAATATCTGCCAGCGACAAGTTGTCCTCTTTAGATGGGACCCTACACTACAATGATTCACCCCTCTTTGGCCTTGGCCTCCAATGAATTTGCTTAGTTGCCAGCAGATGGGCTTATACAATTTTATCAAAATGTCAACCAAGAACCTCATTTTCATGTTCCTATCCCTCTAGTAATATGATTCCGTAGTGCAGGGGTGTTAAAATGAATGCCCAGGCAAGCTAAGGCATGCCCCCAAAGCACTTTCACCTTCATATGAATAAACAGCAATTTATATGAAAATGGGGCCCAAAAACCGAATAATCGAAGTACTGTATATTTGGATACTGTGGAAATTTAAAGGGAAAAAACCCCACACATAGCCCGGTATTATTGGATCTATAATAAAGTTATCATGTTATTTAACCCTCAAGGTAAACACTATGAAATAATAAATGTCAAGATTGTTGTTTTTGTTCATTTTGCCTATTAATAGTAATAAAAAGCGATTAGAAAGTTGCACGCACCACAAAAGGGTACCAGTAAAAACTACAGCTCGTTCTGCAAAAACTGCTTCAATTGAAAAACTATATAGGTATGGATCTCATAATATGGTGATGAAAAAACAAATTATTTAGTTTTAAGTGTTTTTACTGAGCAAAAGTATTAAAATGTAAAATAGAAGTTTAAACATTGTGTATCGCCATAATTCTACTGACTCATGTCATATATACCATACAGTCATCGCCATATAAATGCAACCCAAATAAAACCCCAAAATTGCAGAATTGCTATTTATTTTCCATCCTCCAGAAATATTCCATGTTCAACATGTACCCCAAAATGGTTCATATATCACAAAAAATATGCAGTGCCCTATAGGTCAAAATAGGCCATATTCTTAAGGGCAGTGGTACTTATCTTCTTTTTTCAGTCCACTCCTGGTTTTGGCTTGAAAAACTGCATCTATAACACGTGTACTGACCCATAGACTGTATTTGTTTATCTGTGGAGGAGATGTTGATCGTGCATATGGGTGAATACACTATATCTTGACAGTACAGATTTATGTAATGGGCTATAATCATCATTCCAGCACTTATTTCACGTTATAAGGAGCATGTTTAATTGGCTATATAAGTATTAGCTATAAAAACCGTGTTGTGATAATTCCCTCAGTCTGCTATTAATGGATGTGGCAAATTCCCTCTGATCCATTAATATTTGCCATAAGCTTTTGAATCCCTGTGTAACTGTGAACTGTGTAATTGTAATATCTCAAGCACATACTTCATATTGTGCTAATAAATCTGTATAGAAATTCTGCTTTCTTCACTGGCATAGATTGGGTTAATATGGGTCATTGTGCACAGTATTTCAGGCCTTGTAGTAATGGGATTTTTATTGGGAAGCTACCTCATTACGTCTGGAGTACTCAGAGCAGTGCAGTAAAACGCTCATTAAGGTCCAGTCTACAGACACATTATCCGAGGAACATCTCTCAGACAATAAACACAAATGGTCCATTGCCGCTAATGCACAGCACAAATGTGGATTTGCTCTGCATTCACTACTAAATGTAGTGAGAATCATTCAGAGAGAGACCTGTGTTGTCAGACAAGAGTCATTCTGTGGAACATGGACTAAAGAGAATCTTTTACGGCAGAGCCATATGCAGCTTTGAAAATTCTTGATCTGTGTCAGGATTTCCTTTTATTATTCCTGCCTGTCTATTTCTGCTCCTGTTCTGGAGCGGGTAGGGGCAATATAACAAGTCTTGCTTTGTAAAATATAACTGAACTGTGCCAATGATCAATAGTCACCAAGGGTATATATGTAGGTAGTGCAGTGGTAGCAGTCGCAACGGGGCCCAAAAGCCTTCTTCTATATAGGAATACAATGGTATTATAAATGGCACGTTCTACATTGTTGCTCAGTGCCTTTTGAGTAGTTATGGGTGTTCCCAAACTTTTCAATTGTATATAAATTTGTCATAGTGTGTTTAACATAGAACATACACATGTAACATGCACAAAAAACAGCAAAACCATAACTACACTAAGCCAAGTGTGCTTACTGAACATTTGTAATGTCATTTATGATTTTATGTGGAGATTCAAGTGGATTTTAATATTGATGACCTATCCCTAGAATAGGCCATCAATATAAGATTGGTGTGGTGCAGATTACTAGCACCCCAAGAGTCAGTTATTTAAAGGTGTAAAAAGTCGGCCTTAATAGAATAAAGTATAAGTAGGTTGCAAAAAATAAAAAACAATTAATTTTTTTTTTATAAACATGTGTGGTCCATGGCCCAAATTAGCATTAAGGGATAACATGTCCCTAAACACACCCCTTTCGGAAAAATGGCAAGGGTGGCATAAAAGAGTGAAATTTTACTATTTTTGTGCTTGGAAACCTTACTTGTGCAAAACATTGTGAGTTTTTCATGCCATGTATACTAGAAAACTGTCATACAAGACATGATAAATCTGCCCCAATATCTCTGAGTTTAAGAGGGGTAAAAATGATGGGGTGGTAAAGGGGATAATATTAGTGGTTATCTAAGTTTATTTACATACTGAGTTAATAAGGGTGACAATACACAGTAGATGACGGTTATTTCTTTCTACCCACTGCCCCATATACATCTACACATTGTGCACATTTGGCTGATGTTGGGGACAAAGGGATAAGGCATATTAAAATGTATCTGCCCAACTCTTCCCTCCCCCAACATCTGCTGTTCAGAGAGAGTCAGGAAGCCCGCATTCACATTAGATAGTCAATCAGTCCTGCTAAAATCCTTGGTCTTATGGCCAGTATAGCTTTAACTTCTTCCTGCTCAACGCCGTACTATTACATCGTGCCTAGCATGTAGTTAATGCTCAGCACCATAATAGTACAGCCCTGTAATGCAGCGGGCACATTACTTCCGGAACTTGGCTGTATTACACAGCAGAAGCCCGGGACTAGTCGCCAGAGTCGGAAGATACCCCGACTTAAATAGGGAGAACGCGATTCTGCACCTACAATTAACACAGCCACAGGCTAGTCACTAAAAGACACTATTATACATTTAAAGGAGTCGAGATACGTGATAATGCCTTATTTTTACCTTACCTTATTACCTGTTACCTTATTTTATTTTAATACATTTTACTTTATTTTATATTATTAATGCCTTATTTTTATCATGTCATTTCTTTATACATGTGCAAAATTTAATAAACTTGGAACTGGTAGAATAAAATTTTGATTAATTTTCAAGACACAAAGATCATTCCATATATAATACTGCAAAGAGCAAGATCTATCAAACAAAAATAATAAAACAGATTATTAGGTTATTTTATCTCAAACTTATGGGGAAAGAAAAGAAGATAATTAATAACATAGTTTATGTGAAAAAGCCACTTTCATACATTTTAATTACACATTATTTTGTTACACATCATCTGTAATTCTCTTCCTGATTCTTGTTACTTGTTGATATCAGGAAAAAATAGAAAAATTAAAAATCAATTAAATATATACTGTGTTATATATATATATATATATATATATATATATATATATATATATATATATATATTATACACTACTGTTAAAAAGTTTAGGGTCACTAAGAAATTTCCTTATTTTTGAAAGAAAAGCACAGTTTTTTTCAATGAAGATAACATTAAATGAATCAGAAATACACTGTATACATTGTTAATGTGGTAAATTACTATTCTAGCTGCAAACGTCTGGTTTTTAATGCAATATCTACATAGGTGTATAGAGGCCCATTTTCAGCAACCATCACTCCAGTGTTCTAATGGTACATTGTGTTTGCTAACTGTGTAAGAAGGCTAATGGATGTTTAGAAAACCCTTGAAAACCCTTGTGCAAGTATGTTTGCGCAGCTGAAAACAGTTTGGCTGGTTAGAGAAGCTATAAAACTGACCTTCCTTTGAGCTAGATGAGAATCTGGAGCATTACATTTGTTGGTTCGATTAAACTCTCAAAATGGCCAGAAAAAGAGAACTTTCATTTGAAACTCGACAGTCTATTCTTGTTCTTAGAAATGAAGGCTATTCCATGCGTGAAATTGCCAAGAAACTGAAGATTTCCTACAACGGTGTGTACTACTCCCTTCAGAGGACAGCACAAACAGGCTCTAACCAGAGTAGAAAGAGAAGTGGGAGGCCTTGCTGCACAACTGAGCAACAAGACAAGTACATTAGAGTCTCTAGTTTGAGAAATCGATGCCTCACAGGTCCTCAACTGGCAGCTTCATTAAATAGTACCTGCAAAACGCCACTGTCAACGTCTACAGTGAAGAGGCGACTCAGGGATGCTGGCCTTCAGGGCAGAGTGGCCAAGAAAAAGCCATATCTGAGACTGGCTAATAAAAGGAAAAGATTAATATGGGCAAAAGAACACAGACATTGGACAGAGGAAGATTGGAAAAAAGTGTTATGGATAGACGAATCGAAGTTTGAGGTGTTTGGTTTGAGGTAATGTGATGGTCTGGGGTTGCTTTGGTGCTGGTAAAGTGGGAGATTTGTACAAGGTAAAAGGGATTTTGAATAAGGAAGGCTATCACTCCATTTTGCAACGCCATGCCATAACCTGTGGACAGCGCTTGATTGGAGCCAATTTCATCCTACAACAGGACAATGACCCAAAGTACACCTCCAAATTATGCAAGAACTATTTAGGGAAGAAGCAGGCAGCTGGTATTCTATCTGTAATGGAGTGGCCAGCACAGTCACCAGATCTCAACCCCATTGAGCTGTTGTGGGAGCAGCTTGACCGTATGATACGCAAAAAGTGCTCATCAAGCCAATCCAACTTGTGGGAGGCGCTTCTAGAAGCATGGGGTGAAATTTCTCCAGATTACCTCAGCAAATTAACAGCTAGAATGCCAAAGGTCTGCCATGCTGTAATTGCTGCAAATGGAGCATTCTTTGACAAAAGCAAAGTTTGAAGGAGAAAATTATTATTTCAAATAAAAATCATTATTTCTAACCTTGTCAATGTCTTGACTATATTTTCTATTCATTTTGCACCTCATTTGATAAATAAAAGTGTGAGTTTTCATGGAAAACACAAAATTGTCTGGGTGACCCCAAACTTTTGAACGGTAGTGTATTTTATGTAATATAATAATGAGATAATCTTCAAACAGAAACTATAATACAGAGTAGGTAAGAAGTTATCTACAAGGCAAAGAATGTTTAGGACAATGTAATTAAGTAATTTATGTAGGTGATATTTTTGTGGCTTTTTCATTTTTTTTTAATTTATACTATTTTTTGAGAAAAATTGTAGGTGGTAACCTAACAGCTGTTAGAAAAATCAGCAGGCAATAGAGCAGGGGTCGGCAAGCTATGGCACGCGTGCCACTCTTGGCACGCGAGGCATATTTCCCTGGCACGGCAGCGGACTCCTCACCCAGCAGTTTCGATCGGACCAAACACGTCCGAAACGAAACTGCTATTATTATACTGTGGGGTCTCTCCAGACCCCCGAGTATAATAAGCGGAGCCCCCCGGGG
Source organism: Leptodactylus fallax (assembly GCA_947044405.1). Lineage (NCBI taxonomy): Eukaryota > Metazoa > Chordata > Amphibia > Anura > Leptodactylidae > Leptodactylus > Leptodactylus fallax. The sequence goes on from CAMRHE010000643.1 coordinate 448,248, forward strand.
AGATGATCAAATATTAAAAAACAATGTCACTCACCATTCCACGCTCCGCAGCCGCTGTGTACTCTTCAGGCGCTTCTGCCTGAAGTCAGCTGACAGGGCCTCAGATGTCACGTCTGCGTCTGACGTCATTACGCATAATGACGCGACGCGACCCCTGAGACTCAATCAGCGGTCGCTGACTACAGGCAGAAGCGCCCGAAGATTCAGAGCGGCTGCGGAGCGTGGAATGGTGAGTAACATTGTTTTTTATGTTTCATCACCTCTCTTTGCCCTCCACTTATTATACTCAGGGGGTCTGAAGAGACCCCACAGTATAATAATAGCTAGTGAGTGGCACAAATTGGAATATTATAAAAGTTAGAATATTATACCGTGTGCAGGGGCTACTATGGAGGATAACACAGTGTGCTGGGGCCACTATGGGACATAATACTGTGTGCAGGGACCGCTATGGGACATAATACCGTGTGCAGAGGCCGCTATGGGACATATACCGTGTACAGAGGCCGCTATGGGACATAATACCGTGTGCAGAGGCCACTATGGGACATAATACCGTGTACAGAGGCCGCTATGGGACATATACCATGTTGCAGGGGCCACTATAGGACATAATACCGTGTGCAGGCGCCACTATGGGACATAATACCGTGTGCAGGGATTGCTATGGGACATTATTCTGTATAACGGTGTGTTTTTTATATTAAGGATGTGTTTTTGCACAGAAAACTCAAGCTTTGTTTTTTTTTTTTGTGCAAAAATGCACCAGTTTTACATCGAATGAAAAAGTTCCAGTGGCCTAAGAATATAGCTGCATCCAGATACATAGTGTGTTTTCACCATAAGGATGCCGCCATACGGTGCTCCTGGACACATTTACCACTAATTGCGGGATGTACATGTACTTTCATTGCTTCTAATCAGAAAGTACAGGAGCGTCCCAGGAAATAGCAGTAAACGCATGTGTCCTAAAGCATCTGGTGGCAGCACTTCTGTGTTATGGTTTGTGGTATATGACTTTAGTTTAGGGGTCGTCAGACTTACAATTATTGATCGGCACTCCGAGTACCTCATCTTTAATTTTTTTATTAAAATCGGCACGCCGAACAGAAAAGGTTGCCTACCCCTGCAATAGAGTATCCAAAAAGACAGCCAAGGGTCAGAATGATGCAAATGTGAGAAATAGAGAGAGTAGTGAGATGCAGAACCAAACTAGGAAGTAGAACAATTAGTCGGCGCCTGTGTCAGGAGGGAGGGGTCTTATATAAGCTTCCTCAGATGCTAATTGGACAAACCCAGGAATCTTCTGAAATTGCAGAAATTTCCCAGGTTGACGCAGTAATCTTAAAGGTAATACAGATGGATTGAGACTCCTAACACTCCAGTTACAGTGTATGTGTAATCTTGCAGGTTTCAGTACTCTTTAGGGCCATTTTAGAATAATATTCTGACTTTGTTTTTTTTGGAGGACCTCCACAGAAGTGCATGAGCCCTGTACTTTACCTCTGTAACCTATGGAGGCATATGCAGCTTTTGTAAGGGTTCCAAGCTAATCCAAGAAGAATAAACTGTAGATTGTGCTATACATTGTCAAGTAGGCAATGTCAGTATAATATATTGGGTAGAATATTTAAGAAACTCCCCAGTTTATTTTTATACTATAGACACACTGGGCAGCTGAGATGACATCTAAGTGCAGAGTCAGGCCAGCCAGTATCCTTTCTCCCCATCTTCTCTATCACATTTAGGGGCTCCAATCACCAATCATCCTGCAGCATTTTTCTGCTGCCTGAGGACTGCTGTTGTGTGGGCACTTATGCACAGCTTTCAGAGCTAAAAGGTCCTAGTTCAAAGCAAAAGCCAGTCAGTAGGCTACTGACAGGATCCCAGGATAGACATCAGAGGCAAGGGTTAGGCAGTTAGCTAGTCCTGGAAAAAAAAAATTATGTTGGTGACATAACAGGAATTTGTCAGGTAACATTTGCAGGTAGATATATAGGGGCCTCCAGAATGTATTTTACCGGTGGACCCTAGGCACCCCAGTCCAACATTGCCTTACTCATATTCATTTCAACCATTAACCTGCTTGGTGGGGATCCCTTTATCACTCATGTACTGGCTCTATAAATTAACTACAGAAGCAGTAGAGCACGGTTTCTATTGTTCTCCTAGAAGGGGGGGGGGGACACTGAGTCAGTAGCACACATGTGGCCACCTCTCAATTCCTTTTCCATCAGAATGTGGTGGCAATAAGTTTGGTAGACCCCCATCCTGGAGACTCCAGTTTAAAATTCAGAGCTATGTCTACCAGATATGAGAAATACACCTGAAGTTATTAATGGCTATGATACTTTATCATCAAGCAGTTCTAATGCCCCATGTACCATGGTGTATTATGGATCAGAGATGTACATAGTTGTAATAAGGCACCAGAAGACTGTAGGTCTCTTTTATACCATTATATGCCATATTTCATCAGATGCAATATTTTTGACATACAGTAGTCTTCTCATGAAAGCACTCTTTCTACGAAAAAATCTCAGATGTATGATGCTAACAGAATGCAATCCAGCAAACACAAGATTTCACTGCTGCTCCTTATTTTAAAGCCACAAGGGGCACCATGTGCTGCCGTATAGTTTCTCCAGATGACTAACAGTACAGTGTATGAGGCCTAAAATGTTCTTCTTGAGCTACTAGACTGAATTGTCAGATTAAAAGAGTCTTGCTTCTGTTTCACAAAGTTTAAGACTGTATTACAGCATAGTTGTTGTACACCATTAGCACATGACATTATACTGTGCATACAGTAGTTTGTGACCTTCATTTGCAGGTTACTTACTGTACTTGCATTTCAATGTAGTACATATAAACTAGAGCAAGGTCCTTAATTCCTTCAGGGTAAAGACTGATGCTGGCTTATCGATTGAATCAGATTCTTCATTTTGGGACCTAAAGCCGCTAATCCCTTTCCTCGTGGGAAGATTAGAATCTCTCTATTCCTTGCTGCTCTGTGGGTGACAGATTTCCATTTACAGATTCACTTTATTGGAGTCACTTGTTTGAAGTTGAATTCTCACTGTTTTCAAGGACAAAATGAACAGGATTACAAGGGGTTGGCTATTAGTTTGGAAGTGTTACTAGTCTATTAAACATCATTGTCCAATTTGTAAACTCACTACCTACAGTATATAACATGCATACTGTATAGTGGAGGTGTTTTTCTGTGCAATACATGTAAAGCACTTTCCCTTCTATTTTGTATGAAACTTTATATTATTCATGAATTTTAGAGATCATGAGATGGGTTGGCTCAGATGAGAAATTCTGTGCTAGGTGATCATTTTGCTTAGAGTAGTCAACCTTCTTGGAGAACAGTAACTGTAAGAAAAAGAAAAACTTCTTGATATTGAAAAAGGTCATGAAGGATTATTAACTGAAGGACAAAAGCTTTCCTGACATAGTGCTGGTTTCTCTAAACTAAAATTTGGATATAGAAAACATCTGGATAGAAGGTTCTTCAAGTCCACATCTTTCCCTGCTTTAAAGGATTTTACTTTTGATGACATCCCAGTAGAACCTCAATCTGATATGGCTTTGTAAAAAATGCTGCGTTTTACAGTACCTGCAAAGTGAATGAGATTTTGGCTAATCCCATCCATACATTGCAGAAAAAAAAATGCTGTGGAAAAGAGGAGTTTTCAAAAAAACCTGCGTTTTTGAAAATCGTAGCATGTCATTTATGCCTGTTGAAATGCTGGTGTTTTCCCCATAGGTTTAATTAGGGTAGAAAACCCGCAGAGAAAAATGCAGCTATAACACAGTGAAAAAGCAACGGGTTTCCGCTGTATTTTTTCCGCAGCGTTTTTTTTTGCTGGTTTCACTATGAGGGACCTTAGCCTAAAGGGGGTTTTCTCAGAATTTCAGCTGCCCTCCTGTCATCTTTTCACTCCACTTCCTTGTTTTTTGGCTATTTCCTTTGAGCTCCTGCTTGCTCTAAAGGGCACAGTTATTTCTGAATCTACATACAGTCATGGCCAAAAGTTTTGAGAATGATACAAATATTAATTTTTACAAAGTCTACTGCTTCAGTTTTTCTAATGGCAATTTGCATATACTCCAGAATGTTATAAAGAGTGATCAGCTTAACAGCAATTACTTGCAAAGTCAATATTTGCCTAGAAAATGAACTTTATCCCCCAAAACACATTTCAACATCATTGCAGCCCTGCCTTAAAAGGACCACCTAACATCGTTTCAGTGATTGCTCCATTAACACAGGTGTGGGTGTTGATGAGGACAGGGCTGGAGATCAATCTGTCATGATTAAGTAAGAATGACAGCGCTGGACACTTCAAAAGGAGGCTGGTGCTTGCCATCATTGTTTCTCTTCTGTTAACCATGGTTATCTCTAAAGAAACACGTGCAGTCATCATTGCACTGCACAAAAATGGCCTAACTGGGAAGAGTATTGCAGCTAGAAAGATTGCACCTCAGTCAACAATCTATCGCATCATCAAGAACTTCAAGGAGAGAGGTTCCATTGGTGCCAAAAAGGCTCCAGGGCGCCCAAGAAAGACCAGCAAGCGGCAGGACCGTCTCTTAAAAGTGTTTCAGCTGCGGGATCGGGCTACCAGCAGTGCAGAGCTTGCTGAGGAATGGCAGCAGGCAGGTGTGAGTGCATCTGCACGCACTGTGAGGCGGAGACTCTTGGAGCAAGGCCTGGTCTCAAGGAGGGCAGCAAAGAAGCCACTTCTCTCCAGAAAAAACATAAGGGACAGACTGATATTCTGCAAAAGGTACAGGGAGTGGACTGCTGAGGACTGGGGTAAAGTCATTTTCTCTGATGAATCCCCTTTTCGATTGTTTGGAACATCTGGAAAACAGCTTATTCGGAGAAGAAGAGGTGAGCGCTACCACCAGTCTTGTCTCATGCCAACTGTAAAGCATCCTGAAACCATTCATGTGTGGGGTTGCTTCTCAGCCAAGGGAATCGGCTCTCTCACAGTCTTGCCTAAAAACACAGCCATGAATAAAGAATGGTACCAGAATGTCCTCCAAGAGCAACTTCTCCCAACCGTCCAAGAGCAGTTTGGCGCTCAACAATGCCTTTTCCAGCATGATGGAGCACCTTGCCATAAAGCAAAGGTGATAACGAAATGGCTCAGGGAACAAAACATAGAGATTTTGGGTCCATGGCCTGGAAACTCCCCAGATCTTAATCCCATTGAGAACTTGTGGTCAATCATCAAGAGACGGGTGGACAAACAAAAACCAACAAATTCAGACAAAGTTAAAGCATTGATTCTGCAAGAATGGACTGCTATCAGTCAGGATTTGGTCCAGAAGTTGATTGAGAGCATGCCAGGGAGAATTGCAGAGGTCCTGAAGAAGAAGGGTCAACACTGCAAATATTGACTTGCTGCATTAACTCATTCTAACTGTCAATATAAGCTTCTGTTACTCATAATATGAATGCAATTATATTTCTGTATGTGATAAAAACATCTGACAAACACACATAAAAACCAGAGGGCAGCAGATCATGTGAAAATATAATATTCGTGTCATTCTCAAAACTTTTGGCCATGACTGTACACAGATAACAGAGACACTGCTAAAGAAACATATCTAGCTCTTATTAGTGCTTAAAAACTGGAAGTGATATGCAGTGAAAGAAGAAAATATATATAGCCAGAAGTCATCATGCAGACCTGTGAGCAGGACTGTAACCTAGGCAACCAGCAGTAAACAATGAGGAGAGAAATTTGACTGTATCTGGCGAACAGAGCAAGATAGATAAAGCAATTTATTGGGGAAAACATTTCAGTTAATTTCAGCTACCAGTTTGAATATGATGCTTGAGATGGGAATATCAGTTTAAGCAATTCCCAAGTGATGAAATTTTTACTTAAGCAATTTCCAAATATGTTGCAGATCAAGGACAGCAAGCAGAACAAGCTACTTATAATCTAAGCAGGTTGAACTATGCAGATTGGGAACTCAAGTTTTACACTGGCATAAAATTGGAGCACTTGCGGACTAATGACCAGACTAGCTATCCTACAGCAGACAGAGTATAACATACAAGCCGGGTCAAAACCAGGAGATCAAAGAAGTATCCAAAATGACAGCAGAAAATTAACAGGGTCCAAGCCAGGGTCAAGTCCAGGAGTTTACTGAAGCGAAATCAGCAAGAAATTGGTTAACCAAAAGAACAAGCCAAAATCAGAAACCAGAGACACAACAGATAACCAGACAAGTTCTAGGAAGCCAAATTACAATGTAATCACAAGCATGTGAAAAGTCTCAATGCCAGGTATAAATGCTCTGCCTCAGCTCAGGATTGGGCAATGAGGCAATACTCTAATTGACTCTCCGTCTCAAAGCTCTGACTGGCTGCAGAACCAGTTAGATTTTGGCTGGTAGTCAAAGCAACAATACTCACAACCAAACCTTAAAGCCATGGTTGTGAACAGTGTTGCACTGAAGGGTATGATCATTGATGGATACAGATATTGGATACAGTAGGAGTACAGATATTGAGATTCCTATCTACTATCTACTAGTTGGATGTCTTTTTGGGGCAATCTCAATACTTGATACCTGCCTATGATGTACACTTTTTAACATGATACGACAGCTGAACTTTGCTAATTCAATAATGCCTTAATCTGCAGTAAGATCTCCTTTAGTATAGCTGCCAGCTCGCTCAACCAAATAATGCTGAATGGAACCCATCACTAACTTATGGCATAGTGGCTCTGCTGTTTTAAATCTTCTCCCGAACTCACAGCTTAGAGGAGTCCTGTCCACTATGGCAAAAGCTCTCCACTAACTTGTTATTTGGCATTTAATTTCCCTGTGCTTCTCTTCAAGACGGTTCTCAGACTTGCCTGACCATTTTCTTTCCAACCAGGAACGTTGTTTCCCCTACACCATTCCTATGAACAGGACAAACCAACAATGGAATTATGTCTTTAGCCTTTTCTCCATGTCTGTCCTTTTCTCCCTAACTGTGGTCAATTGTGATATAATCCAATGTCTTGTGACACGCCACCAGGGTCTGAGGACATGAATGACTAATCCCTAAGTTTTTGGCCTTTCCAACAAAATCTGACATTCAATATACGATGTAGCTACTAAAGTAAACTTGTGAATCCAGCCGTAGCCGTAGACACAGAATCCACCAGTCATAATAGGTGATTTCACTGCTTATCTACTCTGTAGAGGTCATGAAGCATGCCTAGAAAACTCTCCCATAGAAGTCAATTAGGTCTGCTGCAGACCATTGTGTCTATGGCCCATGGTCTATCTTCAGGAAACAGGAAGTCACAAAATATTTTAGGCTTAGTTGCTAGAGTTGGAATTGCAAGATTTTTTTGTGTATAGATAATAACATGGAAAATTAAAAACATGATTTAAATAATAGGTCATTTCCTCATGACACTTTCCCTTTAAGTGGTCTGTCTTTGTGTTCTCCATATACCGAAGGAATATGTTCACACAGTGGAAGCATCCACCTCAAATTTATCTTCCATTTCCATCCCTCTGGAATCCTGGAACGAAAATTCGAAGCTTTCCGCCACAGCTTTCACCTGCTAACTAGGTTCAGATGAAGGGGCAGAATATGCTGCTGATTTTGAGGTGGACTCTGGCAAATTCTGTAGCGGGAACAGGCCCTTGTAGTGCATATAGATGACATAAAATAGTTATGTTTTTGCTTTATGTTTTCTATGTAAAACCTTATCATATTTATAGCATTGGAATTATTGGCATTTTAAAAATAAATAATAAGTTGGACTGCAGTAAAATTGTAAATGTAATGCAGCAGTCATGACAGCTCAGCAGTTACAGAAACTTCTGTTGACTCGAATCTATGATATATTATGTAACCCAATCTGAAAGTTTAAGGAAATAACATCATGTAACTATCGCTACCAAGATAAGTTGTGCAACTGAAGTGTTGTCTAGGCCAGGATTCTGGCAATTACATTAGTAAGGACAGAGCTGTATATGGCAGAAGGAATTTCATGATGTGGAAAAGGCAATAAAATTATGCAGAAAGCATAAATTAAGACCAAGTGCTGGGTTCTTCGACAGCATAGGTAAAGGATATGGAGTACAACTTGACAACTTTCTTTTTTTTTTCCATGTAATCCCACTTCATAGATTTTCAGAGACAGAATTAAAATCATCTCTAGAAAGAACAGAGTAGATATGAAGTCTAGATATGAAAGTGATATAAAAGTGTAATATTAAATGAATCCCCTCAGCAACATAATACACTATATACAATAGATCATTAGATATTACCCTTGCTGCTTGGTTTGGCAGTGAAGATGTTAAATTGGCTCAGTATCACTCACACATGGTACAGTCAGTCTGTCATTATGATGTGCCTGGAATCATTTTTATTCAGCACCTGCCTCAGCTCCATCCAGGGGTGGCAGGGCATTGTGAATTGGCACCAAGGGCCACCTGATATTGTTAAGGCACATAATGCAGTGATAATGGATTATTCCACACTTAGGAGTGATGAACATCATGCTGGAGAAAGCTGTTTAGAAGGATGTGAATGCCTGGCAGCTAGGATATGAATCAGCTCTTTGACCTGAAGGTCCTTCCAGCAAGTCCTTCATCAAGCAGTCACAGCAATGTTCTACTGACAATGTCATTATGGATGTATGCAGAAACACCTGTTACTACTCCAGCAACTGTTTTACTACTGTACAAGTGCTTGTGTTCTGCTACGACTAGTCAGATTGCAGAAAATTACCTTCACAGTATAAGTGATGTGGGGCTGGGGAAACACAAGGCATGCATGCCATGTACTCACAGCAGAATAGCCACTGAGTACCCACCACTAGCTATCCTGTATAGCACTGTAGCACAATGGATGAAATGTTACTAAATGTCATCCATATGCCATAACTAAAACCCACAGTGCAAAATGACTTGACAATTATTTTTGTGTGTTTTACCAGTAGCTTTCAACCTTTTAAAGAGCAAAGCTGGAGAATCTTTCCTATGCATCGGTTGAAAGTTGCTGGTTAAACCCACAGGAATAATTGACATACCGGAGGTTAAATTTAGTGAAATCTCATCTACTATGCTACTACTGTACATCCCAATGGGTTACCTGCTATCACGGTGGATAACCCACTGTAAGAATGCATAGTGTGTCCCCAGACTCAACTTTCTTGATTTGTTTTTCCTATTGTTTTCATTAAGGAAAAAAAAGCAAGTAAAAATCATGTATGGTTTTCCATTGGGGTAATGGACATGCAGTTTCTATGGAAACTACAAACATTTTATGGAATTGTGGCTTAAAACAACATTATTCAAGTTTTTATTGCACTTTTTGCTATAGCAATGTAGTTAAGAATGGGATCATTATTTTTTTTATGTGTAAAAGAGAACAACAGGAATTTTTATTTATTTGTTTTATTTTTATTTATTTATTTTTTTTAAGAAATAAAATGTCCAAAGCACGTATTGTCTGACTTCACACGATGTTTTTTTATGGGGGTTTTTTTTTGATGCACAAAATGTCATAAACATTTTAATAGATTTGGTACATACTGACAAGTTAAAATACACCCCTAACTAGGCTTAAAGAAATCATGTCTGTTGTGGTTAAAATATACCCCTAACACTCCTTGTCTCTTGTGGATCAACCTCTTTAATAGAGTTTCCACCCCTTATAAGTTGATTGAATATCACTAGGAAACTCCATTTTTTTCTGACAGTGGAGCATCCAACTGACGAGTCCTAATGGTACTCAGACTGTAGGAGTCATAGGGCTAGATAAGTTCTGTAACGCCAATGTGCAAGGAACTGTAATACATCCTCATTCACTTGTGCCGCACTGTACATAGTATAGTCTGGATCATTGCTATGCATTGCTATATACAGTCATGGCCAAAAGTTTTGAGAATGATACAAATATTAATTTTTACAAAGTCTACTGCTTCAGTTTTTCTAATGGCAATTTGCATATACTCCAGAATGTTATAAAGAGTGATCAGCTTAACAGCAATTACTTGCAAAGTCAATATTTGCCTAGAAAATGAACTTTATCCCCCAAACCACATTTCAATATCATTGCAGCCCTGCCTTAAAAGGACCACCTAACATCGTTTCAGTGATTGCTCCATTAACACAGGTGTGGGTGTTGATGAGGACAGGGCTGGAGATCAATCTGTCATGATTAAGTAAGAATGACACCACTGGACACTTTAAAAGGAGGCTGGTGCTTGCCATCATTGTTTCTCTTCTGTTAACCATGGTTATCTCTAAAGAAACACGTGCAGTCATCATTGCACTGCACAAAAATGGCCTAACTGGGAAGAGTATTGCAGCTAGAAAGATTGCACTTCAGTCAACAATCTATCGCATCATCAAGAACTTCAAGGAGAGAGGTTCCATTGGTGCCAAAAAGGCTCCAGAGCGCCCAAGAAAGACCGGCAAGCGGCAGGACCGTCTCTTAAAAGTGTTTCAGCTGGGGGATCGGGCTACCAGCAGTGCAGAGCTTGCTGAGGAATGGCAGCAGGCAGGTGTGACTGCATCTGCACGCACTGAGGCGGAGACTCTTGGAGCAAGGCCTGGTCTCAAGGAGGGCAGCAAAGAAGCCACTTCTCTCCAGAAAAAACATCAGGGACAGACTGATATTCTGCAAAAGGTACAGGGAGTGGACTGCTGAGGACTGGGGTAAAGTCATTTTCTCTGATGAATCCCCTTTTCGATTGTTTGGAACATCTGGAAAACAGCTTATTCGGAGAAGAAGAGGTGAGCGCTACCACCAGTCTTGTCTCATGCCAACTGTAAAGCATCCTGAAACCATTCATGTGTGGGGTTGCTTCTTCAGCCAAGGGAATCGGCTCTCTCACAGTCTTGCCTAAAAACACAGCCATGAATAAAGAATGGTACCAGAATGTCCTCCAAGAGCAACTTCTCCCAACCGTCCAAGAGCAGTTTGGCGCTCAACAATGCCTTTTCCAGCATGATGGAGCACCTTGCCATAAAGCAAAGGTGATAACTAAATGGCTCAGGGAACAAAACATAGAGATTTTGGGTCCATGGCCTGGAAACTCCCCAGATCTTAATCCCATTGAGAACTTGTGGTCAATCATCAAGAGACGGGTGGACAAACAAAAACCAACAAATTCAGACAAAATTAAAGCATTGATTCTGCAAGAATGGACTGCTATCAGTCAGGATTTGGTCCAGAAGTTGATTGAGAGCATGCCAGGGAGAATTGCAGAGGTCCTGAAGAAGAAGGGTCAACACTGCAAATATTGACTTGCTGCATTAACTCATTCTAACTGTCAATATAAGCTTCTGTTACTCATAATATGAATGCAATTATATTTCTGTATGTGATAAAAACATCTGACAAACACACATAAAAACCAGAGGGCAGCAGATCATGTGAAAATATAATATTTGTGTCATTCTCAAAACTTTTGGCCATGACTGTAGTTCTTTGAATAGGCTAGGATACAGACTGGATGCTTACTATTCATAAGGTTGTATTATATCCTAGTGATATAGCAAAGCATTATAAGATAGGAATACCCCATGTAAGACTCTCTGCTAGAGATGGGTGAATCGGTTCATACCGAGCCGGGTTTGGCCCAAATATTCCAAATTGGGTTTTTTTTGGTTTTTTTTAAGAAACAGAACAAATGCAGATTAGCAGCTGCATTATACTTTGGGGTCTCTTCAGACTCACCTTCCATCACCTCTTTTGGGCCTCCTTGTGACATATGATGCTCTCCTGGTGACATCCCACTCTCTTCTGTGATATCACAGGCCTCAGCCGTGACTCCCGGGCCAATGACGTCCTCGGTTTCTAGGAGCCCTAAGGGTGTTCTACACTATGTTTTAACCCCTTCCCGACATCCGCTGCAATAGTATGGCGAATGCTGTGTCTTTAAAGATGACGACCGCTCTGCTGAAGCACAGTCACCATAACAACCGGGTCTTTGCTGTATTCTACTGCGGAGAACCAGTGCTTATGCCCGCAATCAGAGTTCACTCTGCGGGCATTGCAGGGCAGGAGTTCCCCCTAAAGTTCCTACCCGCCCCGTACCTTTAGTGTTGCCAGCTGGCTCCCACACGGCGAGATCGCGGGAGCCAACCTGTTCCTCCGAAAGCCGGGAGCCTTATGAAGGCGCTCAGGCTTGTCATTGCACTATAGCTATTGAGGTTGGTCAACCGCTGTTTTTTCACTGTTTCACCTCTGAGAAAAATTTGAATAAAAAGTCCTCAAAGCAATAGACATTCCCCAAAATGGTATAACTAAAAAGTACTCCCGGCCCTGCAAAAAAGGCACCCTATGCATCTCTGTACATGGAAATATAAAAAAGTTACGGGCATCAGAATATGGTGACTTTTAGAATAATTTTTTTTGCAAAGGTTTAGATTTTTGTAAAGGGGTTAAAATGTAAATAAACCATATCGATTTGGTATCCCTGGAATCATACCAAAACATAGAATACAGGGGACATGTCATTTTGGCTGCAGAGTGAACACCAGTAAAAATGAAGAAAGTCCCACAAATGTACTTTTTCTTCAAATCCACTCCATTCTGAATTTTTTTCAGCTTCTCAGTACAATGTACAGAATAATAAATGGTAGTATCATGATGAATAATTTGTCCCACAAACATTAAGCCTTTATATGGCTCTGAGAACGGAAAAATAAAAAAGTTATGGGGTTTGGAAGGTGGGGAGTCAAAAACGAAAATCGAAAAATGTCACCAGTGGGAAGGGGTTAAGCTGATTTGAGATGTGTTTTGTATCAACTTGTTCAGCCCGAAATGAATGAGGGACCTGAGCCGCCGAACCCGAATAGGAAACGAATCTTGAGAGGTTAGCCCATTTCTAAACTCTGCTCAGAATTGTAGCCAATCTAACAGTCATACATGGGCAGATATAAGATTTCAGTTGTTCAGTGTGTATTATACATAACCCAGAAATTCAAAATCTCTAACGTCAGGTTTTTAATACATAAACTCGAAATCAGTGTTTCTAACCAACTTTGGCACATTCAGTTGAAATTTTCTCTTTGCACTGTGGTAAACTCAGGCTTAAAGGGGTTATCCAGGAAAAAAAAAATTATATTTTAAATAGGCCGGGGAAGGTGAAAAAATTAAAAAAAAAAATCATACTCACCTTTACCCGGTTCTCCGGTGCCTCACAGCGTGGTCCAATCCTGTCGGTCCATTGTTGTCTTCCAGCGGAAGTCCCCGCCATTCGTGACCACTGAGGCCAATCAGCGGCCTCAGCGAAGGGCTTGTAACGTTACTACCTGTGACGTCCCAGGATCTCTTTCTGAGGCCAATCAGCGGCCTCAGCGGTGACGTGACCACTGAGGCCAATCAGTGGCTTCAGCAGAAGGGATCAGGGACGTCACACGCAGTGAGGAGTTTAACTTCGCGAAGATAGCCCAGCTAAAGGACCGTACTGCACTGGATGGACACCAGAGCATCGGGGATAGGTGAGAATGATTTTTTTTTTTTTTTTCCCTTCCCCGGTCTATTTTAAAAATATTTTTTTTGCCCAGACAACCTCTTTAAGACTTCACATTCCATGAATGGAAAAAATATCCGTCACACAACTACAGTACAATCAATGAAGTCCTATAGACCTATGCATAGATCTGTGAACAGCTTGTCAAAAATAGGACATGACTTTTGTATGTTTTTTATGGATCACTCATAGACTCAAGTCTTTGAGGATCTGTGAGAAGCAGATGGCCATACAAAATATTTGTCATGGTCGTGTGAATATAATAGCCTTAACACTTTTACCCTGCATTCACACAGCCGAGTTTCAGCCATGAAATTCGGTCCGTGTGTTTCCCAGATTTACCGGCCAGAACAACATGCTGGGAGAATGACTCCTACCATTATTGTTATCTATGATGCTTGGAGTCCCTGCCTCACAGCTACATACTGTGCCGTACTGATTATAGTAGGGGACAGTGTGTGGAAGACAGGGACTCCTAGTAGCATAGATAACTGTAGTGGAAGAAGTCCCTCTCCCAGCATACTGTTGAGGATGGTGTAAATCCAGCCAACACAAAGACTGAGCTACATGGGTGAAACTCAGTCGCATGAATGCGGGGTTAAACAGGTCTTTTTCCTCAGACCAACATACTCACTCTGCTCTCTGACACTTTAATATCATTAGTGTCTGACACACATGTAGCTCCAGGTTCAGATAACACCTGGAATGGAGTATGGCAGTGACCTTCCCACCCAGGATATTTAGTAACTCCTAAATCATGAACCTAAACTCCAGTTAAACAAACTCACTATCAATGGTTAAAACATAGTTGTCCACTCCATAGCACCACCCACAACCCACTCAGGATTGCGACTTTCACACCCAGGAGCACCCACAAATCGCTCAAATTGGGGGATGTTTACCCAAACCCACACCTTTTGTGGTTGGCCACGCCCATTCCAGCCCATTTCCTTGGAGCATTGGCAACTATGGGTTAAAATAATTCCAGAGTTACATTACTGAGACTAGAGGCATTATTGATAGATACGGGTATCTGCCATTGAGCACCAACTGACTGCTTATACCCTTCAATGCAGTCCCTAAAAAGTGGTGAAATGAAATGCCTGCTATATTTTTCGTTTTAGGATGGCTAAGAGTGCTGGAACATCTCAGTGTTCATATTACTAATATGGAGGAATGGAAACAATAGATTATTGGTCACACAAAACTCCTACCATTGGAGACAATTTATTGCACACTCTATGTGAGTTTACTAGCATAGAAGAGTAGAAAATTTTTGTGCAGACTCCGTTTTGTGCAAACATTTGATTTTTTTTTCCATTTTTGCGCTGTGCTTTCACATATCTTAAAAATGGGTGGGGTCTGGGCGGGTCTTTGCAGACAAACAAATTTAACATTACGTATCCAAGAAAACTGTCTCTTAACTGGGGTAGATTTCAGATTTTGGTGCATGGACCACCAGAGATGTTTCAAACTTAAGAGGAGTACATGTATTGTCTATGGGTCAGTGAAAACAATGCCTTCAGTGGGCTGTTCATTTTCATGTACCCAGAGACATAGAAAAGTATAGAAAGTAAAAAAAAATAAAGTTGATAAATGGGTCAACAGCATATAGCGCACCACCTGAAAATGAGTAGGATCATGTGTCTGAAATTAGAGGGGTTTTTCCACAAAAGCAAGTTATCCCCTATCCATAGGATAGGGGGTTACTTGCAGATCGATGGGGGTCTGACTGCTCAGACAACCAGTCACCTGTTCTTAATGGAGCAGTAGTTGGGCAGCACGTATACCACTCTATTCATTTTAATGGTAGCGACTGAGATAGCCAAGTGCTGTATTTCGGCTATCTTCGGCACTCCCACTGAAATTAATGGAATGGTGCATTCACTGCCCGACCACTGCTTTATTCAGAACAGGGAATGAAATTCCCCTGTTCTCTTGATCATGTAGGACCCCAACTATTCTCCCCTTTCCTATTGATAGGGAATAACTTGCTTTCATGGGAAAACCCCTTTGAGGCTCATGCCCCACATTCTGGAAAGCCCTATTACCGTTACAATGTTACCAAATCTAAAAAGAAATTATGTGTCCAGGTAACTTTACTCTTTGCAGTGTGTTGTATATTTACTGTATGTTATCTGATACAGCCACAAGCAGTCATCATGCACAGCGTTCTTGTGAGAATACACATACTATACTTTGCTCAATAGCCCGAAACTATCCAGACCTTTATTTCATATGGAATTGTTAAATAGTTCCTCTATGTGTCATTTTTTGTGCAAGTGTGACAAGCAGGTGAAATGCCATTAGCTAAACTACAAATCTTAACTCTTCAAACTGCTCCGCTGAGAATTTCCCTGCTCCACACTTCATTTGTGCCATACAGTATCTATGACAAAAGGTACCACTCTGTATATTCACAGCCCCCTGGGGTAAATCTCCTGCTCTCATATGGGCCAGGAGAAATTCTCAGCATAGAAAATGGTCCTGTTTTTTCACAGTTTCCATTTAGCAACATTCTAATCTAGAATGAATATTTTCTTGTGCTGAAATATATCACTTCTAATCTGAAGGGATAAATGCTGCTCTTAGAAGTAGAACAAGGCTAGCATTAATGAAAAAGACATGTCCCGAAAAAATATAGTCATTTAATGCGTCATTTATTCGTACTTCAAGGCTAACTCACTTTCAGTTTTGCATTTGTGAGTTGCATTTGGCATTTTGGTGGGACTTTGATAGAGAGTAAAATAATAAGAATGTTTTAAAACCTATGAATATCTATAGGTCTATTCACATGGTTATCTTTATGTCTGTCCAAATGGACAAAGATAGCGCATGTTATTTTTTTTGATGGCTATGAAAAATGGTATAAAAAAACGGACATGCGAATAGAACCATACATTTTCATGGTTTTAAAAATGGCTGCTTGCGATACACGGCCATTTTTCACAGTCATGTAAATAAAGCCTTTGGCTACATGCACAGAACAATGAAAAAATGCACATTAAAAACAGATGAAACTGTTCATTTTTTTTATTGTCTGTTTTCCATCAGTGTATATTAATATTTTTCATAAATTTTTTGGTGTCAGTTTTTAACATCCATTTTCTCTATTTTTAACTGTGTGAGTGAATCATCTTTATTGATGTTTTTTTTTTTGACCCAACCCACTCATCCATTTTTAACATCAATAAAATTGACCAATGATAATTCATCCAAAAAAACGAATGTTAAAAACTGACTCCATAGACTTGTAGTGGGTTCATCAGGCTGGAAAAATGAACAAAAATAGGACATGTACTATTTTTTAATTGATTTTGTTCACTGTCAGTTAAAAAACTGATATGTGTATGCACCCATTGACTCCCACTGTTCTAAAGACAGATGTGTAATGGAAGTTAAAAACAAAAGTCCATTACACATCCATTTTTGTCTGTCTTGTGTATTGGGGCCTTACTAGTCCTGTATAACATTTAGACAGTGTAAAATTAGGCTAAACTGTCTAAAAATGCTAAGGTGGCTGATGCTGGCTGATAAACTGGTAAACTAGACTTTCTGGTTGAGTTTATACCAACTTTTATTGTGCTTTCTGTGCTATAGAATTTTGTGCCAAAACTTTGGTGTATATTGCTGCATCTTAAGCCATGCTCCCTTTCTGGCGAACAGCAACTATTTTACATGAAGCCACAAACTTTGTCAGATTAAGTAAAAATGCGTCTAAAACAACATTGATAGCAAGGAATGTATGAAGGTTTTTCATGCAAATTCCACTAAAAGTCTCAGTTGCAGCCATGCCAGGGTCCACCAACAGTTCATTTGCATACAGATTAAAATATGATCGGCCTTTGATACAAAAAGATAAGTTCAGTATGCCACTAACAGCCCCTACAACAACATATATGTGGTTTAGAAGAGATGCGGTGGTAGTAGACTCCTTGAAAGCACAAGAATTAAATAAAGAGTATTGACTCTTTTGACTATTGTACTGTACTATTGCGTACAATAACATTACTGCAATAATGCAAACATGAAGGTCACCTTATACCATACAGTACTTGGCAACTTCCAGCGAGTTCACAAGACAAGCCACTCTTATGTGATACAAACACACTGGCAAATATAGTGCCCACATCACATAGAGAATAATAGAGAAACTTATGGACCCAGGAGAATTTCTAGCTCTTCAAAGGAGTCTCGAAGAACTTCCTGTATTTCAGGAGACTCCCAAACAATCTGGGAGAGTTGGCAAGTGTTCCCTATACACTGTGACATAACAAAATAGGAAAAATATATACAATGATGTCACCTGCTGAAGTAATGCAAAAAATATTTTAATTTACATAGTAGGGAAAACTAAGGAGTTTCATAGTATAACTTAATTTACTGTGCCCCCAGGGAGATGTAATTAAAAAAATCTGGCCAAGGTTTTTATTACAAATATATACCGTGCAATATTTGCAGACTGTAGTTTATTCAAGTATAACTATCCTATTTGTAAGTTAAATTGAGTAGGTCAAATATTTAGACTCTTTCGGAGAGCATTTGTAAGGACACAATTCATGAAATACTGTAACGTATTCCTCATTTAAGTATATCACATGTTTTGTGTTTTGAATTATTCATGCTGTATATTGTACTGTGTGAGAAAATACCCACATTTGTGGTTCAGTTATCATACTAACATTTGTTGAATAAGACATTTAAGATATGTAGAAGTTGAAATTTTTCTAGTTCATGATAATTTTTTTCTTTTATTTACATTGTAAATTAAAGTATAGCACGAAACGATAATTTGCGTCAATTCTAATTTGTCAGTCTATCATTTTAAAAAGTGCAAGCGCTTCCTCTTATTATTCACCCTGAGTGGAATACGTACAACACTGTGAAATGTATTCTTCTTGCTTCAGACCCTCTGGCAAAAGTCAGAGCCAATAAGGCTCCTGGATTTATAACTTTCTGTGTTTCTTTAGCTAAATCAATAAGCTGCTGTGTAACTTGCTGAGAATCTCATATCTTTGCCATGTGGTGGGGGCTCCGTGGAAGGTAATTTTGACAGCTATAGGCCTGCCGGGGGCAGTGAGCGGTTCTGCTTATACTTGTAAAGTTGATTACTGCTCCAAATATCTAACTAACTAGTTTACTGGATCATCATGAGTGCGAGCACCTAAGGGGAATGCTGAAAGTTTTCAGAACTTCATAGATTAGAGGAAACAACAGGCGCAAGTGAAATATATGTTGTAACTAAGCTAGACAATAAAATAAACCGATTAGGTAATTTATAGGAAATGCCTTCTTATTTTAGAAAACGATCTCCATATATTAAATATTACATATTCACCAGTACAAAGAGATCACCGAAACACTGCCTGAGTCACATAACTGCAGGTTGAGGCTATGCTCAGATCTGCATTTGGAAGACCCATCAGGGTTGTGTCTGTGTTTTCATCTATTTGATGACAATAATAGTGCAGTATGTACAATGTTCTAAGTGCTAAAATGAGTAAAAATGTGGATTAGAGGCTGATGGTCTGTATACTCTGAAACCAGGAAATCTGGATCATTACTGTGCTACCAGTATGCTGTTGGGCAGTAAGCAACTTTATTGATGAATACAAGCATAGCGTTTTGACATCAAACTGATGACTTCATCAGACCTCATAAAGATACCAGTTTGATATTGAATTGAGTTGCATGTACTAGGTGCTCAGCAGCAAAGGAGCACTTGGAGCATGAATGGTGGGAGTGTAATTATTGGAAATGATATTAGAAATTTGCATGTAGAACTTTTTCATTGTATTTTTGTATGTACTTCTAGAGATTATAAAAGAAGAGATACAATGGACAATATTTTTTTGATAATTTCATTGGTACTTAGAAATTGCCACCCCTTGATATACCTGTAAGCATTAACAAAAATAAATTGCCAGCAGACAGTGCTGAATTAACATGGAGTGAGTTAATTTTAGTAATAATAAAATATTACTGCACTTTTAATAGCACTTTAAAGCTGGAATCAGCCACAGTGAAAAAAAAAGTCATTTCCAAAATGAAACTTTTATTAAAGTACATAAAACCCAGCTCTCCTAACCTGAAGCGGGACGTTCAGCATTGATATGATCCAAAGAAAAACCAGCGTGTTAGATTTTTATAGAACTTCCATAAAAGATAAGATTTACGCGCCTATATTTCTTTCTGCGTCTAGATATGGCTTCCTCCTGATATTAAATCACTTAGCTATCTGAAATTGAAACTATGGTATTTTTTTTTTCAATATGATTTTATATTTTCTATGTACATAACCATTTACCAATTATATTGGGTCCTAATATACAAAGGTTTGTTCAATGGCCAATGTTGTTCAATGTTAGGGACATCATATGTCTTTCAGTTAATAAACCCTGACAGAATATTTTTATGGATAGAGAAATCTCCATAGCAGTGGTATACTGAGCCTTTCTGATGCCTGAAGCAAAAAGTGAAATTACATACGATCCCAACCATCGTCGTTCACACATTGCAGATATTAATTGAGGCAAATTTCTATAATAGAATCACATTCCAAGCTAGTAAATAGGATTTACATAAATCATATTCAAATGCTAAGGAATAAATCCATAATATATAGTACGTGCCTTGCATGTTGCAGAATTTTGAAGTGATCTGGCCTTAGATTTCACTATTTGTAATGTAAAGGGTAAAATCCATGGTCAAAGTTGAGAAGAAAATCAATGACAAAACCCATTGTTAACAAATTTATTTATCGTCTGATTTTTGTGTATTGTCCTGAAGAGTTTCACTTTGTGTGATACAATTTTTGATGGTTATTGGTAGTGAAGGGATTACTGTAAACATCAACAAGGTTAACATCTCTGCACATTCCTTCTTTTCTATGGTTACATCAGGGACATTCCAAGAAAGGTTCCATTAAAGGGGTTTTCAGGCTATAAATACTGATGACTCACCCTAAAGATAGTCCAACAATACAAGATCGAAGAGGGACCAGCATCCAATACCTCCACCAATTAGCTGTTCTGAGAAGCTGATACATAATAGAGAATGGAGCAGGAAGCCGATAGCTTCCAAGAGAACAGATACTACAGATCAGCTCTCATTCATTGTAATGGGACCTAAACTGCAGTGACTCAGTTTTGCCATTACACAGAGAACAACACTGTCTTCTTCCTGCTCCATTCTCGATGTATGAGCTGCTGGGAACAGCCAATCGATGAAGATTAGGAGTGTCAAGACTCCCACAAATCTGATCGTAGACATACAGTGGGGAAAAAAGTATTTAGTCAGTCACCAATTGTGCAAGTTCTCCCACTTAAAAAGATGAGAGAGGCCTATAATTGACATCATAGGTAGACCTCAACTATGAGAGACAAAATGAGAAAACATATCTAGAAAATCACATTGTCTGATTTTTTAAGAATTTTTTTGCAAATTATGGTGGAAAATAAGTATTTGGTCACCTACAAACAAGCAAGATTTCTGGCTCTCACAGATCTGTAACTTGGTGTGAAGAAATCAACTGTGGGAGCAATAATTGGAAAATGGAAGACATACAAGACCACTGATAATCTCCCTCGATCAGGGGCTCCACACAAGATCTCGCCCCGTGGGGTCAAAATGATCACAAGAACGGTGAGCAAAAATCCCACAACCACACGGGGGGACCTAGTGAATGACCTGCAGAAAGCTGGGACTAACGTAACAACTGTCTTATATTCTAGGTTCTTCAAAGTAGCCACCTTTTGCTTTGATACTGCTTTGCACACTCTTGGCATTCTCTTGATGAGCTTCAAGAGGTAGTCACCTGAAATGATCTTCCAACAGTCTTGAAGGAGTTCCCAGAGATGTTTAGCACTTGTTGGCCCTTTTGCCTTCACTCTGCGGTCCAGCTCACCCCAAACCATCTCGATTGGGTTCAGGTCTGGTGACTGTGGAGGCCAGGTCTTCTGGTGTAGCACCTCATCACTCTCCTTCTTGGTCAAATAGCCCTTACACAGTCTAGAGGCGTGTTTGGGGTCATTTTCCTGTTGAAAAATAAATGGTGGTCCAACTTAACGCAAACCGGATGGAATAGCATGCCGCTGCAAGATGCTGTGGTAACCATGCTGGTTCAGTATTGCTTCAATTTTGAATAAATCCCCAACAGTGTCACCAGCAAAGCACCCCCACACCATCACACCTCCTCCTCCATGCTTCACGGTGGGAACCAGGCACGTAGAGTCCATTTGTTCACCTTTTCTGCGTCGCACAAAGACACTGTGGTTGGAACCAAAGATCTCAAATTTGGACTCATCAGACCAAAGCACAGATTTCCACAGGTCTAATGTCCATTCCTTGTGTTCTTTAGTCCAAACAAGTCTCTTCTGCTTGTTGCCTGTCCTTAGCAGTGGTTTCCTAGCAGCTATTTTACCATGAAGGCATGCTGCTAGAACAGTCTCCTCTTAACAGTTGTTGTAGAGATGTGTCTGCTGCTAGAACTCTGTATGGCATTGACCTGTTCTCTAATCTGAGCTGATGTTAACCTGCCATTTCTGAGGCTGGTGACTCGGATGAACTTATCCTCCGCAGCAGAGGTGACTCTTGGTCTTCCTTTCCTGGGGCAGTCCTCATGTGAGCCAGTTTCTTTGTAGCGCTTGATGGTTTTGGCCACTGCACTTGGGGACACTTTCAAAGTTTTCCCAATTTTTCGGACTGACTGACCTTTATTTCTTAAAGTAATGATGGCCACTCGTTTTTCTTTACTTAGCTGCTTTTTTCTTGCCATAATACAAATTCTAACACTCCATTCAGTAGGACTATCAGCTGTGTATCCACCTGACTTCTGAACAACACAACTGATGGTCCCAACCCCATTTATAAGGCAAGACATCCCACTTATTAAACCTGACAGGGCACACCTGTGAAGTGAAAACCATTTCAGGTGACTACCTCTTGAAGCTCATCAAGAGAATGCCAAGAGTGTGCAAAGCAGTAATCAAAGCAAAAGGTAGCTACTTTGAAGAACCTAGAATATAAGACATATTTTTAGTTGTTTCACACTTTTTTGTTAAGTATATAATTCCACATGTGTTAATTCATAGTTTTGATGCCTTCAGTGTGAATCTCCAATTTTTATAGTCATGAAAAAACAGAAAACTCTTGGAATGAGAAGGTGTGTTCAAACTTTTGGTCTGTACTGTATGCTTGTACAATGAGTCCATGCCTCCCAAACACAGCTAACTTAATGCATTCAGAAGCAATACTTCTTCCCAACAACCCCAAAAAATAATACATTCCTCAGACCTCAAAATATATTCAGACTTAAACCCTAGTGAATTACAACCACAGAATCATTACAGACCCCTGACTCCAAAATACTTAAAGTACCATGGCCAAATTAAACACAGACCCCAGAAAGCAGACCCCAAAATAATTACAGAAGCAAGAGCCTTATCTAAATAGACCCTAAAATAAATACAGATCTATGAGTCAAAAATAAATACAGATCGCAAACATAAATTCAACCAAAGACCAAACATAAGAGAAATATAGACCCCAGACCAGAATCCAAAATAAATATAGAACAAAGATATATAAACTCAATACATTGAGATAATTCAAACCCGAGATAAGACCATGAAATAAATTTAGAATTCAGATCAGACCTGAGAATACTCAAAATTCCAGGCAAGACCACAAAATAAAAATAAATCCTTATTAGTAAGTACAGTATAGACTCCAGAGCAAGTAGAGTCTCCAGACCAGAGTCCAGAACAAATATAGACATCGGGCCAGTCTGGAGCATAAATACAGACCCCAGATCAGACACACAAAATAAATACACAACACTCACCAGATGTACGGATCCTGACCTACAGTAAATACAATTCCTAAGTAAGATCCCAAAATACTGTATACAGTAGATAGTAAATTGAAATACACAGCAAGCACATAGAAAGAAATGCAGCATTTAGCTAATGAGAAACTAGCAGGGCCATTTTGGAGCAGTGGCGTAATGATTGCAGTCACAGGAGGTGCGACTGCAACTGGGCCTGGAGGGGTAGAGGACCCATAGACACCTGGAGATCTGTAGCATCATGATAGTGGTCAGGGAAAAGTTGGTTTCCTGACTGTTATCTCTGCTATTCATCTCAGACAGCAGAGATCCGCACTCATCTTTGTTACCTGTGGACAGCACTGCTAATGGAAATGGGCCGGTGTCATGTCATACTAACATAAAAATAACAAACACTTATTCTCAGCTCTCCTGGGCTTCCAACAGTCCCCTATAGTCTCTTTGGGGTTCTTCTGGCCTGCAACTGACTTGACACACCACAGGGGTTTGTGATTGGGCCTCAGCAGTCACATGGGATGTGCTGATATCATTACTCCAGCGCACTTATCATGACCACTGAAGCCCAATCAAAGGCTCCAGTGGTGGCCCCAGGGGCGTGTGATGTCAGTTGTAGGCTGGAGAGGCCCAAAGAGGACGCTGAACAGAGCTGGATACAGTGAGGATACCCTGGAAAGATGAGGCAAAGAGAGTGTAAGTGTTTGTTATTTTTACTCACCTCCACTGGGACTCTACTGAGTAGACCCCAGAGTACAATAATGGCACCAAAACACACCAGAAGGCTGAACCTCACGAATATTCATTGAAACAAATTTCATAGGGTTCTCCTGAAGCGGCTCAAGGCTTCCAGAGCATATTATACTGGGAGAGGGAGCTCTTGGGAACATTTTATACTGTGTGGGGCCACTGTGGGGTGCATATTATCCTGTATGGGGCCACTGTGGTGCATTATATTGTGGGGAGGGGCTCTGAAGAGCATATCATACTGTGTGGGGCCCCTTTCACTATTTGCATCACACCCCATCTGTTTTGTAGTTGCCTGCAATGTATTACAGGCTGTATTTACATCACATAGTCTTTATCAAACAGATACTGTGCAATGTAAATAGTGAAAGGTCAGTGCACTCCCAAAAGCACAATGGTCCCTTCAAACAGCTGATCAGCAGGGGTCCTGGGTGTTAGACCCCCACTGATCTCTTAGATCTCTTAGACTGTTTTGGACCCCCATGCAGTTCCCAGTGTTGTTTACATGGTGGGTGCTGTGCTGCTCACTCACCGTGTTCTTGATAAAAGTAGTTGTTGGTTTTATAGTTGTATCCCTTTCAAGTATCTGAGATACTGCTGCAGTACCTATAACCACTGCTATCAAGAATACACTATAGGGAGTGGGTGGGGGACCCTGGTCAAATTTTGCACTGGGCCCACAAGACTTTAGCTACACCACTGCTTTGGAGGCTATTCACTAATAAAAAAAAAGTCCCTAAAAAATGTATTGCAAAGTTGTTGAACTCACTTTACCTACATCTTTTGACAGAAATGACAGTAGCACTTTAAATGAAGTCCAATCCTGCAGCTCTGTTGTTTTCTTCCGGCAGCCAATCAGCGGCCTCAGTGAAGGACATGGGACATCACTACCTGTGATGTCCCGGGCCCCTTCTTCAGGCCACTGATTGGCCTCAATGCTCATGTGACCCGGGAGGGACCTGGGGTATCCCAACTGTCGAGAACATCCACAAAAGAAGCTAATTTTTGGGGATGTCCAAGATTAGATATTAAAGTGGTTAGACAGGATTAAAAACATGGCTGATTTTTTTCTTACATCACATCCACTGGTCACCCGACAATGCTGCAGTTCAGTCTCACTCATTTTATTGTCACTGAGTTGTAGCATTGCCATGTAACCAACAGATGTGAGGTCACTTCCTGAGAAGAAGAAAGCAGCCATATTTTGTAATCCTGCATAACCCCTCTAATGTTTCATGGTATAGCTCAACTCAGCTGATATCTGCACAGTGTATGTAGCAGGCAAGTCCACACAATGTCAGCTGGTCAGTATTGAACCCCTACTGATAATGATGGTCCTTCAAATCTGATGAAAAGGGAATGATACAACACCATTTTCTAAGATGTATAGTCATTTGGTAGATTGTTTATGCTGAAAGTGTCAGGGATTGGTTCTTTCTCAATGACCACACAAATCAACAGAGCGAGGAAGGATGGAATAGCCCAACAATTTAATTTATTTATTCCAGAAATGAGGATACATAAGGTAGCATGCCACCCATGAAAAAAGCACAGTCCATATCCACAGCACAGTCTGTACCCAAAAACAGTCCCCTAGGGGATAACTCCAGCAGTATCTGACTCCCTCACGCTTTTCCCTTCATCTTCTTATACCCCTGAGTGGGGTGACTAGACAGGACAATAAACATCAGTACAGACAACATAAGAGATACAAAACAAATATCACATGAAACAATAGAGATATAACATAGCACACCACAACAGAGAATATGATATTTATTTGAAGTGGACCTGTATGCTCATTTAACAAGTATATTGTAGTAAACAGTTACATTTCCCATGATATAATAATTGCAGAGCATCTTAGTTATGTTTTGTGCCAATTATTTGTCACACCTACTAAAATTTTATGAATATATTGATAACTGAGTGTTACCATTTGGTGTTGTCTCCTAACATACACTAACATTAAGCAATCAGTGCTGATAGTATCCTATTAAGTAGGGATACTTCCATTTCACGACTGGAATGGTAATACCCAATTGTCAATTTATTCGTAAATTTTCTCGATTGATACCAATAATAACACAATGCAGTATAACTATGGAAAATAATTATTTCATGGGAAAACAAAGTTGCAAGAACATAGGCAAATTAATAATGTATGTTTAGTAGAAGTCCTGCACTATTTTCTGGCATTGTGAAACTATGCGCCCTTGTTAGCAAAGCCTTTTCCCCAACTACATGGTGTTGTCATCCAAAAATGGCTAGTTTCCTGATGTCAAGGACCTGCACAAGCACAGATGAAAGCTTGGTGCTATAGTGACTAATTATTTTTGTTTGTGCTTGGGCAGGTCCTAAACATTTCGATGGAGATTGTATAGTTGCCTATACTCATGTTTTAACACATTTAATGTATTAAATGTATTAAAACCTTTCACATCCTCTGGCACCCACAGTTTTATTTACCTGCTGGGCGGTAAGGAACCCCCCCCCCCCCAGCAATGACGCTGAGCAGTAAGGCCCGCTCTTCTGACGGTGAAGGGATATCGGTGCTGAAACCAACGGCACCGATATCTCCAGCACCCGGGTGCACATCAGGAAAGCTGACAGTGTGCTGAATTCAGCTCACTGTCAGTTTTTCAGCTGTATATTAAACCACGGGTGCCAGAGGACATGAAAGATCCTCTTTAACATTATACCTAGAGATGAGCGAATTTTAAAAAAATTCAGCAGCTTTGCCAAATTTTACGATACGATTCGATCCGAATTATTTTGCGGCGAATCGTGTTAAAAAACATCTATTTCCTGGCTGCTGAGAGCCTGTATAGTGGTGTAGAACACTGTGCCTTGCAGTGGTTTTTAGTGATGTCCCACTAGGGGACCTGAACCAGCGATGTACTGAGGCTGACTTACTTACTTCTGGGCAGGATCAACCAGGTACTGGGGGCTACTAGCAGCCCGGGGCCACTGGCCAGATTCCGGGCTGCAGAAGATGCATATTGGGTGATCCCACGTTCCTAGAGTTCCTTTCCCCATGTCCTAACATGCAGCAGCCATTTTATGAAAAAATGCGATTCGTTACCACAAAGCCTGAGAAATTCCGGATTCGATGCGAATCGAATATTTCCTGAAATTCGGATCGAATTCCACTTCATCAGCTTCAATTCACTCATCTCTAATTATACCAAAAACAGTCAAAATCTGTGAGAAATGTTTCAGTGCTAGGGCTTGAGACTTCCTTGGAAACATGTCAATGACCTTACAGCAAGTATAAAATATATGACATTAGAAATATTATAACGTAAAATCCATACTCCTCCAGACTTCCTGAGCAGTTTTGTAATACTGTATTTGTTTAATATTTTATACATTTCATACATTGCAGGAATATCCTCATCTCAGGAAGGTATTCCTATTGTGAAGGATCATAATGAACTTTTTATAATTTTATACTTTTATATCTGTTTTATATTTTCATATCTGCTTAAAGCTATATTGCGGTTAAAAAACAATGTTATCCTTAAAGTTGAATATTAGATGTGGTTGTTTATGCTTGAAACTGAGTGTAATGTAATGTAACACTACCAGATAGTGTCTGCATACCAAAGTGAGAATCCTTTGTGTCCAAGAAGACATGGCCTTGGCTTGTGGCCAGAAGACAGCTCCCTGAATCACAGCGCAAGACAGGAGATGGTTGACCATATATGGAACTGCTTATATCTGTTATCTATGCATTCAAGATATACTACACCAATTAGGATTGAACATGAGGACTTACGTTGCTATGTTAACCCTTTCCTATGCTTGCTGCTATATGAACTTATGTTGCCTTAATAAAGTACGTCAGTGCGCTCCTGTATTCAGCTAAGAAAGAGGGTTCATACCAACATTCTGTCTGGTGTCAATGCCTCAATGCTAGCAGTTAGCTCATATCAATTAGGACAACGACAGTTACCTGGGGGACCTGATCAGCTGGCCCACAAAGGGTATCATGACCTTATCACTATCTCATGAAAGGCTGATGGCAATACACCTTATAGACTATGGACATACAGTGGGGAAAAAAAGTATTTAGTTAGCCACCAATTGTGCAAGTTCTCCCACTTAAAAAGACAAAATGAGAAAACAAATCCAAAAAATCACATTGTCTGATTTTTACAGAATTTATTTGCAAATTATGGTGGAAAATAAGTATTTGGTCACCTACAAACAAGCAAGATTTCTGGCTCTCACAGACCTGTAACTTCTTTAAGAGGCTCCTCTGTCCTCCACTCATTACCTGTAGTAATGGCTCCTGTTTGACATTGTTATCAGTATAAAAGACACCTGTCCACAACCTCAAACAGTCACACTCCAAACTCCACTATGGTGAAGACCAAAGAGCTGTGGA
Source organism: Leptodactylus fallax (assembly GCA_947044405.1). NCBI lineage: Eukaryota > Metazoa > Chordata > Amphibia > Anura > Leptodactylidae > Leptodactylus > Leptodactylus fallax. The sequence goes on from CAMRHE010000643.1 coordinate 476,767, forward strand.
TGAACACCAGAAACAAAGTTGTAGACCTGCACCAGGCTGGAAAGACTGAATCTGCAATAGGCAAGCAGCTTGGTGTGAAGAAATCAACTGTGGGAGCAATAATTAGAAAATGGAAGACATACAAGACCACTGATAATCTCCCTCGATCAGGGGCTCCACGCAAGATCTCACCCCATGGGGTCAAAATGATCACAAGAACAAAAGTCCCAGAACCACACGGGGGGACCTAGTGAATGAACTGCAGAAAGTTAGGACTAACGCAACAAAGGCTACCGTCAGTAACACACTACGCCGCCAGGGGCTCAGATCCTGCAGTGCCAGACGTGTCCCCCTGCTTAAGCCAGTACATATTCGGGCCCGTCTGAAGTTTGCTAGAGAGCATTTGGATGTTCCAGAAGAGTACTGAGAGAATGTCATATGGTCAGATGAAACCAAAGTAGATCTGTTTGGTAGAAACACAACTGGTCGTGTTTGGAGGAGAGTGAATGCTGAGTTGCATCCAAAGAACACCATACCTACTGTGAAGCCTGGGGGTGGCAACATCATGCTTTGGGGCTGTTTCTCTGCAAAGGGACCAGGATGACTGATCCGTGTACATGAAAGAATGAATGGGGCCATGTATTATGAGATTTTGAGTGCAAACCTCCTTCCATCAGCAAGGGCATTGAAGATGAAACGTGGCTGGGTCTTTCAGTATGACAGTGATCCCAAGCACACCGCCAGGGCAACGAAGGAGAGGCTTCATAAGAAGCATTTCAAGGTCCTGGAGTGGCCTAGCCAGTCTCCAGATCTCAACTCCATAGAAAACCTTTGGAGGGAGTTGAAAGTCCGTGTTGCCCAGTGACAGCCCCAAAACATCACTGCTCTAGAGGAGATCTGCATGGAGGAATGGGCCAACATACCAGCAACAGTGTGTGCCAACCTTGTGAAGACTTACAGAAAATGTTTGACCTCTGTCATTGCCAACAAAGGATATATAACATAGTATTGAGATGAACTTTTGTTATTGACCAAATACTTATTTTCCACCATAATTTGCAAATAAATTCTTTAAAAATCAGACAATGTGATTTTCTGGATTTGTTTTCTCATTTTGTCTCTCATAGTTGAGGTCTACCTATGATGTCAATTACAGGCCTCTCTCATCTTTTTAAGTGGGAGAACTTGCACAATTGGAGGCTGACTAAATACTTTTTTTCCCCATTGTACATGTCTATTCACCCTTCCTTTTCTATCTATACCAGATTGGATCTTGCTTACTTTGGAACAGTCTGTAGGTAGCTTGAAGTGATGGAGCTGTAGGAACTTTCACCCGTCCTGAATGTCATGAAATGTTATTTTTAAGATGAGTGCATCACCCTTGATAACTGTAACCAAACATCAATAAAGTGCCAGATGGACAACACCACCGCTAAGGGTATCCATAGTAAAGCAAAACACTATGAGGCTCTGTTCGTGTTTTTTGCCTACTATCATCATAAGTGAAGAGAGTGTGTGAATAGGGCTTATTCGATTATGTGTAGTCTGCGCTCACCATGAAATACATACAGGAGAGCACAGTCCATAGGCAAATCTCCCTGATTAACACGGACACAAAACTACATGCCAAACTATTTGCCAATAGGCTTGGCCCCCATCTGGGTGATCTTATACACTCTGATCAAGTAGGTTTTCTCCCACAAAGAGAGACCCAAAACAACACCTTAAAGGCTAACTCGGCCATCCACCATGCCCATAATTCTCAAACAAATCCTTGAGTATGGGATGTGTCAATAAGCCCTTTCTGACTACTTCTACTAGGACAGCATAAAGCTAAGTCCATAAATAGTAGCTTACCATTTCCTCCAAATTGCTGCCCCCTGTAGTCAGGGAGGAATCCCATCTGATGTGACCCCCTCATCCATGCCTGCTGAATAGACAAAAATACATTGCAACATCTGCTAAATTACTTTATAAATGTAAATTACAAACTGGAAACTATAGGCGTAAAAGGCATATATCATGACAGTCAGACATTTTCAGGCTTCGATACAGATAGGATAATGAGCTCCTCGGTGAATCACTGACTGATAGTTTTGCTTGATCTAATTATATTTTATGTAATAATGACTTTTGGTAGATGCTTTTGAGCTTTTCTGTCTTAGTTCAGCTATAGCTTGGATAAAAAAGATTGTTATATTTTTAATAAAAGGAGATGCCTTCATGATGCCTAAACTAGGAACTAAAGAAATGTAGAAAATGTGTGCATAGACACTTTAGGACTAGCTTTACACACAGCCTTTTTGGTGGTGTTTTTTGCAGCAGTGAATGTCCTATAATAGTTTATTGAACTATAGGGACACATTCATAATGAATGGATTTATTTGAAGTCGCTTTTGCCTTTGATTGGTGTCTTTTTTTATTTTAATTTAGACACATATTATTTTGCGTACATATTTGTAGCAAATTCTTCTTTAATCTTTACTTTTTTTTATTTCTTTGCTAAATCAAATCTAGCACTTTGATGCCAAGCCCCTGATCATTAGTAAAGTCTCCTCAAATTGCCTTAGGCGGTGTTCGTACAATTATGAAAAACCACCGCAAAAAAATGCACCGTGTTCACCATGTATAAGGAACATGTCAGTACAGCATAGAGAAATACAAAGAGACTTTTCTAATGATCCATGACTGGGCTTTGTATACACCACCTCAGGACTGCAGTACCTTTGGGACAAATATATGACTATGCTCCAAGACACAACCTCATATTATATGAAAAGTAAAACAGTATAGAAAGGCAGAAATCAGAGAGAAAAAGGAAAAACAAGCAAAGGACAAAAGAAAAAAAAGACAAAAAATAGATGAGAAATAGGCAATAACAAATGCAGCTGCCAGTTCAGGATTTTTTTTTTTCATAGTCCTTTGAGAAAAAAAAGTCAAAACACCACTTGTAGTCAGTGGTTAGCACGCATGCTCTGCAGTTCTGGGGCCAGCAGTCTACATTGGAGTAAGGGCAATATCTACATGAAGTTTGCACAATTCAGTTCAAGCTTGAGAATAGCCCCATAAAAACGATAGGAGCTGAAGCGCTGCTTTCACTAAGGGTGAATAAATGGTACCTTTTAATTTGTACACTGAAGTGCTGCTTCTACTACTTTAAGTTTCTGGGTAGGGGTCATCCTCCATTATAAAAACAAGCTTTTAGTAGACCTTTTTTGTGCAAAAATTTGCAACTTTTTGCTGTTCTGCGGCATCCATGACACTTTTAAGCAAAGTTTGGGGGCCCAAATAATTTACTATACTTGACACAGAAAGTGGTGTAAGGGAACATGCACACGACCATGTGCGTGTCGCCGCACTGTGATTGAATGGCATGGACGGCACATGGATGACATCCATATGCTGTCTGTGCCTCCACGGCTTCATTCATTGAGGTCAGTGAGCACAGGTTGCCAAATGGACCGGAATAGGACCTTTCCTGAGTTTTGCTCATGGCCCACACACGGGACAGTGAAAATACACAGTTGTGTTTATAGGGCCATAGTTATGAATGGATCAGTGTCCTAGCCATGAAAAACATGGCTAGCACACTGAGGCTAGGTTCACACTTACACCGATCTCTCCGTTGTTTGGGTCCACTGGGGGACCATCTGCTAAAACAACAATTTCCCACAGTCACCTGCAGATCCCATAACTATAAGAGTGTCTCTTGGGTTTCTGCTGTTTTTATACTGAAACCGGCGGAGAGAAAATACATCTGTGCAGGACTTTTCTCTCTACCGATTTTTGATGGAATCTGCAGCATAGTCTCCAACGGAGACTCCGACGCAGGTGTGAACCTAGCTAGGGTACACGGTTGTGTGCATGAGTCCTAAGTTATAGCTCAAATCTAGCTTTTTGGTGCACCGAGGGGAAAAAAGAAGGACTGAATTTATTAAGAGGCACGTTCCTCTTAATAAATTAGGCACATCTCACTGCGGCACAGTGGAGTTCAGGACTGGCGTATGAAATACCATTCTTGATAAACCTCTCCTTGTATGTTTTTCCTTTGACTATTAGTTTTCTAGTTTCCTCCCGAACTCTATTGAATTGCTATGAAAATGAGTCTAGGCGCCACATTGAGGAAACAGAACGTTAGTGGCCATTGTGGAAATGCAGTGAAAAAAAAAAGTGCTCCGTTTCTGCTGCATTTTTTTTTTTTTTTTGCAGTATTTTTTCACATGCGTCTTAGCTTTTGGCATAGAATGCAGAAACTAAGCATTTTTGGCTGTTGTGGAAATTCAGCAGCATAAAAAAGCTGTGTTTTATAGTCCCAGCAAATCTGAATGGGATTTTATCTAGTCTCATCCCTACATAGCGGAAAAAAACACAGTGAAAAACATGAATATACCTGTAAAATCACTGCATTTTCCCCATAATTATATATGGGAGGAGGCAAAAATGCAAAACACAGTGGAAAAGAAGTGAAAAACGTAAGTGTGTTTTCGCAGTTTGTTTTTAGTTGCGTTTTGCTACATGTGGCCTTATCCTATATAAGGTTCATAGTGTGAATGTCAGAGCTATAACCTGGTCTATCTGAAATACATCTGAAGGGTCTGGGTGCAGCATGTTGTTATTAGTTGCTGGTAACTGAAGAAAACGTAACTCTTAAAACATTACATGCACACACATAAAAGCATATAATGTAACATACAGTAATACGACAATGCAAGAGATTACTATTTCTTAAATATCATAGGTTGCGAAGGTCCTAGGTTAATATTAATAAAGACACATAGCAATTCTATTTTTCTTCAATATTGGGAAACATTTCCAGGAAGTATTCCAGAGTGTGAATATTTTTTGACAAATTGCAGGAGGAACGTGTGCTGAGCTTCCAAGGAGAGTGCAGAATCCCAGGCAGACTCTCCTGTTGGACGCTGTTTGTGGCTCTCTGCAGTTACTCCTCCCTCTTCTTTCCATCTCTGGTGCTGATCAGTCACTATGAAAACTCATTAGCTTCCCCAGGATGGACTCTCCGCTTCTAACACTTGGTGCTCTCCTCAGCACTATGGCAATGATTTCTAACTGGATGTCCCAGACCCTCCCCTCCCTGGCTGGGCTAAATACAACACGTATTCCCACCAGCAACTCCCTGGTAAGTGAACGCACAGCATGGCTGTCCTATCCCATACCTGAAATCCTTTCACACTGTAATATCCTTGACTGTATAATTATTAACCCTATAGCTGCGTGAACAGATCTGAGTTCCAATTCTCCACCAGGCGAGTGTCAGTTGATAGCAGTGCTATTGCATTTCAGATGCTACTTTTCGTTATGTAAGCTGTACCGAAAAAAAAATCTCTTTTTTAACTTAAAAGAAATCAGCAAAAACACAGGGAGGGGTAAAAGAGAGCGATCGCTGATTAAAATGGTAAAATACTATTCCCAGATGTAAGAGGAATTTATATTACCAAATTCTACTGGGACCTTTCACTGTAGCGGTAATCCACCTGGCCCATCTTCATCTATATACCTTGTGTAGTTTACACCCCAGTGATTTTCTTTTTACTATTCTGTTGTACATGTTGTGACATAGCAAAATCATAGCAAAATCATTCCTGGCAATGATCTGTCGTCTTAAGCAGAGAGAGGGTTAATCCACGCATATGATTGCCAAATTAAAGATGGAGCAGCGGCTCCAATTTCTGAATGTGAGATTTTAAAGTAGCTTCATTAAGTATTTAACGATGGATGTTTCAGCGGCGGATATATTTCAGCTGTTGGGAGTGCAGTAGGAATATTTGCAAATCTCTCTAGAGAAGACTGTGGAATCCACAGAATATTGTTATTGCATGCACCCGTGCGTAAAAGAAGTATGCATCAGATCATTTTGTCCAGGTAACCCCTACTGTAGATCCTAAGACAGCACAATAAGTCACCAATTTCAACAGGACTTCTCCGACTGTTACATCTTGACTTAAAACTGCAACTTGCAGATGAAGAGTTGAGAAGACATTTAACTTCATGTCAGTGAGTTAACACCTGAGGTCTCGGAAAAAGGCATCCTATTTGTCTCAGCTTTCCCAAGACATCACAGTTTTGTATCTGCAGGCATCTTCCGCAGAGACTGAATACTTTGCTCTACTTAAGGCTCATTTCAACTACAATGAATAAAACGGTACTGCATCAAGAAGGAAAGCTATAGCCTAAGAATACTTTATAAAGTCTAACCACCTTTGTGGACTCCTTAAGACAATAAAAAAATCTAGGGGTCATTTGCTGGCAGTAGAAATCTTGTACTTGTGAAGAAAATAATTTGTTACATCAATCTTCATCTTAAGTAATACTTCTGAAAACAGAGGTCTCTCATGGAAATGACTTTGCTTTTCTAATGAGTATCCTGGGTTTTGTAGCTAAGCAACATTTAGAGTGTCAAAGGACGCCGACAACTGTTTTTACATTGTTTGTGATTTTGAGAATCGAAATTGTGAAATTTATATCAAACCATTACTTTAATTTGTTTTCCACTTAACTGGCTGCCTGTAGTTTACAGTATAGTATAACATATGTAGCAAAGCTAAACTTGTCATTTACAACTTTTTAGATGCCACAATGTGTAAACTTATTATAATGAATTCCAAAGAAGGGTGAGGGAAATTGTGTTAAAGATTATTGATAGATATATCAATATAAAGTACCATGCAAAAGTTTTAGGCAGGTTCTTCATAGTAAGAATGCTTTTGAAAAATAGAATAGTTAATTATTTATTTTGTCAATTAACAAAATGCAAAGTGAATGAACAAAAGAGAATTCTAAATCAAATGAAAGCTCTTTGGAGGAGGAGTCCTGGAAGTGATGATATGACCCCCACAGCGCCCTGATCTCAACATAATCCAGTCTGTCTGGGATTACATGAAGGATTTGAGCATGTCTACATCAGCCTACAGAAGATCTGTAGAACAACCTCCCTGCCAAGTTAATTCAAAACTGTGTGCAAGTGTACTTAGAAGAATTTAGGTTAGGTTCACATATGCTACAGAGACTCCACCACAGATTCAGCTGAAAATTGGTGGAGAGAAAAGTCCTGCACGGTATAAAACCAGCGGGAACCTGATGGACACCTGGCAGACACCATTATAGTTTATGGGGTCCGCGGGTAACCGCTGTTTTAGCACACGGCTCTCCATTGTTCGGGTCCCCTGGTGGACCCAAACGCTGGAGAGCCCAATGCTAGTGTGAACCTAGCCTAATGTTATTTTCAAGGCAAAGGGTGGCCACACCAAATATTGATGTAATTTTTCGTTTTTTATTCATTCTCTTAATTTTGTTAAAAATTGATAAAAATAATCTTTTAACACTTCTATTTTTGACAGCATTCTTACTTTGAAGCATTTTATCCACACCTGCTTAAAAGTGCCCAATACTACGCATATATATACAGTATATATTGTAGGCAGTCAGAGGGAAAGATTGTGGAGGGAAGATACCTCCCACTAAGGTGGCTCCTCTCCACTAGGTAATGGACTGGAATCTATGTCCCGGGTTTTGGTTGTGATTACAGACCCGGGCTCAAAGCTCTAGTCCTGGGTTTTGTTAGAGCCAAGTTGAAGCCTTAACGCTGACCAGGTAGGAGGGAGCGTCTCTCTCTCTCCCCCTCTTCTGATGGTGGCTCTGAGCTACAAACACACTGCCTGTGTGGAGGACAGAAAGTGGAGACAAAACTGCTAACTTGGTGAGCCTGCTGGACTGTTTCTGTCTTAAAGACTATTTTGTGTTGCTGGACTTTCTGCCACTTGGCTAAGACAAGACGTTCTGTTTTGTGTTGACTTATGCTACTGGAAGCTATTTATGTTATGGACTCTGTGAAATCCTGCCAATAAAGCACCAGTGTGAACTTGCACACACTCCTCCAGTGTCTTACTTGCCTGGTAACCAGCCCCTGGAAGATCCCGCATTTACAATATATATATATATATATATATATATATATATATATATACACATCCCTTTTTTGAACATGTGTTTGGTTATTGATACTTTTTTTTTGCCTATATGAAGATTGTTTAAAAAATAATGTTGACTTGGGCGACTTGTACAGTAGTTGGTGACGTGTCAAAGCCAAGTCAACTGCTAGTTGTATCTTTAAACCAGCAACATTCCGTAATAACTACATTTTATTGTCTTTATGAAGTTGGTATAATTAGGCTCTGTTCACATCTGTATCAAAAGATCTGTTCAGCGCATCCATTGCAGATTCCATCACACTAGATAAAAATATTTGCCGCATGCAACATTATTTTTTTCTGTTAAAATGACAAACTGAAATGGAACCTGGAGGTGCCCGTTATCAGTGGGGCTCATCACACGCCATTGGAGCTCATCAAGTGACAGATCATTGTAGTTTTTTTGCTCCTAAAATGAAATAGAAGAATGAAAATTATATGTCAGATGTAAAACAGAGTCTTAATTTTTTATTTTTATGCTGAAACTGGTACAGGCATAGAGAGAGTATACAGTGTGAATAGACATTCTATATAAAGTGCTGGCTTAGATTCATACTTATTAGAGTAAAGTCAGAATACAGGCAGTCTTTAAATGCACCAGATTCATCATAGTGTCTGATGCTGCATGATAAATCTGTCTCATTATTAGACTGCACACCTCCTATTAGTTGTCTTATATTATTCCAGAAAAATGTGCCAAAATTTTGGTGCATATTTGGCATACGGTGTCACAATTTAGATCACACCTGCTTTTCACTCACCCATGTCCCTTTCCCATAAGACCACGCCCCTTTTCTGTACAAGTTGTAAAGTGTCTAAAACACTTGATAAATGTGACACAAGGCATGTTAGGCCATTTTCTGGTGCAACTACACCAGAATTGTAGTGTATTTGCTTAATAAATCTACCCCACATTGAGGCCTTGAGTTTGTCATTTGGTATTACAAGCTACAGTATCATAATCAACACAAGAATCTGTTAAATAACAAATTCAGCTCTGCTATATCACTTAATCAATATATTTGTTTTCTTTAACATTTTAAGTATCACAACCCTTCCTTAGTTACTTAGTTACCAAGGGACTTCATTAAAAGTTTCCGGCATCTTCATTCCATTAGTAAGATAATGGCAGCGGCAGGTCCAGGGTTAGTAAGATCTTGAAATTCTTGCACTTACAGTAGCTTTATAAATCTTACTCATAGTGATGCATAGAGAAAACTTTTGTATTCGCTTTTATCTCGTGGCTATTTTTTCTGCAAATCCAAATGAACATAGCTTTTCTGGTAAGAAAGGATGGTGAAGAATTTTGGTAAAGGAAACACTTAGACGGTTGTAGGAAGTTCTTTTTATCTAAAGCTCCAGGGAAGGTTCTTGGAAATTGCTGGAGTAAGATATAGATACTCCTATGAAATCCTAAGTGACATAACACACCATTGCGGAAACATTGTCTGCAGGTCCCTGTTTGTATTGACAAGCAGCTGCTGTGAAATCCTTCTAAATTCACTGTAGGAATTCTCTAATTTTATTACTGGTGACCAGAGATTGGAGCTGTCAAACTAATGGATTCTTGGAGGAGGATTAGTTAGCTGAGACTATGCACACCTCGAGCGAACATTAAACCACTAGCCTGAGCCTTACTTTTACAGATAATGGTATTGCATAAATTATGTAAACAGTCACGAGTTACAAAAGTGGATACATTAAGCATTATTCTTGCATAGTCAGTTTTATGAATGGGGAAGAGGGGGCCACACTGCACATACAGTATTAAAGGGGTATTCCTTTCTCCAAGATCACATTCACTTGTAGTTTAAGATAACTGTATATTTTTATCCAATACATTGCTTTATCTATCTTTCTCTGTTTGCCATGTACTGCTGGTTATGTCTCGTCATTCTGTACAACTCGTTTCTCTTCAGACCCCAGATTATAATAAGGGGAGGTCCAGGGGAGTTGAGCAAACGTAACAAACAATGTTACTTACTTCCTCTGTGCAGCAGCGCAGGTTCAAGTCCTTTTTGGGCCTCCTGAATAATGTCATGGACTGATGAGGCTCTTGATTGGGCCACAAGTGTCATGATGCCATGTGACCCACATGGTTGATGAGGCCCAATCACAAGCCTCAGCAGTCCCTGACATCATGCAGGAGGCTGGAAGAGGCCTGAACAGGGTCCCCGCTGGAGCTCAGGGGAGGTGAGTAACACTGTTTGTTATGTTTACTTACTTCCCTTGGACCTTCGCTAATTATATTCTGGGGTCCACCCAACAAATTCTCACCTTCAGTAGACTCACGCGCCCCACAACAGTATTCGGCAGATGCCAATACATTTTATTACAAGGTTGGATTATAATGGGGTCCATTACTTGCCATTGGGCCCCCTTGCAGCCTCGGGTCATGGGCAACCACACATTTCACCCTTAATATAATCCGCCCCTGAATTGAAGACTAATGGAGTGGATTCACACATAGATCAAACATATTCAGTTGGGTTATTCCTTGTGTTTTCTGTGCCCAAAATAAGTAACATGACACTTGTTTCCTCAGAAGAAAAAGATTCTAGAAATCCAAGTGCCAGTTTAAGTTTGGTTTGCATGTGAATGTAGTGGCTTAAATTCACATGCATAAAATGCATATTACATATGATTTTCAGCTAAAAATATGTATCACAGTTGTGATATTCTGTTCTGTGAACATATCCTAAGAAAAACTCTTTTCATATGCATTGTTAAAGAATTTTTAGTTAATAGGATAGGATCCCATATTCAGGAGTTTCCTCTTTTGACAAGAGGCACTTAAATCCAGGATTCTCTACAGATTGCAGATGGTTGTTTTGGGTCCCAGTTGATTGTCAAGGAAGCCTTCAAAGAAGTTAGAATTGTCCAAAGTGGTAAATACCTTTATATGTTCATGATAACTAGTTATTTATCATGGTTATAAAAATAACTGAAAATCCAGCTGACTTTAAAAAAGGATGTTCCCATCTTGGATATTTATGTAACCTCTGGGACCTGCACCTATCTTGAGAACATGGGTCCATTGATTCTCATTTTGTGGCCACCTGAATAAAGATGTAGCAGGACATGGACTCTCTCCATTCAGTTGTGTGGGTTTTGAAAATAGCCATGACTATCTGGATTGCTGTTTTTGGAACACCTGTCTAAGTGAAGACAAAGAGCCACACATGAGCACCCATTTAACCATTCAGTAAGTTAGTGGACCCCCATATTGCCCAGAGACTTGCTGGTGCCTCTGTAACTATGTTGCTTGTGTCGTCTGTCCAGCTTGTGTTGCTGTTTTGGTGGGGCCTGCTGACCGTCACATGTGTGGCTCCCTTCTATGCTGAACCACACATGCATGTGTATTTAGTGTCAGGAGAGGTATCTAATGTGTATGGCCATGTTTTACTGTCATACCAGGTTACCACTTCCATTTACTCATTTTGATTCTTGGCAAGACCTCATGAGCACAAATAGTGTATTACATCTCTGTACAACATGTGACATGCGCTATTGTATGCTGTTTACAAGCAATTCCTCCAAGGCTTCATTCATATTTTGTTTCTGCAGTCCTATCATCAGATCTGTTAAATACATCTGTTTTTTTAATAGTAAAAATTTTAATAGTATAATTCCTGTTGCAGCTGGGCCTGCCCATAGGGTGAGCACATCGTTCCTTCCTGCAATTTGAAAGGCTAGAGGGCACATCTTGACTAAATAATACTGTAGCTTCAACACCTAGCATGAGCCGCAACCCAGATCGAGGAGATCGGGGGATGGGAGTTGTAGTGGCGGAGGATGTGCCACCTAATAGGCCAAGCACATTCACCAACCACTCCAGCCCCACTCCTGGGCTGGACAGAGTCGAGGGGGGCCCTGCAGCACTACCAGATGATGGTGGTAGTAGTTGTTTCCCTAGGGCACTTCCAGTTGGAGAGGGGACCTCTCCTCTCTGATGGACGTCTGAAGGGCCCTGATGGTAATGCAGGCATGACTCAGGCAGCCAGATGGTAACGGCATACCCCCCAACTTTCAAAGGTCAGAAAGAGGTACAAATTATGCGCTCCGTGGCAAATTTAGCTCCACCCACTTCTATGTTGACTACGCCCATTCTCATCTATTTTTTCATGTGCCCCAACACAGTATAATGCTCCTACAGTCACCCTAACATTATATCCCCCCACATTATAATGTTCCCCTCCAATTGCCCCACAGTATTAAGTCCCTCTCCTCGTGCCCCAGTTTAATCTGGAAGAAACTAGAGTGGCACATTAAACTGGGGCAGCTGTAGGGTGACATTAAACAGTGGGGGTAGTTGGAGGGGGACATTAAACTGGGGGCAACTAGAGGCAGACATGTTCTCCTCCAGCTACCCCCCACGGTTGAATGTCGTGTGCAGGGGCCACTATGGGACATAATACTGTGTGTAGAGCCCCCATGGGACATAATACCGTGTGCAGAGACCGCTATGGGACATAATACCGTGTGCAGGGACCATTATGGGACAAAATACCGTGTGCAGGGGCCGCTATGGGACATTATACTGTGTGCAGGGACCGCTATGGGACATAATACCGAGTGCAGGAGCCGCTATGGGACATAATACCATGTGCAGGGGCCGCTATGGGACATTATACTGTGTGCAGGGGCCGCTATGGGACATTATACCATGTGCAGGGGCCGCTATGGGACATTATACCATGTGCAGGGGCCGCTATGGGACATAATATTGTGTGCAGGGGCCACTATGGGACATAATACCGTGTGCAGGGGCCGCTATGGGACATTATACTGTATAACGGTGTGTTTTTCCACAGAAAACACAGACATTTTTTTTTTTGTGTGCAAAAATGCACCATGTGAACGCAGTTTTACATCGAAGTAAAAGTTCCAGTGGCCTAAGAATATAGCTGCATCCCGATACATAGTGTGTTTTCACCATAAGACTGCTGTCATACGGTGCTCCTGGACACATACATTTACCAGTAATTGTGGGCTGCACATGGATTTTCATTGTTTCTAATCAGAAAGTACAGATGCATCCCAGGAAACAGCAGTAAACGCATGCATCCTGAAGCATCTGATGGAAGCAATTCTGTGTTATGGTTTATGGTATATGACTTTAGTTTAGGGGTCGTCAGACTTACAATTATTGACCGGCACTCCGAGTACCTCATCTTTGATTTTTTAATTAAAATTGGCACAGCGAACAAAAAAGGTTGCCTACCCCTGATTTAGCATCTACCATTTAGCCTTTACCCTACCCTAATAAAGTTTAACAGCAAAACCCTTCAGGGGCATATTGGGACAAACTGTAAGCTATCCGGGACCGTGGGACAGCAGTGTAAAATTGGGACTGTCCCGCCAGATGCGGGATGGTTGGGAGCTATGGGTAACGGTCAAATAGGGAATGGTTTATTGCAACAACTGGAAACAGGTAAATGGCAGCTTCAGAATGGGGGTATTAGTACAGTGTCCAATTCCCCAGCCTTGGTTCTTGGAGGTCGCCTAGGGTTAACGGTCACAGTCTTGTGCTCCACTACTCCTCCTCTCATGCCTCTCCCAGATATGAATTCTAGGGATAGTGGTGGTACAGGGAGGCCTAACAGAGTTCTGGTTACATGAAGACTAGGCCCGCATGTGATCCTCCTGTCAGGGTCCAATGCTGTTCCTCCTGGCACGGAATTGGTAAGGTCCAAAATTATAGGCAGCTGAACCCACTGTTTCGGGCTCCCTCAGGGCTGGTGATAATCCTCCTGGTGGCTGTGAAGGTGACCATTGGCCTCAGTCCAGCTTCTGGGGGCAGGGATACTCTGCACACCCTTCCTCCTCTGCTACTCACACTGAACTAACTAGCCTGAACCCAGACCAAGGGTTGGCCTGTGATAAGCCATGGCTGAACCAAGGCAAGGTTTGAACACTGCAGAGGAGAAACACAGCAGCGAAAGCTGCAAAACAGTAACATTCAATACTTAAAGAGGACCTTTCATGTCCTCAGGCACATGTGGTTTTACATACCGCTAGAAAGCCGACAGCGTGCTGAATTCAGCGGACTGCTGGCTTTCCCGGTATGTGCCCCGGGGCTGAAGATATCGGCGGTGTAAATTTCACGGTTTACTGTCAGAAAGGCGTTCCTGACCGTCTAGCTGCGCTGTGAGGAACGTCCTCTCTGACTGTGCTCATCCATAGCGCTGTACTGGGGGGGTGTTCCTCACAGCTCAGCGTCATCGCCGGCCAGTAAGGAACGCCCCCTCGCTCTGTACTCGTCTATAGCGCTGTACTGCCAGAGGGGGCGTTCCTTACTGCCCGGCGATGACGCTGAGCTGTGAGGAATGCCCCCCCAGTACAAGTCTATGAACAAGAACTGTCGGGGAGGGAGTTCCTCACAGTGCAGCTACCATGTCAGGAACGCCTTTCTGACAGTAAACCGTGAAACTTACACCGCCAATATCTCCAGCCCTGGGGCACATACCGGGAAAGCCGGCAGTGCACTGAATTCCACGCGCTGTCGGCTTTCTAGCGGTATGTAAAACCACATGTGCCTGAGGACATGAAAGGTCCTCTTTAACACAGAAGACGGAACATACCAACACAACCCAGAGGCACAAAAGACAAACAATTTAAAGGAGCAGCTTCTGGGACACTGCACATGGTCCTGCGAGGGTGTCTGCTGGTTTGTCCCACATTCTGATGATTCTTCTGTGTATTGACTATAGGCTTTTTTCTGTCTCTGTATTCATCTTTTCATGTTGATCTGCCTGATACCTGTCACTGAATTTGGTTTGTCCTGTTTCCATACCAGTCTGCTCAACCAAATCTTCCTTATGCCTGTCACCAAATTTGGCTTGTCCAAACTCTGCACCTGTCTGCTCATCCAGATCTTCCTAATACCTGTTATTAACTTTGGCTTGTGCTGACTCTGCACCTACACCAGTGGTAGTAAATCCTTGACTATAAGTGCCTAAATTGATCACCCACCATGACTGTGGTTGTCTATCAGGAAAAGAAACTCAACAGTATAAGTAGGGTAACACCTAGTGGCTAATCTTAAAATGACATTATTGTATGAGAATGCACTTACAAGGTAAATGTTCTTTAAAACTACAACGAATCTCTAACAAGATCAAAGAAAATAGTCAATTATCATTGATTACACCCACTGTTGCATCAAACCAAAATTCTACAATAGATATTGTGGTTAAGAAAAAAGGTTGCATGTTGTGAAAAACTGGGTGTATTTTAATATATCTTCCATAAGAATTTTGTTGATTTCACTTAGTTATCAGTTTCTATTAGAGTGCAGTGTTGAATACCTGTTACCTGAAAACCAATAACAAGCTATTGCTGACACAGTAGATCTCTTAATTCCCTATTACAAGGTTTTATTGTTGGGCCAGTTATTGGAACTACCTGGTATAACCGGCCCATGTAAAGGTGATGTCAATCAAATGAAAAAACAGCAAATGTTCTTATTGGGTGATGGCATCTATCATGTGGCACATAAAATCGTTGTTTGACTGCAGTACATCGCCCTGTGTAAATCGTTGATTATATATTTAATCTGTTTTCCCTTAGTCCTAACAGCAGCACAATATGGGGTATTTCTCCCCCTGTGTGTTGTCTAGGACAGGTGGAATTTTTAATTAGCACAAAAATGTGCTTACTAAACTGCCCTATAAGAGGGCACGAGAGACCTCCCTCACCTGTGTAAATTATAAAGTAAAAGAAACAAGATTTTAGGGAGGGAAGCCTTGTGCTGCTGTTAGGACTAAGGGAAAACAGATTAACAAAATAATCAACGATTCCCTTACGTCCTACAGCAGCACAATATGGGGATATAGCAAGTAATTCCCCTAGGGAGGGTTTCCTCGCCTTACAACCTCAAGAACTGTCTGGCCAAAGGCAGTCGCCTCGGAACTGCGGACATCCAAACGATAGTGTTTGACAAAAGTCAGCTGGGATGACCAAGAAGCAGCCGCACAAATTTGATCCAGTGGAAGCAAGCGATTCTCAGCCCAAGAAGTTGACACAGCCCTGGTCGAATGGGCTGTACAAAAAACTGGAGGAAGCAACCCTTGAGCAATGAAAGAAATTTTGATTGCCTCCTTAATCCATCTGGACAAGGAGGGTCTGGAAGCTTTAAGACCTCTGTCTTTACCATACATATTGATTAGGAGATTTTCAGCTCTCCTGAAAGATTGTGTCCGCGATAAGTAAATTCGCAGACACCTCACCACATCCAAAGTATGAAGTTTTAACTCCTCTTCTGAAGATGGATCCGGAAGGAAAACAGGCAAAGAAATCAGTTGATTATAGTTATTACGTGAAGGAACCTTAGGGATAAAGCCAGGCAAAAACCTAAGGTGGACCCTATCCGAAAAAAAATACAATATAAGGTTCTTTGGAGGAGAGCGCCTGTAGCTCTCCTACCCTTTTGGCAGATGTGATGGCTAACAAAAAAGTAGTTTTAAAGGCTAAAAATTTTAGCTCCGTTGCTTCCAGAGGTTCAAAAGGAGGACCACAAAGGCCTCAAAGGACCGTCGCAAGGTCCCATTGGGGAATAGGAGAAGATACCGCAGGTTTCAGCCTCGCCGCTCCTTTAAGGAATCTTGCAACCAGGGAATCCTGGGACAACCGTCTGTTTAAGTGGGAGGATAAATCCGATACCTGTACCTTTAAAGTAGCAGGGGCAAAGCCCCTGTCCAAGCCATCCTGAAGAAAATCCAACCAGCACACGCAATAGTCAAATAGGGTAATCTCTGAATCACAGAGGAGAATTTCTACTCCTTAAAGGCAACCATAAGTGGAGGCGGAGCCAAACACAAAACTAATCCACAATGAAAAAATTCATAGGAAATCATGCAGAGCAAGGCCAGCGATATGAATCGACAATTCATATAATATATGAACAAGAATGAATAAATATTACTTACCCTCCTGAGATTTATAGCACCAAAATGGGTCAAATGCCATAATGAAACATAGAGGAGCAAAAGCCTAAGTCAGAGGCTCAAACAACAAGCAGCAAAAATCAATTCTATATTTTGCCTTTAATTTTTAAATTTCCAAACTTACCGCACTTTTTCTGAGAATCAGAAGAAAGCGCGAAGGAGTCCGGCGAAATCCGCCCGCACGGGAACCCGGACACAGAGAAGGGTTCCGGCCGTCGCAAAGTCCGATGTCACCTCCGGGTAGGACGAAGCCTACCGCCGGCTGAAGAACTACCGACAGAAGCGCTGAGAAGAACGAACGCAGGCCGGCAACAGAAGGAAACGACCACCTCAAGGTAAGAAAAAAAACCCTTAACTCTAG
The DNA here is from genome assembly GCA_947044405.1 of Leptodactylus fallax. NCBI lineage: Eukaryota > Metazoa > Chordata > Amphibia > Anura > Leptodactylidae > Leptodactylus > Leptodactylus fallax. The sequence goes on from CAMRHE010000643.1 coordinate 494,040, forward strand.
AGAGGTCACAAGAGACCTCCTCCACCTGTCTCACACAGGACAGAAAAAAACACAGGTGAGGGAGGTCTCTCGTGCCCTCTTATAGGGCAGGTTAGTAAGCACATTTTTGTGCTAATTAAAAGTTTCATCTGTCCTAGACAACACACAGGGGGAGAAATACCCCATATTGTGCTGCTGTAGGACGTAAGGGAATGGGATGTGCTGTCGACAAATACAAACTGTATGGAAATTAACTCCATTCCTGTCACAGCCATTTTTCATTTTTTAATATTTATTTTTTAATCCCCGCCTTCCAAAAGCCATAACTTTTGTAGTTTTCTGTTCATAGAGCCATATGAGGGCTTATTTTTTTGTAGGACAAACTGTACTTCGCGGTGGTACCATTTAATGTTCCATACATTGTGCTAGGAAGCTAAAAAAAATTCTGCATGGGGTGGAATTAGAGAAAAACTTCAAAGGAGCCTTTTTTGTGGCACTAAAGGTAATTTTTATGTATACTATCTTGGGGAATGCCCAAATTTGTATTTCATCTTTTTGGGAGGTGAAATGGTGAAAAAACTATGATTCTACGATTTTGATTTGCTAGGCGAGATAAATATGTCAATATTTTTATAGTAGTATAATGTTGTACCGTGTTAGCCATAGAAAGTAGTGGAAGAGTGAAGAAATCAGGCGATACCTTTTAGAGGCTGAGTATATTTGATGGTAAGCTTTTGAGAGTACTAGCTCTCTTCTTCAGACATGGTGTTATACAAGAAACTGAAAATTCACAGACTTTTTATACACAAAAGACTGACTAAATACACAAAAGACTGTATGAACTGTGAGGGTTACAAATCACCACCTGATAGCAAACAGATAACAGCAAGAATTACTGATCCCTCCTTCACGCCCCACAAGTTTCCAGATTGTTTATTTCTTGACCTGTTGTAAATAAATTCTCTACTTATGTTGCATTTTGTTATTTTTAAAGATTCTAAGATCCTTTGAAGGTCCATGTCTTTTGTGTATAAAAAGTCTCTGAATTTTCAGTTTCTTGTATAACACCATGTCTGAAGAAGAGAGCTAGACTCTCGAAAGCTTACCATCAAATATGCTCAGTTAGCCTCTAAAAGGTATCGCCTGATTTCTTCACTCTTCCAATATTTTTATAGTTCAGACATGTTCAGATGCAGAGATGCCTAATTTGTTTATGCTTGGTTTTGTTGTTTTTGTTTTTTATTTGTGATCTAGGATTATGGCATCTGCTGTGTTTCTTCATATTTAAAGAACCAGCACCCTCCATAATAGTATGGTAGATGTCAGCAGGGGGTTAATAATTCACCATCACAATGACTGCTGTACGTAATTTCAGCCAACAGGTAGGCAATGAATGTGAATGTTGGCCCATGTAAAAGGGCCATTAGGGTATTATTATACAACCCTAATTCAAAAAAGTTAGGACACTTTGAAAAATGTAAAGAAAACAAGACTGTAATAATTTGGAAATCTCATATAACCATACTTTATTCACAATCGAACAAATTAGACATTTTTCTATTTTGTTTGAAAAAAATAACTCATTTAGAAACTGATGGCAGCAACACTGGGACAGGGTCAGGTCTACCATTGTTTAGAATCCCCTCTTCTTTTAACAACAGTCTGTAAACTTCTGGGTAGTGAGGAGACCCATTTCTGGAGTTATGATAGAGGAATGTTTTCCCATTCTTGCCTGATGTAGGATTTCTAGCTGCTCAACAGTCCTGGGTCATCTTTGTCGAAGTTTTTGTTCCATAATGTCCCACATTTTTCTATTGGTGAAAGGTCTGGACTGCAGGCAGGACAGTTTAGCACCCGGACTCTTTTTTTGAGAAGCCATGCGGTTGTGATAGATGTAGTATGTTGTTTATCATTGTCTTGCTGCAATATGCCTTGAATATGCTTTTGAAGAGACATTGTCTGGATGTGAGCATATGTTGTTATAAAACATCTATATACTGCTCAGCACTGATAATACCTTTCAAGATGTGTAAGCTAACCACGCCATAGGCACTAATGCAATCCCATACCATCAGAGATGCAGGCACTGAAAACAAGGTGGAAGATCCCTTTCCTCTTGAGCTCCTATTGGCATCTGTGGTTTCCATAAACGATTTCTGGGACCTGCACCTATCTTGAGAAAGTAGGTCTATTGATTCCCATTTCGTGGCCACCTGAAATGAAGATGTGGCAGGACATGGGTGACTCTCTCCATTCAGTTGTGTGTGTTTTGGAAATAGCCATTACTATCTGCTTTGCTATTTTTGGAACACCTGCCCAGATGATGGCAAAGAGCCACACATGAGCGCCCATATCATCATTCAGTGCAACTGCAAATGTAAATCTGTGGTTTCTGTAAAGAATTTCAAGTTCTGATTCATCTGACCAAAGAACCAGTTTTCAATTTCGCCTTAGTCCATTTTAAATGAGCTTTGGCCCAGAGAAGATGGCACCATTTCTGTATTGTGTAGATATATAGCTTATTCTTTGCATGATGTAGCTTTAACCTGCATTTGTGGATTGCGCAGAAGTCCATTCAGTGATTTGCATTACCGATTCATGCCTGTTTTAATACAGTGCTGCCTGAAGGCCCGTATATTACAGGCATGCAATATTGACAGTCAGCCTTGTCCCTTGTGCACATGGATTTCTCTGAATCTTTTGATATTATGTACTGTAGATGGTGGGATTCTCAAAGACTTTGCAATTTTAGGTTGAAGAACATTTTACTAAAATTGTTCAACAATTTTTAGACGCAGTTTCTCACAGATTGATAAACCTCTGACCATCTTCACTTCTGAGAGACTCAGCCTCTCTAGCATGCTCTTTTTATATAGTCATGTGACTTGGCAGAATATTGACCCTCCAACTGCTTTTCATTAGTACCACTTACTTTTCCAGCCTTTTGTTAGCTCTGTCCCAATTTTTTGACATGTGTTGTTGCCATCAATTTCTAAATGAGTTAGTTTCTTTTCAAATGAAATGGAAAAATAACCAACTTTTAACTTCTGATATGTGTTCTGTGTTCTATTGTGAATAAAATATGGTTGCATGAGATTTCCAATCATTGCGTTTTTGTTTTCTTTACATTTTACACAGCATCCCAACTTTTTTTGGCATTTGGTTTGTACATCTATGTTTTCACCACATATGTTTTTGAAACCACATAGCAGTTTTACATTTTTGATGAGTTTTAGTCAGTGGGTAAATGACTAAAATTTTAGTCACTCTTTGTTTCATTGCAGCCATTTGCTAAAAGCAAAAAAGTTCATTTTATTTCCCATTAATGTACACTCAGCACCCCATCTTGACAGAAAAAAAAAACTGAAATGTAGATATTTTTGCAAATTTATTAAAATAGAAAAACTGATATATCACATGGTCATAAGTATGCAGACCCTTTGCTGTGACACTCATATTTAACTCACGTGCTGTCCATTTCCTTCTGATCCTCCTTGAGATGGTTTTACTCCTTCACTGGAGTCCAGCTGTGTTTAATTAAAATGATTGGACTTGATTAGGAAAGGCACACACCTGTCTATATAATACCTCACAGCTCATAGTGCTTGTCAGAGCAAATGAGAATCATGAAGTCAAAGGAACTGCCCAAGGAGCTCAGAGACAGAATTGTGGCAAAGCACAGATCTGGCCAAGGTTACAAAAGAATTTCTGCAGCACTCAAGGTTCCTAAGAGCACAGTGGCCTCTATAATCCTTAAATGGAAGAAGTTTGGGATGACCAGAACTCTTCCTAGACCTGGCCATCCAGCCAAACTGAGAAATTGTAGAAGAGCCTTGGTGAGAGAGGTAAAGAAGAACCCAAAGATCAATGTGGCTGAGCTCCAGAGATGCAGTAGGGAGATGGGAGAAAGTTCCACAAAGTCAACTATCACTGCAGCCCTCCACCAGTCGGGGCTTTATGTCAGAGTGGCCCGAAGGAAGCCTCTCCTCAGTGCAAGACATATGAATGCCCGCATAGGGTTTTCTAAAAAAACACATGAAGGACTCCCAGACTATGAGAAATAAGATTCTCTGGTCTGATGAGACGAAGATTGAACTTTTTGGCGTTAATTCTAAGTGGTATGTGTGGAGAAAACCAGACACTGCTCATCATCTGCCCAATACAATCCCTACAGTGAAACATGGTGGTGGCACCATCATGCTATGGGGGGGGGGGGGGTTCAGCTGCAGGGACAGGGTTGCAATTGAAGGAAAGATGAATGTGGCCAAGTACAGAGATATCCTGGAAGAAAACCTCTTCCAGAGTGCTCTGGACCTCAGACTGAGCCGAAGGTTCACCTTCCAACAAGACAATGACCCTAAGCACACAGCTAAAATAACAATGGAGTGGCTACGGAACAACTCTGTGACCATTCTTGACTAGCCCAGCCAAAGCCCTGACCTCAATCCAATTGAGCATCTCTGGAGAGACCTGAAAATGGCTGTCCACCAACGTTCACCATCCAACCTGACGGAACTGGAGAGGATCTGCAAGGAAGAATGGCAGAGGATCCCCAAATCCAGATGTGAAAAACTTGTTACGTCATTCCCAAGAAGACTCATGGCTGTACTAGCTCAAAAGGAAGGGTGCTTCTACTCAATACTGAGCAAAGGGTCTGAATACTTATGACCATGTGATATTTCAGTTTTTCTTTTTTAATAAGTTTGCAAAAATATCTACGTTTCTGTTTTTTTTCTGTCAAGATGGGGTGCTGAGTGCACATTAATGAGAAATAAAATGAATTTTTTTTGCTTTTAGCAAATGGCTGCAATGAAACAGAGTGAAAAATTTAAAGGGGTCTGAATACTTTCCGTACCCACTGTACATTGGTGTACAACAGAAGCACATGTTAACAACATGAGTAAAAACAACACATGTAACACAACATATGTAAAACAGTACATACAGTTTTAGTGTAATTTATGTTCTTTGCCTAAATGCCGTTGAACAACTTCCAATGTGGGTCTTATTTTCTCACTGACACTTAATGGACATATGAATGGCATGCACACTTTAGTGCAAATGGATGCAGTCTCGCAAAGGGCCTTTGGCCATTGTGGTCAGCACAGGTAAAGCACATGGTTTTTATGTGCTTCACTTGTTCATGGCACACTGCAGTTCCTGCTCTGGAAAACCAAGAGCTTCCCTGCCTACCTGGACAGCTATTCTTTTTAATGTGGGGCATATAAGGCTACATTGATAAAATCTACAGTGATCAGCCGGCTTCTTTATGAAAAGGGTTTGTCTTCATGAGTTAAGAATCATGATATACAGGATTGCATTCCATGGAATAAAAAAAAATTTAAAAAAAGACACGATAATGTAATGTACTTAGCACATTTTCCAGATTTATTGACACAGACCAAAAGTAGAGTCATGGAGGGCTTCCAAAGACGTGCTGTCTCTTCAGGAAATTGGCAGCTGACAGACAGAAGTGACATTTATCATGACAGAGTGTAGCTTCCAGAAGACAGATTTTTATTTATCTGTCTTATAAACTGCAAAGAGTTTCAAGTTTTCAAGTAAGTCATTGATAACCTATAGAGCAATTTTAATGTGACAGTTACTTTACCATGAAGTCAGCCCCCTTCTAGAAGACACTAGACTTTTCTTGATGTAAAGTAAAGCGCAGCCAGATGTACAGTATCTGACAGACACTTATCCCTCTTTCCCTATGGTAATAAACAATCATGTTAGCCTACTGGATTTCTTCTAGTTAGTACTGTAGACAGGAGGATGGCTCACCAATCCCTATTAATAAGCATCACTTTTACATTCTTGAAAGTACAATATGAATCTTTTTTAAACTTTTATGCCCTATTGTCAAGGACTGTAGCACACTGCGAGCTGGAAGCTCCTTTAGTCCTCCCTATAAACCGGACATGATTCACTTTGTTAAAAAAAAAAAAAAAAAACTTACAAACTGTGTTGACGGATAGAACTAAAGCAAATCTTTTCAGTTCAACTGCATCAGATTTTTTTCAGTTTCTTTGATGAATAGCCTATTTCTGTTTGCTCAGTGGGTACAACTTACAAACTGCTATAGCTCTGTGAGGGATGGGCACAGACAAATGTCTGTGAGCAAACTTATGTAAGCAGGAATGGAGCTGATTATTTATCATCGTCTTCTTAGAGTCTAATGCGGAATACTAAGTAGAACTTGATAAATGTGTTACTACATGGGCAGATGTTAAATGAGAAAAGACTGATAACCCTTATCATTTAGCGTGGTTTAGGGATCCGCGTTAACGGTGAAGTCTAGGTTGCCCTCCCATCCCTTCACCAATAAACCTCTATGCCTAATGACATTCATCTTAGACTCTACATATATAACATATTCCTTTTGTGTCAGGAGATTCAACATCCTCTTTGCTGTCTGAGTTTTACTATTTCACTACTTCTTGTCTTCTAATCTCCTGTGAATCTTGTCTGCCTACTCTGTGACTTCCTTCTTTTATCTTACTGAATGGTTCTTGTCTGTTCGTTTTCTTTTTTGTCCCAAAATTGTCAGATTTGAAATGCTGCAAATCTAAAAGAAAAAAAGGTATAAAGGTACTAAATGTATGACACCAAAGCTTTCTTTTACTCCAGTTTTAGGAAAACTTTTCAGTTGTGACCTAAACTATTGCTTGTTTGAGCTTCACTTAATATGTATGAGTTTGAGAGGAGAGGAACAGTGGGATTTACTTTATTCCAGATTCAAGAGGTGATTTACTATTCCTGTAAACCTGGGCCATTTTCTATTCAGCACTATACCTCTTCCCTACTATTATTGCTAGCCATGAGTCTAAACTACATCACACATATATTATACTGCTATAAGAGGCAAATAATATAATATACAGAACGCTCTAAACAAGACTTACTACTATATTTCCATATTCCATTAGGCTATCTAATAGACGCTATGTTTTTTGTTACAAGGGTTTTAAGATCAAAGTATTGTACCTTTTGTAGGAATATTACAAAGACAATGGTAATGAAATTATTTTTTTAATAATGAGTCAATCCTTGCAGTTCACGTAACTGGATACAGTGCTCAACATATCTACTGTATGTTCTGCCATTCCATAGGGACGCTTCAGAAGATAGCATTAGGAGGGTAGCTGTGAGATGGAACCCTTAAGCTAGCTATACACTGTAAGTAACTGTCAGTTGAATGACTACATACAGTGTATCACTATCAACATTTATCACTAATGACCCCTCCCCATACACATCAATGGGAAACTCAGTTTAGCATCCATATATTGTGATTCAGGACAGGGAAGACAGCAACTGCTGGACATCACTATTGTAAGCTTACCTCAGCTTTAAGCAAAAGGATTGGGCATGTTGAAGTCCAACTACCCGATTCTTCTCTATTTAGACATCTGCCATCAGTAATCAGGTGTATTGGCTGATATATAATCTAATAAGTACCGCTAGCTTTACACAATGGATTTGCTCTCAGCTTATTTTGAAAAAAGATGTCTAAATTATATTGACAGCAGTTGTGTTGACCTTGACAGCCTTAGAGCTATGAGTCAACTTGTTTGACAGAGCATTGCTAACACCGTCCTTTTAGTAGTCAGTAGGGACACCAGCTGTTGGACCCGCACAATGTCACCTTTTTATAGATCTGGAAAACAAACAATAATACATGATGCAGCTTAAAGTGAAGGTTTTTGTCTTAATTTATTGTGCATAAAAGCCTCCTATCATAAAGCCATAGTTGTCTGCCATCTTGGATTGTATAGGAGTCTTTCCAAATACTGTAAACCTTGTGAACTTCCAAGACAGCAGGCTAGTCCAATGAATCTGAAACTTTTGGGATTTGTTTTTGATTAATTACTGAAAAAGCAATTCAATGACTGAAACTGAAAATATTTTTAATGACTGAGAGTAACCTCTTAACCAGCCAATGACTGCAGTAAGCTGAAAATGGGCTTGGTAGGGTTATTCGCAGAAGTTCCGTGATCATGTGTAACTCAGATCACATGTGATCTAAACCAGCTAATGACACCTTACGGCTATCATTGACTGGTAAAATGTGGTCCAGGTTACTTGTGGTAATTGATCCACTTTCAAAATAGGTCAATGAGCAGAAGGGACCAGCTAATGACATCTGTAAGCTTAGATTCTCAAGTTACAGATGTTATTGGCTTTTTTGTCTTCAAATTAGTGAAGGACTTGTAGTAACTGTGTAGGAGGGCTCTTTGGATGTAATGGATCACTGTGGCTTCATTGTGGAGAGTATTTTAGTCCAATCTTATTACATTTAAAGGGACACTCAAGTCAAAACTAAAATTACTCTGGCATTTTAAGGAATGCCACGTATCAGTCTCTCACATGCTTCTTTTCTCGTTGTTTCTTTCCATATATATCCCACTGGGACAACTGCCTATGAATGGTATGAATCAAGATTTTATACTTGAGTCTGTAGAGCTCAATGTCTCACTCTTACAGACACCACAAATACATGTATGATGAAAGTGCATGGACTATACCACACACTCCTATTATAGCTACCGTAATGATTAGACAGCTCCTGTCACACATTTATCATAAGAAAATCACAGAACTTTTATCCAAGGAGGCAAAGATGGTACTAGCTCTAACGGCCCAAGTGATGCTGTGCTGAAGCATCATGGGATAGATAACAGAACTCAGAGAAAGAGACACCAGGTAAAATCTAAAAATAAAAATGGAGTCTAATCAGAAGCAGATAGGAGAATGCAAGGGTGCATGCTAGAAGCGAGCACAGTATGCATAAAAGAAGTGCATAGTGACTCCACTGGAGGTCTCTTTAGCTTCTTCCAAATCTTTGTCATTGTCAAGTTGGAACATAGCTAAAAGTGTCAGGCAGGTAAAAAAGAAGAAATATATTTTAAATGTGTTTTAGACTTAAAAGTGCAAGAACCATCATTAGAAGGTTGGCAAATAAGCAGTAGAAATCTCGAGGCTAGAAACAATTTATACGTTTGAAGAAACTAAACCCAAGCAAAATACTGAATCAAATACTTAAAAATTACATTTAATTCGCATTTAGAAAGCAAAAACATATTCAATTAAAATGTATGTAGGGGACATCCTACAATGAATATTAACAGCTAGAAGCCAAATGACCCTGAAATTGCATTGCTAAGAACTCAACTAGAGGTAAAACAATTAGTATGGATGATTACAAAGGTACCAATACTGTATATCTGTTTTATATGAGTCAATGAAATGTGAAGATCAAATACATAACTAAGAAAAGTTATAACTGGAATCAGTGACCACTTACAAACCCGCCTAAATTCTAAGAACACCAAAGAAACCTGCTTTATCCGAAAACTGCAGTGCAATAATTGCTGTTAAGATAGTAAGATCTAAGCACCTGAACTATATATATACGTTCCTTTTATTCTCATAATCTTATATTCACTCAACCCAATCACAGCTCGGAGAAAATCAATATGCAGCTGCACTGAGAGGGACCTTAGAGAGATTTTTTTCTGATTGTTGGGCCTCTTAGATACACCCCTGTTGAAGAAAGAAACAAAAGTGTCGACTGTTTTATTTCAGCTGAACCATAAGAAAATCTATGAATCACATAGTGTTTACGGACATAATGAAGATTATTGTAGACTCTATAAGGATGCAGTAAATCTTATTAAGGAGTAGTCTGCATCTGTAATGAGAAAACAAGTCTCTCCAAAATTATGTGTATGTGTGTGCACATGTGTATAATTGAGCTATACGTAGTAGTCCCTTCCTACCCAGTAAATTTTCCTTCTCGAAACTCATTTCCCTTTTCTGAGTGGCCACATTGACTGTTATGGCCAACCATACCGCCCCTAGAGCTAAACAGAGCTAAAAGAAGAAAGAATAGCATTAAAGTATCCAGCACCACTGCTACTGATATGCAGGGTGTCAGCCATGCCATTAATGTCTCTTCTGAGACAGATGCTTTAAAATTGGTCTAATATTGGTTTGATGCCCACACAGGTGAACTAAGACTTATTATGGGTCTTATCTATATAACACCCAAATTTTTTATGTAATCAAGAGCCTGAAATATAAAACATTGGAGGTATTGGATAGTTATCCCAAGTCTAATGATCTAGAGCAGAGATAGACAACTTTTTTTTTGTACGGTGTGCCAATTTTACTAAAAAAAAAATCAAGGATGAGGTACTAGGTGTGCCGCCCTATTTTGTGCAGTAGAATGCCAGGACCCTTATATACAGTATAATGCTCCTTATTGCACCCTATACACAGTATAGAGCCCTTTAGTGCCCCTATACACAGTATAATGCCCCAGTATAATACTCCACACAGTATGATGCCCTTTTAGCTACCCTCACATTGTATAATGCCCCATTAGTGCCCCACACAGTATTTTCCACCTTTGCACCATGTGCTTTATTGCTGATTAGCAATGCGCCCCATTCTGTTAGCCTCCAGAACCTACAGACATCGATCCCATTAATAATTGTGGATGGTGTGGGACCATGTGACTGTACACATCACCCTGACTCCTCCACCGCTCCTAGTTTGCAGAGCGCAGTGTGAAACTGTAGAGGAGGCTGAGTGAGGTGGTTCTCCACTCACTGCCAAGTTATGAATGGGATCAGTATGTGCAGGAGGCTGACAATCATCTGTAACAAAGCACAGAAGTGGGAAGTTGCTGTGGGAGTTATGGCATGCATGTCACTCTAGAAACGCGTTGGATGTTGCTGACCCCTGATCTAGTACATCTAAAATAAAAATACAACTTATACCACTCAGTGTTTGTCAATTTTTTTTTTTGTTTTGTTTTAGATGCATTAAAGCAATAAAATATTTGGTTGCGAAAGCGGACATACACTTTACAGGACCCATACTACAACAGTAAATATAGAAAGCACAAAGCCTCAACAGTGGCATACTCACCATGGGGATTGCCAATGCCACTGCTCTGGGGCCCATGGTGAGCAGAGGCTGGGGGCTCCTGTTTCAACATAGAGCCCTAACATTTTTAAGCAGCTAGAGAAGTTCAGTGCATAGATATTTTACAGCTTACCCTGAGTGCAATGGTAGCTGTATAAATTCACATGCACAGAGACCCACATCCACCCTTCCTCCATGGTTGTTGGATTCTGCCAATTTTTATCATATACTATGTGTGGGAAGATTTATCCATGTATGTATGCCAGTTCTAGGGTTTAAACACCCTGAAAGATATGGGGGCCAATTTATCATGAGGATATTTTATTACGTAACTTGGATTATTTATTACTAGTGGGGGGAGGTTGAGACAAATTGATCAAAATGTCTCATGCTTGTTCATAAATTTAGAGGACTCAAGAGTTTACTAAAGTATTTTTTTGCTACATTTTCTAAACCAGATTAGAAATGGAGTGTGCTTGCTCAAAAACGCTGTGACTTTTTAAAAAGTCACAGGTAATAAATTGGCTTAAACCTATGTACCATGTAAACCAGGCCCACATAGCTTGACAGTTTTGATAAAATATGCAATAGGTACAAACCACTAAAAAAATGGTGACAACGATAAATTTGGTACAAAATCCACAAAACAAGCTGGAAAGCAGGAACAAACAGAATAATAATTCAGCCCCATGGTTTTCAGACAGAGCACTATGTTTATAAAGCAACTGTTCTACTTTTTCTAGCATATAAGCAGATAAAGTTGGCCAGGCTTGGAAGTGAATGCAACTTGTGTTTAAAAATATAATCCACTCAGGGTCGGACTGGCCCACCGGGGAACCGGTGAATCCACCGGTGGGCCCCGAGCCCCGACTATTAGTCCTCATGTCATGGGGGCCCGATCGGGATCCTGACCATCCCGATCGGGCCCCTGACCAGTGGCGTTACGATTGCGGTCGCAGGGGGCGCGACCGCGACCGGACCCGGCCGGGTTACGGGGCCCGCGGTCAGCTGGAGATGGCCGGGGCCCCGGACTACTATGATAGCGGTCGGGGAAAGCCTGGTTCCCCGACCGCTATACATACTGTTATTAGAAAGGGACCCTGGCATATTGCGGGCCCCTTTCCAATAGATGGCAGGGCAGGGCACCCAGGGGAGGTGACTGAAAGTAATAAACACATATTCTCACCTCTCCTGGGCGCAGCGTCCTCTCCGGCTCTCCTCCGTCATGTGACTGAGGCCTGTGATTAGGCCCCAGCGGTCACATGGAGCGCGACCGCGTAATGACGTCGGTGCGCCCCCATGTGACCGCTGAGGCCCAATCACAGGCCTCAGCAGCGTCGTCGGAAAAGGGCCTGAAGACGCTGAAGCCAACAGGATGGAGCGAGGATGCCAAGGAAAGGTAAGGCAAGGTGAGTATGAGAGTTTGTTATTTTTAATCACCTTCCCTGGGCCTCCGATTATTATACTCTGGGGTGTGAGGAGACCCCAAAGTATAATAATAGCACTGAAGCAGAGGGGGGCTATTGGGCGCATATAATACTGGGTGGGGGCCACTGTGGAGCTTATAATACTGGGTGTGGGCCACTATGGAGCTTATAATACTGGGTGGGGGCCACTGTGGTGCTTATAATACTGTGTGGGGGCCACTGTGGAGCTTATAATACTGGGTGGGGGCCACTGTGGAGTTTATACTCCATACAGTGGCTCCTTCATTTTTTTTTTAATTACGCAGGGGCAGGTGAAAAAAACAAAACCAAAAAACCCCCCACAAACTTTCTTTCCTGTCCCCAGTGTCTCCCAGCGCGGTTTGGTCCTGCAGTTCTGTTGTTTTCTTCCAGCTGACGTTCCCTCTGCACTTGACTACCTGTGACGTCACGTGACCCCTGAGGCCAATCAGCGGCCTAAGTGAGGAATTCCGGCAAAAAGAAGACAGCGGAGCTGCAGGACCGTACCGTGCTGGGAGGACACCGGAGCACCGGAGACAGGTGAGTATGTTTAGCATGTTTTTTTTTTGGGGGGGGGGTAGGGGGGATTCACCTCTCCCAGACTAATTATAAAAAAGAAAAAAATTGTACTGGACAATCTCTTTAAAGTGTGGTGCATTAGGGGTGTATATTAAAGGGGTTGTCCAGGCGTAATTTGTTATGGTTTATCTTCAGGATAGGCCACAGATACCTGATCTGTAGGAGGCTGACCCCCGAACCGATCAGCTGTATGGAGCCACTTCTGATGCCTGTACTGTACACAATACAGGGCCAGAAGCAGAAAGCTCTGTCCACTGTATAGGGGCTGGGCACCTTCACTGTATTTCAGCACTTATTGAAGTCAGTAGGAGCTGAGCTGCAGTGAAGGCGCCGGGCTGCTATACAGCGGATGGAGCTTTCTGCTTCCGGCCCTGTGTTGTGTACAGAACAGGTGCCGGAAGTGGCTCCGAACAGCTGATGGGGCCATGTGTCAGCCCCCTACCGATCAGGTATTTATGTCCTATCCAGAGCATAGGCCATAAAAAAGATTAACCCTGGACAACTCCTTTAATATGCCCCACACAGTTTAATGTGCCCCCCACAGGATGTTAGCCCCCATCACTGCTCCCACACAATATAATGACCCCATCACTATTCCCCATACAGTATGGGGGACCAGTGAAGAGGCCACTATGTGGGGGGACCAGTGAAGTGACCATAGAAAAATTTGGCCCAGACAACCCCTTAAAAGAGGTTGTCCATAAACTGGAGCGACCACTGTGTCGGCCGCCAGGGGAGGTGTAAAAATAAGAAAATTTTTAAAAAAGCATACTCACCTGTCCCCAGCACCCCGTTGTCCCCTGCCTGTGTCTGTTCGGTCTCATGGCGGCGCCTCATTTCTGGAAATCCTGTGCCTAATTGGTCTTAGCGATCACATGAGGTGCAGGACTCCCAGCAAGGAGTCGCCGGCATGAGACTGAATGGACACTGGCAGCAGACAACGGAGCGCCGGGGACAGGTGAGTATGCTTTTTAATTTACTTATTTTTTACTTTACACCTCCCGCCAGCTACATGGGTTGCTCCAATTCCTTCGACAACCTCTTTAAAGGATTTGTCCATCTTCCTAATATTGATGGCCTGTCCTTAGGAGAGGCCATCAATATTACATCTACGATGATACAACAGCCAGGACCTCTGCAGATCAGCTTTTCCAGGACAGTGTGGCTACAGGTAAAGGTAACAATTCTAGGAGCCACGCTGTTCACTTGCCATACAAGGTGTAGCAGTAGGTTTAGGTAGTGCAATGGTGCACATGGTATAGTGGGTGAGCAGCATGGCTCCCGGCATGTTATTACCTTTAGCCACCCTGTCTCGGTACCGCTGATCTGCAGGGGTTCTGATGGTGGGCCCCTAGAAACAATTCCACTGGTGGGCCCTAGACATCCCAGTCCGACACTGAATCCACTTTTATACTAGTAAAAGTATCAGATATGGTCAAATGTGGGATTTTTAACCTAAACCAGATTCATCAACAGGATGTACGCGCTGTCGATAAATCTGTTACCAGTTGTACAGATACTGCGTATTAGTATTAATCCCTTATCAAGATGAGTTATGCAATTGTACAGTCTGATGTCAACAATGTACAGTGGTAAAACCAATGCAAGACCTATGATGATCAAGTTTTTAGCTGTAGACCTGATTTTTTTTTTACTGAGGTCATGTATTTGTCAGTATTCCCACCAAACAGCAATTATAAATGTCTCAGCGGGGAAACCTGTGAAGGGTTAACTTGTTTCTCAATATTGCACATTTTAAATATGATTTTATCAACTATTCAAATGTAATTTCAAATGTTCCCCGAAGCTCATACTTTTCTTCAACGTTATTACTTTTTTGCTTGTTGAAAGCGAGAACTTGTAAAAAAAAAAATGTGGCACCAGACTGAAGGATTTGTTACGACATAAGTGACAACTTCTGCAATTTGCTTCTGGCAACTGGCCATAAAAAGAATGTTCAGGATGTAGAGAATTCTAGGAGGGATTGTAGAAATGTAACAAAGCCTGGCTCCAGACGCTCTGTACATCACAGCCATTAAGCACCAGTTGTTCTGTGATCTTTACAAAGACAGAAAATAATAGTTCTTGGTGATTTAGAGTAAGACTGTGCTCTTATGTGTGACATCAGGAGAAATCTGAGGTTTGTTAGTGTGTTGAAAAAGGAACACTAATAAAATATGAATATGAAGAAGCAATAAGTAGTATCAGGTATGACTAGGAACATCAACATATGTATTTAAGACATTACTGCATTGAATGACAACATAGTTAACCGGTAAATGTGCCATGATCTACCCATGCATCATGCTGTGTTTTACATAAAGACAACATTAAAATTAGATCATGATAATTGTGAGGGCACAAAAGCTGTGATTGACAGCCAGGGTCCTACTATAGCAACCAGCATTAATAAAACTCCTAATGTTGGATGTTTAACTACTTAATTGCCAAAGTTATTAGCTACCCCAGCATCTAAGAAGCTAGACAAAGGGAGAGGACTCCCTCTATATGCCCATCACCTCCTCCCAAGGCGGCTAGGTAAATGACAAATGCAGTCAAGTCTGCCATCAGTAATTGCATGCTAGTCCATGCCAGAAATGAGGCTTTATAGGACACTGACATTGCCATTATAGGATGAGAGAGTTATGCATGCAGGACTTTTTCTACCATTAGAAAAGTAAACATACATGAAGAAAGAAAACTTCTGGCATATATCTTAAGTTAGAGGAATGGACACAGACAGAGGGGGCTCCATCTGCGTTAGTCACTCTATCGTCATTAAACTCTGTTTAATGTATAATTCCTTTATATTTTATATATAATAAAAAGACACATTAAAATAAACAATTTGATTTTTTTTCCCGCCCACTCTTTATCTAATTTTTGTTGCAATAGCATACATGTTGTATATTGCTTCCTTTGTTGCCTTGGTGGCATAAGAAAACTAACTTTCTATGCACTGAAATCCGATCATGTTACATGACCGCACAGAAAGGTTCTGTTAATTCTACAATGGTGACCCTCAAGTGGGGTTATCAGAGATTCAGTTGAAAAATTCTGAAACTACACTTGAAGCTTAGAGAGTAGGAACTGTCCTTGGTCCTGAAAATGAAATGTTACTTTTTCAAAGGTACTGAACATTGCTTTGTGATAAAACGACCAGTGCAAATGACTGAGCTGTGCCCATAAACCCTCATCATCACAATAGATACCAATACTTGGAGTTTGTCAAATTAAAACAAATAGTTAGAGAAAGACTGTGCCCCACAGCGAGATGGATGAATGCTATCGCTGAAATCGTAAGCACAACACTGAGAAGCCTCAAACAGAAGTCAGGACATTCTGGAGAACACTATTCATATAGATGGCAGGATCTGAAATCGACTTCACAGCACAATATAATAGTTTATAGTGTAGCCTGAAAATTTTTAAAATCCAGTTGACCTGGAGATCCTTGTACACCAATTCATTATATAGATTACAATCTATTATTGGTTAATAAGCAGAAAGTGCAGACCTGGTCCACCAGAAGAAATGATTCTGAGGACCATCCTTTATTTTACTAGAGCCTGTGCACATCTGCTTTAATTGTATTATAACGGTACACACAGAATATATAAGGTCTAACACTGGCTTCTTTTAAGTTCATTGTTCTAATCCATCACAGGATAAGAACAACAGACTTAATTGCCTACAGAATGACATGAAGAGGGAGCACATTCTTTTTGCATCCGTCTCCATTCACTATAATGTGAAAAAAAAAAACTTTTTTCCATCTCATTTATTTACTTTTTACACGGAAGATAAAGTCTTTATTTTCTGTCTAAAACCATATCAAACAAGATGGTAAAAGCTTTCATTTTGTTTTTTACATTATAGTGAATGATGGTGGTTGAAGATAGAATGTGCTCCTTCTGTATGTCATTTGGTTGACTTTTTAGTCTGTTGTGATTCTCACCATGTACTGAAAGAATAGATTTGTGTGCCTTTGAGGGGAGGGAGATTTGGAAAAAAAAATCATACATTTTTACATATTTTTTAAGTTTTTTATGCCTAGAATATTTTAGCAAAATATGTTGCTACTGGCCCAAAATGCACTATTTATAATTCATTTTTTATTTCCCTGTAAGTGTTAAGCTAACATCTTGCCACATAATTTTTTGGGTACTTGGGGGACACTGTAAAGTGGCAGGAAACATAGCAGAAAAAATTGTGGCATGAGTGATACCACCCTCTGAAATCAGGGTATCTTCAGCACAGTTTTGGTAAGGTTTTTAAATTATGTTCCTTTTTAGAGCATCTTTAGTACCCTGATTTTTTTTTTTGTGCACAATGTTGGTTTTTTTTCAGCCTTCTATTGAGTTCAATGGAATTTAGAGAGCTAATTCTGGGTCAGGATATGGCAAGACATTTTTTTTCCCAACTTCAAAACAGTGGTGAAAAAAGCCATGCTGACTCCCAGCTGGCTCCCACTCCCAGTGGGAAACAGATTTCAGCAATTTTTAGGTGGAAAAGGCCTTAAAAGAGCACCAAAAAGCTGTGTGAACTTACCCTAAAACATATCTCTCATCAATCTATTGAAATAAAACTACTACAGGCACAGTGCAGTAAACTTAATACTAGTTACTGGTACAACCATGCAATTGATAATATGCTCGCCTTTCTAGGATCTGCAAATGCAGGCACAATCATGATGACATCATGTCAGTCAGTGGCTAATCCTACTGTATTTCCCGGTGGACAATGAACGCGCATCATTTTTTGCAATATTACCAATGGCACAAGAAATTAAATAAGGGCACTGTTGTCAGGAATTGTCCAGAAAACCAAGAGTACAGTGAAGACATTATTAGCAATTTCTGACTACAGGTTTCGGCACTTAGGTAGTGCCTTTATTAGGCATAATGCCGTGTCATTGTGGCCTGGCCAAAGCACAAGTTTAGTGCCAAATGCATAGTACTGCCAATAAAGGACCTTTGCATTGCATTTTTGGTCTCCTGGGCAATTTCTGTTAGCAGTTTCCACATCCATCTGTCACCTGAGTGTCCATCACATGACCATGGACTAGCTTTCAACCACTGGCTGCAAACAATAGATCATAGAAAGCAGAGATATAGAAAACCACGAGGAATTGATACAGAAAATACATTGGAAAATTGTATAAATTTCCATTATGCAAACAATAACATTTATTTGCTGAAACTGGTCAGATCCTTTAAGGCAGTATAATGTCAGGGCCACTGGTGTTATATTGTGCCATTTGGGTAATAGAACCTAAGATAAAATGCAGCAGACTCATAGTTATAGTTATGGGTCTGCTGTATTCATGAGGACAGTGATCCCTTCAGTCTTCCCACAACTTTTCCTGTTGTACTTATGGCTGCATACACAGCGTCAGCCAGTCAATTGTAGGAAGGGGTGGAGGAACTCTCTACTCATGAATACAGCATACTTATTAATATGAGTCCGTTGTATTCTATTTATGGGCTATTAGTGAAATGGCTGTTTGGTGTAATAGCCCAGTGGACCTGACATTATAATATGCTGTCGTTATGGCGACAGATCCGCATTAATAATTACTGTTTACCGCTATGCATAATATTTAATATTTTAATACATATCGCAAGGTTGTAAAATTTTGAACAAAGAAAGACACTTGACACTTTGCAAGACATGTTCCCTGCCAGAGATATCAAACCAATAAATCCTGCCTACGCTCTTATTTACAAGCTAATTTTTCAGGAGAGCAAAATTTAAGAGCTAAGGGTAAACTAAAATGGTGCCTGTAATTTTTTAAGAGGATCACAGTATGGCTCTCAGTGTCTGCCGGTTAGCGCGGATGTAATATACCCACTTCTTTCTTTGAAGCATTATAAGCCTGTTTGTAGCCTGAGGGAGGCTTGTGTTCTGACATATGCAAAAAACCACAAGAAAAGCCAATTCCCAGATGAGTCCTCTCATAACATATGCTAAAATGAATTACAAGTTCATAGCGTTTAATAGCAAAATGATTAGAGTTAGGAAGGAAATATAACCAAGCGAGGTTTATCACTATCATTTATTTATATTGTGCCCATGGTTTACATATTCATAGGTTTCTGTGGATGTTCATGTCCATTTTTACTTTTTAGATCTAGTTTAGAAAATCTTTCAAATAAATATCTCCTTGTTTATATTGGAGCTCCATACAGAGATAGAGAGTCGCTGTATGTGAGCATCTGTGCCTGTAATATGAAAGGGAATCTGTCACCAGAATCCAGCATATCACCCCAGCCTTGCAGATAGGGTAGGGTCACCTGAATCAATGTCTTCAACATCTGGGACAGATCAATTAAATGAATTTATTTTAATTGATCCAATAAATAAGTTTTTTTATCCTACCTCCTCTTGTGTGTTAGCACCCCAACCAAGCAGCGCATATTCGTCCTAGATGTTTCTCCCGTTTTTGTGTTCACTTCAACTACCATAAACCAACTTGTTGTTATGGTCCCTGGGAAGAGCATCAGCTTTACTAAGCATCCATCTCCTCACCACCAGGTGACATTATAATATTACACCATGATGTGCTGTTCTTCCATTTTTTTCATTTATTCAGCCTAGTGAATTTGTGCCTCTGTTGTGGAGATATTGCCATTTTTGTCATCATACAGTTGAGCTCTTTGGAGCAACAAAGGCATTGTCGCTTAAATGTTTGGAGCAATGGCAACACCTTCATTACTGCAAAGAGCTAGTTTGCATATTTTGAAGAAAACAGCCATATCCTGGCAACATAAGCGCCAATTCACATGGTGAAAACACTCTTTTGTTCAGGTGACCATGACCTATCTGTGCGCTTGGTTGATATACTGGCCTTTCGTGATAGACTTCCTTTAAGGTCCTTGTAGACATTAGGATCATGGGGAAATAATAGTGAGGTTTATTATACATCTTCTGCTCAGTTGTGATGTTCAGGCTGTGACATGCATGGTACCTTTATGTGGGTTCTATGTAGTCACAGGTTATAAAATACTCTAGATACACTGGTTTCTCACAGATAGCACATATATGTAGACAAATACATGTATATTACATGTTTCTGTTTATGCAGCTCCCGGGAGAATCAGTCATAGATGAGATACGTAGCAGAGGAGAGGTTTTATTTGTAGAAAGAAGCAACCAGTGAGGAAATCGACCCCTCAGCTATTGTGAAAATGCCCATTACTGAGAAACAGGACAATAAAATTAACTATGCAATTCTTCTTTAAGACTGCACTCAAGTGTTTACAGGCATTCAGTTGGAATAACTTGAAGCTCCTTGCAAAATGTCTGGTTTGACCCCTCAGGTATCCATGTGTGATTTATGACACTGATGTTTTTGTCAGGTGGCAGACGGGGACTATGGAGCCCCATAGGCAATAGGTGTGATTGCTACTTCTGCACCCCCCTTTAATGTAACCATAGGTTCACAAGAAGAACAAATATATTATTACAGTTTTAGTAACAGTATGCAGTGCTTTTCAAAACAGATATTCTTCAGAGACCACACATTGCAGAAAGGCGGTGGGTTTTATTACAGATTTTGCAGCAGTTTTTTGACCCAAAGCTTAGAGGGGATTTAGCATAAGAGAAAAATATAGGAGTTTCCTTAATATTTTCATTCCTTTTGACTGGCTCATAAAACAGCAGCAAACTCTGCAACAAAAATGTTGTTTTTCCACAACGTGTGGCATCAGTTTAGTAAAACTAGCACCAAAAATAGGTAACAGCAGATTCACTTTTTGCACAGGACCACCCTCTGATTGTTCAGCCTTCCAGTCTATACTGATCATGTCTGCTCTAGAAGCAGTTCTGTAGTATAGAAGCAGTTCTGTAGTATACAGCAGCCATCATTTAATCAGACAGTAAGTGGTCTGAGAGATACTGAGCTGTCTCTTGAGTAAGCCCAGGATCATCATTACAAGCTGTTATTAATAATAGCGTGAGCTCAAAGGTTCTAGGATCCTCAATCATATCATTATCATTGTTGCATGGTAGTAAATTGTCACTACAAGCGTCAGGAGTCACCTGCTGTCACTGAATGTGACATCAAGCTGTGCTGAGCCCAGACTGGAAAATGGGATTGTGAGTTAAGAATCCACAATTTTCTCAGACATAAAACAGTATAGGTTCTGTGGACTGTAATAATGCCAGCTGTTCTACAGTACATATAGGTAATGCATAAAGAGAAGCTCCAGGCAAATTTTTATATTTATACATGAATGCAATTGACTAGAGGTACATTTTTGGTCTGGATTCATTTAACACCAGATTTAAAAAGCTCAGAGTCTTTCTAGAACTTCCAGCAGGCTATAAACTCAATTTCCTTTTTCGTATAATTGTTTTCATTGTAGTTTTCCATTTTTACAATAAATGACAAGTTTATACAAGAAGATGTGGAATATTCATCAAGTAAGAAACAGAATAACAGCACTTAAAATACAGGTCTGCGTAACATACAGTAGTAACATAGTTGATAAGAATGGTTAAAAACACAATCCCAACCAATAATCCTACCCTATTGATCCAGAGGAAAGCAACAAACATGAGGCAGATGTCAGTTGACCCATATAAGGGGAAAATTCCTTCCCAAGTCCAAACATGGCAATAGGTCTAAATATCTGGATCAACATTCTATCCCAAAAATTATAGTTCCCATAACCTATGATATTTTTAGTTTCAAGAAAGGCATCCAGTCCCTCAAGTTATCAGTCATCACAACATCCTGTGGCAGCGAGTTCCATAGTCTCACTGCTCTTACAGGAAAGAATCTCCACCTATGACAATTATGAAATCTTTTCCCCTCTAAATGTTACAAATGCCCCTTTGACATGCTTACAGGCCATGCGTGTAAAGAAATCATTAGGAAGACCTTGGTACTGTCTATTCATCATGCAATGTGTTCAGGAGCATAACTAGCAAAGACTGGGCCCCCCAGCAAACTTTTGACTTGCCTCCCCCCATGCCCCGCGGCATAGGGCATTCTTTCTTGGCCTGCACAAAGTATAACGCCCCATTTACACACACTATAATATCCCATAGCGGCCCTTCCACACAGCATTATGTCCCACAGTGGCACCTGCACACAGTTTTATGTCCCACAGTGGCCCCTGCATGCAGTATTATGCCCCACAGTGGCCCCTGCACACAGTATTATGTCCCACAGTGGCCCCTGCACACAGTATTATGTCCCATAGTGGTTCCTCCACACAGTATTATGCCCCATAGTAGACCACCCACAAACTATTATTATACTCTGGTGTCTTTTCAGACCCCAGAGTATAATAATAGGAGGCCCAGGGAGGTGACAAACATAAAAAACAGTGTTACTCACCTCTCCTGGGCTCTGGCGCACTCCCTCTTGCTTTCGGCCCTCTTCATTGTTGGTACAGGCCATGGTCGTGATGCATAATGACACTGACCTGGCCCACATGTCTGGGATGTCATCAAAGAGGCCCAAAGATTGCACGGAGTCACACTGGAGAGCAGGAGAGGTGAGTAACACTGATTTTTATACCATGCTGAGGGCCCACGGCCTCACTTACCAATCCCCACTCCTGTTCGCAGCCGCACCAGCTTCTCCTTCTGCCCTCCAGCCCCAGTGACATGATTTGGGACACAGAAGTGGAAGCGGAGGCGGCCATGAGCAGGGGATCGGTAAGTAAATAGGGCCTGATGGGGTTACTTCAGCAGGTAATGGCCTATTTAAAGAAATATATATATATAAAGAAAAGCATCAGGGGTTTTTTCATGGAGAGGTATCTAATAAGACTAAGGGTAGGTAACTTTTTGCACTATCTTATCTTGAGGGTAGATTTTTTGATTCGTTGAGAAGGGAGAACATTATCTATCCACATGTCCAGACTCTCAGGAATTTGTCATGATGGTCTCCCAAAATCTATGTTAGTTTTGTGTTTATCACTTACCAATTGAGTCTCCTCTTTAAGTCTTAAGTTTTCTTTTCCATGAATTGTTTACTTGGCTGCAAGAAAAATGAAAGAAACTAGATGTCCATAACGGTGGTTACCATGTATAATACATTTCCACTTACTAACTTTGTAGAGATCTAGCTGCCCAGCAGTACTCCCAGACACTCACTGTGCAGGGATAATAATCTGTCCTCAGGATCCAAACTCTTAGAAGTCAATTTTTTGCTTCTCACTTACAATTAAAAGGGTTTTCCCATCAGTACATCTATGGCTATATCCATAAATGCCCAATAGATGCAGGTCCCACCAGCCTCGGCTAGTTTCAGAACTTCCATGTAAGCAAATAGAGAGACCTGTATATAAACAGATATCTCTCCCTTCACTGTGACTGTGAGACAGGGGTCAGTGGACCCATTCTTAAGATCAGATCCTTGAGGAAGGACCCTGATCTCTTGGGGTTGTATGGAACATCCTGTGGATATAGCCATAAATATCAAGGCAAGAACATCTCTTTAAAGGGTTTTTTCAACAAAGCAAGTTATTCCGTATCCATAGGTTAGGGAATAACTAGATTAGTGTGGATCTGATCGCTCAGATCCCCAGTGATGAGGGTAACAGGGGACTTTTGTTCCCCATTCTGAATAAAGCAGTGGCCAGGAAATGTGTGCACCACCACATTAATTTCAATGGGGCCACCAAAGATAGCTGAAGTACAGCACTCTACTATCTCTGGCACTGTGTTTTGCGTACATTGTCCAACAAGGGACTTGACTAATCGGGAAAGGGGCATTGTTTAAGACATGCCCTTTTGCTCCAAAATTGACCCAATTTTGCAGGGTTATTTGATAAGAAATAGACCCTAGTGTCAAATGATTGGCTCTAAATGGAGTCATTTTATAGTAGACCCTGGCTAACTCTGTTTTGTTTTAACCCTTTATGTCACTATCTTTATCTTCATTTGTTTCTTTCATTTTTAATAGCTATTTTAAACAGACATAATAGCCAAACTATGTCTATACTATGTAAGACTTTAACACACAAATAAAATTAGAGCAAAAATCCTGAGAAAACTTTCCATTTTCTCTATGCATTTTCTGTAGTTTCACACACTGCTATTGGAAAGGGCATGAATTACAAGGCAATGTGTCAGTGTTGCAGTGTACAAATTTCACTCCTGAAGATAGAAATAGCTAGAAGGAACAGAGCCTTCTTGCTGACTGAAGACTCAAGGGGTTATTGTTCTCTATAATACATGGCAGTACAGTGGAGAGAAAAACAAAATTTTACCTTGTGTCAGAATTCAGTAAACCCTTCTAAAACAGTAAGGCAGGAGACTCCATTGGCCAAGATTTACTACTGTGGTTACAACTAGACCCTGGCGTAAATGTGGCGCATCTTTGTTGCAATGTGGCGCATCTTTGGCTCATCTTAGCACATCTATTTTAGTCTAAAATTTTCTGCAGAGATGCTGAAAATTCATACCTCTATGAGTGACTTTGTACTATATCTGCTTTATAGCGACCATGCAGTATCATTTCAGGCTTACCCCCTAGAAGTGAACGAAACAGACAGTGTGAAATGTAATCAGAGAAGAGGAGATAGTGTGAACCGAGAGCAAGGCAGGTGGTTTGGACTCCGCAACCAGAAATGAACGCACACACGGTAGTTCAAGAAAAAAAATATATATTTACTATAAGTTAATAAAGGCTAGTTAAAGGTAAAATGACATGGATAAAGACAAGCAAAATATACAATATAGCATGAGCAATTTCAAGGCAAATTCTGCAATGGTTTCTACTTTTACTCTGTCCACTTTTGCAGTATGGACACTGAATGAACAATATACTCAAAACTATCCCTGACTTCACATTTGGATGCACCCCCTTTTCCCCAGTGGTCCAGGTGGACCGCTTACAGTCCGTAGAAGCGCGCGGTGGGGCCCAAAGTCGGTCCTTTCTTTTATAGTGAAGCGTCCTCTCCTCACTGTTATCAGGATCTCGGGAGAAATGAAGTCCTCTTTAACAGGGAAACCCAATGAATGCAATGTAATCCAACAGCAGGTTCCACTCAGCACACTGACAGTCCTGCCGAATCCATACACTGAGCTGGGATGTGAGCCGGGATTTAGCACTTACTGTCCAGTACGTCAACAGCACTGCGAGTCTCTATCTGTGGTATCCATATACACAGTCACAATGTCAGTCTCACTGATCAGCCACTGAGCACAGTTCCTTTCACATGGACTCACTAGTCCTGTTGTCTCTTTACACTCTGTTTGTCTCTGGACCAAGATACAGCTTAGCTGTACAGAAAAATATCCACACCAGTTCAACACAACACAGACACCTGTCTTCTCTCTTGCCAAGATGGCTGCTGCTCTCTGTCTCGTCACTTCCTGCTTCTCTGCTCACACTTTGTCTGCAGAAAAGGCAGGCTGACATAAAAGGGGGGGGCCTCACTCCAGCATCATGTCACAATTACAATGGCTGCTGTCTTAAAGGAACAGAATCACAGAAATACATTCAACATTAACAATTTATACAGACAAATGAAGCTTAGGACAACATTGGCTGTCTCTTACATATTCCCCCCCACTTTAAGATTGGCAGTCCCTGCCTATGACTGTATATCCAGAGGGTAGTACTTTTATGCACAGGGTGGTAGTATACCGATGTATGGCAGGCCAAACAAACTCATCCTGCGCATACCGAACAGGGGGAATACCAGCATTTGGCCTAGTGGTCCGTCTGAGGACCGGTGGTATATTATGGGGTGCTGCAGCTATGGGCTGAGAAGGACCAGCGGATTCCGCACCAGAGGGGGCACAGGCCGGAGATACAGTAGTCACAGGTGGAACATCCCCAGGAGCAGGGATCGGCCAACAATCATCCTCCTCGTCGGAGGCCCATTCCGCACCTCCATTCTCTGACTCTGGGAGCTCATTCACATTGGCAGGCCCATCATGATTTGTCCCTTCAGAATGACACAGGCGCAACATATTTCGGTGAAGTACTCAAACACAATCAGTTCCTTCTTTCTGGACCTGGTACACTGGCCCATTCGGATACTTGCGGCCAACAACACGATACGGCAAAGCCTCCCATCGGCTTTCCAATTTCCCTTGGGGTTTCTTGACACGAACTAGCACCAGGTCGCCTGGTTGCAATGGTGCTTCTTGCACTGGGGTCTTATCAGGATGGGGATGTTCTTGCAGGCGCTGCCGCACCAATCGATGAATTGTCTCAAGTCTCTGCCGGTGTGCCCGCACCCAAGAGGTTGGATCCCTCGGAGGGAACCCATCCACATCATCCAACTGTAATTCTCCTATACTTCGCCCAGACCGCCCAAAGAGAAGTGTATAAGGAGAGTACCCCGTTGTAGAATGGACCTGATTGTTATAGGCCCACACCATTTCAGACAAGAACTGAGGCCACTGTAACTTCTTGTCTTCCTCCAGAGTCCGCAGCATCTGTAGCAGAGTTCTGTTGAATCTTTCACAGGCCCCATTTCCCTGAGGGTGGTATGGAGTCGTGTGCGACTTCTTTATCCTGTAGATACGTTGAACTTCTTTCATTACGTGTCCCTCAAAGCAGGCGCCCTGGTCGGAGTGGATGCTTTGGGGGCACCCATATACTCGAATGAAATCTTGGCACAGAGCACGAGCTGCTGACTCAGCTGTCTGGTCCTTGGTGGCGGTTACCACCGCAAATTTGGTGAAGTGATCCACCATTACGAGGCAATACTGGTGTCCGCTATTGGATGGGCCAACCATTAGATAGTCTATCATGACGATTTCTAAAGGTTCCTGGGTCACGGTGGTTTGCAGGGGAGCTCTCTGTTCTATTGCCTTATGGATCTCACAAGTTTGACAGCTGCGGCATACTTCTTCGACCATTTGACGAAGACCAGGGCAGTAAATCAGTCGCTGTAACCAACGAAAGGTCTTCTCATGACCAAAATGTCCATTCTTATTATGAGCCTCAACTGCCAAGGAGCGAGCCAGTTCACTAGGCACCACAATTTGGTATCGAATGTCGATCTCAGAAGGTAAATAGACCTTTCGGCATAGCACTCCATTTTTCATCTCCAACTTTTCCCACTGACTCAGAACAGATAATATCTCACGTGTCAGTCGTTCTCTTTCCTCTCTACAGGGCTTCTGGCCTTTCTCAACACACTTGATCATCTGCGCCAGCCCCTCATGGGTCTGTTGTATCTGTGCCCATTCCTGTCGTGAGGGACCAAAGAAAGGAGTCGTTTCAGTCCCCTCCATCTCAAACTGATTAGCGGCGGCCAAGGCCTGTGAAAATCTGCTGAAGTCGGGCACCTCCACATGCTCCAACTCATGATCCACGTCTTCTGTGGGGGTCTGGGCAGTTACCCTAGAAAGTCCGTCAGCATTCTGGTTCTCTGTCTTGGACCGATACTTAATGCGGTAATTGAACTTAGACATTCGGGCTATCCACCTCTGCTCTAACGCCCCGAGCTTGGCATTTTCCAGGTGAGCTAGTGGGTTGTTGTCAGTCAGTACTAAAACTTCAGCACCGGTCAAATATTCAGAGAATTTCTCGGTCATGGCCCATACCAGTGCCAACAGCTCCAACTTAAATGAACTATAATTCTCGGGGTTTCTTTCAGAATCTCTCAAAGACCGGCTGCCGTACGCTATGACCCTCTCCTGGCCATCCTGAAGCTGGGAAAGCACTGCTCCAAGACCATACAGGCTTGCATCTGTATATAGCTGGAACGGCAAGTGGTAATCAGCATATGCCAAGATTGGGGCTGTTGTCAGTGCATCCTTCAATGCCTGGAAGGCTTGTTCCTGTTCAGGTCCCCACTTCACGGACCGGTTCTTTGGATCACTGGATGTGCCTCGTAGGAGAGCATTAAGTGGTGCTGCTACCTTGGCGAAATCCTTAATAAACCGTCGATAGTAACCGGCTACTCCAAGGAACGCCCTCACTTCTCGCAGGGTAGTCGGTATCGGCCAATCTTGAACAGCCGCTATCTTGTCTCTTGATGGTCTCACCCCTTCTCCTGATACGCGGTGACCCAAATAATCAATTTCAGATTGGAACAACCGACATTTACTGGGTTTCAATTTGAGCCCATGTTCCCGCAATCTTCGAAATACTTGCCCCAACTGGTGGAGATGGTCTTCAAAGGTCGCAGAATACACTATAATGTCATCCAAGTAGATGAGAGTGAACTCAAAGTTGAAGTCACCGAGACATTTCTCCATCAACCGCTGGAATGTTCCGGGTGCATTTGTCAATCCGAAGGGCATCCGGTTAAATTCGTATAGTCCCATGGGCAAGATGAATGCCGTCTTCTCCTTGTCTTTTGTGGCCATCGGCACCTGCCAATACCCACTAGCCAGATCTAGTGAGGAGAAGTACCGGGCTCTCCCTAGCGCTGAGAGGGACTCCTCAATCCGTGGCAAGGGGTAGGAATCTCGTACAGTGCAAGCGTTGAACTTCCGATAGTCTACGCAAAATCGGATGGACCCATCTTTTTTTTCTTACTAACACCACAGGACGCCGCCCAGGGACTCTGGCTTTCTTGGATGATCCCACCCTGTAGCATCTTAGCTAACAGTTCTTTCACTTCCTGATACAACTGTGGAGGAATTTGTCGGTAGCGCTCTCTAATTGGAGGGGTGTCTCCTGTGGGAATCTCATGGTGGATCCCTGTGGTACATCCAAAATCTTCAGCATACCGTGCAAAGGTGGCTCGGTTCTCCCACAACAGCTCATCTACCTTCTGCACCCATTCCAGAGAACATGAACTTGCATCCATCTTCATCTGTTCTCGAATTGCACGGCCATTCCATTCAGAGGTGGGTTCCTCATCTTCTCCCATGGACACAGTTACGGTCCACTCATCCCTTTCAGTCGGCTTCAGCTGCATTGGAGTTACTTTCCTTACTTCCTCCGGAGTCACATAGATGTTAGCCAGCAGCCTCCCTGGGGTCAGGTCCACACTCTGGTCCTGAGTGTTTACACATCGAAGTGGTACTCTTCCATTGCGAACTATTGCCAAGGAACGGGCCACTAGCGGATCAACACCTCCTTCGGCTGCCTGCAGTGGTTCTACCAACACAGCTATGCCCTCTAGTTTCTGACAGGTGCCTACGGGCATGGACACTATTGTCTCCCGACTGGGTGGCAGTGTAACTTTTGTATGCAAAGGAACTGAAATTCGAGCCAGAGGACGCTGTGCATCCGAACTTTTCTGTAAGCCACATATCCGGATCAGCCGCTGGAAAGCTGTTTGAGTAGGCCGATGGGTGGTGGTTTCTTTCCAATAACCGTGACCTTTCTTTTCAAAGAGGATTTGATCTAATTCCTTTAACACATTCATCCCCAAAATGACAGGGACCTTTACTTCATGTGACTCCTGTACCACCACAATGCCTTTCCTACCTAGATCTTGGCCACATACCCGGACATTCATCCAGGCCACTCCCACGACCGGAACTGGTAACTGGTTAGCTGCGACCACTCGTACGAATGTATGGGGATCATATTTCACATGTTGCCGGAAGTACCGTTCATAACAGTCTCTACTCAAGGTCGTTACTTGGGAACCCGTGTCAATCATCCCGGTAACCGGAATACCCTCCATTTCCACCTGTATGACAGGACTTGCAGCGATCAGGTCATCATCAGGGCATTCTCCCCACATAGTCTTCTTGTCAGTCTCCCCTACTACAGCAGGGGACTTCAGTTTAACGGCGGTCTCTCATAAGTTTGTCGCTGCTCTGGACATCTAGCAGCAACGTGGCCCATCCGTCCACACTCCCAGCAGCGTATCTCCCGTCGTTCTGGCCATCTGTTTGGGCCCCTTCGGTAAGCCCCTTCGATTTCTCCTGAGCACTGCACTAAATGATTTGGACCCCTTCGGTAGGTCCTATCCTCATCCCTCCAGCGGGGTGGTGGGTGATTCTGACTTGCTGGGTGTGGATGGCTCACCCTTTCATCTCCAGTCTTCTGGAAGTCTGCAATTTTCATAGAATGCTCATCACAACGGGTGTGCAAGTGTTCCATTTGCTCTTGCAGTTTCTGCATTACTGTGAGAATTTCTTTAACCGTCCCTTTTTCTACTGTGTCTGAGCCAGAACTAGCCCCCTGTGACAAAGTAACTCCAACTGCGGTCTGGGGCCTCGGAACCATACTATTGGCACGGGAGATGGCCTCTACCTGTACATCATGGAATTTAGCATCAGTCTCTCGTCGTATAAAATCCTGCATAGTCACAGTTAAACTGCCGTCACGTATCCCCTGGACAAACTGGTCACGGAGAGTCCGATCAGGGTTACAGAAGGCTGGCGAGCCCCCTCTTTCCTTCCCTTGAATATCTTGGAGCAGTTCTTGTAGGGCATTTGCATATTGGGGAAGGCTTTCATTCTCCTGTTGTACCCTCTGGAAGAACCGAGCCTGCAGAGACCCCAGCAAATGCAGTTTCTCCATAGATGGTTTCTAGAATCTGGACTACTTGCTCAAATGTCTGCCTTTGTTCAAATGGCCTCAGTATCACCGTGGTCTTAGCATCCCCTTGTAATGTCAATATTGCTAGCTCTACTAGTACTTCTGGTGCGGTCTGGTACATTCGCTGTATCATTCGTATCTGTTCCACCCACATACTCACTGACATATTATTGCCATCAAATTTACCTAACTGACTCATTATAGCCCCTGCTGGCATTCTTCCTCCAGCACCATTCTCTCTAACGGGTGCGTCACCGTCCATTCTGGTAAGCGGATCCTGCCGACTACGCCAATTTGTGAACCGAGAGCAAGGCAGGTGGTTTGGACTCCGCAACCAGAAATGAACGCACATGCGGTAGTTCAAGAAAAAAAAAAAAAATATTTACTATAAGTTAATAAAGGCTAGTTAAAGGTAAAATGACATGGATAAAGACAAGCAAAATATACAATATAGCATGAGCAATTTCAAGGCAAATTCTGCAATGGTTTCTATTTTTACTCTGTCCACTTTTGCAGTATGGACACTGAATGAACAATATACTCAAAACTATCCCTAACTGACCCTGACTTCACATTTGGGTGCACCCCCTTTTCCCCAGTGGTCCAGGTGGACCGCTTACAGTCCGTAGAAGCACGCGGTGGGGCCCAAAGTCAGTCCTTTCTTTTATAGTGAAGCGTCCTCTCCTCACTGTTATCAGGATCTTGGGAGAAATGAAGTCCTCTTTAACAGGGAAACCCAATGAATGTAATGTAATCCAACAGCAGATTCCACTCAGCACACTGACAGTCCTGCCGAATCCATACACTGAGCTGGGATGTAAGCCGGGATTTAGCAGTTACTGCCCAGTACGTCAACAGCACTGCGAGTCTCTATCTGTGGTATCCATATACACAGTCACAATGTCAGTCTCACTGATCAGCCACTGAGCACAGTTCCTTTCACGTGGACTCACTAGTCCTGTTGTCTCTTTACACTCTGTTTGTCTCTGGACCAAGATACAGCTTAGCTGTACAGAAAAATATCCACACCAGTTCAACACAACACAGACACCTGTCTTCTCTCTTGCCAAGATGGCTGCTGCTCTCTGTCTCGTCACTTCCTGCTTCTCTGCTCACACTTTGTCTGCAGAACAGGCAGGCTGACATAAAAGGGGGGGGGGGTCTCACTCCAGCATCATGTCACAATTACAATGGCTGCTGTGTTAAAGGAACAGAATCACAGAAATACATTCAACATTAACAATTTATACAGACAAATGAAGCTTAGGGCAACATTGGGTGTCTCTTAAAATAGCGCCCCCTCAAACAGGGGGGGGTGGCGCCGCCCCCCTTTTTTTTTTTGGTTGCCCTGCTTAAAAAAGGGGTATAAAAAAAAAAAGGGTGGGCCCCTTTTAAAAAAAAAAAGAAAAAAAATTTAAAGGGGAGAAAAATAAAAAATTAATATTAATATTATAAAAATAAGGTAGAAAAAAAAAAAAAAAAAAAAAAAAATAATTTTTATATTTTTTTTGTGTTTAAAAAAAAATATTTTTTTTTTATATAAAAGGGGGGGGGGGAGAAAGTATATTTTATTAAAAAAAAAAAAAAAAAAAAATAATATTTTTTTTTTTTTTTTTTTTTTGGGTGTGGGTTTTTTTTTTTTTTTTTTTTTTAGTTTTTTGTGGGGGGGGGGGGCACAATCTTTTCCCAGAAGCAATTTCAAAAACTTAAAGTGCATGACCACCCTTGATTACTATTTATGTTTTTCAAAATTTGTATATTTGCATATTTGTAAATTAGATGTGGGAAAATACACCTTGGAAAGAAGGCACACCATCCATGAGGCTCCTTTAAAGGGAACATGTCATTATACTCTCTGTGTAGCAGGTTGCATATTACAGAACACAAGAATCTGAGCGCATTAAGTTAAATCTGTTGTTTTTTCCACCCTAAACTGACCTTAGCATTTGTAACACCAAGTAATGACCCAGAGGCCCAACTAGCAAACACTGGGTCTCAAAGCAAACTTTTGACTTTCTCCCCACCAACCCCACACAGCATAGCGCTCCTTTTGTACCTGTGTAAGCACTGTGACCCCTTCTCTGTTTACACAATGTCATTCTTTTCATAGCGGCCATGTAATGTAACTACAGCCTCGTCCTATACACGTCTATATGACAAGGCTGGAATGACATCACACGGTCACCATAAACAGACAGTGTGTGATATAAACAGGTGCCATAGCCCCTTCATACAGTTGATCAGTGGGGAATCACTTATATTTTATTGATGTTTTATTCTGAGGATAAATCATCAATAAAAATGAGCTGGAAAACGCCTTAAGGTTAAGGCCCCACGTGGCGTCCCGCAGCAAAAAAGAGCTGTGGGAAAAACCACAGCAGCTACGCATCGCAGTTCTTCCTGCAGCACTTTACAGAGAAAGTTTGCAGAGGTTTCCTCTGCTGACTTTCTGCTTCAATTCCATTGCGGTTTTGGAAATTGCAGCATGCCAATTATACCTATGGAAACACTGGCGGTTTCCATATAGGTGTATTGAAAACAGAAAGTCCACAGGGGAATCCTCTGCGGACCTTCTGTGAAAAGCGCTGTGGGAAAAACCACAATGTTACCACTGCGGTTCTTCCTGCAGTGCTTTTTTTGCTGCAGCCCGGTACGTGGGGCCTTAGTCTTAATAAAGCCCAAGTGCCACTTTAATTAAATTAATTGACCCTCATATTATGCTCCTGATTCCCCCTGACATAAATACTGCACCTCTAATGACCCCTTATATCAATGACCACCCCCTTATGTTCATAATGCCTCCTAATATAAATGATGCCCCCTAATGGCCCCTTATATAAATAACCTCCCTCCTTGTATTCATAATACCCCGTAATAACCCTTATATAAATGATCCCCCCATCGTCATAATGCCCCCTAATGAATCCTCCCTTTATAGTTATATTTCCCCCTCCTAACCACCCCTTATACTATTAATATATCCACAACTGCGCTAAAAAAAGGAAATAAAAAGTCATACTCACCTACCTGCGATCCTGATGAATGGAGCCAACGCTTCCTTCCTGTCCACGCACAGGACGTCTGTGTCTGAGTGCAGGCGGCGCGATGTTGTAACATCATCGCGCCGCCTGTGCTGAGAAGCAGACATTGGTCTGTGGTCTTGTAAACCACAGACCTGTATTGGCTCGTAGTTTACAATACTGTTAAGTTGCAGGATACGGTTTTTTTTTTTCTAGTTAGAAATAAAGGATGTATTAATGGCGGCCCCGGGGTGGGCCCCACAGAGACAGTGGGCCCAGGGCAGCCGCCCCCGCTGCCACCCCCGCTAGCTATGCCTCTGCCGCCTCCGCTTCCCCTTCTGCCCTCCAGGGGAGCATTAGCATCAGCAAAGTGATGTGGGACGCTGGGAATATTCCTGCAGCCTATTTAAAAAAAAAAAAAAAAAAAAAAAAAAACAGCAGGGGCTCACTGGGCCCACTAAGGTTGCGGGCACCATAGCAGCTGCTATAGCTGCTGGCTGCTATGGCGGTAGTTACTCTTCTACCCTTTCCTATGGTGCCTGTGAATAAGATTTCTGAAGCTAGAAAGTCACATTATAAACTTTTAAAATGTTAGAATGGCACATGAAAATTTATCTTATAACTAGTCACGGGGCTGAGATGAACTTCATTTAATCACAGCTAGCACAGCAATTAGGTAGGGCATCAGACAGATGTTCGACAGTGAGTGACATATCAATCACGCCCCACAGAGTGTGAACACCTGACACTTGATAATTCTGTGCTTAAGAGTCCAGTGGGCGGTCCTAATCAGTTATTGACAGTGTACCCTGTGTGTGTGTACATTTAGAGACACTTACTGGTCACTGGACTTCTAAGACCAAGTCTGTGACTCTTCACCAACAAAACTATATATCAGTCCATTCTATGACAAATCCTACTCTATGACATGATGCTGGCAGATCAGGCTGTTTGTTCAAAGTGACAGGTTTCCTTTATTTCACGCTTCCTCCTTATACTAATCCTAAATTTATCCCTTAACTTTATGTCTAGGCAGGAAATTTAGAGCTTTGTATCACAAAAAGAGGGACAACCACTGAAAAGCTCTTGACATTTTTCATATGCACAAGGAAGAGTGAAAAATGTCATGTTTTGTAAATGCTATTACCAAATATTAAAAGGTTTTACTGGGACTGAGCAGATACAGAATACATAGAATGTGTAAGAAATGTACCTGCTGCTGAGAGCTTTACAGGATATGCTCAAAGTTTAAGTTGTAGATCTCAATTCATTTCTGAACTCTAACATTCAGGATATACAGCAGGGATTGAATTGTATGTACACATACACAGAAGAAAGGAAGTCCACAGAGCATAAGGAATGTATACATACTGTAAATCTACAGTTCAAGACCCTTCTATCTTTGACCCCCTTTCCCAAATAAACAGCTCATGGGACTAAATTACACCACTAAACATGACAAAATTCTAGTTCAGCCTGTGATCTCCTCAAGAGCATAATAATGGTCATTGATAAAGAACCCCTTTAACTCAGACTGATAAGCCTGTCAGCCCCTTATGAACAGTACAATATAGATATTCATTTATATCCATTGATCAGTAATATAGCAAAGGCTATATAGGCTGTGCTAGAAGCAAAAGATTTATTTTTATACATTTTTTTTTTATTTTTGGTCAAGAGTTAAAAAACGGAACACAGAATAGGCTGTGCAAAGATTCATCGTTATGGAGGTTTACATCAAAGAAGTCATCCTAATTGGTGTCACACACAAAGCAAACAAGAAAATGTAACTCTTCTATAAGATAATAATGGCTCTTCAGCACATCTTAAGAAAGGTATGTCAGATGGATTCTAGCAACTAATTCACTGCAAGGATCCTCATCCTAGACCTAGATCATTCGTCTTCCTCTAGGTCAGGAAAAAGCTTTTTATCTTCTATACCTTAATGGTAATGTTTACTTGGAAGAGCAACTATTCTGCGGCTTTCACAATATACTTAGTCTCTTTCATGCTTTAATGTCTGGCGAGGTCTTGGCGCAGCTTGCTCAGAAGCCTTATATCCCTCACCCACACCATGGTGAAGCTACAGTTGACTTCTTGCAGCACTCTTTCTTCCTTGAACATACTGACAATACTTGAATTGGAGCGACTTGAAAGATTTAATTATTATTAATTGTACAGCTAGCAATTCCTTCATATATTTTGGTTAGAATTCCTCAATTTATAAGCAATTTATGAAACCCATCAACTAACATCAACTGTTGCGGTTTTGGAAATTGCAGCATGTCAATTATACCTACGGAAACTCCGGTTGTTTCCCTATAGGTATAATGGAAGCAGAAAGCTCTGCAGAATTTCTGTGAAAAGCGCTACAGGGAAAACTATGTTGTGTTGCCGCCGCGTTTTTTCCCGCTGTGCTTTTTTGCTGCGGCCCGCTACATGGGGCCTTGGCCTAGAACATTGCTCTCTGGCCCCATGCACACAATCATAGTGGTTTTTACTGTCCGCAAATACTAATCCAAAATCTTCCAAAAACATGTCTGCTTTGCATTAGTATGTTATCTGCCTTCACGGATCCACAAAAAGAATTGTATGATCCCCTAAACTTGTATCTGTGAGTCTGCTGGAAATACAGAGAAGTATAGAAACTGCTCCAAAATTTTTGGATAGTTTCTAAGGCCCAGACACTGATCAGTAAAACCTACAGATGTGGGAAATGAATGGGTCCGTATACTATCCGCAATTGTGGACAATGTACTGAATACAACAATAGTTGTGTGCATGGGGCCTCTGTCATCAGGGACCTTACCTGGATTTTATGCTTTCCATGGTTCAGGCAGCATGAAGTTGATAACAGATTTCCTTTAACAAAAAAAAAATTGTATTGCTTTCTCCCAAAAACACCTGTCCATGGTTTTATGACTGGTATTGCAGCTTAGCTTTATTGAAGGGAAAGCTAAAAAACGCTATGGAAAAAACGCCGCCAAAATTAAAATTAATAATATAAGGAACCTGCTTGTGATTCCACAGCTAAGATTAACATGTTGCGTTGCAGTTTTTCTGCAGATTTTTTCCTGCAATGTGTGGATGAGATTAAACAAAATTCATTCACTTTGCATTGCATGGGTTTTTCATGAAACGCATTGTGGTTTTTTCCACAGCGCTTTTCACAGAAAGTCTGCAGAGTTTTTCCTCTGCGGACTTTCTGCTTCAATTATACCTATACAGAAAATGCTAGCGTTTCCATAGGTATAATTGACATGCTGCAATTTAGAAAAACGTGCCGGTCTACTGCGGGTATTTTTCTGTAATGCGTGGATGGGATTAGCCTGAAAAAAACCTGCAGCAGTAATTGACAAGCTACATTTTTTAAACCCACAGATAACGCTGTAGGTTTTTTGCACAGCATGTGAATGGTATTTAGTTACATCCCATCCACTATGCTGTAAATTCTCATGGGTTAACTGCTTAGCCATGGTGGTTAACCCTCTGCAATTTCACCGTTGTGGACCTGGCCATAAAAATAAAAGTTAGCATACCAGTTCAGCACAAAAATAGGTATGCTTCTCTACTCACTTAATATTGTTACCTTTTCCTCACTGTTCTACATATCATTATATATTATTTTGCATTTACACAATGTTAGAATCTTTATTTTAATTTTTTAACTATCCTCTTTTGCAGACACAAATAAGTCCCCGGGAAGGATGGCAGGTTTACAGCTCAGCTCAGGACCCCGACGGCCGCTGCATCTGTACAGTAGTGGCTCCAGAGCAGAACCTTTGTTCCAGAGATGCCAAAAGCAAACAGCTTCGCCAGCTTTTAGAAAAGGTCTGTGAGTACCATAATCTTATGTTTCTTGTATTTTCATTAAAAACAATTATAGTTAGATTAATAATGTTAAATGGTCACTACCTTTTCAACAAACTTTGCATAAACCAATAGTAGAAGTGAATACAAGAAACTTTTTAATATATCTTATCAGCAAAAAAATGTATTTCTGCTCTTTTCAGGCTGTTCTCTTTCTTCCCCTCCTTCAGCTTAATGACTTTCACTCTGAAAATTCTGTTACATCTGTCTCAAGACATATTTTAAGTCGCATGACTCAGAATACCCATGTCTATAGAAGTCTATGGAGAGGGTGGGGGAGTGAACAGATGGAGAGAGAGTTTACAGCAGAAATACATATTTATTGTGATGCTGAAGCTAAATAGATATTTCTATCACAACCATATTTTGTTCACATGAATATGTCCTGCATGTTCCTAAGGTTACTCCCTGAGTTAGGGAGCAGATTCTCCTGTACTTTCTATGTACAGTATATAGCAGCCACCAGCTCAGAGGGAAATGCAGACTAAAGATAGAGCCTGTAGAGGAAATAACTACTGAATAGTGCAAAACACGCATTATCTAATAGTCATAATAGTGTTATTCCTTGTATATACAGTACACACCATACTGTACTATTGATTTATGTAAACTTTATTTAAAGGTTAGGTATGCTTCTACTACTGCACATTTTTCAGTGGTCAGAAAGGAGAAAAGAACACCAGTGAAATGAATGTCTGTCCTGTTATATGTACAGTAGATCCTGTTGGCGATATCTCATTTTGATATCCCAACAGTACAGTATACAATACATAACTCATGAGAAGTCTATGACATGATGGAAATCAATAATATAATTCTCACAGTCATAGAACAATGTTATTGGGCTCAACCAAACTTCTGCTTCAATGTAACCTGTACACTAAAGTCAAATATCACAAAGTACGCTACAGTAAGGAAAATAGAGAATTACAGGTACTCAGTGTGTGATATGGGAACCCTAAAGTCCTTTACAAAATGCATCATACACAGAGAAGACATCAGAAATAAGCAAAAGCAATAAATGTTGTAGTGCAGAGGCCCACAACTTTATGTAGCTGGCGAGCCAGTGCCAGTATTTGGTTTTGACCCCCACAATAATATATGGAACTGCCAACAGTATGTGTTGGAGAACAAGCCACTTGTTAGAGAATACTGATGTAGGGATTCCATATGCAGCATTTCCCTCATAAGGCTCTGTTCACATTTTTCAGTCATAATAGAGGTATATGACAGGAATATTCCCAACATTTGCCACCAACCTAAGTCTCTAATGTATAGACATACAGTGGCATATTTCAGTCAGGAGAACATATTTGTAAAGTTTTCCCCACTGTAGACAGTTCCCTTGCTATCCAACAACAGCAGCACCCTAGTCGCATGGGCACTACCCGCACCGCTCCCACCACATGACCAGGGAACAATCAGTATGTATGAACGTGGAGACCCAGCAGCAGCAGTGGCAAGACACAGCCAGTATGGGGGCAAACAATAGAGAAGAGCCTAGTGCAGCCACTCTCACCTGGTGCCAGACATGATTGGGACAGCTACAGAGCTCAATCATCTGCTAGATTTCAACCCTCAGATTATATACAGGGAGTACTTCATCAACGTACGCCCCTGACATATGCCACTGTAGGTCATAAAGTGACATATATCAGATATTGACCCACTGCATAGACACTCGTTTAGCATATACTAGGAGCAGGGTAGCCTATGGGTTCTTGTCTATGGGTTCATTGGAAAATAAGTTAGGGAATACTCCCATTGTATACTGCTGATGTGTCTGGAAAACAAGATGTGAACAGAGCTGTACTTGTGCGGCTCAGGGACAGAGCAATTTTTCTTTCATTTTTCTTAGTTTCATAAGTGAAGAACCAGCTACAATTTTCACAGGACATAAGTCTTTCACAGTATTTTAATATTAGAACAATGGGGTACAACTCATTGGGCATAACCAGCCAAAGTAAAAATATAAAGAGAGAGAAAGAAAGAGCAAGATAATAGAAGATGAAAGAAGGATTTTCGTATGGATTACACTGGTGAATGAACCTTTACTGACAAAGCACAATGTAGCCGGAGTGTTGATGATGAGCTGCCACTGTGGAATAAGGACAGTTATAGATTTTTTATTACATAGCTTATGTAAGGCATCCAATTTCTACAAGACATGAATATAAGCTACCAATAAGCACTACTGTGAGGGCTGTGGAGAAAATCCATCAATCTTTTAAACCATCAGTATGGCAGGCCTCTCATATTCCGTCCCTTCAGACACCCCTGATATAGAAAACAGTACACTGTCTGTGCTTACTGCAGACAGTCTCTTTTCGCTGACAAAAATTGGTGTAATGGAGCAGTGTAGGAGCATGTAACGTCTCAGCTGCCAGACAGTCTGAAGTGCTAGGCTGTAAGGCAGAATGCCACCCTTGCATATTTATGAATGTATTTAATCTTATGCATGCACACAGATATGTATGTCTCCTTGGCTTGCTCCATTAGAGACAACACAAAGCAATATAATAATAACCCCTCGAGGATGTAGCATATTAAGACATTGGAGCTGATTTTCTAATCTTGTCTAATACTTTTAAAGTGTAAACTTAGACTAGACAGACTAACAATGCACCAAATTTATCACCAAGGCTTATGCTGGATGATTGATACACTCTAACAGTACACCACATATTGGTTGGTTTACTTTGTTCCAGGGTTTTGTTCTCAAATTATAGCACATTTAAAAGAGGACCTATAACTAGGTCTTGAAAGCCCAATGACATACATTATCTGAAAGGTACTGTCACCCTGAGCACTTTGGTATTTTGTTTATTTAAAGGGAGTCTATCATTGGTATTATGTCATTTTAACTGATCCCATCATTATATAGCCTTTAGAAAGGTTATTCTAGGCATACCTCACCTGAAAAAATCCATTCCTCCGTTTTTTCTTAAAAAAAAACAAAACTTTTTATCCTATATGCAAATGAATCTTCTTGGAGCATAGGGGGCGTCACACCCGCGTCATCAGCAACAACCCTTCTTCACCGCCCCTTCTTCAAATCAGGACTTCTCCTCTTCCCGATTTGAAGAAGGGTTGTTGCTAATGACGCGGGTGTGCAGTATTCATTTACATATATATATGGAATATATGCAGGCAACGTATATACAGTACATGGATCTCTATATGTAACCCATCTATGCACACTGTCTGTACAGTATGTGGCACTGTCTGCAGCTACCTGCACAATCCCTTGCGCCACGTGAATTGTGAAAACAATGTATTACAAACTTGGCAAAGCAATCTTAGTAATTCCTAGGAAAGTTCCAAATCTAGAATCTGCCCATGTAATTCTCTTTACTATGCACAAGGCAGACGGCTATGCACATTTGATCAAAGTAAAATACAATAAACTCCATCATGTTTGGAGGTACATAAAAGCAAAAGCAAATATATTACTGGTTGCTATGGTTTTATAGAAATGTATCAAAACTATCCTGCTCACTGTAAAAATGATTTTTTTAATGAAATAAAATACATTCTCATTATTTTAAAGATCAAAGGACAAAGACAAATAAGACTCAGTAAAGGTTTTCATTGCCCCTTAGGAAGTGTAGATTGAAAAAATGCTAATTTGTTTGTCCAGGAGGGAGACATGGATACAAATTAGTCTTCTTATCCTGTTCTTCGGAGAGACATTTGTCTTTTTTTTCTTCTGCACTGCAGCACTCTCTATGTGATTTTATTACAAGTGTGACATGACTATAATCTCCAAACAAAAAAACATACCTATTTTAATTTTACACTTCATATAACTTTATGCCAAGAGTAATGTTCCCCTGTTGCTGGGTGCCTGGGCATGCCAACAAGCCCCTCTGGCTTGGTCAGAATGTATTGACACAGGCGCCAAGGTAGAAGGAGCAAGAATAAACAGAATCAGTCTTGGAAGACAGAAATTGTGAGATTAAGGCTAAGGCCCCACATTGCGGAAATGCAGCTTTTTTTTGTTGCAGATTTTGCTGCAGTTTTTTGAGCCAAAGCCAAGAATGGTTACAAAAGGAATGGGAGATATATAGAAAGTTCTTATACTTCTCCCTTCTGCTCAATCCCCTGCTGGCTTTGGCTCAAAAACCGCAGCAAAATCTGCAACAACAAAAGCTGCGTTTCTGCAATGTGGGGCCTCAGCGTTAAGCGGTTGTCCTGTTACATGACTGTCTACTATATAGAATAGAGGGTAACTTGCTGATTGGCAGGGGGCCAAATATTGGGGTGTTCTGTACCACAGTTTGACTAGAGTGGTTGGTTGGATATTCATACCTCCAGTACATTCAGTTCAATAGTTTTACAGTACCAGCAAAGTGAATTAGATTTTGATTAACTTTCTCCACACATTGTAGAAAAAAGAGCTGCAGAAAAGCTGAGTTTCAAAAACACTTTCATTTTTGAAAAACAGAGTATGTTAATTTTAGCTGCAGAATCGCAAACCTTTTCCTTTATATACATAATAGTTATAAAACAGTGCAAAGAAAAACGAAACAAAAATTCAATGAAAAATGGAAGGGAAAAAAAATGCATTGTCTTTTTGCAGTTTTTTTTTTTTCTTCAGCGTTTAGCTGTGTTCCACTACATGGGGCCTTAGCCTTAGGATGGATTCACATATAGGCACAGATTTACTATTGCGTTTGCAACTAGACACTAGTGTAAACGTGTTGCATTTTTGGCACAATGTGGCACATCTTTAGCACAATGTGGCACATCTTGTATGAGCTAAAATTTTTCGACTTGACACGTGAATGTTGATTCTCAGGAATAAGGGCTATGGCTTAACAATGCCACAATGTGCCAAAATTGTGTTGTAAAGATTTTGCTCAAAGTAAGCCAACTAA
The DNA here is from genome assembly GCA_947044405.1 of Leptodactylus fallax. NCBI lineage: Eukaryota > Metazoa > Chordata > Amphibia > Anura > Leptodactylidae > Leptodactylus > Leptodactylus fallax. The sequence goes on from CAMRHE010000643.1 coordinate 536,182, forward strand.
CAGGTGGTATTAAACTTAGTCTAGACAGTTTAAAGATACCCCAGGTTTATCATCTAGCACCATCCACTGTGATAAATCTGGGGCATTTTCAGACTGTCTGTCTAAGTTTACACTATTAGTAAATCTGGGCCATAGTCTTATTGGGGGAAAAAACATTGCATTTTTATTGGGTTTTTCATCCCATATTTTGTGACACAAAAAGCTTGGTCTAGATATTACATGTTAATCAAGCCCCATGTAGCGAGCCGCAGCCAAAAAGCACTGCAGAAAAGACCGTGGCAGAAATGCATCATGTTTTTTTCCGCAGTCCTTTTCACAGAAAATCCCTAGAGTCTTCCTGCATTTTCGTAATGTGGGGCCCCAGCCTTAATATTTATTGTTATCCTTATAATTGTATCAATAATCTAAGGTATGGAAAAAACTAAAAGACTGTGACAACACATATTACAAAAAAAGAAAAACATGAAGGAAGTTTACTACACAAAATGGGCCAAAATTCCACCAAAATATTGAAGTACATACCAGTATTTCTGTATTTCTACTTTTCATGTGTTTTAGTCACTTTCCATGCCTAGAAGGAAAAGTTTCTAGCATGCCCAGAGAGTTGCAACTAATATATATAATCTCCCCTATTGTATCTCCTTACCTTGTTCCAAAAATTAAAAAAAAGCAGATGAGGTTCTTCTACATGTGGATATATAGCCTTCTAGAATCGTACCCATTTGTGTCATGTGTCACTGGCTTTTTCCACCAGAGGGCAATCCTAAAGCAATAATGGAGAGATCTGTATTAGACCTTTGCAATTCTGGTCTAATGGTAGAAATTCTATCATATTACAATATAATTTTGATGTCAACAAATAATAATACTAAAATCACTGGCAGAAAGCTGAGACATTCTATAATAATACCAATAATAATAAGTAGATGTCATCCTTCCAGAAGAGATCACACTTTACGTGGCAGATCATTACAATTCTTTTTCCATCAAGTATCCTTTTCTCACTGAATACAATAGCACAGGGTACATTATAAATCTTACAGAAAATTACTGTGGTGTCTAAACAGAAGCTAGCAAAAAAATATCTGCAAAAAGTTCAAGTGTGAAGTTAACCACCCTGTTTTAAAAATGATAATGAGATGTTAAATAAATACATGATCTCATACTTCAGTATTCAGTCTATCATGACCAACCCATTGACACCAGTGTGAACAGAGCTTTACAAATGTGATGGCACAGAAATTAAGCACATATTTTAGTGTATAGTGCCGAAAGGAAAAAATTTATGTTATATCAAAAGCAGCATATCAGACAAACAAAAGCAGCTTGCTGCTGCATTTGTGCAGTTCTCAATGTCACTGATAGCCAATGTGTGAAATCAGCCCAATTTTTTTCTATCATTTTCTCTTTTATATGCATATTTGGCCTATAATGTAACAGTTATATAATAAAAAATGTTCATTTTATCAAAAATTTACAAAGTAGATTTGATAAAGTATAGAAAATACATTGAAAAATGCTAAGATAGTATGGTCATAAAATGGTTAAAAAACATTCTTGCAGCTCAGGTGTTTCTCGGCTTTCTGGCGCAGCTGTGGTACAGCCAGTTGGGTAATCATTTGGAATTTGTCTGACCTTAGAAATAAGGGAACAGGTGAGAAAATATCACATTATTCACAGCAGATGAATAAAAACTAAACAGAGTTGGTTCTATTGAGCACTAATAGTCTTCACATTGTATAAACCATTCTCTCTGTATGGACATGTGGGAATGACCTAATGCAGCCAGATACCATTCATGAATGAGGCAGAAAGAACACTTATTGCATACAAACTACTGATATTCTTTATTACGTCAATCATAGGCCTATTAGTTACTGAATGGTGTGAGCTATACATGAGCATGCTACCATATAAGGAAATATTCAATTTGTTTCTAAAAAAAAAAAAAAAATAAAAATTCTAATAATTTCACATTTTCATACAAGTCCTATATTAAGTTGCTGACAAAGTGTAAATGCAGACCATTGATCAGAAATTATGCTAGTGGACCTAAGGGTGAGGGCAATCCATCTGGTTCTGGCCACATTCATGCCACATCCAAAGCTGCAGGTGGGAGGGGCCTTCAACTTAGCATCGATGCGACCAGCGTTGGATTGTGTGCGCTCATCATTATTATGCTCCTATACAATGCTTTAGCTACTGACCTAGCTGGGGCCAGGACACACATAGCCATTACATGCATATTGGTAATTAACAATTGGTCACTGTGAGACATGTGACTATTATTCAATTTTGTGATGGATCCCAAATTCATTGCTACGTGGCTACAAGCTCATGCATATGGTGGTATTAGGACTCCATACAAATCAAAAATATATCATATACTATTCCAATACTCAAAAATATAATAGAAAACCTATAGAAAGTGTCACTTCCCAAAAGAGTATGCCAGAAATGCTATCTTTATTAATATAATCTAAAAAATGAGTCACAATAATCTCTCATTATAGAACTTAAGAGCAAGTAAAGTAGTGCATGGCCAGGGGACTTGAACGTATGTAACACATATAATATGTCACCCCTAGTCATGAAACAACCCCTCCCCTTTCTCAGAAGTGCATAATAGTAACTTAAATTTGATCAAAATAGGAAAGCCGACCCCCAGCAAAATATTTGCAATGATGTTCAATGGTCGGACTAGTCCTAGGGGGAAAAAAAAACACACTTCTGAGAAGCAGGAATAATTTTGTGCCAATATTCACATGGACGCTATCAAACTACCTCCTTAAAACACCTGACGCGTTTCTAGGATAGCACTAACCGCTATAACGTCATCAGAGGTGTAAAGTTACTCCGTTCAAAATCTGTTTGCAGAGAGCTATAGTTTCTCCCGCTCCCCCTCAGCACTAATGCATGGCCGTAAGGAGGAGTAGCGGAACCAGCCTTTTAAAGCATAAGAAACGCCCCCTGTCATCAAGACACACCAATCAAGGGGCGCCACGTGATATCAGCATCACAGAGATGTATGAACCAGTCAAAGTGCACCAACACACTCATGTGCACTCAATGGCCAATCATGGCGCATCTAGGCATGAACATCACTAGATAACGCCCCCTCACATGCTGGTCACTATGGAGAAACCAAACAACAACAAAAATACCAGCGAATCTAAAATAACATTCACCAGAAAGTATATTAAGGATCACAGTAACAGGTATGTAATCAAATATGGACACTACAATACAACAAGCTATTTGTAAACCCAGAAGGTATGAAGGTAGAAAGAGGTAACACAGATACAACAAGGATGATCATATGTAATCGGACACTTAAGGATGAACACTCATAATATGCTAAGACACTAACACAAGAGATGTAAATACAACTTAAATGGACTAACATTTCAAACCAAAAACCATTAATAGGTGAAAAGTGTTATACAATAGTCCTTGTATGGAATATGAATATTTAACATTTCTTACTTCATATGCCATATAAGAGGCTTTTTTTTTTTTTTCCCTAGGACTAGTCCGACAGCCATTGAACAGCATTGCAAATATTTTGCTGGGGGTCAGCTTTCCTATTTTGAGCAAATTTAAGTTACTATTATGCACTTCTGAGAAAGGGGAGGGGTTGTTTCATGACTAGGGGTGACATATTATATGTGTTAGACACGTTCAAGTCCCCTGGCCATGCACGACTTTACTTGCTCTTAAATTCTATTATAAGAGATTATTGTGACTCATCTTTTAGATTATATTAATAAAGATAGCATTTTAGACATACTCTTTTGGGAAGTGACACTTTCTGTAGGTTTTCTAGGACTCCATACAACCACCATAATGTGGTACCATAGGGCCATACTGTTCATCTACTTGACCTTAGTGTCATGTAATAATATGTACATTTTTTGTGGCATGCTACTTTGAATGCTTCTTTAGATCACCATGTAGATATTTTAATTTATTAGAGATAAGGTCAGTTACACATTCAGTGGAGTTGATGCAGATTTGTAATGTTATAATCATGTTCCACATGGTCAGTTAATATTGAATTTCCTTGCATATAGGCACTGAACTTCACACTTATTCTTGTCTATAAATACTTATTGATGAAGAAACAGTAAAAAAAGAAACGATAAACAAATGTAAAGAAATCGGTGATGTGAAGAGGGCTTCACACTCCTCGCATCAACTTTCAATCCATGTAGACAGTGGGGGTTCAGATGCTGAGTGACAGAGCAGAGGAGAAAAGTGGATTGGCTCATAGAAGGTCTATGCATGACTGAGGCTGGGGCTGTACCCAGGCTTTGATGGAGCAATTTGTGGCTAAAGATTATTCACTGCAAAATCACTGATAACCACTTTACAGAGATTTATTTCTAATGATAAATCGATCCAGCATAGTCTAGGTATAGCGCACGCAGAAGGAGGGACCTAGTACACAGGGCTACCTGCACATGCCAATATCGCTTTACAAACTTGTAATAGAGAGTTCCATATTGTCCTATAGTACAATGAATGAGGTATGAACCTCATTGGTCATTTTTTTTTTAACTCATCTTTTTTTAGAGGCTTTCAAACTGCTAATATCCAGTTTGACGAACGCTAAAAATGGAGCTATTGACTTGTATTGGTCCGTCCGTCTGCGAAAAAATGTACTATTTTTACCAGTTTGTTAAAACAGTCCATTAAAACAATTGAAAATATCTGTTACACATTTGTTTTTCACATTTGTGTGCATGTGGCCATAACAGTACACTGTAACACCTTGTTAGTAGGTTAGAGTGAAGCACCTAGATGTAACCCCTACCTTTCATAAAAGGCACCATGAAGTATAACATCACACTACTGTGAAGTGTACTGCAGAAATTAGAAATACTGTTTACTTACATTTTTATCAATGGTTTTATGGCTGTATAAGATTGTATGTTTTCCCTGTTACAAACTGTGTTTATCATAAATTTAGTCAATCTGTATTGTCAGTCATACTTAGCGTGAATTGATCTACTTGTAGATATTGAGTTTTCTGGTGACACACTCTTTTTAATTAAAATTACATTATTAAACATGTTGTCCCAATTATACAGGTGCAGAACATGTCACAGTCAATAGAAGTGTTGAACTTACGCACACAGAGGGACTTCCAGTATGTGCAGAAGATGGAGACTCAGATGAAGGGCCTAAGGTCCAAATTTAGACAGATTGAAGAAGATCGTAAAACACTTCTGACACGTCACTTTCAGGTAAGAGTGCCATAGGAAACAACAACTTGAGGCTAAGGTCCCATGTAGCGGTTCGCAGCGAAAAAGCACTGAGGGAAAAACCGCAGCAGAAACGCATTGCGGTTTTTCCCACAGTGCTTTTCACAGAAAGTCCACAGAGATTTACTTTGCAGACTTTCTGCTTCAATTATACCTATAGAGTAAAGAAATGCATGAGCAAGGAGAAGGTATGGTTATGGGGTTGTCATGGTCATGAGGGTGTTGCTCATGGAAAAATAAGTATAACTTTTATAAATTAACAATAGTTCCTGAAGCCTGTGCTAGGTTTCTGTCATATTACCTGAGAATCCAATAAAATGCAATCTCACTCTTACAGGATCTGAAAGAAAAAATGGATGAACTGCAGCCACTAATTCCAGTCTTGGAGCAGTATAAAACAGATGCTCGGCTGATCACACAGTTCAAGGAAGAAATCCGAAATCTTACAGGCATTCTTACCACCATTCAGCAGGAGATTGGAGCATTTGACTATGAGGAGCTGCACCAACGGGTTCTGGGACTGGAAACTCGTCTGAGAGAGTGCATGAAAAAACTCAGTAAGACTAAGCTTTTCTTATTGTGTGCATTATTTACTTTACACTCACACTATATTATTATTATTATTATTATTATTATTATATTATATTGCTCACACTCACATTATATTTCAATGTGCCAATATACTGTATCTAAACTTTCTCACAGGAAAAGGTTGCCTTCTTGCCCATACTACCCAAAAATGTGGCTTCATCTTGATTGCTATTGTATGTTAATCAGGATGACTTTTATATAAGTAGCACACTCTGAGAATCAATTGATGGTGAAAATAGTACAGATTGAGCAAAACTTATTAAAATGGAAAATGTGACATAATATATTTAGTATAGTTATGTAGGTTTGTTAGATATACTTCATTCCTTGGTATTCCTTGGTATTTAGCCTTCGCATGAGCGCACATAAACTATCACACCATACAATGGAAAAATTGGATCATAATAATACACACTTTCGCAAATTTTGCTCAACTTCCTTACACCCTTTACAACTCCCTTACATATGTAAACCATACAATGAACACAATAAGAAAAATAAAAGTGGTACATAGAATAACAGTTAGCGACAGGCACAGGTTACATTTACACCTGTGTCAGAGGCTCCTGCAAACATGACATTCATCCAGCAAAATGAGAGAAAAAACAATGGATATTCAACGGACCCCATTATAGTCATTGGGGTCTCTCAGGATCCTTTGTTGTCTCTTATTTGTCTTCATTGTTTAGTCTATTCTTCTGTTCCTATGACGGAACTGAAGAAGAGACTAAACACACAGACATGAACCAAGCCATACACTTGCTTTTCAGTCAGGGACAAGTGTACTGTACCACTATACAAGCACGTGGGCTGGGCCTCACCAGTGAACAACTACTACCCGCTACTGTAGCACCAAATGCTACAATGTAGTGCCCATATTACCCCTACCAATGCCAACCAACACAAAACAGCACAACATGCCTCCCCAGTAGCACTAACCAAATACTGCAGCATACAGTGGATACGGAAAGTATTCAGACCCCTTTAAATTTTTCACTCTTTGTTTAATTGCAGCCATTTGCTAAAAGCAAAAAAGTTCATTTTATTTCTCATTAATGTACACTCAGCACCCCATCTTGACAGAAAAAAAACAGAAATGTAGATATTTTTGCAAATTTATTAAAAAAGAAAAACTGAAATATCATATGGTCATAAGTATTCAGACCCTTTGCTCAGTATTGAGTATAAGCAACCTTTTGAGCTAGTACAGCCATGAGTCTTCTTGGGAATGATGCAACAAGTTGTTCACATCTGGATTTGGGGATCCTCTGCCATTCTTCCTTGCAGATCCTCTCCATTTCCGTCAGGTTGGATGGTGAACGTTGGTGGACAGCCATTTTCAGGTCTCTCCAGAGATGCTCAATTGGGTTGAGGTCAGGGCTCTGGCTGGGCCAGTCAAGAATGGTCACAGAGTTGTTCCGAAGCCACTCCTTTGTTATTTTAGCTGTGTGCTTAGAGTCATTGTCTTGTTGGAAGGTGAACCTTCGGCTCAGTCTGAAGTCCAGAGCACTCTGGAAGAGATTTTCTTCCAGGATACCTCTGTACTTGGCCGCATTCATCTTTCCTTCAATTGCAACCCTGTCCCCCATAGCATGATGCTGCCACCACCATGTTTCACTGTTGGGATTGTATTAGATATGTGATGAGCAGTGCCTGGTTTTCTCCACACATACCGCTTAGAATTAACGCCAAAAAGTTCAATCTTCTTTTCATCAGACCAGAGAATCTTATTTCTCATAGTCTGAGAGTCCTTCATCTGTTTTTTGGAAAACCCTATGCGGGCTTTCATATGTCTTGCACTGAGGAGAGGCTTCCTTTGGGCCACTCTGCCATAAAGCCCCGACTGGTGGAGGGCTGCAGTGATAGTTGACTTTGTGGAACTTTCTCCCATCTCCCTACTGCATCTCTGGAGCTCAGCCACAGTGATCTTTGGGTTCTTCTTTACCTCTCTCACCAAGGCTCTTCTCCCACGATTGCTCAGTTTGGCTGGACGGCCAGGTCTAGGAAGAGTTCTGGTCGTCCCAAACTTCTTCCATTTAAGGATTATGGGGGCCACTGTGCTCTTACGAACCTTGAGTGCTGCAGAAATTCTTTTTGTAACCTTGGCCAGATCTGTGCCTTGCCATAATTCTGTCTCTGAGCTCCTTGGGCAGTTCCTTTGACCTCATGGTTCTCATTTGCTCTGACATGCACTGTGAGCTGTGAGGTCTTATATAGACAGGTGTGTGCCTTTCCTAATCAAGTCCAATCAGTTTAATTAAACACAGCTGGACTCTAGTGAAGGAGTAGAACCATCTCAAGGAGGATCAGAAGGAAATGGACAGCATGTGAGTTAAATATGAGTGTCACAGTAAAGGGTGTGAATACTTATGACCATGTGATATTTCAGTTTTTCTTTTTTAATAAATTTGCAAAAATATCTACATTTCTGTTTTTTTTCTGTCAAGATGGGGTGCTGAGTGTACATTAATGAGAAATAAAATGAACTTTTTTGCTTTTAGCAAATGGCTGAAATGAAACAAAGAGTGAAAAATTTAAAGGGGTCTGAATACTTTCCGTACCCACTGTATACCTCTCCAGAGTGCACCACAACATCCTTCTCCAGAAGTGCTAAACAAATGCCATAGTGCAGGACAAAATACCACCCCTGAAGCACCACATACTAAGGTGCTCCACAACACCACAGCAGTACTAAACATACTGTATAACACTGGGAAGCACAAAATACTTCCAAGGTAGGCACCAAACTAAAATCACAATGCATCAGAATTGTCCCACTTACCATCCCTTTCACACTTGCAGTAGCATTGTCCCTCTAGCCACCCCTTCTCCTAATAGCAGCTACATTCTCAACCATCCCTTGCCTCCCAGAATTTCATAGGCACATAAACTGCTGATGATGCATGCAAATACAAAGACTCTGTCTGGTAGGGCATACTCCCGGTCCAGGGCTAGTGCAGTTTTGTATAATGTTTTGTGAGAGCAAGGGAAAACTGCTGCAGCAAAAAAAAAAAAAAAAATAAATAAATCTTATCTTATTTGATAATAAGCAGGACAACCAGAGCAGAGTTGCAGACCACTAAATGAGGGGGTGTGGCTTTGACAACCTCAGATGTTATCTCAGAATTGCTCAGGGGAGGTTGTTTCTCTTGTGAAGCAAAATACGTTTGTTAGCCATAACACCCCTAGAAACTAGCATTTAATGCCATCGGAGATATTCCCAGTAAACCATTTTAAACCACTTTACCAGAGAGAACGCTTTTCTGTTTCCAGCCGTCAAGTTATTGAATTCATTTTGCATTTAGCATCAGGAAACGTAAAGAGAAACATGGCTGAACAGTTCATTTATTGTCTCTGTTGAACAGTTATGATTGCTCTACTATGAAATTGCATTAAAACTTTGGCACGTATACTAAAGCCACAGAAGAAGCAGGAGTCCCGCTGTAATAAAATAGACATGCCTGCTTAATTTCTGTACACAGCAGGAGATTAAGTGTTTAATGGTTATAGGAGATTGTTTGAAAGACATATATTTTCTAAATATCCGTGGTTAATACGAAAGGTAGAAAAGCATTTTCTAGGAGGGGGGAGCAGGGGTATCACTCAAAAGGAACTCTGGTCTGATTAGGTCTAAAAAAATTGTAATGAAAAGCTGCAATTTAATCATTAAAGTCTTCTGCTGCTGTGCTCAACCTACGTGCATGTTCACACAGCATTGTGGGGAGTCTCTGCTGTAAATGAAAGCAGCCACCAAGATAATCAGTATTATTCTACGCAAATTATTCTCTATTACTGATGGCCTGTGGGGAAAAGGACAAACAATATGCAATGCCTTGTTTGACTTGCTACCTGCGGTGATGATTTTGAAGCAGTCACATATGTAAAAATAGAGAACTGTAAGACCACGTTCACGTGAGACATCTTTACTGTGGTTTAGCTCATGAGGTGCTTTACTGCACGTAGCAATGATAGTGAATGCAAATGTCTGTATTCTCATTCACACAGAGCACTGATGACTGCATTAGTATTGCTTCTATTATTTCAGCATGTTCTGTGTTTGAAGTCGATGAAGAACTAAATACTATAAAAATGTTAAAGAGCAAAAACTACAATACTGAAAATAATTTTTATATATCCCTCCTACAGTCACCCTAACATTATATGCCCCCACATTATAATGTTCCCCTCCAATTGCCCCACACTATGAAGTCTCCTCTCCTAGTGCCCCAGTTTAAACTGGGGGCAACTAGAGGGGACATTAAACTGGAGCGGCTGGAGGGGGATATTAAACTGTGGGGGTAGTTAGAGGGGGACATTAAACTGGTGGCAACTAGAGGCAGACATGTCCCCTTCCAGCTACCCCCATGGTTTAATGTCCTCCTCCAGTTGCCCCCAGTTTAATTCCCCCTTCCAACTTGCCCTCAGTTTAATGTCCCCCTCCAGCTACCTCCAGTTTAATGTCCCCCTCCAGCTGCCCACAATTTAATGTTACCCTCCATCTACCCCCCCAGTTTAATGTTCCTCTTCATCACCCCCAGTTTAATGTCCCCCCTTCATCTGCACACAGTTTAATGCCCCTCTCCATCTGCCCCAAGTTTAATGCCCCCCCTTCATCTGCCACCAATTTAATATAATAAAACACTGATACTCACCTCTCCTCACTCCCCTGCTGTCTCTTCTCCCGGACTGTTCAGGGAGCTGCAGGTGCGATATGAGTTGGCACCGTTGGCCCTATAGTTAAAGCAGTCCTGATCTTATGTGGTACTGCACATTAAATTTTCAGTAAAAACATACCTACAAAGATGAGTCCTACCTTACCTTTTCCTTGGCTCAACATATCCCAAGATAAGTTATACCCTATAAGATGAGCTGTTTAAAAAAAATATGATTTTGTGATGCTTTGTCATGACATCTCTATGCTCTATGTGTTTGTGTAGCCCCCAGTGTTTGTGTTGTGCATTGCAACCTGTCAAGAGTTTTACTAGCATGCCACAATATTGCATTGAATTGGTGTCATGAGAGTCCTGGGCCCCAAGTGGTGTAAACGCTGCGGTTTGGCCACGGAAAAACTGCGGCGTTTTAGAGTCACTACATAGTGGATGGGATTCTATCGAATCCCATCCACACACATTGGAAAAATATGCATAGCGGACTCGCTGTGATTTCTAAAACCGTCACGATTTTGGAAATCGCAGTATGTCAATTATACCTATGAAAATGCCGGTGGTTTCCCTATAAGTATAATGGAAGCAGAAAGTTTCTGTGAAAAGCACTGCAGAAAAAAAACGTGATGTGTTGCCGCTGCGGATTTTCCTGCAGCGCTTTTTTGCTGCAGCCCACTGCATGGGGCCTTAGCCTTAAAGGGAGTCTGTCACCAGAGTTAAGCATATAAAACCACAGTTAGATAGGTGAAGCTCACCTCATTGCAATGCTTTTCCACCTAAAATATCTAGACCTCGATTGCTAAGATAGTCTAAGATTTGTAAATATGCAAATGAGCAATCTTGAGCACCGAGGAAGGTTCTTGTGCTCCAAACTGCTACAATCCACTGCACTGTAATTGGCCTTCTTTCTAGTTCCCTCCCTTGAGTGATAGGGCCAAGGAGCTAAGTTGTACTCTCCTTGGTCTTGTATCCATGCGCTGGTGCTGCGTATTACTCATTTGTATATTTATAAATCTAAGAATATCTCGGCAATGAAGGCCCTGTTTTTTGTTAAAGGGGATTACCAATGTGCAAATATAGCCATATATAAATAAACCACAGATTTGAATATGGGGCTATATGTACCAAACCAACAATTCCCTTTTTAAACAGAAGATTTTAGACATTTTTGAAAAATATAGTAAACATGTCAAATTCATACGTCTAGAATAATAATGATATTAATGATATTAAAAAAGGTCATCTCAGGGGCTTTAGCATGAAAGCAGTCAGCTGTATGTCATGTTTTTATAACTATATTTTTTGTTTAAGCTTGTGGAAAGCTCATGAAGATTACTGGACCTGTTACAGTGAAGGCATCTGGGCCACGGTTTGGAGCCTGGATGACGGATCCCGTAGCATCTGAGAAAAACAATCGTGTATGTATTAGGATTGTTATAAATAGGGAGAAAATTCAGTAAAGAGCAAACATGCTATATATCCTTTACATCCCAGTGTTGTCATTATAATCACATATTGCTTGGCATCAATACATGTCTTACATACAAAGCCCAGAAGCTTAAATTATGGGATCAGTGAAGTAAATAACAGAAAGCACTGGGAAATTTTTACTTATTTACACTTTATTAATTGGTTTTATGTGCTCATCCACATGTAGGTAAGATATGAAAAATAGGAAGAGATGAAAATTTCTAAATAAAGCATAAGGCAATAAGAAATGTATCTGTTTTCTTCATAGGTCTGGTATATGGAAGGATTCACAACAAGCAAAATAGTTCGGGAGTACAAGTCACTGGCAGATTTTGTCACAGGAGCAGAATCCAGGACTTACACCTTACCGGTTAAATGGGCTGGCACTAGTCACCTGGTTTACAATGGTTCTCTCTTCTTCAACAAGTATCAGAGCAACATCATCATTAAGTATAGCTTCAATACAGGGAAAATCCTGGCCCAACGTAGCTTGGACAATGCTGGTTTTAACAATGTCTATCCTTACACTTGGGGTGGCTATTCTGACATCGACTTAATGGCTGATGAGTTTGGGCTATGGGCTGTTTACGCTACCAACCAGAATGCCGGGAATATTGTTATAAGCCAGCTTCGACAAGACACATTAGAAGTTGTTAAGAGCTGGAGCACAGGATACCCCAAAAGGAGTGCTGGAGAATCCTTCATGATTTGTGGCACATTGTATGTCACCAACAACCATCTCACTGGTGCCAAGGTCTACTACTCATATTCCACCAAGTCCTCTTCATATGAGTACATGGACATCCCCTTCCACAATCAGTACTTTCACATATCAATGCTGGATTACAATGCTCGGGACCGTGCCCTGTATGCCTGGAACAATGGACACCAGGTGCTCTTCAATGTCACACTGTTTCACATCATTAAGACTGATGGTGATGTGTGAATTGCAACTTAACTTGCCTTCCACACAGGGTCCCTCGCTCATCTTTCAACAATCTGTTTCTCATTTACTGGATTAGCTTACTTTCTTAATGTTTCCTATTGGTCTACAGTGTCTACTTTTCCTTTTATATCCTTTGTTTGTCAGTTATTTCCTTCTTGTGTGCTTCGTGGTTAAATGTTTTTGGCAGCATACTGTAGTGCCTGGGAGACATACCATATCCATGACAGTCTGACATTCAGAGGAAGCATAATTACAAGTCAATGACACTGGTGTCAGATGGATCTCAAATGGAAGAGAAGGGATTGACATTCATTATAGTGTAGGAGAAAGAATCAATCAAATAATTTACATAGAAAAATACAGATGATAAATACATATAAGCAGATTATGGTCATAGAGTTACTGTGTATTCAAAGTACATAACTAGAAAACTTAGCTAATACTATGTAAAGTCTATTGAGAGTAGCTTCTGTTTCCCACAAGATTAGAGACCTATCAATCTGAGCCATTGTTTCAACTTTACCACTGAAATAGCAGCATCTATAACCAGTAGTATTACACTTAGACTATGTTCACAATGCATTTTTACAGGTGCGTTTTGGTGCATAAAATGCTTGTATTACACATTGAATACACATGAAATATGCCCCCATTGATTTGAATGGAAAATATTTTCCACAGGCATTTTAAACACTTCTTCGGGGGTGTATCACATGCTGAATAAATGTGAGGCAGTAAAAAATGCTGCCACTAACACTTCAGCCTGTAAAAATATGTGAAAATAGCCTTATTCTGTATGAAGATGTGTTAGATGGAAAGCTATTCTGTCTCCAATAGCATTATAATACCAAAATGAATGTAGAGGTTTTCCAGGATTTTAATATATGATGTTAGGATAGGTCATCAATAGCAGATTAATGGGGATTCAATTCCCGGAACCCCCACCGATCAGTTGGTTGAAGGGGCAGCAGTACAGCTCCATGCAGCACATTATGTAGTGGCTGTGCCTGGTTACTTAACTAGTCGATCAGGAGGGGTGCCAGAAGTCAGACCCCACTGATCTGATATTGCTGACCTATCCTAAGGATAGGCTATCACTACTAAAGTCCCCGAAAACCCCTTTAAAATGAGAAAAGGATAGTTAAAAAATAAAATATATGAATCATTTGTTCTTAATTTGAACTAGAATTCTTTATTATAGGCAGTATATTTTATGAAATATTTATATTTGATAGATCTTAATAGATTGCACATCAACTTAAAAATCTATATAATATATAGTTTTAAATATTTAAATTCTACGATGTTGTAAGTTAGTTAAAGCCTACAACATATGAAAAATAGCAAAAATACTAGTCAATGGCTAGTCAGAATTTGACTTCATCTGCCAATACATTTTTGATTAATGTTATCATTCTGAAAATAAATACTGTACATATGTAATATATACTGTACATACAGAAATAAACCAGATGACTGATATTGTGGAAAGTTCAGGGTTTACAAACCCTAGCAGGTTATATATTTCTAGGTGAGAGTAAGGGTGTGTCACCGACTAAAATGATGGTTTAATTGCAAACTTGTAAGATACTAATTATCACCCTTAGAAATATAAAAGGGTTAATAAGCCAAGTCATCCCCTTCCTCCTTTATCATATCACTGAATAGCTTGCTGGCAGGTCTAATTATCTGTAATTATTAAACCCTGGAGCAGCAGCTACTAATAAGTCATAACGATGGACAATTATTTGGTCTATTAATCACGCAGACTCTATTAATCCATTGAGCCTATGAGCAAGTAACCAGTTTGTGATATTAATTTGCTGACTACAAGAGATATCATTTACTAAAAAAAAAAAACATATCAGTTTTTAAATATCTAGAAAGTCAATGCGATGTACAAAGAAATTTACTTTCTATTATTATTTGTTTTCTTTTGGAGTTGGTGGAGACCACTTGAAAATGTCGCTACAACTTTTTCGGTGCCATACACATTCCAACTTTGATCCAGTTTTGTTTGGATTTTTTTGACAGTTTTTGGAGCCAAAGCCAAGAGTGGATTATGAAGGGAGAGATGTGTAAAGGACAGATTCTACTTCTCTTATTGGGATTCACTCTTGGTATTGGCTTCAAAAACTGCAGCAAATAAAATCCGAACAAAACCTGAACATCTGCAGGCAGCCTTTGTGTATGTTCTGTATGTTCACTACTCAATGCGTTTAAGTGTATCAGTATCCACATGTGATAATTGTGTTTGCCTCCATTTGTAATTATGTATTTTTGTATTCATTATTTTTCTAGGTGATCATTCTCTGCCTTACTCTGTTGTATGTGGCCAGCCAGCATTGTATGTTTTATATGTACTTTAGTTACAAGTTCATCTTGAGGGAACTCCTTATAGATGAAAGATTCAGGATATCCCTATGAAATATCCATATCTAGACTGTTTTTCTCAATACTCTGCATAGTGATTATATTATTATAATCATGCGGTTCTTTGAAGGGTCTCAACCTCCAGTGATGTAATATCACTGATAGACTGCTACTTAAATGGGTTGTCCAGGATTAGTGATTATATGACCTATCCTTGGGATAGGCCATGAATATCTGATTGGTGGGGGGGCTTATAGCCATTGCCTGCACGGATCAGCTGTATAGGGCAGTTTCCAGCACCTGCACTGCCACTCACCTCCCTGAATAAAAACTTTTGGCTAGTCCTCTTAAGGATTTTTTTTAAAATAGACAATCTAGAACAGAAAGGTCCTCCTAAGCTCAGTAACAATGATGTGATGTCAACATAAGACCATATAGAAGCTGTATGAAAGCCTACAGAATCGCAGTAGCTCTATACTATGGAACTCCATGTGCTGCTGTATGGCGATCTATATGCCATCATATTATAGAATTATTAACTCCCAGAAGCAATGTCTCTTGAGAAGAATAGCTGAATAATATAACATTTACTGAAGCATGTCGGGTAGGTACAACAGGGCCAATGTGGTCAATCCATTGGATGTTGAACAGGCACTGTTCTGTTATGACATAAATGTCAGAAATTATAATGCTAGTATATACCCATTATTATTATTGTTTATTTATATAGCACCATTAATTCCATGGTGCTTTACATTTGCGGATTTACATACGGTACACAAGATGTACAAAACAGATAATGCTAACAGAGACCAACTGGTACAGTGGGATAGAGGGCCCTGCCCGCAAGGGCTTACAATCTATGAATATCAACATGTCCGAAGCATGAAATGTTATTGTCATCAAGCCAAAGAAGTACAAACATCATGTTGCATATGGATATCTTTTAACTACTGCCCTGTAAGGAGTTTCATACTATATGTATTAATAATCATTCCTTAAATGTAAAACTGAACATGGGACCATTGTGGAACATTAGCGGTTGAACTGAACTGCCTTATCCTGTATGAAAAATGATTTTACTACCAATGCAGAAGAATACTCAACAGGACTCTTTAAGACATTGATAAATGAACTATGAATATGTGAATATAAGTGTTGCTTAAGAGGAGGCTAATATTACATTATTACTGCTATTGATGGTTATTGTACAGTACATAACATATTTATTATCTGATATGAGATAATTGTACCAGCTACAGTACTTTATATCTAAACTAGTACAGTATTATTAGATAGTGGCAGCCAGTATAGGATCCTTACTGTAAAGACAGTCCATTTTTCAATAGATGAAACAAGTGCTAAAATGTTTCCACAGTTACCTTTCTGAAAATTTCATTAAGGACTACAGTTTCTTTCTATATACTGTGAATTCAATACAGTACTGGGACGTACTAGATGAAATTGTCAATAAGCTGCAAGTCACCTCACAACCACTGGGTGGACACATACAGCACACACACACACACACACACACACACACGCACATATATAATATTTAACCAAATTCATTTATTAAGGCGTAGACCGTAATCTTAGTAACAGTATGTTCATGATAAACTTACTGCAAATGTTAAGAATTCCAAACATGTCACACACAGCTCAAGAGTAAGGTAGCACAGTAAGACAATAAGAGATGACTGCTAAGCAGTACCAGCATTAAATATACTGTTCAAGTCATCTGTGGGCGAGAGGCCATTTTTAAGTTCATACATGCAGAATAGAGGTTCCCACCCTTTAGCAGGTCACACTGCCAAATATTGCATGTAATAAAGACTGAATATTAATAGGAAAAATAAATAATTGATAGGTCATCAATTGAAGATCCATAGAGTTTGACACCTGGAATCCCCCTTATTAGCTGTTTGAAGCAGCAGCTGCACTCCCTGAGCGCCCCCTCTGCTTCACAGTCCTTGTGACATCACATTTATCAGTCACTTAACTTGAATGCAGCTCAGTCCCATTGAAATAAATGGGCTGAGCTGAGATACCACGTGCAGCCGCTGTACAGATTTACAGCGCTGTGCTTGGTAAGTACAGAAGAGGCTGCCACGCTCACCTAAACACTGCAGCCTTTTCAGAATGCTGCTCACCCAACCTGGTCCCAGGTGTTGGATTCCTGCCAAACTTTAATTGATGACCTATCCTAAGTCCTTATTCACACATCCGCATTTCATGAACATATGGTGTCTGCATTTTTGCGAATGCCATATGTGCCCATTTTTTTGCGGATTATAGCATGTCCTTTTTTTTTTCTCGGCTGCCTCACAGATGCATCACATCAATGCAAGTCTATGGGTCCATGAAGAAAAACGGATGACATTTGTGAGTCATCCATTTTTCACACACCCAAAGATATTGAAAAGAAAATGCAATAAAAATAGCTCAGAATGAAGAGACAAGGCTTAAAATGCACCAGGACATACCAAAATTTTGTGGCAAAATAAGGTGGTGTAAAGTTAAATAACAGTGTGTAACATATCTAAAGGTGGAAAAAACAGTTCGTCAGTTTAGAGCATGTGTGGTTTCCAGCACAAGGATCCTCCTTTGCCTGAAGCTAGAGTAACCGTACAGAAGTGGCATGATCCAGCATTAGGGATAAAATCATCCAAATTGTATTTGCCTATGATAGAAATCCATAAGAACTTCTGGATAGTATGAGGCACAGCCCCATATGTCATTAAAATATGGATGATTTTATCCCTAATGTTGTGTCATGCCACATTTGTGCTCTAACACGTCACCAAATTGATCAAACAGCATGAGCCACTATGAGGAATCTGTTCTAAATTTATGGTGTCTAAATGTTAGGATTAGGATTACTAAACCCAAGTCAATTTGTCTGGAAAAAAAAACTTTAAATAACTGACACAACAGCAGAAATATAGAAGTGCAATACATATATATTTTAACAAATATATAATACTACATAAAATGTCACTGACATTACCCATAGTAGTATACGGCGCAGATACAGATGTAGCAGAGTTAACCCGACTTTCTGCAGCAGAATAAATGGCTGCAATGTGATATCCAGGGGTGTAAGTATCGGGGTAGCAGCAGTAGCGGCTGCCACAGGGCCCGGGACATTAGGGGCCCCGGAGCCCTGTGGCAGCTGCTACCGCGAACCCCACAAACCAGTAGGGGGTGCGACCGCGAACGGACCCGGCAGGGTATGGGGCCTGTGGCCAGCTGGCTATGGCCAGGCCCTGGACCATTGTGATAGCGGTCGGGGAAAGCCTGGTTCCCCGACCGCTATACATACTGTTATTGGAAAGGGGGCCCTGGCATATTGCAGGCCCCTTTCCAATAGATGGCAGGGCAGGGCACCCAGGGGAGGTGACTGAAAATAATAAACACATATTCTCACCTCTCCTGGGCACAGCGTCCTGTCTGGCGCTCCTCCGTCATGTGACTGAGGCCTGTGATTAGGCCCCAGCGGTCACATGGGGCGTGGCCACGTAATGACGTCAGTGCGCCCCCATGTGACCGCTGAGGCCCAATCACAGGCCTCAGCAGCGACATCGGCAGTGGGCCTGAAGACGCTGAAGAAGGCAGGATGGAGCGAGGATGCCAAGGAAAGGTAAGGCAAGGTGAGTATGAATGTTTGTTATTTTTAATCACCTTCCCTGGGCCTCCGATTATTATAATCTGGAGTCTGAGGAGACCCCAAAGTATAATAATAGCACCGAAGTGGAGGGGGCTGTTGGGAGCATATAATACTGTGTGGGGACCACTGTAGAGCATATAATACTGGGTGGGGGCCACTGTAGAGCATATAATACTGGGTGGGGGCCACTGTGGGGGGCATATAATACTGGGTGGGGGCCACTGTGGCAAGCATATAATACTAGGTGGGGGCCACTGTGGGGAGCATATAATACTGGGTGGGTACCACTGTGGGAAGCATAAAATACTGGGTGGGGACCACTGTGTGGAGCATATTATACTGTGTGGGGGTCACTGTGGGTAGCATATTATACTGTGTGTGGGGGAGCAATGTTGAGCATATAATGCTGTATGGGGGCCACTGTGGAGCATATAATGCTATGTGGGGGTCACTGTTGAGCATATAATACTATCTGGGGCCACTGTTGAGCATATTTTACTGTTTGGGGACCTGTATCCGGTTCGGGGGGGGGGGGGAGCCCATGTCAAATGTTCGCCTTGGGGCCCAGCCATTCCTAGTTACGCCACTGGTGATATCTTATCACAGAAGGCAACAGAAGACAATGAAATATCACTAAAAAAATTTTTCACTGGCTTTTGTTGTCTTCTGTGATAAGATATGACACTGCAGCAATTTATCTCACTGCAGGAAGTCGGGTTAACTCTGCTACTGCAGCTGAGCATAACATGCAGCAGACTTTTCTCACAAAAGCCCTACAGTGGAACACAGGACTTTATATTGAATACATACAAGCACATTTGTGTAGGGTGGATTTGAAAGAAAATATGTAGCGCTACAATTACAGTTATTTCTGTATTCATGTTATTCCTGTAATGGAAAGCATATGAAATGCTCCCATACTGTGGATGAAATGTCTCTGAGTAAAAGGATTTTTCAATAAGGAAATTTATTATACTTGGAAATTAAAAAATGGTGAAATCCCCACCATATCCATTGAGTTTATCTATGGCTGTAGCAAAAAAATTCCAGTATAAGATACTGTTTTAGAGTTAAAAAATAATAGAAGACTTGCAGGTATGTGTAGCTCTAAACTATTTATTACACTAGCAAACAAGCATTTGTCATGTCTCCATCATCATCCAACTATCTTCTTTTAAGGCACATAAAAGGTAAAAAATAATGGAGGTGGAAGTATATTGAGACAAAGTTATACAAAAACGTGTCATGGCTATAAAGCTGCTCAATGACAAGTGATTACTATTATGTACTTACATAATTATGTGCCATCACTGGGTCTAGTGTGTGTTTCTTATGACTTGATGATGCATGTAAGATGAAACCTAGACTCTCAGAGCCAATTCCGCTGGTGGACTCCAGTCCAGTACTGGGTGTTTGTATTGTAGGGTATTAGACATATTACATATAATATTCTGAAAACCACGAACGCATGTATTAGCCTTTCCATCCAATATATTTGCAGCCACTTAATGGTTGTGTTGTACATTGCAACCTTTGTGATATTGTGTTTAATTTGTTTCATGGGAAATTAGAGTCATTAATCAAAGTAAAGCTACGTGAAATGTATTCCAGTTTGCTGTCCAATCACCTAGTGTCTGTGACTGCTACAAGTAACCTTTTAGGCTTTGCCAAAGCAACAACTTCATCTGTAAGTCTGTACTCTGCTGGACCAATTTTTGCCCATTCATTTACATGGAGTCCCTCACTGTATGCAAGTGCAACGAATGGCATCTGTCCTTATGATGCTGTGACTAACAGTAGATTCACCACATAAAACATGTTAAATGTTATACATGTCCTTTTTAATAAAGGCAAAAAGTATAGTCCCAGATATTGTCTTTTATGAGATCCAGCAAAGATGAGTTGTTTTCCTATGCTTGTCTCACATCCGTAGGCACTGTCAACTTTCATTCTACATACCAATAAAAGTGAGCCTTTAGAGTTCATTAAATAATCACTGATATTGATGGTAACCTGCCGACCGTATCATGATCTGAACAACCTCAAATAAGTATAAGTCCCTTGGCTATGTTTATCTCTCTATTGTCCAAATCTTAAACTGGCCATGCAGATTTGATTAAGGTCAAAGGATTTTAGTGGACTCCAATT
Source organism: Leptodactylus fallax (assembly GCA_947044405.1). NCBI lineage: Eukaryota > Metazoa > Chordata > Amphibia > Anura > Leptodactylidae > Leptodactylus > Leptodactylus fallax. The sequence continues at coordinate 557,311 of CAMRHE010000643.1, forward strand.
TCTCATAAAAAACAATTTAATTAAATATTGCAACAGGCTAACTAACAAATATATCATATCACTTTGTGATCCAATGCTACAAACAATATTGTCTTGAAAAGTTATAAAACACATATCAATATATTTGTAGCCATGAGAAAATGTAAGGAATGACACAACTGCATATGAATGTGTTGGTAGAGATAGCTGTTGGCTGAACAAGCATCTAAAGTATTGGGCCACTTGCTTAAGATTAGATGAAAGGATCCGCTGCTTACCTAAAACAGTGTTACTCCTTGCCCATGGGCTTTGTCTGGTATCGCAGATTACACTAGGTACACCCCTGCGTTGGGGTTTCCGTTTTTCGGACCGAATTTTCTTTGGGCCCGCATTTCCGCTCCTGCTTGCAGGACTTTTCTCTCTGCATTTTTCAAGCGGAATGGAGGACGGAATCCCCGAAGGTCACCGAACGCAGGTTTGACCCCATTTCAAGGTTTGTCTTTTTTCTAATTTCATTTAGCCTCTTTAAATAGTCAATGACTACAGGAAGGTGAAGGTACAACATTATATCTTGGTGTTGCCTTTAACTTGGATTTTGTTGTTATTTTAGCAGTCAAATTGATTTTTTTTATCTCCTCTGTATATTGTAAGAGACTGCAAGAGATTATTATAGGTTAACAATATTAGCATTAATAATGTTTTCTGTATCAGCGCTGTTTTTGTGAAATACTAGCAATTCAAGAAAATCCTATGTACACACAGCATACATTATATTATACTATCAAACTCTAGAAGACTGTTCTTGCATTCATGACTCTCTTTCTGCATCACTCACACTTTAATGTGCCGCTATTTTACTGGTTACATTGTCATTGGTCCTTATCTTGCTTGATTCTTTTCTATGCTCCATAAAAAAGCTGGAAGTATTTTGTAAAAATTGAAATATGTGTACATTTGCCTTAACCCTAATCCTGGGCCTGGTGCTTCTGTATTGTTGCACATTTTTAACTCTTGCAAGCATATTTGGGGCCTGTGTAAGTTGTTATTGTAACCAACATTGTGCGATTGTATCTCTTCACTTCTGTGGAAATCAGCAGTGCTATTTTTTATAAAGTCATTCTATTGACGGTTCTCTGTGTTTGCATGTACAATTTTATGGAAAAAAACATTCATCATAGTATCCACTTTCTAAATCATATTCTACGTATATGGAAATCATGTGATCTACTGTTACCCAACTCTATTTCAGATGGTGGTGCAAATGAGGAAAATTGATCTTGAAGGGGTTCAACTTTTTTTTTTTTATGTTTAGTAGTACTGTCAAAGGGGCCATGAACATAAAAAAACTTAACTCACCACTCCCTTAGCGTCTATTTCGCGCAGCCATTGCTCCGGTACTCTGTATACAGGTCTCCGTATACAGACGCCCTGTCTGTGCTAGGTGACCACTGCAGCCAATCACAGGCCTCAGCGATGACCTTTTCACAAATGGCACATAAAGGCCTGTGAAACTGTGTAAACTGAAGACTGGACCTGCAGGCAGGGGGAAAAGAGAATCTGGGAGTAAAGTTTTATATGTTCATGTCCCCTTCAGCAACTTCATTAATTATTAAAAAAAGATTTGGAAAAGCCTTTTAAGGCTAGGGCTACAAAGCAACATATGTCACGCAGCATAAAGTCGCACAGAAGTCGTGCAACAAAAATGTCATCGCATCTGTATGGTGTTGCAGAGCAACACAACAGTCACAAAACATATAGATATTGGCCGTAAGTCGCATGCAACTTTTTCCCACAGATTTCAAGAGAAGTTGGCAGCAACTACGACTCGCAAGTGACATGTCTGCAACCTCAGTGTGTTTTTAAAGCTAAGTCTCATCTCTAGAAAAAGTTGCATGTCAGTTTTAGCAGCATAACTTCTGTTCGACTTTTTATCACATGATGCATGGCGCTGTGTAGTGCTAGCCTCAAACAATCTGGGAGATCTAATCTTTTTAATATCACCTAATATATACCACATGAATAAACTTAATGGATTAAAGTTAAGCTAAAATATTTTAAAGATCAAAACAAAATCACACATCTTTTAAAACGCTGTTTTTAACCAAATTGTCTTCTAAAAATATTTTTCACAAACTCGGTCAAATTTAACGAAGATAAACTGAATAAATTAACTTTTTCAATTATTTTCTGTACCGTTTAGGCTTTATTCCTAGTGGTGTTTTTCCAGGAAGCCACTTGTCTAATTATATGTGTTTTTTTATATTGTTACTATATTTATAATGGTCAACAAGCAGTCATTTCAGAGCTATACCAGTGCATGTAACTCAATGGAAAGCGTAAGAATCATAAAAGGAAAAAAGGAGCACACTGTACATTATAGGCATGTATTAGTTTTTATAAATGCATTCAGATGTATGGGAGAGTTGCAAAAATTTATGCAACAAATCTGCCATGTTTGCATATATTGTAACCACTCAGCTCATGAGGATCAATGATCCTTCATCGTTTGGCATCACATATTCTGTGTTTGTATCCTTATGGAAGCAGTAAAACAGTGCATCGGAAAAACTTTGATATGACCAGGTCAGCAAAAGTCCAGGTCATAACAGTCTATTACAGTATTATCTAGCAGCAGCACGTATTTGGGCTAGACAATCAGGTATACGTGATACCGCGCCTTCATTGATCATTCAGGAACATTGCTTTGATCATATAGATGAATGTCCTTGTACCATTCACTGAAATCCCTATCAATCAGTAACTTTTCCCAGAAAATCCCTTTCAGATTTACATTTCATATTCAAGAATTTAAATTCATACCCAAGAGTCTCAGCAAAGGTAAACATTGAGTTATCATCATTACAGACATTTTTGGCATGTTCATGGGATATGACATAAATGTTTGACACAAGGTGCATAGCTATAGCTGTTGCAGGAGCTAATGGGCCCTTGACCATGAGAGGGGGCTAAAGGTCCCTTTGACACATATACCACTATTCTAAAGACAACAATATAAGTTGGGGCCCCATTACAGATTTTGCATTGGGTCCCAGGAGCTTCGAGTTACACCTCTGCTCTAGGACCTGCAACTGCAACCAGAATGCTGCCTAATGTAATGGCCAAAGGGCACTGCTCTGGGGGAAGGGTGGTAAAAGAGATGGTGGTGTACATATGAGAGGATTTTTACATTTATTTTTATTTGAAGGTACAGAAACATTTGTGACTCTCAAGACTGTGTATAAAGTGAGACCTTTCTACAATTGTTCCTTTTCTTGCTTGTTTCTGCTGGTGTCCACTTACAAATTTACCAAAAAAGTCATAAAGCTGTAAAATCAATGAGTCATAAAGCTGTAAATTCCAGTTCTTGAAGAGATATTCCTGTATCAGCCAGTCATGGCTCAGATGGGAACATAGGCCCCTAAATTTGGCCCGGAGTTTCATCATGAGTCAAACATGGCTGTATTACCTTGTTTCCATTACTCATATAGAACTAAATGGGGGCAGCACGGTGGCTCAGTGGTTAGCACTGCAGCCTTGCAGCGCTGGAGTCCTAGGTTCGAATCCTGCCAAGGACAACATCTGCAAGGAGTTTGTATGTTCTCCCCGTGTTTACGTGGGTTTCCTCCGGGTACTCCGGTTTCCTCCCACACTCCAAAGACATACTGATAGGGAATGTAGATTGTGAGCCCTATATGGGACAGTGACTGTCAATGTCTGTAAAGCGCTGCGGAATATGATGGCGCTGTATAAGTAAGCATAAACAACAACAAACTAAATGGGAGTTACGGAAACAGCCTAGTTTGCTGTGCTACACTATTTACCTCTATGGGACTTGTGGAAGCAATGTAGAAGAGACACGCTTGGCTGTTTCAGTAACTCCCAACAACCTCAGGCAGCCGTAGACATAGGTATTCTCATGAGAGGCTGACATGAGAATACGTCTTTAAATACAGAAAATCAAGATTCCTGATAATAACTACATCAACCATGAAAGGGGAACACAAGAATGAGGATCTGTGTGGCTGCCATCGATGTTTCCTGCCATCAGAGGTGATGACCAACGACGTACCTACCATTGTAGCAGGGCAGGCAGTTTCTATGGGGTCCTTGGAGGGAGGGTGCCTTGGGTCCCTCTCATAACATTTTGATCACTTTTGATGTCTGGCAGTCCAAATGTTATAAATCCCACACAAGGCTCTGTTTATTAAGGTTTATGATATTGACATGTCAGGAGATCATTAACCCTTAAATTAAAAAACAGCAGAAAGTCAGTATATAGTCAGATAAGGGAAGCTGTGGAGAAAACTGAAACTGAAAGGGTTACTGCCTATATCAGGAAGTGTGTTGTTTTCTCAATAGATAGTTTTAAAATGGGTTGAATATTCTCAGGAAACACCAGCATTACATTAGAAAAAGTGACCTTTTTAAGAAATAGTGACACTCTTTGGCTAAAGTATGTGTCTGGTATTACAGTTCAGTTTCATTCACTTGAGCCATAACAGATCTTTATTCGAATCACAACTCATTTCAGTGCTGAAAAACATGTACTTGTATTGAAACAGATGCAAGTAAGTATAATTAATTCTAAATATTAATTAAGATGATGAAAAATCCATGCAATAGTTCAGATATTATCAAATTACCTCCATCCCAGGGAAATGTATAGTGCACAAATCAAGCCTAGCATTAGCTACAGAATTAACTTCATCGCAGTAAACATAAATAACATGTCTATAAAACAAAGAAGAAGTGAGGAACCAATTAGCCACAAATCTCTACAGAACAGGGAGGATTAATTAGAAAAAATAAAGGTTCTTGCAAAAAATGCAAATTAGTATCTTCATTCTCCCGAAAAGATGTTATAGTAATTCCAGTCACAATACATTACGCAGAGTAACAATACAAATATTTGTGCACATTATGAGATAGCTTTCTCCAAAGGTTGCAATACAAGTAAGGCTAATGCAATTGAAACTACACATTCTGATTTATCAGGACCATTATTCCCGCCAGAGATGATTTTATCTTTCTTGTGGAACTAAAGAACATAAAAAACACATATTTGCTTACATTAATACATTACAGACCAACCAGAGTGAGCATCAGCAGGCAGCTAAACACAGATTGAGGAATTATGGAACCCACAGAAGTAAAGCCATTCAACCCTATATAAGAAACTTTTCAACAGACTTGGGAGAAGAAATTAAACTAGAAGAAGTAATAAACACAGGAAGGTATTTCAACTTTAATGTGTCAGTATATACAAAGGATATATAAAACAAAGGCATTAGAAACAGGAAAGTACAGAGACTCAGTTTGGGAGAGTAAAAAGGAATAATTAGGTTGAACAAGAAGGAAGTGAATATATGGCATGTTCTATGAGATGTTTTATGGATGCAATCTTACTATAGAAGTCTAAAGATTCAGACCTCAGAAATAGGCAAAGATTATCCTTATTCTTAAATCTGCTAAGATGTATCTTTCTATCTGTTTCAGTAATGGAATGTAACCATTAAGTTGTTATTAGATGTAAGGTAACAGCAAAAAGAGACTTAGAGAGAGAGGTAATTTAAGAGAAATAATAAAATAGATAAACAGAAAGATGTGACCACAGATACTTTCTGAAAGAGGTAGAGAAGCCTGGCTAATGTACCCAGAACAGGGGCTCTTAACCCAAATTTCTGCACTTCTCATTTCTATAATGGAACTTAACCATTGAAGGGGTTAATAATAATAATAATAATAGTCCTTTAATAGCCCACAATGGGGGAATCAGGGTGGTGCAGGAGGAAAGAAAGAGAAAAAAAAAAACAAAAAAGGGGGGGGGTGGGGGGGGGGGGGGGGGGGGGGGTGGGGGGGGGGGGGGGGGGGGGGGGGGGGGGGGGGCGGGGGCGCCCCCCCGCGCCGGGGGGGGGGGGGGGGGCGGGGCGGGGGGCCGGGCCCCCCCCCCCCCCCCCCCCCCCCGCGGGCGGGGGGCGGGGGGGGGCCCCCCCCCCCCGGGGCGCCCCGGGGGCCCCCCCCCCCCCCCGGGCCCCCCCCCCCCGGGCGGGGGGGGGGCGGGGGGGCGGGGGGGGGGGGGGGGGGGGGGGGCCCCCCCCCCCCCCCCCCCCCCCCCGGGGGGCCCCCCCCCCCCCCCCCCCCCCCCCCCCCCCCCCCCCCCCCCCCCCCCCCCCCCCCCCGCCCCCCCCCCCCCCCCCCCCCCCCCGGGGGGGGGGGGGGGGGCCCCCCCCCCCCCCCCCCCCCCCCCCCCCCCCCCCCCCCCCCCCCCCCCCCCCGGCCCCCCCCCCCCCCCCCCCCCCCCCCCCCCCCCCCCCCCCCCTTTCCCCCCCCCCCCCCGGGCGCCCCCCCCCCCCCCCCCCCCCCCACCCCCTGGTTCATCCAGTTTCTAATATTGACAGTTCCAGTGTTAGGATAGTTCATTAATATTAGATGTCCCAGGGTCCGACAGCCGAGTTTACATGCCAGTAGCTGTGCTGCTCACTTGCCATACTTGCCATTGAAGTCTATGGAACAGCGTGTTTAGTGGGCACAGTAAGCATTGCGGCACCCAGCTTGTAAACATTACAAGGAGCTGCTATATCCCCAAACAGCAGATCTGCAGGGATCTTGGCTGTCAGACGAGGAGATCTAAGATTGATGACCTATCCAAGGCAATCAATATTAGAAACTGGATAACACCTTTAAGTTTATTTAGAAGCAAGACTTAGAGGTAATTTAAGAAAAACAATGCAAAATTCCTGAATTAGCCATCAGAACATCCTCTTATACTTGTGACAGATAGTTAATTCTAAGAAAAGCATTATGTGGTCTAAACAACAGAAATTTTAAGGTTTTAGTCCAACCTGTATAACCTAGATGCAAACTATTCCCCTACTACTCCTGTCTATATAGCAGAAAGAGGAACTAACTAAACCATCCCTTGATTCAGTGAACCTTCTATCTATCTCAACTAAACAAATGAACACTCCATGTTAACCATTTATAGAGCATGAAAACCCTAAGCAACACCCCCAGAGAAAAAATGCCTTGGCCCTGGTGGACTTCCATCATACTATTACTTAATATTTCAATCAATAGTCCTCCCATACCTGCCATACATACAAAGCTATTTAATCAAGCCCAGAAAGCTGCCACTACCACCCCCAAACATTAATGGGAGATGTCTCCTAAGTATAGGTCATCAATGTGTAGCTCTCCAAAAATCCCTTTTATAGTCAGCGCTATGTGCTTGCAAGTATACTATCTCTCCCAGCATACTCAGTCATCATTACTACACACTGTGCATTCTGTACCTTTTGATGTAGCCATACACGTCCTTCTACTGCTGATACAGAGAGGGCGGAAACTTGAGGGCCTAATATGCTCACCTGTGGGCCTTTGCAGCCAATCCCTGGCCTAGTTGTATCAGTTCAGCCCTTCGTACAGCGTCTGAGCAATATAGGATCTCAGCTAGCTGGTTCCTGTGAGGGTATCTTGTTACTTTGTTACTGCTTGATTCTTGTTTATTGACCTAGACCTGTTTACTGACTCCTCTGGTCCTGACCTTTAGGCTTATTTTTGACCTTGCTATCCTGCTGCCTGCCATAGACCTTTGGCCTGTATCTGACTACTTTTTACCTTTTTGTTCACATCGGCATCTCTCTGGACTTGGCTAGCTTCCCCCTCAACTGAGACCACTCCAATAAGTAGAGACCTAGTAGACTCCCCACAGTAAAGACCAGATCCCCGAAATCCTGAAAGTCTATTGATATAACACCCTTGGAAGTGGTCCAATGCAACTGTAATGTAATATATTCCTCCTAGTACTGACACTCCTACTTAAACACTCAGATTTCAACAAGCTGCTCACTTGTTTTGAAACTGTGATCTTACAGACCAATTAACCACAAAAACTAATCCCACAGCTGACCCTCCAAATTTGGGAAAGCATGAAAAAGGGACCTGCAGGTCTCCTTCATGAAGGAAAAGCTTGTCTTGCTCTCCAACTTTAAGATTGCTTCAAGATGCTTGCTTGGTTTTAAAATTCTATCCAGATGGTACTTTACCCCCTTTAAATTCCACAAAATGGATAATTCCAAATACATGTTGACAGTATGAAAGGAAGGCTCTTACTTCTTTAAGTGGTGGCCATGCACCATAGTATCCATCTTTTGGAGGAACACTGCAGAAACCCTAGATGCTATCTGTTGGACAAAACTTCCCTGCACTCCATAACTCTTCTTACTATTACTTTGTCTTCCATTCGATTTTGATTTATGAACAGCTCGATGGGTATACAATGCTAAAAACCTTTTGATTTGTGTCAATGTTCTGCAGTGTGTACATTTATATACAGTACAAAATTTGACTTCAATATGTATGAGTTGTTCAGTCAATTTAACAAAGCAAAGTCAGGTGTTTACTCCACAAATAGCTGTAATAGTATGTTGCCAGCTACATGACTGGGTGAACAGGCAGGAAAGACTTGAATGACTCAGACTCAGGACAGCAGTGGCATAGCAGGTGGCACAGCCTCCTGCTTCATTAGTATTCACTAACATCGACCTCACAAAGTTTGGTGAATACTAATAAAGCAGCCTACAGCTCCAACACCAGTGCAGATGCAGATACAGAGTCAATGTATACATGACTTGTCTCTGCGACTCTCTCTCCTCCTCCTGGGCTAGCAGTGCTGGCAGGGGGTGGTTGACATTGTAAAGAGAGTAAAGTGTACCTGGTGCCAGAAATTAAAATTATGTATGAATGCACCAGCTGCCAGGACCCCTTTCCAATATCACTGTGACTGGGCCCCTAATGGCAGTACTACCAGTATTGCCCTAGTGGCAGCCTTGGGCACAGCTATAGGGCTCACATGATAAAAAAACGGGAATGTAGCTGCCAGACAAAATCACTCCCATTATAGTGGTGGAGAGTAGTGAAACATCTGATGTATGCAAAAAAAACACATCCATTGGTATACTTCAGTCTCACTGTGCATAAGTTTCTTACAGGGACTGCACCCTCTGAAAAATCATCGCAGGAATGCTGAGTGACATGTTTGGTGTATTGTAGGGCTCTTCTTTTATACTGGAAGGGAGTTTGGTACAAGGTCCTGTGTAGAATGTAAAGATGAAACTCAATAAAGAATATTCTAACACTAGAATAAAAATATGGGGAAATAAACGCATAAAAGTAACTATAAAAAAAATACAATAGTAGATTGACTTGGTGATCATTAGACCAAGGCTTGTACCATGTCACAGCTCTACAGAGAGCATGAATATTGACAATTATCACATTTCATAATAACCAGCTAAAATATGCACAGTGATTCATTAGAAATGGCTTCCTTTTCTCTCTATATTATTAGAACAAAAATTGGCACCACATGCTGGGCATAGAGTTTCCTGGAGAACAGGCGAGCTGCACGGTGCCTACCTCTGAACTGCTAATATATAAATAGATTCATAGTTATTCCAAAAAAGGGAAATTAGCTTTGAAGTACAGTTCTTCCCCAAACTCATCTCCCAGGTTAGGCATGGTAATTATCATGAATTATTCAATAAGTTCTCTCCTTTTTTGTCAATATATTAAAGTGCTCTTTCTACTATTATAATAATTACTAATGTATAAATAAAATTTATGCAGATTCTGTTATATAATCATACATATTATGAAAATTTAATGAACTTATGCCCATAGATTTACTCATCTAATTGTGACGGATTTAATCTTCATTATGTATTATTTTACAGCAGTGGAAAAGAAAAGTTCTGACTACAGAAAAGGAAGCCTTTGTGCTTTATTTTAAAAATGGTGTCTGAGTAAACTTACCTTTAAAGGAAACATCATATGATAGGGGGAGAGAAGCTGAGCTCTGACATATAAAGTACAGTAAGTTTATAAAATTTGGAAACCAGAGGAAATATTTACAGGACTCCAAGAGGAGACAATGAAAGTCCTGCTTTATCCATCCACAATTTTTACGTTGAGGAACTTTTTCGGAAATTGTTCCACAATTTTTAGACACAGTTTTTCACAGATTGGTGACCCTCTAACCATGCTTTTTGTACACAGTTATGTGACTTAATAGAAAATTGACTACAGCTGATTTTCCTTAGTACCACTTTCTTTCCCAGCCTTTTGTTAACCCTGTCCCAACTTTTTTGAGATATCTTGTGCCATCAATTTCTAAGTAAGTTAATCAAATTAATTTTCAAAAGAAATAGAAAAATATCTCCAACAACTTTCAACTTCTGATATGTGTTCTATTGTGAATAAAATATGGTTATATCAGATTTCCAAGTCATTGCATTCTTGTTTTCTTTACATTTTACAGTGTCCCAACTTTTTTTTTGCAATTGAGGCTGTACAGTTACTCATGCGTGGAATTAATCAATCAGACTATGTGGGTGGGGTAAGAAGGACACTCATTGTGTGTTACGTGGGGCCTTAGCTTAAAACAGTAAACTTGTAATGGAAATACATACTGTAACAAAGATGTTAGATTCAACATTTACTGACTGACTAATCATTTTTGATCAAAGATTAAAAAACAAATTTTCCTATCAGTTACATATAACTTTCATTTATTGAATCATTAGTTCTTCACCTTGAAAATTTGGCCCTAGGTCCTAAGTTCAGTCCACCACATTTTTGCCTCAGTCGCTCAAATGCAGAACAATAAATGTTTCATTGGCATTAACAATTTACATGGCTTAGCGTGTGGATGAAAAGCAATCGCTTATTCATTTCTTTCTGTTCTTCTCACTCAGTTATTTATTTGTACCATCGCACGTTCACTTCTCCGCAGTGAAAATGTCAAATATTTTTCAAAGTCAATTACACTCTTTTTATATTCCTCGCTGCGGCCGTTTAAAGAAGGAAAATAAAATCGCAGAGCAAATAAGTTCTGATAATGGAATTCAGAATGTAATTATGTGGACTCGGAATCTGACAAGTTCTGTCAGTAATGTCAGTGTGTACTGTGAATAAAATGGGTTATTCCTTAACAGTGTTTCACTAAATGCAAATTTACAATAAGAGGGCAATTCTTTAGGATCAGAGAGCCAGTCTGGGAAAATCGATCAGAGCCTCCCAGAGAACAAAGCCACTTCCTAAGCAGTGTTAATATGCTTAGTTCATCTGACAAGTACTATGTACCTGCCATCTCTAAACCACTGAGTGAAGGTCTGGGTTTATTCACTATATTATAAAACTGCGTAAATAGTTTTTTCATGAAAATGTCATTATGGGATACACCTCATTACAGGAGGTATCAAATTATAACCTATCAGGATACAAGGAATACATTTCTGCATCAGCAGATTATAAACTGATATTTTTACAATCTGTATTCCGCAATACACTTGAGGCAGACTGTCAGAAAGGGTTCAGAGGCTTTACAATAATACTCATATGCACTTAAAGAATACAGACTGTTGAAAACCAGATACTGGTCCTATAGTGCAACAGCTGAGGTAAATTTGGCAAAAATCAGGAAATTTCTTCAATTTAAAAATTTATACTAATCTGTTCAATTCCCTGCCATTCCAGCTCTTCTTCTTCAGTGGTTCATCCAGTCCATACCAGTCTATACTTCTCTGCAGCAATGATGTGCATACATGTAACATGAAGCTCCAATCAGTCACCAGTGATTCGCAGCAGTGGTCAGGTTGATGCATGTGACATTATAACTTCAGGACATGCAAACAGAGACCAGCAAGAGACTACCAGAGTAGCAGTGTTGGAGCAGCAGAGGATTGAAAGGTGAGTTTTGTTTTTGTTTTCCATTTTTCTTAATCAGCTTTTCTGCTCTTTGCCATGTTTTTCAAATCCTGGACAAGAACTTGATTAGGATTTAAGAGAAGAATTCGTGTTTAAGAAAAATCTATCACCATCTTTAAAGTTCATACATAAACGTACTCTTGACAAAACTAGATTCCAACTCATTTAGCATTTTAGAAAATGTTGTGTAAGGGAGAATGAGCCCCAAAATTGTTACAGACAACCATTAATAACGTCATTGAAAGCATACAAGTGCATGCATTTCTGTATCCTGGCCTCGTATGCCTGTTCTTGCCCCAAAAATTATGTGGGAAAGACAAGTCGCGAATTCAGGAGGAAAATTTTGGACCATGTGGGTAACATTCGGAGAAATGAGGACAGACCCCTAAGCCGTCATGTATGGGAGTTTCATGGAGGGAATACTGGATCTATCTCCTTCCAAGCTTTTGAAAAAATACAGAATAACATGAGAGGAGGAGATGTTGATAGTAAAATTCTGCAGAAGCAGGCAGAATGGATATTCAGACTCAAAAGCCTGAAACAGTTAGGATTGAAAGAAAACATCTCTTACACATGCCTTGTGCATCAATTTTGCTGTTCAGAGTGAGCATGCAATCCGCTGTTCGTTATATTCTATACTCTATCTAGCAGACATTCTACCATCTTGTAGGTCAGAGAAATTAGGACAGATGGTTTTTCATTATATTGGTGATTAGAATCACATCAGTCCGAAGATGCTTCACTAGAACTGTGTTCACTCTGTGCGATTTATTTTTTTCACTCACTAATTTATTTGCCTCCCTTTTTGGAATTTCTCCTTGTCTATACTAATAGTATCTACAGCTCGTGTTTTTCAATATATTACGTGGATTAGTAATCCTATGTTAATTTAGGTAATATGATTTATTACCAATATCACTGCAGCCATGTGTGAACATGGACAGCATAGTCTAATACATGTTGCATTTAATGTTTGTACTTATATCTACTGATAGCGATGCGATTTTGCTATATCTTTACACATTGTTTTATTACTTATACTGCAGCAGCCCTGTCTGTTACCAGACTGCATAGTGAAATTTATGTTGTACTTACATGCACAAGTAGCTATGCAATCTTGCTATGTGTTTACATACGCACCATTATGGCTATTGTTTTATTATCAATGCTATTGTTGTCCTGTTTGTTGACATATGTTGTGCTTCTACATTTATACCTTATCTATACTTACCTGTAGCTATGTGATCTCGCCATATCTTTTTATATATGTGTTGTCATGGCCATTGTTTTGATCTCTCGCATCTGCTTACATGCTGTATGCGAGTGACTGAGGAGTCTAGCATCATCTGCTACCATGAAGACCAGCCATGCCCCTTGGGTGACTCACGGAGGGTGCAATCAATCATATCGCGACACGACACTCTGGGGTTGGGCCTGGGCAGGATCTGTGGGCTTCATATATCCGGCCTCAAACTGCACCCAGCAGCTCACAACAGAGTACTGCAACCCACCATCAGGGTTACAGGAAATGCAGTTTTAACTGCAATTGTCTTTGTTCAACTTACCTGATAGGATCTAGCTCTCCTCCTGATGACCCATCTCTTGTCCAGCAAGGGAGAAACGCGTAGAGGACTTTTTTAGAACTATTTTAGCACCTACAGAGCTTTGTTAGTATTATTTCAACTCCTATCCTCAAATGTAGAAAATCCCTACTAGAGGATTGAGACTACTTACTTCCACAGAGGGATGCATTGCTCTTCTGTGATCTCAGTGAGCTGATAGTCAGGTACATCTGTAGACATCTACAGCCACAGTAGTACTCCAGACTCATTTTCATCCATCATCCCATTATAGTGGCTGTATTTTAACAACCCCCTCTCATGCTCCCTGTGCAGATATTTATCTATCTACCAGGTACATTGATTTGAGAATAGGGCTTTTTTTTTCTTGCTATTTGCAAGCCCACATCAGTTATGGGTGATCTAAGCTGAACAAATACCCTTATCTGGGAATGCAGAGGTGTTAAACATGTGGAAGCTTAGTACTCCTCCCTGATATCTGCACCACTATTATTACACTACCCCAGGGCTATACATTGGGTGTGTGATATATGGTTTTATCTTATACATTATCAGACCATTTTTATTTCTAACGTTCATATTAAAAGTTAAGTTTTAGCCACTCCTTTCAGTGACTCTTTATTACTTTGAGTAACTATCCCACTGTGATTTAAATACACATTATTTTTTTTTTTACTTTTACAAAAACTACTCTTTTTCCAACTGATAACCCTCTGATTTTATCCTAGATGTATTGGCAGTCCAATTGCAGCACAACCTTCTTCTACATATGAACAGTAGACTAATATCAGTTATCCACTATTTACTATAGCTGACATTATATTGTATTATGTAGTCTGTGAAAAAGACATTTCTGTCTTCCCCTCAAGGTCTTGGATCAGCAAGGGACTGAATCTGCTCTTGCTAGATTACAGGACAAGAATTTTAAACTGGCATGGTATATTACAATGATTAGCCTATCCTTAGCCACTATACAGTATACAGAGCCATCTGCTTTCAGCTTCATGCACTGTATATCACTGTATGCACAGCTGATTTGTGTGGGGGTCGGCTATCGACCCCTACTGAATAGATATTTATGGCCTATCCTAAAGCCATAAAGAAATCTCGGAAAAACCCCTTTAGGCTAAAGCCCCACGTAGTGAGCCGCAGCCAGAAAACGATGCGAAAAAGACCGCAGCAAGAACGCATCATGTTTTTTTCTGCTACACCCTTCTGTCCCTATTATACCTAAATGGAAAATGCTAGTGTTTCCATAGGTACAATTGACATGCTGCAATCCACTGCTTTTTTTGTTGCATCATTTCTGCCGAGGCTAAATCGTGATGTTTTCACTACGTGGGGCCCCGACCTTAAAGCCAAGCACAAAAGTGGTTGTTATATTAAAAGCAAATAAATTTTACAAATTCAAATCAAAGTACTTTATTGGCTTTTTTGACAAATAGGGATATAGCATTTATGATAGTAGTATAGTATACCACCCATATTTCACTATTTGTATTGCAAACTTACATCCAGACTCCTTTGATATAAATATACTTAGATCACTTTATATGGTTATATGGCAATTTAAGTTAGTTTCAGTAGAACCAAGGTTGCCAGGTACAACACTGCACTATAACACTAGAAAAGGTGCAAAACCTTCATCTAAAATGGGCTAATCTCTGGCACTAGCGGTTTTATATACTGCTGGAAAGCTGACAGTGTGCTGAATTCAGCGCACTGTCACCTTTGACAGTACGCACCTGGGTGCCGGAGATATCGGTGCCCAATCTAGTTAGTCACTGTTGGAAGGGCGGGCCTTAATGCTCAGCATCATCAGCGATGACGATAGGCTGTAAGGCCCGCTCTTCTGACAGTAGAGAGCTATTGGTGCCGAAACTAACAGCACCGATATCTCCTGCACCCGGGCGCACATTGGGAAACCTGACAGTTTGCTGAATTCAGCTTTCTAGCAGTATATAATACTGCGGGTGTCAGAGGTCATGAAAGGTCCTCATTAAGTGTAATAAAAGGTACAATAACACAGCCATATAGAAATATTGTGATTCTACATAGGCAATGTGAATGAATAAATAAATGTTAGCAGATATATATATATATATATATATATATACAAATAATCCATCTCCATCTAATCCTTTGTCCTCATACTGTATATCTGAGAGACTGTGATGTAATTACAGTGTCAAAGATTCCTAAATTATATTTGAGGTTTCATGCACAGCAATATTTTTTTCCATCAAATTAAGTTGGGTGGTTGCATTTTTCACCATGGAGCCAGCATATCTCATTGCATCCAACAGGACAATGCTTCATCAGTGTGGTTTAACACCTACAGTGTATTTTCCATATTGGGACTGCATGACTTGCAACATTCTTTATCCAATGGAACCTATCCTGGATTTTTTTTTTAAAAAATGTACTCTGCATGTAATAAAAGACACTTTCTAAGGCCTCATTCACATGTTTGCATGTAAAGTCTATGCCATTCATGCACTGTACATTGCTCGTATGCAGATGGTATGCTTTCCATGATTGAGCCATTTTTCATGTCTGTGAAAAGCAGTTCAACTTTTGTCAGCCATCTTTTTTTCACTGACTCATAGACTTTCATTGGTGTGATGCAAGCGTGAAAAAAAGTTTCAGCCTATGGTCCGCAAAAAAAACAGATGTCTAAATAAATATATTGAAATGAATGGGTATGTATGGCATCCACGAAAAATGCAGACATGTGAATAAAGCCTAACAGTTTCTGCGCGACAGCCAACAGGTGGGCAGTTTGTTGAAAAGAGGGTGGAGCTTAATATGCAAAACTGAGACAGAAAAGGGGCCAAAATAACGCACCAATATTCTGAATAATGCACCAAAATTTTGTTGGAAGCTAAGCCAACCAAGAAGTGGTGTAAAGTTAGACTAGACAGCCTAAAAGTACACCAGATTTTCCAAAAGCATTAGACTTAAACAACGCTGTCTTACATCAGATTTTTAACTTTGCACTGTCTAAAAGTTAGATGTAGGTTTGTGTGTCCTAAAACTGCTAGCAGTTTTTGAAGCATTTTTTGCCTCAAAAAGCACCTCAAAATCCTCTTGAGGCTGAGGCCCCACATTGCGGAAACATAGCTTATTTTTGTTGCAGATTTCGTTGTGGTTTTTTGAGACAAAGCTAAGAATGGCTACAAAAGGAATGGGAAATATATAGGAACGCCTTATACTTCTACCTTCTCCTTAATCCACTCCTGGCTTTGGCTCAAAAAACCACAGCAAAATTTGCAACAAATATTTTCTATAACCATCTTTGTGATGACAGCCCCCATAGCCATAGTGGGTGAGGCAGAGACTTTATATATTTGGAGTGGAGAAAGGCACCACACCACCTCATTCTGGGCTTCCCTCATCCCAAATCTGGGATCAGCCACCACAGTGAGGTTCCTAACTACAACTCCCATCGGGAAGCTGTCTTATCGGTTAACACAGTAAAGTCCATCTTGGTTCAACCACACAACTGCCTACTGTGTCATTCCTGCGCTTACCATTAGGGCCCTTCTGAACACCACCAGATGGCACAGGGTATGAGAGGACCCCTTTACAACTGGAAATGCCCGGGGGAAACTACTACCACCATCAGGCACCATGCAGGCCCCCTCAACAGTTTCTAGCCTGGGAGGTGGGTTGAAGGAGCTGGTTCAGTGTCTTTGGCCTACCTGTGATATCACTACAACTACTACTTCCATCCTCCGATTCCCTCTACTGGGTTGCGGTAAAAGCCCTTTAATGTTTAACTCAGTAATCATGTACACTGCAGATTTTTTTGATCTACCTTAATGCTACTATATATACCTCCACACTCTTAAATGTATTTCTGACATCTTCAGTTGTGTTTTTAGGTATCAATCTGGAGTCATAGATGTGTGTCACCTTTGTCCTAATATATAATGATGAGCTCTTTGGACTGCATCTCCCCTAGTCTGTTGATAATTCGACCTCCTCCACTCATCACAACTGACACAGGATGTCACACAGTTCTCTAGAAAAATCAAACATCATATTTGTCTCTGGCAGGAGACAAGTTTCAGTTGCTGGACTCATCGGCTGAAAGATAAACTCCATATAAAAGCCTGAATTGCTTCTTGTACAAAGTGGCTGATCTTGTGACACATAATAATGGAGGGCTATGATTTAAACTGACAGATGCAAGATTAAGTCACAGTTTTATCTGAAAATCTCAGACATATGACCAAATATATTGTACATTAACAACTGCACATCATGTCACAATTTTTAATGATAATGGAAAATCATAGTTACATTGCGGTTTACTGAAAAATACGTGACCATCAAATTCAATAGTATGTAGATCAAGGTCACATTCCCAAGACATTCACCATACAATCTTCCTTGTTCAGTATATGGAGGCACAGTAAAAGACTAAGGCTAAGAAATTCCTCTTCATTTTCCGCCATTGAATTCAGTTGCGGATTTCTTTTGCTGATTTGGTCCTGATGAATGGACCGCTTATTTTTTCCGTGTCCTTACTTCAGCTTCATACCAAACAGAGTGGTAACATGACCTGGTGCCTATCGCAGTGGGGAGAATTTATTAATATTGTCTAAAATAAATACAGAATAAATCTATCACAGAGGAGGCAGGCGGGGGATAGGCTAAATTTATCACATTGGTTCACCCTGTATGATAGATTTGCTGTAACTTAATAGACATGATAGACACTTTCTCCATTTTATGCTTCCTCTTAGCTGGTTCATTTTACACCAGCATTTTTTTACCAAAATTTTACAGAGAGAATTATTAATAAATATTTTAGGTCAAGCTCCCTTTTCTAGATACTTTTGCTAGTTCTACCCCAGTTTATTGGTTTTGCTCCAGAGTGATCCTTCACAATGCACATACAATGCTCCAGAGTTGCTATGTGGTATTTCTGAAACAATCCATGTTCTGGATATTACATCATCATCCTTATTTCCTAGTTATAAGTTTGCTAGATGTTAACACATACAGTACAGACCAAAAGTTTGGACACACCTTCTCATTCCAAGAGTTTTCTGTATTTTCATGACTATAAAAATTGTAGATTCACACTGAAGGCATCAAAACTATGAATTAACACATGTGGAATTATATACTTAACAAAAAAGTGTGAAACAACTGAAAATATGTCTTATATTCTAGGTTCTTCAAAGTAGCCACCTTTTGCTTTGATTACTGCTTTGCACACTCTTGGCATTCTCTTGATGAGCTTCAAGAGGTAGTCACCTGAAATGGTTTTCACTTCACAGGTGTGCCCTGTCAGGTTTAATAAGTGGGATTTCTTGCCTTATAAATGGGTTGGGACCATCAGTTGTGTTGTTCAGAAGTCAGGTGGATACACAGCTGATAGTCCTACTGAATGGAGTGTTAGAATTTGTATTATGGTAAGAAAAAAGCAGCTAAGTAAAGAAAAACGAGTGGCCATCATTACTTTAAGAAATGAAGGTCAGTCAGTCCGAAAAATTGGGAAAACTTTGAAAGTGTCACCAAGTGCAGTGGCCAAAACCATCAAGCGCTACAAAGAAACTGGCTCACATGAGGACTGCCCCAGGAAAGGAAGACCAAGAGTCACCTCTGCTGCAGAGGATAAGTTCATCCGACTCACCAGCCTCAGAAATTGCAGATTAACAGCAGCTCAGATTAGAGACCAGGTCAATGCCACACAGAGTTCTAGCAGCAGACACATCTCTACAACAACTGTTAAGAGGAGACTGTGTGCAGCAGGCCTTCATGGTAAAATAGCTGCTAGGAAACCACTGCTAAGGACAGGCAAAAAGCAGAAGAGACTTGTTTGGGCTAAAGAACACAAGGAATGGACATTAGACCTGTGGAAATCTGTGCTTTGGTCTGATGAGTCCAAATTTGAGATCTTTGGTTCCAACCACCGTGTCTTTGTGCGACGCAGAAAAGGTGAACGAATGGACTCGACATGCGTGGTTCCCACCGTGAAGCATGGAGGAGGAGGTGTGATGGTGTGGGGGTGCTTTGCTGGTGACACTGTTGGGGATTTATTCAAAATTGAAGGAATACTGAACCAGCATGGTTACCAAAGCATCTTGCAGCGGCATGCTATTCCATCCGGTTTGCGTTTAGTTGGACCATCATTTATTTTTCAACAGGGCAATGACCCCAAACACACCTCCAGACTGTGTAAGGGCTATTTGACCAAGAAGGAGAGTGATGGGGTGCTACGCCAGATGACCTGGCCTCCACAGTCACCAGACCTGAACCCAATCGAGATGGTTTGGGGTGAGCTGGACCGCAGAGTGAAGGCAAAAGGGCCAACAAGTGCTAAGCATCTCTGGGAACTCCTTCAAGACTGTTGGAAGACCATTTCAGGTGACTACCTCTTGAAGCTCATCAAAAGAATGCCAAGAGTGTGCAAAGCAGTAATCAAAGAAAAATGTGGCTACTTTGAAGAACCTAGAATATAAGACATATTTTCAGTTGTTTCACACTTTTTTGTTAAGTATATAATTCCACATGTGTTAATTCATAGTTTTGATGCCTTCAGTGTGAATCTACAATTTTTATAGTCATGAAAATACAGAAAACTCTTGGAATGAGAAGGTGTGTCCAAACTTTTGGTCTGTACTGTATGTGCCAACACTTCTGGACCGCTATCAGATAGGTGGAAGATTCCTGTATTTTCTGTACACCATGGCCAATTTAGACCATTACTCAAACAAAAGCCTCAATTTGCCACAGATATATGCAAACATACAAGTAAAGAAAGAAAAAACGTGGCTTCACATGGGTATATTTCATTTTTTGTTTGTGTAGTGACCCCATAAGAATTGGCCAGTTTTACACTTGACATCCAGTATGGCAGTCCAGTATAGGTATAGTCTATTTAAGGCTGTGTTGCTATGGAAACCTGGTAAATGAAATGTGAACTTATATTGGCTGATGCACGTCATATGACTGAATACTTAAGGACCTGCGAACTGCTATTGACTCATACAGGTCATAAATAGCTTGGTTGCTATGGAAACCTGGAGTAAAGCTGCGTTTATGTCAAGACTGAAGAACCTGCGATTTTCCATTGGTGAACGCAGAGTACGGGTTGGGTGATAGACAGAGATGAGGGAGGAAATGTAAGGAGGTGCAGCATTATGAAGAGCCTTGTGAATGAAGGTGATAAGTTTATACTGTATACTGTATTGAATAGGCAGCCAATGTAGTGACCGGCACAGACCGGAGGCATGGCTGTAGCGTCTAGACTGATAGATGAGCCTGGCCGCCGCATTCAGAATAGATTGTAGAGGGGAGAGTTTAGTAAGAGGAAGACCGATTAGTAAAGAGTTACAGTAGTCAAGGCGAGAGTGAATCAGGGCAACAATAAGTGTGTTTAGTGTATTTGTGGTAAGGAAAGGGCAGATTCTGGAGATGTTTTTGAGGTGGAGATGACATGAGCGTGCAAGTGATTGGATATGGGAGGTGAAGGAAAGGTCTGAGTCAAACAAAACCCTGAGGCAGCGGGCATACTGGCTAGGAGTTATGGTAAGGCCAGAGACTGAAATGGAGATATCAGGGACAGATCTATTAGCTAGTGGAAACAGCAGTAATTCAGTCTTTGAGAGATTCAGTTTCAGATAGAGTGAAGACATGATATTTGAGACAGCAGAGAGACAGTCACTGATGTTCTGTATAAGTGCAGGGGTGATGTCACGGGATGACGTATATAACTGGGTGTCATCAGCATAAAGATGGTACCAGAAGCCAAATCTAGTGATGGTTTGTCCAATGGGGCTGTGTAGAGGGAGAAGAGCAGGGGACCTAGGACCGAGCCCTGAGGAATCCCAACGGCAAGGGGAAGAGGGGAAGAAACAGAGCCCGCAAATGATACACAGAAAGTGCAGTCAGAGAGATAAGAGGAGAACCAGGAGAGAGCGGTGTCCGTGAGGCCGACAGAATGGAGCATAGTAAGGACGAGTTGATGGTCAACAGTGTCAAATGCTGCTGAGAGATCTAGAAGAATAAGAAGAGAGTAGTCACCTTTGGATTTAGCTGTCAGGAGATCATTGGAGACTTTTGTGAGGGCTGTTTCAGTAGAGTGCGGAAGCCACATTGTAAGGGGTCAAGAAGAGAGTTAGCAGAAAGATAGTGGGTTAAACGAGAATAGACTAAGCGTTCCAAGATTTTGGAGATGAAGGGGAGGTTAGAGACAGGTCAATAGTTAGGAGCCGTTCACATCACATCCTAGACTATATGGGAGGAAAATGTTGTGAGGACACACTTTTGGCATACACCGATTGAAAATGTCCCCATGTATGCTTTCAGTGTATGTGGGGGGCACAGAGGAGCTGTCAGGTCTGACAGGTTCTCTCTATTGCACATACAGGAGAGCTCACAAGTCCTATTTCAGACTAAAATCGGTTGCATTAAAAGAATTGTAGAGATTAAAAAATAGCATCTCCTGTGAGCAGCACCATTTCTGTTCTTTCCAGTATTCACTTGAATAGGACATACAGCTCTTTGGACTGTATCAGCAATGAACAACTTAGATACATCAATACATTCTAGTACTGAGACTGAATTAAGAATGGCAAACTGATACAGCTGATATCACACGAGAGTCAAATCGATTTCTATGAGACTAGACTAGATTGGGACTAAAAACCAGCTCAGGGACACTTATCACACACCGGCCCACATACGTATACCACACATTGGGGTCATGATCACATCATTTAAATGAATCATTTGCAGTATAAGCTAAGTCAGTGTCAGAGTATTGTGCCTAGTTCCCACCAGGATACCTACCAACCATCCCGGATTCAGCGGGACAGGACCCGGAATCCCGGTATCAACTCATCTGAGTCCTCCGTTAAATACAATGATGAAGCAGGAGCCTTCTGCAGACAGCTCCTGCTTCACCACTCTGTGAGAAGCACATCCCTGTAGCACATCCCCCGACGTCACTCACATCGTGCTGCAACTCCCTGTACACTCCGGGAGAAAATACTGCAGTCAGACCAACAGGGAGCAAGGAAAGGTGAGTATCAGTGTTTTTATTATGTTAAATTTTGTGGGCAGATGGAGGGGGACATTAAACAGTAGGGGTCGCTGGACTGGGACGTTAAACTGAGGAAAGTTGGAAGAGGACATTAAATTATGGGCAACTGGAGGAGGACGTTAAAGCATGGGGTAGTTGGGGACATGTCTGCCTCTAGTTGTCCCCAGTTTAATGTCACCCTCCAGCTACCCCCACGGTTTAATGTAACTCTCCAGCTACCCCCAGTTTAATGTCCTCATACAGCAGCCCCACTTTAATATCCCCCTTGAGTTTCCCCTAGTTTAACCCTTTCCCTGCTACCTACGTATTTATGCATCCTCCCAGGGTGGCACTTTTGTAGCCGAGGACGTATCTAATACCTCCTTACTACTTATGCCAATATCTCAGGATCGGTTAGGGCTATGATATGAGCTTGATATCATTTTAAACATTATATTCTCTTGTTTAAAATGAATCCAAGATCATCATGATAGTCCTTACAGATCCAGAGCTGGTGAAAACACTATACGGCATTGAGATCCCAATGCAGATCACAATTCCTGATAGTGTATTGCTCCGAATCTGTAAGGGCTATCATGATTATCTTTAAAATGAATCCAAGCTCATCTTCATAGCCCTAACGGATTCTGAGATATGAGGATCTAAAGTGTCCTCCCCCCCCTGGCAGCACTTTAGAGCTGCAAGTAAAAGGAAGAAGGAGTAAGGAGGGGGAGCAGCAGAACGGCAGACTGCACAGACAATAATAAATCATCATCTGTGCATAACCTGTATGTGATCCCAGGGGGAGGGGTAGCATGGACTTCTGTACATGTTATCCCCTCTACTATCAGAGAGCATACTATACTTTTGTCACATAGAGAGATAATGTAATACCCTTCTGAGCCTAAACCAGGAAGTTTATTGATGCTGTGACCCAGACATTTACCAAAAGTTTTGCACCAAACATTTATACAACAAATACATAAAGTCATAAATAAAGTTTATATTTGACCCTGTCCATACCTGACCTTTATAGAGTAAAATACGCCCCTCTAGCGATATCCGTTACACACTAAAATAACAGCAATAACGATTATCAGTAGAGATGAATGTATAAATTTCTACAATTTTTATAGGGGGATAGGAAATTATATTCTTATGTAAGCTCCTATTTAATTTGCATGCACAAAATTGTTTGGCGCATTTCTGCGATTTTGGCGTTTCTTTCACACATGCACCTGTAAATATATATACAGTATATGTGTGGTATGTATGAATTCCTCACATCTTGCAGTTTTTTTGGAAAGTACATTTTGCTTGCGGAAAGGGATTGCTTGATCTCGCACTTTAGTGGCAAATTTGAATTTTTGTGCAATTCTTGCTTGTAATCTCTGTTTGCTGCAAAGTTGCATGAAGGTGGTTGTATATATGAAATATCAACTTGTGCTTTTCTAAACAAAATGCTGTGCAATCTCAAAAAAGTTAGATTTTGGTATCACAGTCACAGTTTGCTATGTGCAGTATAGATTTTTAATATATTAGTGAATAACAGCAAAATATTGCTTGTCTTCTGTATCAGTGTTTTTGAGAGTACGAGCTCTTGTAGTTGATGTTTGTAGTATATATAAATTATGTACACCTTGATCTATTATTTTAAATGTGTTTTGTGTGTGAATGTAAGATTGAATAGGAGTTTTAGGTGCAAATATATGTGTATAGGTGCATTTTTCCAAAAATTTATTTGTGTTTGTGACAAAGTTACATGAAGGTGGACATGGCTATTGATAACCCATTGAGACACATGTAATCTACAGGTTGTCTGCTTTCAAGAAATATATATAGGGTTTAGGAGTGCACTTGCTTTTCATAATGTGTAATCCTTACATTTTATAGGATGATACTTTTTTAATATTTCCAGCTTCAAAGCAGATTTTCGTTCCTTCCAGTTCTGGTGATTTTATGAAAATATGTGCATGCAGGTGTAGGCCTTAGTGATATGAATGAACTCTGCACATGTTGAACTCTTATTTTTAGGAGGTTTGGTGCATATAACTTTTTGTTTGGTTTCCACTTTTAGCAACTAATATACATTTATTTGCATTTCTTTTAATCAAAAATACACTTTAAATCAAAATTGCATGAAGGTGCCTGTTCGTAAACAGTACCAAGTGGCATTTTGACAATGCTGCATGTGTCTACTTTAAGAAAATATACAGATATGGGAGGTTAGTATGATTTTTTAATGTTGCAATTTAGAGTAGTAGTGCTGTGTCGAGGTCATATATTTGGGATACAAGTAGTAGTGCTGTGTAGAGACCATAAATGCAGGATAAGAGTAGTATGACTGTGTAGAGGTCATATATGCAAGATAAGAGTAGTAGTACTATGCATTATCCACATACACAGGATAAGAGTAACAGTGCTGTGTACAGGTCATATATGCAGAGTAAGACTAGTAGTGCCAATCCAAGGCCATATATGCAGAGCAGGTAGGATCAAACTGATACACTAGTGTATCACACTAGTGTTCGGGTCCACATGGGGACCTGAAAGACGGAGACCCTGTCGGTTTAAACCCGCGAACCCCATAGGATTTTTCTCTCTGCCAGTTTTAAGCAGAACCTAGCTTTAGAAGTAGTGTTGAATGCCTGAGGAGCTTTGGAGGACTTTGAAGACCTTGAACAGCTCCTGCATACATCTATGTCAGAAACTAGCACACACATATACAGGTGTCCAGGCCTGGAGCCGACAAACGTGCAGTGATCCTCCTCTCAGCCCTAGCTTGTTCCCCTGAGGTTGTGGTGTGTACCCCTGGGGTATGCGTACCACAGGTTGAGAACCACTGGCATAGCTTATCATTCAGCTAATCATTCATGGCTGACTCTGCTAAGCATGTATGTTATGTCTGTGTAGGCAGAATTCATATACTGTATGTAGGAGGACATAAATGGTTACTTTTAAGGCATATACATACAGTCATATGAAAAAGTTTGGGCACCCCTATTAATCTTAATAATTTTTAGTTCTAAATATTTGGGTGTTTGCAACAGCCATTTCAATTTGATATATCTAATAACTGATGGACACAGTAATATTTCAGGATTGAAATGGGGTTTATTGTACTAACAGAAAATGTGCAATATGCATTAAACCAAAATTTGACCGGTGCAAAAGTATGGGCACCTCAACAGAAAAGTGACATTAATATTTAGTAGATCCTCCTTTTGCAAAAATAACAGCCTCTAGTCGCTTCCTGTAGCTTTTAATCAGTTCCTGGATCCTGGATGAAGGTATTTTTGACCATTCCTCTTTACAAAACAATTCCAGTTCGGTAAAGTTTGATGGTCGCCGAGCATGGACAGCCCGCTTCAAATTATCCCACAGATGTTCAATGATATTCAGGTCTGGGGACTGGGATGGCCATTCCAGAACATTGTAATTGTTCCTCTGCATGAATGCCTGAGTAGATTTGGAGCTGTGTTTTGGATCATTGTCTTGCTGAAATATCCATCCCCGGCGTAACTTCAAATTCGTCACTGATTCTTGTACATTATTCTCAAGAATCTGCTGATACTGAGTTGAATCCATGCGACCCTCAACTTTAACAAGATTCCCTGTGCCGGCATTGGCCACACAGCCCCAAAGCATGATGGAACCTCCACCAAATTTTACAGTGGGTAGCAAGTGTTTTTCTTGGAATGCTGTGTTTTTTGACGCCATGCATAACGCCTTTTTGTATGACCAAACAACTCAATCTTTGTTTCATCAGTCCACAGGACCTTCTTCCAAAATGAAGCTGGCTTGTCCAAATGTGCTTTTGCATACCTCAGGCGACTCTGTTTGTGGCGTGCTTTCAGAAACGGCTTCTTTCGCATCACTCTCCCATACAGCTTCTCCTTGTGCAAAGTGTGCTGTATTGTTGACCGATGCACAGTGACACCATCTGCAGCAAGATGATGCTGCAGCTCTTTGGAGGTGGTCTGTGGATTGTCCTTGACTGTTCTCATCATTCTTCTTCTCTGCCTTTCTGATATTTTTCTTGGCCTGCCACTTCTGGGCTTAACAAGAACTGTCCCTGTGGTCTTCCATTTTCTTACTATGTTCCTCACAGTGGAAACTGACAGGTTAAATCTCTGAGACAACTTTTTGTATCCTTCCCCTGAACAACTATGTTGAACAATCTTTGTTTTCAGATCATTTGAGAGTTGTTTTGAGGAGCCCATGATGCCACTCTTCAGAGGAGATTCAAATAGGAGAACAACTTGCAATTGGCCACCATAAATACCTTTTCTCATGATTGGATACACCTGGCTATGAAGTTCAAAGCTCAGTGAGGTTACAAAACCAATTTTGTGCTTCAGTAAGTCAGTAAAAAGTAGTTAGGAGTATTCAAATCAATAAAATGATAAGGGTACCCAAATTTTTGCACCGGTCAAATTTTGGTTTAATGCATATTGCACATTTTCTGTTAGTACAATAAACCTCATTTCAATCCTGAAATATTACTGTGTCCATCAGTTATTAGATATATCAAATTGAAATGGCTGTTGCAAACACCCAAATATTTAGAACTAAAAATGATTAAGATTAATAGGGGTGCCCAAACTTTTTCATATGACTGTATATGTAGGAGGACACAGATGGGATGTTTCAAGGGAACTTTACTGATAAGAGAAATTTAAGTGATTTTCTCAAAAGAAACAGCTTAGACAATTATATGTGGAAGAAATGGACTCCTCTGTAATGGTACAACTCATCATATCTCTTAAAATAAAGAGAAAAATATGAAATATTAATTGCAATAAAATATCCACAGACCACAGTTTTACCCTGCCGCCATATTCAACTTGGCTGGAATGTTGTAAGGACATCACATGACCCATGACATCACAATGTGCATTACAACAGGTAAGTGAATAGAAATTTCTAAATCAGAAGCAGGCTTTCTCACTTGAGGAAGACATCTTGAAGACGACAGGTCTAGGTATATATTGCTTATTCACTTAATGTTTTTCAGCCTTGTTCACACATAAGGGAGGGGAGATGGGGTGCTTCAATTTTAGTACTCCATCTCCAACACCAAAATCTCAAGTACTTGGCAGGAGTGTTTGGGAGTCAGATACCATCCGACCTGATATCCAAAATCTATAGATATCTATCTATAGGTCATCAAATTCACACTCCTAGAAAATCCCTTTAAATGTCCTATAAATTGTCTACTTCCTGCATCATCTGGTATAGCAGTGCAAAAAAAAATATTGATAGCCTGTGATTATAACCCTGACAGATATTCAACTTGTTAGAAGGATGGAAAATGAGCATCTATGACATTGCAGAACTTATGACATCATAGACACCAGAACCTCACCATGCATATTACATCTCAACAGGTGCAGAGTATTCCAAGTTCTACGATGGAAGCAGGATGTGCCGTTGGAGGAAGACATCTAACATAAACCTAAATTTATGTTTATATAGTAGGTGTATATATATTATAGTAATAACAGTCTCTATATACAGTATGTGTATATAGAGCCCATCAACCACTTAGTGGCCTTATTATGATGGGTCCCTATACTAACACTTTCTATATGGGGCAGGAGATAACTTTCTTCTAAACTCACTGTTACAGTGCTGTCTCTAAGAATGTTACAGTCTCCTAGGGTCTTGTCTATAGGGGGAGTATAGCTTTAATTATATAAATAAGGTCTTAGTGTAGGGACCCATCTGAATGAGGTCACCTTGACGTGGCAGATGGGCTCGCACAACTCACCAAACTGTGCGCTAAGAACCTCACATTTATATACAGTATATGGTCAGTCATACATAAAAGTGCAGGTGAAGAATTTTATCATTTAAAGCTCCGCACCAGATATATAAACTCTCTTGTCAGAATTAGATCTAATCTTCCAGGCTTCTCTATTCTAGGTATATCAGTCCTCATCTAGTCTACCTGGTCTTTTACTTGCCTGCCATCCTCTTTGTCTGATCTAAAGGGTTATAGCAGCAAGAAACATTTATCAACCATCCACTGGGTAGATAAACTGCTGTTAGGGCACACAGCAGTGCACAGAAAAGAAGGAGCACTAATTGGTTTACACAATTTGTTTTTTGGAAGTCAAGTCAATTTGCAGAGGCCCTGAATTACCACTAAAGTGGAATCCGCAGACATGTGACCCCATTTCGGAAACTAAACCCCTCAAGAGTTTTTATCAAGCAGTGTAGGAAGCTTTTTTTTATCCCTTGAGTGTTACATTAATTTATTTTCAAGAAATTATTGCACAGCTGAAAAGTCAAAATTGAATTACACCATTTCAGTGCCCAATATGTTGCACCCAACTTGTGTTAGCAGAGACACATAATCTAAAAAACGTTTAGCGGTTATCCTGAGCACAACAGATTGTTGGCGTCTTCTCTGACACAAGCTGGGCGCAACATATTTTGCACTGGAAAAATTGCCATTTTCACCTTTCACCATCAGCTGCACATTCATTTCTGGAAAGTAATGCAACATTCAAGGGTTAAAAATTTCACTGCACCCCTGGATAAATTTCTTCAGGAGTGTAGTTTCCAAAATGGGGTCATGTGTTGGGGATTTCACTTTAAGTGCATTTCAGAAAGGCTCTGCAAATGTGGCATGGCTCGTGTTTAAATCTACTCCAAAAACCAAATAGCACGCCTTACTTTCTGTGCCCAGCTGTACGCCCAAAACAGCAGTTTATACCCACATATTATAATGTTAAGTACGTTATTCTGCGTACAACAGTGTTATACATGTGGGTACACAGCAGGACACAGAAGAAAAGGAGTACTATGTGGCTTTTGGAGTGCAGATTTAGATTGTTTGGTTTTTGGACACCATGTCAAATTTGCAGAGCCCCTGAGGTGCCAGTAAAGTGGAACCCCCTATGGAGTGACTGCACCCCTAAAAGAATTTATCAGATGCAAATGCACAGTGGATGGTGAAAAATGAATATGTAAGCTGTGTGGAGTACATTGACTACACCAAATTCCCTATTATTTTCCCAGTAGCTCCTATGATTGGGGGGACCACTCTGGGAATCACTTCTGGTGTATTTTCCCTCATAAACTAAATCTGGGGTGTACCCTCATATATGCTCGCACAGCTTATACATTCCCTTCCTGCCACAGCCACTTTTGCCCTAAAGGTTTGGTGATTTGTGTTTTTCGTTGTCATATTGTAAAAGCTTTTTTTTTATAAGAGCTTGTTTTTTGTGGGATGATATGCATTCTATAATTACACCATTTTGGGGTGTCTGTAACTTATTGACAAAATTTTATTAACACTTTCTGGGGAGATTGAAAAAAAAAAACAATGCTGACATTGATTTTTAGTATATATGATATTTAATATATATGAATCAGTATGATTATGGCAATACCTAATGTATACAGTATTTTACACATTACTAATTTTGCAGAATAAAATTCCATTTCTGGAAAGAAATAGTTTTTTTATCGCCATCTTCTGAGAGGCATAACACTTTTATTTTTTTATTAACGGAGCTTATTTTTCACTGGACGAACTGTGCTTTTTATTGGTATCGTTTTGGGCATTTTTTTTTTTTTATGATGTTCACCATGTTAACTAATGGCTTAGTTGTTTTACATAGTTTTTCTGATGTGTGCTGTTTTATACTATGTTTTGGCATTTTTCTATATCATATATGGAAAAAAAAGTGTTTTTTTTCAATACATTAGTAATTTTTTTTTTTTTTTTAAAGTTTGTGAGGCGTCATAGGGAATTATTTTTTTTTTTAATTTGTTTAGATTTTAGGTTTGGTGGTCCCCTTAAAGGGGTTGTCTGGGATAACTGGAAATCCCTACAATAATCTAAACACCCTTCCCCCTCCTACTTTCTAAATAATATAATTAATCAAAAATCTATATTTACCCGTATCCCTGGGGCTGTCATGTGACTGCCCAAGGGACATTTTCTGATTATCCGATGACGATCCATTTCCCGGTGACGGATAGTCACTACTACTCCCAACCCCATCCACCCAATTATACTTACCTTCCACGCTTCTTCCTGGGGGAATGGCTCCTCCTTTACTGATTCTGCAGGCGCGCCCTCTTCTCCAAGCACTGCTCTGCTGCCGATAATCCACCTCTACTGCACAGCTTCCACGCATGCGCAGTAAAGGTGGATCATCGCTGCAGAGAACAGAGCAGCACTGGAGAAGAGCGTGTGCCTGCAGAATCAGTAAAGAAGGAGGGGCCAACCCCCAGGAAGAAGCCATGGAAGGAAGAGAAGTAAGTATATAATGAGGTCGGGGGTTGGACTGAGTAGGTAGGGAAGGGTGGGATAGCTACAGAGACAGGGAGGGGGTGTATGGAAGGAAGGGAGGGAGGGAGAGAGGAAGGAGGGGGAAGTGGGGTGAGAGGGGTTAATGTGGAAGTTACATAGCAGGAAGCTGAGCCATGTAAACAAATGCAGGAGATACCAGGAGCTCCCAGAGACACCCAGAAATCACTCAAAACATGGCTAAAGGTATATGGGTGCAATTATTAACCCATTAATAGCACTAACAGACATTTTTTAACCCCTTAATGATACAGGGTAGTTTGTACGTTAATGCTCAGTGACTTTTTTCATATTTTCCCTCCCTGTCTTCCAAAATTCATAACTTTCTATTTTTCTGTCCACATAGCTATGTGAGGGCTTATTCTTTGTGTGATGAGTTGTACTTTCATTTGCCACCATTTTGGGGTATATATAATGTTTTCATTAACTTTTATTTACGTTTTTTGAGGGTCCATGAGAAATAACACACAATTCTGTCATAATTTTTTGCTTTTTGTTTTTACGGCGTTCACTGTACATTAAAAATGACATGGCAGCTTTGTCCGGTGGTTAATTTTGATTACAGCGATACCAGATTTATATTGGTATTTATTACGTTTTACCGCTTTTACAAATAAAATGTTTTTTGAAAATGAACGATTTTGCAGGGGTCACCGTCTTCTGACGCCTATAACTTTTTTACTGTACTGTTGACGGAGATATGTCAGGGCTCTTTATTTGCAGGACAAGTTGTACTTTTTATTGGTGCCAATGTTTGGTATATGTGACTTTTGATCACTTTTTATTGTTCTTCTTTGGGAAAGCAAAGTGACCAAAATACGTAAATTTTCACATTGCGGTATTTTTTTTTTTTTTTACAGCGTTTACCATACGGGATAAATAATGCTATATTTGGATAGTGGGGACTTATACCCTCGTGGTGATACCTAACATGTTTGTTTATTTATTTTTGTTTACATTATATATTTTTTTAATATAAAGGTGGGTTTTTGAACTTTTTATTATTTGTTTATTTTTTTTTTTTTTGTGGATTTTTACTATGTGTTTGTGTTTTTCTTCACTTTTTACCTGTCCCAGAAGGGGACTTGAAGCTGGGATCTCAGATCCCCTGTGCAGTGTCCTGCAATACATAGTATTGCAGAACATCGCACAATAGTTCCTATGGAAACTGTGCATAGGAAGTCAGGAGGCCATGGCCCGGCCTCCTGGCTGCCATGGCAATCCCTTGGAACCCACGATCTTATCGGGGGAAGTCTGAGGGGTGACGGGGGGGCGATCTTGCAACTCCGACGAGAGCAGGATGTAATGCCGCAGGTACAGCTGAGAGCAGGATGTAATGCCACAGGTACAGCTTCTGCGCCCGCGGCATTACAGCGCCGTAATAGTACTGAGCTGAGCATGAACTATACTGTATGCATGCTGTGATGTACTATTACGGTGTGGAGCGGGAAAAGGTTAAAAAAAACTTTTTTTTTGCCTGGAAAACCCCTTTAGGCTACGGCCCCACGTTGCGGAAATGCAGCTTTTTTAGTTGCAGATTCTGTTGCAGTTTTTTGAGCCAAAGCCAGGAGTGGATTGAGCAAAAGGTAGGAGTATAAGAACTTCCTATATATTTCCCATTTCTTTTGTAGCCATTGTTGGCTTTGGCTCAAAAAACCGCAACAAAGTCTGCAACAGAAAAAAAGCTGCGTTTCCGCAACGTGGGGCCTCAGCCTTAATGACACATCTTATTTTGGCTTTCAGAACAAGCCATACCTTTTTTTTTTTTCATCCTTGTCTTCCGAGCACCATAACTTTTTTATGTTTCCATTGACGAACTCATATAGAACTGGAAACATGAACAATGCATTAAAAACTTTTGGAATTATTTTTTGGCAGTGGAAATAAAGAAAAAAAATCAATTCTTCAATTTTTCTTTTTGTATATTTATGTAAAAATGACATGCTAACTTTATTCTGTGGGTCAATATGATTACGGTGATGCTTAATTTATATAGTGTGTTTTTATGTTTTACTACTTTTGTACAATAAAGAGACTTTTATAAAATAAGTATTTTGTTTTTGCATCGTCATAAGAGCCATAACATTTAAATTTTTCAATTAATTAAGCTGTGTAGAGGCATATATTATATGCAGGACAAACTGTAGTTTTCATCTGTACTCTTTTGGGGTACATGCAACTTATCGCTTTATCATTTATCACTTTATATTCTATTTTTTGGGAGACTAGATTAGCAAAACTATAATTTTTTGTGGTTGTTAAGTTATTTTTATTATGGTGTTCACTATGCAGTTTAAATAACATGCTTGCCTTTTAGTGCAGGTTGTTTTGGACTCAGCGATAGTGTTAGGAGAAAAAATATGGTATGTTTTGTGCCTTTTTCATTGTTTTAAAATATTTTTAAACTTATTACTATTTTAGTCCTACTATGGAACTTTAACCTTGATCATTTGTATAATACCCTACAACATTCTATATATTTGTCATGGAGTGGGAAGGGGTTAAAAGATGTAATGAACTCAAGTTGGTAGAGGCAGTGAAACCTCCGCTTTAACTTGGTCTAGAGAAGTGTATGGATTATTGTGACAATCCTTGGTGTTCTTTGGCAATGGAAGAGTTATTTTTTACTGCATAGTTGTGGTCCAGTGGTTGGTTACTTCTCAAGGTTCCAGTACTCCCTAGAGATAACATCCTGTTTCTTTTGTGAGTATAGAGATAAGGGCAGGGAAATGATATAGAGTACTGTTCAGTTATAACTGTATAGCCTCAGGCTGCAAGTTCGACTTTTCATTCGTCGGTTTCAGTTTAAAAGAACGGACATCTGTTGGATCTTATTGCTGTCAATGGGGCCTGTTGGGCACCGTCAGTTTCTGCAATTTTAGCAGTCTGTGTGTCCATTGTTCTGGTCCTCCTTCAGACCAGAACAACGGACACTGTGGAGCAGATGTGAACATAGCATCACTGTGACTCACCAGAGTGATTCACAAGTTCAATCATCAAGGGTATATTCAGCATGGGGTGAGGGAGCCCTATAGCTAAGCCATTGTGGGTTCAATCAGTTGATTGTTTGACATGGTTTAGCAGGCACAGCTTTCTAATTTAGTGGTGGTTGTGCCTGGTATTATAGCTTACTACATCCTTGTGCCATTCAAATTATTCAATGGATTGCAGCGGACCTTTGGATCAGTTGGTTAAAGTGGTGTCAAGTGTTGAAAACCCACTGACCTGATATTGATGTCCTACAGTACACATTCTGGAAAAAACAATTTTATATCAGAATTCTGCATTATGTTGTTCCTCTGTTATTCCTCTAGATCAGTGGCTCCCAAACTGTCGCAATCCCCTGGTGGGTCGTGTGAAGATTGCCAGGGGGTTGTGACGATCAGTGGAAAATAGGCTGTGCAGCACTGCTGTATCAGTAGCACAGCCTACACTGGTGGGCCTAAGGGAGGTGAGTAAAAATAACAAATACTTATACTCCCCTCTCCTGGGAGTCTGGTGATGCTCCGGCATCCTTTTCAGTTTTCTTCAGGCCTCATGTGACATCCCATGCCCTAGGGATCAGTGCTGAGGCCTGTCATTAGGCCTCAGTGGTCACATGGGGTGCACTGATGTCATAATGCTGGGTGACAGGTGAGACAGGTGAGTATCAATGCTTTTTATTTATTTCACCTACCCTGGGCTGCCACTTATTGCTACATTACAGACCCAAGAGTTCAATAATTCCTGAAATGAACCCGGGGTTGAGGCAACCTCACAAATATTTATCAAAATAAATCTTGTGAGGTTTGCTTATCTCTACTAATGAAGCGGCCCAAGGCATTATACTATGTGGGGCCACAGTGGAGTTTCATACTGTGTGTGGGCACTGTGAGTCATTATACTGGCGGGGGCCACTGTGGAGCATTATACTGTGTGGAAGCTACAATGGAGCATTATCCTGTCTGGGGCCATTGTGGAGAATTATACCATGTGGAGACACTGTGGAGCATTTTATACTGTGTGGGGTACACTGGGGAACATTATATATTCTGCGTGGGGCCACAGGACAGCAAAACTGTAAGATACATTGGGGAGGAGGAGGGCACCCAATTTTGCCGGCATGGGAGCCCAAAACTTCTGCTGGCACAATAGAATAAAATATAGAATACAGTGCTAAAAAGCAAAATACAGCAGAATACATTTAGGGACATTTATATTTCAAACGCACCTAAGTATGGTAGAGGAGGTCCCAGTAAAATTCTTGTCCAAAAGAGGGTCCCACCTTCAGAACGTTTGGGAACCACTGCTCTAGATGTGTGAATAAATTTACAGCCAGGCACTACCATTCCTCATGTCAATTTTGTGTATCTCCATTGACAGTACTGACTGGACAGTGTAAGTGTGTTTAGGAGTGTCCCCAATTTAGAAGAAAAATAGCAACAGAATGAACGGTCATTCATATATTTCCTGAAGAAATAACAGTGGAATGGCACAATGCATAGTTCTAAGAAAAGATGCTCCAAAATAGTTCTTAGGACAATGCATGTGTTTACTAGAAGTCAAGGTTTGATTTGTGTTTGGGTTCACCTGTTCGAACAAAACGTTTTATGTGGTTACAAACTGGTTCATTATGAACCAGAAGTGCAAATTGCCTTTAAAAAGTCAATTATGACATTCTGCGGGCTCCTAGATTTCTATGTTACCCCTTTGTAGCTCTCTTAGTAATGTCAATGTGACTGCAACTGATATGGCTATGGGTAAAAAGATGATAGTTGTTGATAACAGCCTGTTTAAAAAACTGTAATAGCACAGCGGATGTCAGGTATTTAAATATGTATTACACAGCAGAGACCCAGCACTAATGCCTGCGATCAGTGCCCATACATTTTAGTGAGGATCGCCGGCATCCAGGGCTATTGTTCCGTTGCCATGACAGCCTATTGAAGACTCCCAGGCTTGTCTGGCATACATTTGTATGACAGGCTGCTTTATGCCTGTCATACAAATTATGATATTTTGCAATGTATTAGCATTGTAATGCATTGCATTAGTGATCAGACACCCTGGGGTTCAAGGGGGTCTAATAAATACAATAAAAAAAATTGTAAAATAAATATTTGAAAAATTAAAAAGTAAAAGTTCAAATCAACCCCCCTTGCCCTAGAATACATATAAAAGTTAAAAATTACAGTGAAACACATACACATTAGATAGATATCCCTGTGTCCGAAAATGCCAAAGTCAATGCCATAGTGGAAAAAAAAAAAATCAAAAGTGCCAAACCACAGTTTTTTTGCTGTTTCACCTCTGATAGAAATTTGAATAAAAAGTGATCAAAGCAATACACATTCCTCAAAATGGTATAACTAAAAAGTACACCTGGCCCCGCCAAAAAAAAAAAAAACCCTATGCATCCCTGTACATGGAAATATAAAAAAATTATGGTTGTCAGAACATGGCGACTTTTAGAAAAATATTTTCTTTGCATAGTTTTAGATTTTTATTTGGTTAAAATGTATATAAAACTACATAAATTTGGTATCCTCAGAATCATAATAAAACATAGAATACAGAGGACATGTGATTTTGGCTGCAGAGTGAATGCCATAAAACGAAGCCCATAATAAAGTCGTCAAATACACTTTTTCTCCAGTTCCACCCAATTCTGAATTTTTTTACAGCTTCCCAGTACATTGTAAAGAATAACAAATGGTACCATTATGAAGAACAATTTGTCCTGCAATCATTAAGTCCTAATATGGCTCTGTGAACCTAAAAATAAAAACAATATGGGGTTTGGAAGGTGGGGAGTCCAAAATGAAAATCGAAAAATGTCAAAGGCGGGTAGGGGTTAAACTTAATTGTTATTGAATGAACAAGTCTTATGCAGCAAAAACTCCATCATTACACAGAGGAAACACAGACCATACTAGTGTTAGTGTAGCTAGCAACCTTCTATTCTCCAGCTGATGTGGAACCACAGCATGCTCCATTCCCTTCTGTGGGTAGTTACAAGAAGAGTAGAGCAAGGATTCATGCTGTGAGTTGTAGTTCCATAACAGCTGGAGTGCCGAAGATTGCCTATTCACTATCACTTGGTGTTTGTAACTTGTATGTATGTAAATAATTTGACAGCCATGAGCAAGAAATGGAAAATAAACAATATATCCTATACCCATCCTTTATATGTCCTGTTGTCTCCAGCACAGCTACCACAGTGGTTTCCACTGTTCCTGCAGCAACTTAATCACATACTGCCGATTATTGACCTCAGCAGTCACATGCTGTCCATGTACATCACCACTTAGGTCATTGACTTGCTGCAGCTGTCTCATGAATGATTTTCTGTAAGTTATGTCACTGATGCAGGTCTGGTGGGAACCACCAGTGCTGGGGGCTTTAACAGTGAGTATTCTGTAGGTGTATTTTATTACCTACGCATGCCCCTTTTTAAAAATTATTGGAAAACCTCTTTAAGATAAAACAGTAAAACACTGTTTTAAAAGCAGGCATAGAATAAGGATTGATATGTCAGGATTTACCCCTATATTATTGTTCGTATTTATTTTTTTTTAGGTTTTCTGGCTTATAGGTGTTCTGTTATTGTTATTTTCAGAAGTATTTACTCTACAAATACATGTGTCTAAATACAGATCAAAATTAAAAAAAATGGTTGTTTTTCCAGCCTTTACCAATTTCTTTAGGAAAGAATACAGTATAAACACAGACAATGATAGAACGTGCTGTGTGTAAATGAATAAAAACATTAGCTATTTATTTAAGGCCAAATATCAATCTAAAATATACATGAGATATACAAGCACAAATACTGCCTTAAGGACATTGACTTAGTCACCATATTTCAGATGGTACATGTTGATGATCTATTCCCAATACCTCTGCAGTATTTTTCTGAGACTGGAAAGCCATGAATATATGTTATATGAATAATACAACTTAGTCTTCTTGGAGGCCATTCACAACTTTTGGTGGCCTACTAATCTCATTTGTACTTTCTACATAAGAAAAACATCTGCAAATGTATACAGTGTTCCCCTTTTCACTGTGGTTAAGAAGAGAAAAAGTCAATAGTAGCAAGTGTACCACCCTTCTACTGGACCTGTGCTCTACTAGGGTAGGCAACACTATTGAAGGCAAGTCAAACATATATCATACAGGCTGCCTTTGCCTGCATGATCTAGAACACCAACACATAGGAGTTTACAAAATTGCAGTACAGGTTTGTGGCACCAGACAGGTCAAATTGTAGATGTCTTCATTGGAATATTATGTACATACAGAAATATAATAATACATTATAAGTTAGTGTAGTGCAGCTGTTTTTTTATCTCTTTAGCTTATGTTTTATATATATATATATATATATATATATATATATATATATACAGCATACATATATACCATATATAGTACATCACTGATTTTGTCATTACCATGCCTGAACCTGTGACTGTTTAACATTGGATTCCTCTTCATGCTTACATGTATAAGGTCATATCAAGGTCAAAGTTTTTCCATAGACATAGATACAGTGGGGAAAAAAAGTATTTAGCCAGCCACCAATTGTGCAAGTTCTCCCACTTAAAAAGATGAGAGAGGCCTGTAATTGTCATCATAGGTAGACCTCAACTATGAGGGACAAAATGAGAAAACATATCTAGAAAATCACATTGTCTCATTTTTTAAGAATTTATTTGCAAATTATGGTGGAAAATAAGTATTTGGTCACCTACAAACAAGCAAGATTTCTGTCTCTCACAGACCTGTAACTTCTTCTTTAAGAGGCTCCTCTGTCCTCCACTCATTACCTGTAGTAATGGCTCCTGTTTGGCATTGTTATCAGTATAAAAGACGCCAGTCCACAACCTCAAACAGTCACACTCCAAACTCCTCTATGGTGAAGACCAAAGAGCTGTGGAAGGACACCAGAAACAAAATTATAGACCTGCACCAGGCTGGGAAGACTGAATCTGCAATAGGCAAGCAGCTTGGTGTGAAGAAATCAACTGTGGGAGCAATAATTAGAAAATGGAAGACATACAAGACCACTGATAATCTCCCTCGATCAGGAGCTCCACGCAAGATCTCACCCCGTCAAAATGATCACAAGAACAGTGAGCAAAAATCCCAGAACCACACGGTGGGACCTAGTGAATGACCTGCAGAAAGCTGGGACTAATGTAACAAAGGCTACCATCAGTAACACACTACGCCGCCAGGAACTCAGATCCTGCAGTGCCAGACGTGTCCCCCTGCTTAAGCCAGTACATATCAGGGCCTGTCTGAGGTTTGCTGGAGAGCATTTGGATGTTCCAAAAGAGTATTGGGAGAATATCATATGATCAGATGAAACCAAAGTAGAATTGTTTGGTAGAAACACAACTCGTTGTGTTTGGAGGAGAGTGAATGCTGAGTTGCATCCAAAGAACACCATACCTACTGTGAAGCATGGGGGTGGCAACATCATGCTTTGGGGCTGTTTCTCTGCAAAGGGACCAGGACGACTGATCCATGTACATGAAAGAATGAATGGGGCCATGTATCGTAAGATTTTGAGTGAAAACCTCCTTCCATCAGCAAAGGTATTGAAGATGAAATGTGGCTGGGTCTTTCAGCATGACAATGATCCCAAGCACACTGCCAGGGCAATGAAGAAGTGGCTTCCTAAGAAGCATTTCAAGCTCCTGGAGTGGCCTAGCCAGTCTCCAGATCTCAACCCCATAGAAAACCTTTGCAGGGAGTTGAAAGTTCGTGTTGCCCAGCGACAGCCCCAAAACATCACTGCTCTAGAGGCGATCTGCATACCAGCAACAGTGTGTGCTAACCTTGTGAAGACTTACAGAAAACGATTGACCTCTGTCATTGCCAAGAAAGGATATATAACAAAGTATTGAGATGAACTTTTGTTATTGACCAAATACTTATTTTCCACCATAATTTGCAAATAAATTCTTTAAAAATCAGACAATGTGATTTTCTGGATATGTTTTCTCATTTTGTCTCTCATAGTTGAGGTCTACCTATGATGACAATTACAGGCCTCTCTCATCTTTTTAAGTGGGAGAATTTGCACAATTGGTGGCTGACTAAATACTTTTTTTCCCCACTGTATTCTATCTACAGTGCTTAGTAAAGTGAAAACCATTATACAAGTATATAAATATCATTTCTCTTTAGTAGCTCACTTTTTATATAACCACTTAAAAGACAAGATTTAATGCAGCCTGGCATTTTTAAGATGATATGGTCTTAATACGAATCAAGTATATGGTTATGGTTTTATAGATTGCTGAAGATGTGTAGGTGGTTCTTGATGAGAACCCAGTTTTGTAATGCCTTACAGATCACTATGACAGCCCAGACCCTGATCTTTTGTCAAAAGGATACAGGTCAACACAGTTCCACTTGAAGTACTATTGTAATTACACACAGTTGCTGAGTTTGGCAGACATTTATAGAGTTTGGAAATGCTCAAAATGCATTAGCCTCTGTGTTTTACAACCTCATATCTTGTCCAGTGAAAACTTTGCTATGTTTTACATTACTAATTCTCTTTCTGCCAGAGAGGATGTAAAAGGATGATAGGATTACCCCATTAAGCACTGAGGAAATCTTTTTACTTTTATTCCACACTTGAATGTGCTGTTATATGTTCAAGAACGTCCCCTCTACATTTGGCAGTCCCTTTTTTTCGTTCAAACTGTGGCACAATGGCAAGAATTAATCTTGACTGCACTTACAAACTTTCATTCAGAGACAAGTAAAGGCTTCAAGGTGAATGCTCTGCCTTCTCCTACAAGTCCTCATTCAGTATAAAACAAATATAACAGTATAATATGTGAAGAAACAAATCCATTTAAATAGATTCTAAGCCTTACAAACAAAAATTTGTTACATTAATGCAGACCTTTAAAATTTCTGGTGTTCTATCTGAGAGCAAATATGATAGATGGAGAGACACTGAGCTCTGTGTGGTAAATATATACATAGGTTTGTAGGGTGTGGAGCAGGATTTCTGAATAAAAAGCAGAGTAAATCCTGACAGGACTCCTAGAAGAGAAGGAAGAGTCCTGCTCACCTTTCGCACACGCAGACTGACAGATGTTCAATTTTCAAATTATAACAATAAAAACAACTTGACAGATTTCATTTTTCACAGACAACATGATTATTAAATCAATTATTTTGGCCTATATTTATTGTAAGGGAATTGCTAGAAGAGCAATTCCCCAGTAACTGCTGGTGAACCCAGGGAGGAGTGGAACGACAAGACAGTGAGTCCTAAGCTGAACCCTGTCCCCTGTCCCTGCCTACTTGCCTCACTGCCCTAGGTGGCAGAGGACAACTGGGCGGCAGCTCCTTCTTATGATATAGGTTATAAAACAGACCGCAGACAAGACAAACAACAACAAATGGGAGGTCTGCTAGCCAAGGGGTCGGAACCAGTCGAGCAATGCAGTACAGAATCAAAATACAAGAGAGTAGTCACAAGAAAAGCCAAAGATCAGAAATGTAAATACAAATAGTAACAGTATAGAGCCAGAACGCACAGAAAGGCAATAGCCAGCACTAAGGTGAGGGTGAAAAAACAATATATAGCAAGAAAGAACCCGCCCCAGACTTTATTTGAAGGAAAGGTGTCACTCACACAAATAAGGCTGAGATTAACTATTTGAGGAGCAGAGGGAAACAAAGGTGTAAGAGATGGGTGTGGTGGAAAATAAATATCACAAGGCATTATGGGAAAGGAGCTGGGGAGCTCATGCGCCCTCTATTGGATGTAACAAATCCTCAATTTGCTTTTGACTCACCAAGCCTTGAGACAGAAAAAGGGATTTTAGCCAAGCCAATTTCACTTATCTGCATACAGCGCTGTTTCCGGATTGTTGTCCTTCATCAGTACAGAGCAAAGTGAATTGGCTGGCTTAGTGGGAGGCAATGAGTGCGTTAGGGACAAGAATCTCTCACATTGAGGAGAGCACCAGTGAAGGTGTGTAGAGATTTTAATTGCCTTTTGCCCTCTACTTAGCATCTACATATCACAAGGCATTATGGGAAAGGAGCTGGGGAGCTCATGCGCCCTCTATTGGATGTAACAAATCCTCAATTTGCTTTTGACTCACCGAGTGGAAAATAAATGACAGAGGTGAGGGAATAGAACAGTATTCAGACAGAGAAAACATGAACCTAAAGCAAGAAATCATAGCCGGACACGCCTCCTGCGCCGTAGCATGTGGCCGGAGGATGGCACCGAAGTCCGAACGGTCAAGGATGTTACATTTATATTGTGTATGGACAACTGTATATCAGCTTTCTAGTGGTATGTAAAACCGCATATACATGAGGACGTGAAAGGTCCTTGTAACGTCCTTGCCTGTCCGGGCTTTGGCGCCGTCCTCCGGGCGCACGCTGCGGCGCAGGAGGCGTGCCCGGTTGTGATTCTTTTCTTTGGGTTTTTCTTGTACTGTCTGAACACTGTCCTATTCCCTCACCTCCTTAATTGATTTTCCACCACGCCCTTCTCCTTCACCTTGCTATCCCCCTGCTCCACTAAGAGTTAACTTTAGTCCTGCCTTGGTGATTGACAGCCTATCCTCCTATCAAGTCTGAGGCGGGTTCCTTCTCCCTATTTATTGTTTGCCCACTTTCCTATGGGCACCTGCTATTGCATTTTGCTTACTGGCTATACTTCTTGTTATTTGTTACCTGCTCTTCTGATTTTCTGACCACCTGGCTTACCTTTGACTATTCTTTTGGACTTCGATTCTGTACTGCATTGCTCGATTGTTACTGACCCCTTGGCTAGCTGACCTCCCTTTGTTGTTGTGCGTCTTGTCTTCGTTCTGTGTTATCACTTATTATAAGGAGGGACTGTCGACGAGTTGCTGGCTGTCACCTAGGATAGATCGGGCAAGTTAGCCAGGGACAGTGGGGGGATTCAGCTTAGGGTCCACTGTCTCGTTGTGCCCCTCCCCCCTAAGTTCTACAGCAGCTACTGGGGAATCGCTCCTCTAGTGATTCCCTTACAGTCCTCTTTAAAGATTCTAAGATCCTTTGAAGGTCCATGTTTTTTGTGTATAAAAAGTCTGTGAATTTTCAGTTTCTTGTATAACACCATGTCTGAAGAAGAGAGCTAGCACTCTCGAAAGCTTACTATCAAATATACTAAGTTAGCTTCTAAAAGGTATCACCTGATTTCTTCACTCTTCTACTATTTTCTATGGCTAACATGGGACAACATTATATTTAGTAATACAGAGGCATACATATTCAGAAAAAAAAAAATCTAAGAAAATCTAAATGTACCCCTATGATTTGTCTTCCCATTTGTATAAGTTAGCCAGAATACACAGAGCTTGTGTATCATCTGTGTTGCAGAAGGTCATTTGTCATGTTTGCATTGACATTTGGCATCACTTGCTGTTTTGTGCTAATTAAAAGTAGTCAACTTTTAGCTGAGAAAAATGTGGAAATATCTGTATAATTTAGAACACAATTCTAAGGCAACTTCATCAGTATCATTCAAGGTTTTGGCACGGTGTAAATGGGTTGATGT
Organism: Leptodactylus fallax; assembly: GCA_947044405.1. Classification (NCBI taxonomy): domain Eukaryota; kingdom Metazoa; phylum Chordata; class Amphibia; order Anura; family Leptodactylidae; genus Leptodactylus; species Leptodactylus fallax. Next base: position 600,567 of record CAMRHE010000643.1, read on the forward strand.
ATAGTAAATTAATCAAGAAAAACATTGTTTGTGGAAAGAATAAGCTATCAGACAAATGTCCACAGTTAACCGAAATTTGGCTTGCATTCCTGGCAGTATATAAACCATATTAATCATGTCACTAGAGCCAAATGTATTACAGGAAACCAGCTCTGATAGATTTATTGGGATCATTTTGCCATGGTTGTTTATTAGACAAAAACTTGCATGAATGAGAGATATATAAGCTCATAATAGACAAGTTTTGTGCAGTGTAAATCTCTTTCCCCCCTAAACTTTCTTCACTATTCTACAAAAAAGTATACGCCTTCCTGATAAAGCCGTCTGCATATGGGAGCATTACAGTTCAGTACAAGTTCTTAAGTTTAGATGTCTATGGGCAGGGCTGGCATTAGGGGGGGGGCAAACTGGGCAATTGCCCAGGGCCCCGACCCCAAAGGGGCCCCCGGGATCCAGAGTCAGGCCAAGCCATATCAATAACAGAAAGGGACCTAGTGTCATGTGCCGCAGGGCCCCTTTCCGAGGTGTTCACGTAACCGCTGAGGCAAGGCCCAATCACAGGCCTCAGCAGTGATGTCCAAAACGCGTGACGTCAGCCGCAGCGAAGAGGAAGCCGGTGGCGGTGACAGCAGAGCAGCGCGAGGAGGCCCAGGAGAGGTAGGGCAAGGTGAGTATAACTGTTTGTTATTTTCCCTTACCTCCCCGGGGCCTTCGATTATTATACTCTGGGGTCTGAAGAGACCCCAGAGTATAATATAATAATAGCACTAAGGGAGTCTGTGAGGCCACTGTGAAGCATTATACTGGGGGACCCCCTCTGGAGAGCATATTATACTGTATGGGACCTCTGTGGAGCATTATACTGTGGGGGGGGGGGCTCTGGAGAGCATGTTATATTCTGTGGGGTCACTTTGGAACATTATACTGGGGGCCCCTCTGGAGAGTATTTTATACTGTGTGGGGCCACCGTAGAGCATTATACTGGTGGGGGGGCCCTCTGAAGAGCATATTATATTGTTTTGGGCCACTGTGGAGCATTATACTGGGGGAACATCTCTGGGCAATATATTATACTGTGTGGAGGCCATTCTGGAGCATGTTATACTGTGTGGGGTCACTGTGGAGCATTGTTCTGGAGGGCCATCTTCAGAGCATATTATATTGTGTGGTGCCACTGTGGGACATTATTTGGGGCAGGAACTAAGGAGCATTATACTAGGGGGCCCTCTGGGGACTATATTATACTGTGTGGAGCCTACTGTGGAGCATTATACTGTGGGGAAACTCTGGGGAGCATAATATATTGCGTGGGGCCACTGTGGAGCAAAATACTGGGTGGTGCACTGTGGAGCATTATACTAGCGGAGGCCCTCTGGGGAGTATATTATACTATGGGCCACTGTGGAGTTTTATACTGGCGGGAAGGGGCAGTATGGGGAGCCTGTTATACTGTGTGGGGCCACTGTGGAGTGTATTATATTGTGTGGGGCTTCTCGGGAGCATATTATACTCTGTGGGGCCAATGTAGAGCATTATACTGGGGGGGACTGTGGGGAGCATATTACACTGTGGGGGACCACTGTGGAGCATTATACTGGGGGAACCGTTCTAGGGGGAGTATATTATACTGTGTGGAGGCCATTGTGGAACATGTTATACTGTGTTAGGCCACTGTAGAGCTTTACACTGGGGGGGCACTGTGTGATGCATATTACACTGTATGGAGCATATTATATTGTGTGGGGCTGCTGGAGAGCATATTGTACTGTCTGGGGCTACTAAGAGGTAGTATACTGTGTGGAGCCTTACATACCATGTGGGGCCACTATGGGGGGCTCAGGAGAGCATTTTATACTGTGTGGGTCCACTATGGAGCATTATATACCATTTGGGGAAACTGTGGAGGGCTCAGAGGAGCATTTTATACCGTGGAGCATTATATACCATGTGGAGCATTATACTGTGGGGGGGCTCAAAATTTCTGCTGGCAGCTCTGTGTGCTATGTCTGCATCACAGCTCCCTCACTATAATCTTGCACATACGTGTAGTGCTCCATGGCCATGTCATTCCCCATACAGTACTGTGCATGAACTGGCCATGGAGTTATTGGGGCCTGCACAGTACTATAGGGGCTGACTATACTGGGAACATACTCAGTAACACCGGATAGTCAGCACATATGTAAGACTTCAGTGAAGGAGCCGTGGTGTAGGCTATTAGCAGGAAGCTGTTGGGTGGGGCCCCAGAACAAGTTCCTCTGGTGGGCCTAAGGCCCTTCAGTCCGACACTGTATAACGGAGAACTATTATGTATAAGGGGGCTCTTATTTATAAGGGAGGAACTATTATATATAAGGGTGGGTTACTATATATAATTGGGAAACTTAAATATGAGAGGGCTATTATAAGGGGGAACTATTATTTATAAGATGGGCTATTATAAGGGGGAACTATTATTTATAAGATGGGCTATTATTTATAAGGAGGGAACTATTATATACAGTATACAGTAAGGCATCCATCATAAGGGGGAGCTATTATTTATAAGAGGGGAACTATTTATAAGGAGGGTATAATTGTTAAGTGGGCTTATTTATAAAGGGGGCTATTAGTGATAATAGGGACTATTATTTATAAGGGTAACTATTATTTATGAGAGGGCTATTATTCATAAAGGAGCAGTATTATTTCTATGACTGTTACTGATAAGGGGGAATATTACTGATACAGGGCACTATCATTTATAAGGGCGCTATTACTGATAAAGGTGTAATATTATTTATAAGCAGGGACTATTATTTATAAGGAGACGCTATAATAACTGATGACTGGGTGCAAAAATCTATTAGGTGGTACAAAGGTGCTCATTTGAATTGTGTGTGGTAAAATGGGGCTTGTTATTACTTTTTTGTTGGCAGAAAGGAGGCGTTATTATAGGGGTTGCCATTGGAAGACGATGGTGTTGTTTGCATATCAGCATTTGGGGCCACGCTTTTAATTTTGCCCGGGGCCCCACTTTCTCTAAAACCGGCTCTGTCTATGGGTTGATACTACTTTTAGATTAAATACTGAATCAGAGAGGTAAAAAATAAATTTAGTATTTATATCACAGAGGGAGGTCTCAAGAAGGGGTACCCCCCTCCTTCAATTTTATAAAGTATTTCCCAAGAGGGCATTTGGACAAAGGTTGTCTTTATGAAACAATCTTTTTAAGTAAAATATACCAAGGATAACTTTTAACCACTGCCATTCAGCAGTCAGGTTCCAGAACAGCTATTGGATTTGTGCCTATTGGATTTGGCTAGGGCCTAATCAGGGGAAAATATGGGAAGGGGGCAAATCCTTTAGGGATCCTGCAATCTTTATATTAAACTATGCCTTATGGGAGTATGGACTTTTTTGTAGGGAATCTCTGGGTCAGCCACTGCCATTTTATGCTTAGACTAGTGAGGAATAGTCCCATCACTGTGGGTTCTCTGGTTTATTATATTTGTACCCCGTAAAGCACTTTTTTGGATAGTGTGATAGCTAAGATCTCCTGAGGAGTGGCGCAGAACGTGCCATGAAACGCGTAGAGACTAATAGGAACAGTTAAAGGTACAGTTTGGTACTGCCCTTGTTAGGGCGGGGAGTCAATACGGGGAACTAGGAAGAGTGTGTAAGGGTTTGGATAGGGACCGTTTATCCTGCCCTGCAAAAGCCATCTCCTGTGGGTGATTTCCCTGTATCCTGCAGTGTGGGTAAGATCCATCCATTTTTACCTTATAGTGGTGATTTTTGGTGCTTTGATTCTGCCTTGGTTAGAGGTATTTTTTATCTATTTATAATATTAAATGTTAAGTTTTATTTTTGCATTTGTGCTATGCTATGGGGGGGATATCCAGCCAGAAAACAAAATAGGTAAGAATTTTTACAAACCTGTTTTCTGTTTTTTAACATCAGCCTTATGATTGCCTGCATTGGGCTATAAGTGTAAGTTCACATCACGTTTTGATTATCAGTTTTGCGGATACAAAAAAGTAATGTGAAAAATGGTTGAAAGTGGATGGAAAATGGTAACCATCCATTTACACAAAGTCAATGTTAATTAAAAATGGATCAATTTTTATGTTCTTTTGACTCTATGTAATCCGTTTTTCGCTTTAGTTTTTTGTCTCTGCAAACTGATCAGTTACACTGATCAAAGCATGATGTGAATGGCCCTTTACTATGCCTAGATTCTTTATTTACTGTAAGTCCATAAGAGGCAGACAGGGTATGATTAAATAATAAAAAAAACAACATGAAAAATTTTCTACATTCTACATTAACTAGTTTTTTTAACTGGTTAAAAAAAAAAAAACAACATTACTGCAATAAAAAAATGATTGCCAGAACTGCTGAAGACTGAAGTCCTAGATAGAGAATAGTTATAGTCATGTATTGGAGATGGAGATTCTTAAATCCATAATATATGTAGGCATGGCTAGATTAGGTTGCAGGGTTAAAGGTACCCCTTGTCTTCACTCTTAATGCCTCCAAAGCAGTGTGGACTTTGCTTCAAGAAAATCCTCAGCTTACGATACCCAGAATAGCGATTGGTAAAAAGCAGTTGCACTGATATAGTAGTATAGCCAGGAACTCAGTCAAAGGTGGTCATCATGTAGTGTCTCAGTGGGATCACTACTAAAATACTTGTTAAGTATTTTACTGTCGTCTTGTACTTTAACCTATTTACTGTATGAACTGTTGGAACTTTAAGTGGGTTATACTAATGGGGCTGGAGAAGAGTGAATGGTACATCTCAAATTTCGATCATTTGAACAATGGGGATGAGACAATCTGGAGAGCGGAAGCTACCTGAAGGGACACGGTAAGGGTCAGTATTCATATTGAAGTCAAGAGAGCAATATTTTCTCTGAACCATATTTCTGCTCACTTTTTAGAAGTAGTGTGTGTGACACAGACTGTGAGGGGAATTTTTGGAAGGACCTCATAGTTACAACTAGGACCTATGAGACTCAGGCCAGGCCTAGCAACCTTTTTGAAGTTTACACCCCATAGCTGGGCAATTGGAAGCATTTTTGTAGGTACTGTAGAAAGAGAAATGACTGGATTGGTGGAGCTGACTACAGCCACTGGGAACTTAACCTTGACCCACTTCTGCTCCCTTCCTCCTTACACTCTATTAATGGAATGCTGCAACCAGGAGAATTGTCAGTAGTGGAGTCAAAAGTCAGAGCCAGGACTTAAACAACAGGTACCAAGCAAAAAAAAGCCATAGAGTATGCCAAGAGTAATATATGGAACTGAGTGAGGTTTGTCATGATCAAATATACTAATTTGTCACAATGTTAAAAATATTGTGGGAAAAAAATATATTAATAGACCTATCCATTTTTGTTACTTTTTAATACTTCAGTTAAGAGAATCCTTTATAAGTGCAACACTGATTTGAATGGGAAATTAATAAGGTTGTAGATAAACCCATGAAATCTTATTTTTCAGTATTTCCAGTAAGAAATTTAGGGGGGTTTGCCAGAGGGAGTTAAAAAGAATAAGCAGAGTTTGGCACACTGTCAAATAAAATGGCTAAAATTCAGTAAAGGCACAATATGTGAGAGTTAGGAAAGTATCATTATTTACTCCAGGAAAAAATGAACTAATAAAGTACTGCATTGCACGTAGATGTGTTTTACATGTATATACAAAGCTAATATCTGCCCTTTATACATACATATCTTGTTGTGCCATCTGCTTCATGCATATTGAGCATGGGCAAAATAATAATCCTAGTTTTTCCTGTGATACAATGCCCAGGGACTTTGGGAAATAAAGCCTCACATCTGGCAAACCTGAATAATTTAGCTACTTTACTTTTATGGAATAAGGAGGAATGCCATGTTCTTAAAGAAAGAATGAAAATAAAAAGAATAGCAAGTCATATCTCTATTTTCTGTGCAACTGAACATCTATTCTAATTTGGAAATATTTTTTTCAGAGTGTGAGATAAGGAGGGGAAGCAGACACGTAAGCTAGAGCATTAAAGGGGTGCTCCTAAATGTTTTTTTTTTTGTCCCCCGCAAAGGCTTGTTCCCTAAAATAATGAAATATCTATATTCACTTTTTGGTCAGGTATCCACTGGAGAGTCTCCGTTCAGGTCCCTGGACTTTGTTGATCTGCTACCCACATGTGAGCATGTCAGCCATTGAGTAGCTGGACAATGATGCTTTATTTGAATAGATATTTCTCAGAAAATGAAAGTTTTCAAAAACCATCTCGATCCCAAAGGAAAGAAAGAAGGATAATTTATAACTTTTATTTGTCTATTCTTATCTGTAACGGAGCCTCTTATTATATTAGTCTGAGGGTACAAATAAACTGGGGGGGGGGGCACATTCTTTTTTTTAATCAGCAGCTTCTTATGCCGATACCTTTTGCTCACCTGTCCACACTCCTGTACTGGCCGCCCTCTGCTTTCAGCTCACAATGCTGAAGAACGCCGGGATGCTTGTACAGCGTCCCAGTATTCTTCAGCGTCGGCTACAGCGCACCCTGGAGGTGGCAGCGGAAGGCGGCCTGGAAAGGAGCGTGGACAGGTGAGTAAAAATTATTGTCCGCTACTCTGTATGGAGGGAAAAGAGGGGTCTTAAACTGTGTGGGAACCATAAATAGGGGGATCATATGATGTGTGGGGGGGCTAAAAAAGGGGGTCATATACTGTGTGGGGGCAAAAAAAAGGGGGTCATATACCATCTGGTGGGCCAGAAAAAGGGTTATATACCATGTGGGGGGCCAGAAAAAGGAGGTCATGTATCGTATTGTGGGCTGAAAAAAAAGGGGTTTGTATATTGTGTGGGGGCCAAAAAAAGGGGGTGTTATACTATGTGGTGGCCAAATAAGGGCATATTTTGATCTGCCACTGAGGGTACATGTGCTAATTAGTGGGGCCCCATCACGCAACCAAAGATAGTCGAGTAGTAGGTAACTCTTTTATGGGGGGGCAGGGGGCACCTTTCTATAGTTTGCTTCAGGCAGCAGAGAGTCTAGTTTCACCCCTGTGATGCCCCACTAGCAAATTGGCTGACATGATGACTATCGGCACCTACCATGTGGGTGCTGGGAAGTGCAGTTTTTACTGCAGTTTTGCTACATCTCTGTTTTAGCCTACCTGTAGTTTATTTTCTACACTCTCCTGATGATCCTTGAAAGAGGAGAAATGCGTTGAGAGACCCTACTGGACAGATCTCCTGAGATTATACCTGAATTTTCATGAGAGTCTTGTCTTTGTATTATTATAGCTCTATGGACCTTTGATACTTAACTTTAGAGAATCTAAGGGTTTCTATTTAAACACCTACTGTCTGTTGGTCAGTAATAGAGCTAGTATCCATACCATTTGGCCTTGATATCCTAGCCAGACTGAATGGGATACTCTCTAGAGTTGAATAAGCTCAGAACAGATGCTTATTCTAACCAGGTGTTAAGTGTATACTCTAGGATACTATATTAATTTATATCACTATTTGCTAGTGGGGCATCATGCTAGCTTTATGATATAATTATAGTGGCAAGGGTCTATGAATCATTACTACCCTCAGACTAATTGAATAAGAGGCTCCATTACAGATTGAATTGAATTGTGCCTGGACCCTAAGTTTTAGAATTGACAAACAAAAGTTATATTTTATCCTTTTTTCTTTCCATTGGGATCGAGTTGGTTTTTGAAACCTTTCCTTTTCTGTGAAATATTTATTCTTACAAGGATTGGGATAGCATTTTATGTGATATATTTATTTCAATAGAGAAGTACTGCCCACAAGGTCAGGAACACCAGAAACCGGTGCGACTGCACCCTCTGCACCCCCTCAAGTTACACCCCTGATAGTATGTCAGCTGCTGCTCCCTCCCAGCGTAGTTATTTCCTGACCTCTGTAGATAACGCTAGATACAGATGTAACCAAGTTTAACAAGACTTTTGAAGCGTTAAGTAAGCAGTTGCTAATCACTTTAACTAGTCTTTTTTGCATTGCTTTTAATGACTTTTCTTGTAAGTTATCATGGCACAGCAAGTTATCAGATTTACAGCTTATCTACCCCCTTTCTGCACAGAGCATGCCTAAAAAAAATTATCTTACAGACCTATAACACACATGTACATATCTAAAAATACTCTTTCAACAATAAAGGTTATTTTACCACTAAAAAAGAAAAGAGAGAAAAAAATCATACTGTATCTAGTTGATATTATCTATTTAACATTGTCCAAATGCATAGGAAATAAGGTATTATTGTTACATTTATTTTCTCATCTATTTTTGTATTTTAGGTACAGTGGTCCTTTAACTCTTCCATCCAAGAAAAACAATCTGCTGTCATTTCTGTGCAGTAAAAACGATATTACAAAGTATGCCATTTGGTCAGCAGGTTAAGCTTTTGGAGGTGCCACAATGAATTGGCCTATGATAACATCTAAGCCAAAGGCAAAGGACTTGAAATTGTCCTGTCAGAGTGAAATATGCGGACTCTTGCAGGCAGAAAGAAATAGATTTTAAAAGAATGGTGAAATAAAGATGTGGACTATGTCATAATTGTAGCAATAAGAGGTGACAAATTTCTGGAATATTCCAGCATGAAATGTTTGCATCTCGGGGAGGAGATGAATGATAATGGCTGAATTCTGTTTTGAGCACTGAGAGGTGGTTTGTGACATGCTGATATGTTTCTTTCTGTGCATCATATTGACCTTGAAATGTCAATGTCCTGATAAGAGTTTTGGATAAGGATGAGGCTGGATTTTTTAATTTGATATCAATGTCCACCCATCCTACTATGAAACCTCAGCCATTCAAGTGATGTTGATCCCTGGGAGAGGATTTGAAAACATGTTTAAAGTGGATGCAGATTATAGCTCCAGATAAGCCCTTATCAGGGCACAAGTGGCTCTCAGCTTTGTCTCGCCTAGACAGACCGGACAATAAATGCTGCCTGTAAATTTTCAGTAACGGAATATGTTTTATCTGCTTAAGTTTAAAATGTGATAGCAGGAAAGAAGAATTTAAAGTACTATTGATTTAATATTTAAATCCCGCAAGATAAAGCTTATGGCATCCACTTGTTAGATTACTGAAATAAGGTGGCACATGGCCATAAAAAGAAAAAATGGAATATTAATAATGTACTGTAGGTTGTTCTCCCAGTTCATCCTATTATCCTGCAATGCTGATCTAGGAGAAAGTAAACCTCCCCCATGAAGCAAAATACATTATTTAAAATTATACAAAAAATTATACAAAATTAAAAATTCCTGACAGACTATATTCAAATGACTAAACCAAGGATCTGCAGCAACAATCAGTTGCACATGCAATACTTTGTTGACACTTAGGACACAATGCTGGCATTTGCTCCTCAGTACCATCTCAGGCTATGTTCACATTTGCACCAGAGTCTCTGTTGGAGACTCCATCACAGTATCTGCCTGAAATCTGTGGACGAAAATGTCTGCACAACTTTTTGTCTGCAGGTTTCAGTTTTAAAACAATGAAAATCCACCACGCACCATTATAGTAAATGGGGTTCTTCAGGCTCCTTTTGTAAACGCTATGTTAATAGTCCACCTATACAATGTTCCTGTCCTCAGACAGATTAGAACAATGGATAGCCAATGCATGAGGAGGCCATACAGTGACCCAGTGGCAGCAGTATGAGGAGGCCATACAGTGACCAAGTTGCAACAACATGAGGAGGCCATACAGTGACCCAGTGGCTGCGGCATGAGGAGGGCATACAGTGACGCAGTGGCTGCGGCATGAGGAGGGCATACAGTGACCCAGTGGTTGTGGCATGAGGAGGGCATTCAGTGACCCAGTGGCTGCGGCATGAGGAGGGCATACAGTGACCCAGTGGCTGCGGCATGAGGAGGGCATACAGTGACCCAGTGGCTGCGGCATGAGGAGGGCATACAGTGACCCAGTGGTTGTGGCATGAGGATGGCATTCAGTGACCCAGTGGCTGCAGCATGAGGAGGCCATACAGTGACCCAGTGGTTGCAGCATGAGGAGGGCATACAGTCACCCAGTGGTTGTGGCATGAGAAGGCCATACAGTGACCCAGTGGCAGCGGCATGAGGAGGCCATATAGTGACCCAGTGGCAGCGGTATGAGGAGGCCATACAGTGACCAAGTTGCAGCAACATGAGGAAGCCATACAGTGACCCAGTGGCTGTGGCATTGGGAGGGCATACAGTGACCCAGTGGTTGTGGCATGAGGATGGCATTCAGTGACCCAGTGACTGCAGCATGAGGAGGGCATAGAGAGACCCAGTAGTTGCGGCATGAGGAAGCCATACAGTGACCAAGTGGCAGCCACATGAGGAGGCCATACAGTGACCCAGTGGTTGCGGCATGAGGAGGGCATTCAGTGACCCAGTGGCAGCAACATGAGGACCCCATACAGTGACCCAGTGGTTGCGCATGAGGAGGGCATTCAGTGACCCAGTGACTGCGGCATGAGGAGGGCCTACAGTGACCTAGTGGCTGCAGCATGAGGAGGGCATACAGTGACCCAGTGGTTGCAGCATGAGGAGGGCATACAGTGACCCAGTGGTTGCGGTATGAGGAGGCCCTACAGTGACCAAGTTGCAGCAACATGAGGAGGCCATACAGTAACCCAGTGGCTGCGGCATGAGGAGGGCATACAGTGACCCAGTGGCTGCGGCATGAGGAGGGCATACAGTGACCCAGTGGTTGTGGCATGAGGAGGCCATACAGTGAACCAGTGGCAGCGGTATGAGGAGGCCATTCAGTGACCAAGTGGTTGCGGCATGAGAAGGCCATACAGTGACCCAGTCGCAGCGGTATGAGGAAGCCATAAAGTGACCAAGTGGCAGCCACATGAGGAGGCCATACAGTGACCCAGTGGATGCGGCATGAGGAGAGCATTCAGTGACCCAGTGGCTGCGGCATGTGGAGGGCATTGATTGACTCAGTGGCTGCAGTATGAGGAGGACATACAGTAACCAAGTTCCTCCCCTATGTGACTTTGTTCGTCCAGGCAAATGAGGTAAAGAACAGTGTGACACCGCTGTGCCCTGCACATGTGGTATGCTGGAGGAGCACTGTGAATTGTCCCTGCAATGGAGGCTGAGGAAACAGTGAAGGAAGAGGTGGACAATGTTGCAGGACCAACAGTGTGAGAACATTGAGGCGGAAGCGGCGCCGCCTGGCAAAGTTGCTGGTGACAAGGTGACAATGTGAAGTTGGCAGTGGCATGAGGAGGGCATACAGTGACCCAATAGTTGCGGCATGAGGAGGGCATTCAGTGACTCAGTGGCTGCAGCATGAGGAGGCCATACAGTGAACCAGTGGCAGTGGTATGAGGAGGCCATACAGTGACCATGGGGATTTCAACATGAGGAGACCATACAGTGACCCAGTGGTTGTGGTATGAGGAGGGCATTCAGTGACCCAGTAGCTGCGGCATGAGGAGGGCATTCAGTGACCTAGTGGAAGCGGTATGAGGGGGCCATACAGTGACCCAGTATCAGCAGTATGAGGAGGCCATACAGTCACCCAGTGGCAGAGCATGGAGGTGGCAGCAGCGTGAATAGGCCACAGAGTGGCAAGGTGATATAATGTGTAGGTAGCAACAGTCTTAGGAGGCCATACAGTGAACCAGTGGCAGAGTGAGGAGGTGGCAGCAGCATGAGGAGGCCATACAGTCACCCAGTGGAAGAGCGCAGAGGTGGCAGCAGCATGAGTAGGCCACAGAGTGGCAAGGTGATATGATGTATAGGTAGCAACAGCCTTAGGAGGCCATACAGTGAACCAGTGGCAGAGTGAGGATGGCAGCAGAGTGAGGATTCCATACAGTCACCCAGTGGCAGAGAGTGGTGAGGCAGCATGGATCATTTAATCTGCTGCATCAGGCATTGGTGGGTGGAAATCCTGGCTGATCCATGCCTGATCCATCTTCACAAAATCAGTCTCTCCAAATTTTGGGTGGACAGGCGAGTTCTCCTTGCAATAACTATGGCCCCCGCTGCACTTAACACCTGCTTTGATGCTACACTACTGGCCGGGCAGGACAGCTTTTCCAGGGCAAACTCGACCAGTTGCAACCACAAATCCAGTTTGGCTGCCCAGTAGTCCAGCAGATCTTCGATGACGGGTGACAGGGTGCACTCTAAGTATGCCACCACTTGCTGGTTCAGGTTCTTCTCTGTGTCTAGCTGCTGATGAGCAGTTTCTTCACTAGGCTGTACAACCAACACCGACCTAAGCGGAGATCATTACACACAGAGAACTGAAATATCTTTCTGCCTGTTAAATCCCACCCCCTCCTCTGCTACTTCCTATCTGTCTGTCTGCTATTAATGTAATGCCTCTTACCTTGGAACATTCCTGTACATGTTGTATTTGTATTTGTATCTGCTTATCTTTGCTGCTGTAACACACTGAATTTCCCCATTGTGGGACTATTAAAGGACTATTATTATTATTAATTATTATTATTATTATTATTATTATTATTATTATTATTATTATTAATCAGGAAAGATCCATTGGTCATAATCACAACTATATGGGTGATGAAACAGATAATACAACCGCGATGGAGAGAAACACAGCGATCCATAAAAAGTCATGAAAACAGTATGCTAATAGCCCTACACAGAATGCCCTTTGGACAGTGGCGTAATGCACTACACCATACTGCACAGGACACCAATATATCCAAAAAATAATAACTATGTGGAATACTAATTAAAATTTATTTGTATCAGCAAAAAAACACATGTGACTGCAGAAAAAAAACTGCATAGTGTGAATAGTGACCAAAAATAAAAAAAACAACCTCAGACTATGGAAATGCATATATATAGCCAAAGTGCAGAAGATAATCGTAAATAAACCAACGACTGAATATATAAATTAATATACATATCGTACATATACAGTGGATACGGAAAGTATTCAGACCCCTTTAAATTTTTCACTCTTTGTTTCATTGCAGCCATTTGCTAAAAGCAAAAAAAGTTCATTTTATTTCTCATTAATGTCCTGGAGAGGATCTGCAAGGAAGAATGGCAGAGGATCCCCAAATCCAGATGTGAACAACTTGTTGCATCATTCCTAGGAAGACTCCTGGCTGTACTAGCTCAAAAGGGGCTTCTACTCAATACTGAGCAAAGGGTCTGAATACTTATGACCATGTGATATTTCAGTTTTTCTTTTTTAATAAATTTGCAAAAATATCTACATTTCAGTTTTTTTTCTGTCAAGATGGGGTGCTGAGTGTACATTAATGAGAAATAAAATGAACTTTTTTGCTTTTAGCAAATGGCTGCAATGAAACAAAGAGTGAAAAATTTAAAGGGGTCTGAATACTTTCCATACCCACTGTAATATAATGTATGATCATCATGACAACAGGACCAAATAGGAAAATAAGCTAAGTGGCTAAAAACGGGATAAATGAAATATTATCATTTAAACCCTTCGGTTTGACACACTGGATCCTAAAAATCCATCTCCCCTCTTTCTGAAGAGTTCTGCACTCCCAGTCAACCCTTCTCCCTGATTGCTGGACTACCTTGAAATGTCAATCCTTTAGTTTCGTCAATATAATGACTCCACATATGCTGGCTAAGAGGTTGGTCCACCTTCTGCACGATGTTGCCTATATGGTCCAAAACTCTGCAACTCAGTTCTCTGTGTATCCCATATAATTGGAACGATACGGGCACGTAGCAAGATATATGACGCCCTTTGTACAGCAATTTACAAATTCACGATTCATGTAGGTCTCACCAGTCGAGATGCTTGTAAAGCTAGTGCTTTTCTTGATGTAGTTGCACATTTTACAATGACCACATTTATGTGTGCTAAGAAATCTACTCTTGTGCAGCCAACTACTATTAATCAGAGGTTGGAGGTGACTGTGGACGATGCGATCTTTTAGGTTCCGACCCCTCTGAAATGTTTATAGTAAGGGTAGTTTTAATTAGACCTTCAGGATCCATACTGAGTATGTCGCACAAATTTTCCTAATCTGTTGGTACTGTGTATAGTGACACATAGGGGGGAAACGTGTTGAGCAGTTTTACAGGCAGCTTGGAACAGTCTAGCAAGCAGCCTGTTATTAGTAGTCCGACAGGTATGTTGGAGTAGTTCCACAAGCAGCCTCGTTTAGCTCCAGTGAGGCAGAGTTCAACATGCCGGCTGTAGCTTTAGAGTCAGCTGTGGGGGGTAATATATCTAACCCCTCACTGTTTATCTGTATACTACCTTTTGATTACTATATGATGCCCCAGATAATTGTAGAATGCCTATCCTATGCTTACAATGGCAATAGAACTATCTATTTTGACTTTGACACTTTATTTTGAAGTATATTTTATTGAACTACTCCTTCAATGTATTCTATTCTGACAGAGGTCTGTTTGAGAGAGTGACGTTGTGTACAGGTGCATCTCAATACATTAGAATATTTTTGAAACGTTCATTCATTTCAGTAATTCAGTAATACAATTCATAATCAGCGTCTTCCATGATTGTGTGTCCTACTGAACCAGACTGAGGGACCATTTAAAGGCTTAGGAAACCTTGGCAGGTGACACACTGAATTTACAATACTGAACTTTTTTACAATATTCACATTTTCTTAGATTTTGGTTTTCATTACCTGTAATCCATAATCAACATTTGCAGAAATAAAACACTTGAAATAGAACACTCTGTGTGTAAAGAATCTAGAAAATATAGGAGGTCACTTTTTTAATTTAACTACTGAAAAAAATAAACGTTTTAAAGATATTCTAATTTATTGAGATGCATCTGTATTTGTACACATTAGGGAAATCCAAACATTCTCTACTGCTCTTTATCTCTCCTCACTCAGTATGATTTTAGTGGTGCACCTCATAAACTCACACCATTAGTGGCCAGTAGGTTTGGTGGTTATTGGGCTACAGTTTTGTTAGTCAGGAGTGGGTTAGAATTATCTATACTGAATGAATACATTTACTATCATACTCTGTCTTTTATATTGTTACTTGAATGGATGTGATACTATCAAAAGCCTTTTTATTCATATCTACATATTGAAAGTTACGTTTTAGCCTTTCCTGGTTTCCCTCTGTGATTTACTAGTAGGCATTTGGAATTTTTTCCCTCTGTGATTTATCTTATAGAAAACCCCCACAAATCACAATGCTGCTGTTGTAGACAGCAGTAGGGTAGCTGGAATTATGGTGTCGGTGGCCCTTGCCTTAGGAGTTTTTATTTATTTTTTTCCCATTCTCTGGATCAGTGGGTGAGCTATTGATTCCACTTCTTTCATCTAGATCAGGTGTCGGCAAACCCCGGCACACGTGCCAGGAGTGGCACACGAGGCATATTTCCCTGGCACGGGCAGCAGAGTCCTCACCCAGCTGTTTCGATCGAACAAAACACGGCCGAAACGAATCTACTATTATTATACAGTGGGGCCTCTTCAGACCCCAGAGTATAATAAGCGGAGGCACAGGAGAGGTGATGAAACATAAAAAACAATGTTACTAACCTTCCTTGTGCAGAGGCCGCTATGGGATATAATACCATGTGCAGGGACTGCTATGGAACATATACCATGTGAAGGGGCAGAGTGGCTGCGGAGCGCAGGGAACGTGAGTGACATTGTTTTTTATATTTGTCACCTCTCTTGGCCCTCCACTTATTATATTCTGAGGTCTGAAGAGGCCCCACTGTATAATAATAGCTAGTGAGTGGTGAAAATTGGAATATTATAAAAGTTGGAATATTATACCGTGTGCAGGGTTCACTATGGGACATAATACCATGTGTAGGGGTCCCTATGAGACATAATAACGTGTGCAGGGGCCGCTATGGGATATAATACTGTGTGCAGAGGCCGCTATGGGATATAATACCGTGTGCAGAGGCCGCTATGGGATATAATACTATGTGCAGAGGCCGCTATGGGATATAATACCGTGTGCAGATGCCGCTATGGGATATAATACCGTGTGCAGAGGACGCTATGGGATATAATACCGTGTGCAGAGGCTGCTGTGGGATATAATAACATGTGCAGAGGCCGGTATGAGACATTATTCTGTATAACAGTGTGTTTTTGCACAGAAAACACAGGCATTTTTTCATTTTTTTTTTGTGCAAAAATGCACCATGTGAACGCAGTTTTACATCAAAGTAAAAGTTCCAGTGGCCTAAAAATATAGCTGCATCCAGATACATAGTGTGTTTTCACCATAAGGATGCTGCCACACGGTGCTCCTGGACACATATATTTACCACTAATTGCGGGCTGCACATGTACTTTCATTGCTTCTAATCGAAAAGTACAGGTCCCTCCCAGGAAATAGCAGTAAACACATGCGTCCTAAAGCATCTGGTGGCAGCACTTCTGTGTTATGGTTTGTGGTATATGACTTTAGTTTAGGGGTCGTCAGACTTACAATTATTGACTGGCACTCCGAGTACCTCATCTTTGATTTTTTTTAATTAAAATCGGCACGGCGAACAAAAAAGGTTGCCTACCCCTGATCTAGATCATCTTCCCCTAGTTAACCCTTTCCCGACATCCGCCGTATTAGTATTGCAGATGCTGGGTGCTTAAATATGGCGGCCGATCGGGACCCGAGCAGCCACCATAGCCGCCTGGCGCTAATGCCCGCAATCAGTGCCCGCAATGATCGCAGGCATTAAACCCGAGGCGCCATTTTATCGGCGGCACGCAGGCGACGCCATTTTGCCGGGGATTGCTGGCACCCAGAGCAAGCTCCGGGTCCGGCATCCCATTGCTATAGGGGTTTGTTATAAATCTCCAAATATAATGGAAGAAGCTGAAAATGTACTAATAAAACAAATAGATGAGGCCACAAAGCATAATAAAGTCATTATTATGGGGGATTTCAACTACCCAGATATCAACTGGGAGGCAGAAACCTGCAGGTCCAACAAAGGGAACAGGTTTTTGTCAGTAATAAAAGACAATTACCTATCGCAACTACTGCAGGACCAAACAAGAGGCGAGGCACTTTTAGACCTAATTTTAACAAATGAACCTGAAACATTGTCAAAAGTGGAGGTTGGGGGTCATCTTGGTAATAGTGACCACAACATAATAAGTTTTCTTGTACACACTAAAAAATGTTCAGTAGAGGGGGAACAAAAACACTAAACTTCAGGAAGGCCAATTTTAACCAGCTGAGAGAGGAGATTAGCAGCATAAACTGGGACAATGTCCTCAAAGTGACCAGAACACAAACAAAATGGGACATTTTCAAAAGCCTTCTAAATAGAACCACTAAAAAACATATCCCTTATGGGAATAAGCGGGCCAGAAATCATAGAAAACCAATATGGCTAACTAAAATGGTAAGGAGTGCAATGAGGGATAAAAAGGAAGCATTTAAAGTGCTAAAAAAAGAAAGTAGTGACACAGCATTAAAAAACTATAAAGAGAAAAATAAACTGTGTAAATGACAAAAAAAGGAGGCAAAGTTCGAGGCTGAGAGAAAAATTGCCAAGGAAAGTAAAAATAATCCAATATTATTCTTCAATTACATAAATAACAATAGAATAAAAACTGACAATGTGGGCCCTCTCAAAAATAATCTGGGTGTAATGGTGGAGGAGGATGAGGAAAAAGCACAACTATTAAATGCCTTCTTCTCTACGGTGTTTACACAAGAAAATCCAATGGCCAGCAACATGATTAGGGGCAATGTTAACTCTCCATTAAATGTCACCTGTTTAACTCAGGGAGGAAGTGCGGCGCCGCCTTCAAAACACTAAAATAGATAAATCACCAGGTCCAGATGGCATACACCCCCAAGTTCTGAGGGAATTATGCACAGTGATAGACAGATCCTTATATCTAATATTTAAGGACTCAGTAATGACTGGGTCTGTTCCACTTGATTGGCGCATAGCAAATGCGGTGCCAATTTTCAAAAAGGGGTCTAAAAGTGAGCCTGGAAACTATAGGCCAGTAAGTTTGACTTCTGTGGTGGGTAAGATATTTGAGAGCTTTCTAAGAGATGCTATCCTGGAGTACCTCAATGTAAATAATCTTATAACACCCAATCAGCATGGTTTTATGAGGAATCGGTCCTGTCAGACTAATCTGATCAGCTTCTATGAAGAGGTAAGTTCAAGACTGGACATGGGTAATGCAGTGGACGTGGTGTATCTGGACTTTTCAAAGGCTTTTGATACTGTATCACATAAAAGGTTGGTATGCAAAATGAGAATGTTGGGACTGGGGGAAAACATATGCATTTGGGTTCGCAACTGGCTCACTGATAGGAAACAGAGGGTGCTTATTAATGGTAAATATTCAGACTGGGTAACAGTCACCAGTGGGGTGCCACAGGGGTCAGTATTGGGCCCTCTCCTGTTTAATATCTTTATTAATGATCTGGTAGATGGTTTGCAAAGCAGGGTGTCTATATTTGCAGATGATACTAAACTTTGTAAGGTAATCAAAAATGAGGAGGATAGTAGAATATTACAAGGGGATCTAAGGAATCTGGAAGCATGGGCCGAGACTTGGCAAATGAAGTTTAATATTGACAAATGTAAGGTTGTGCATTTTGGACGACGAATAAAATGTATGATTATGTACTTAATAGTAAATTACTGGGTAAAACTGCCAATGAAAAAGACTTGGGGATTGTGGTGGACAATAAGCTTACCTTTAGTGACCAGTGCCAGGCAACTGCTGCCAAGGCAAGTAAAATTATGGGATGCATCAAAAGAGGTATAGATTCTCATGACAAGAACATAGTTATGCCTCTATACAAATCACTGGTACGGCCACACTTAGACTATTGTGCACAATTCTGGTCCCCAGTATACAAGAAAGACAAAATCGAACTAGAAAGAGTGCAAAGAAGGGCAACCAAAATTATTAGGGGAATGGGTGGATTGGAGTACAACGATAGATTAACAAACTTGGAGTTATTCAGTTTAGAGAAAAGACGTCTACGGGGAGATCTAATAATAATGCACAAATACATGAAGGGACAGCACAAAGAACTTTCTAATGACCTTTTTACACCTAGGCCAGTGACAGTGACAAGGGGACATCCTCTACGACTGGAGGAGAGAAAGTTTCACCAGCAACATAGAAGAGGATTCTTTACAATAAGAACAACAAGGCTATGGAACTCTCTGCCCCAGGAAGTGGTGATGGTGGATTCATTGAACAAGTTCAAAGAGGGCCTGGATGCCTTTCTCGAACAGAACAACATTACAGGTTATGGGTTTTAGATTTTAAGGGCACGTAGACCCAGGGTTTTATTCTGATTGCCAGATTGGAGTCGGGAAGGAATTTTTTCCCATGAAATGGGGCAATTGGCATAAGCCTCATGGGGTTTTTTGCCTTCCTCTGGATCAACACTGTAGGGGACTGAAGGGTTATAGGTTGGACTTGATGGACTGATGTCTTCATCCAACCTCATCTACTATGTAAAAGTCCATGTCCAACCTTTAATTTAGCCTTTTGCAATTAGCTGACCTGATTTCCTGGGACCTGATAGCACTAGATAATAGCAAGTTTGATCCTGATCCAAGAACTCTGCCCCCCTCCACTCCAGAGAGCAGTGAGTCAAGTTATCTGACCTATAATGCTAGATAAGGAGAGATACCAGGCCAAGTGCCTTGACAACGTTGTGTAAACAATGGGGAAGAATAATTTCACATAACAGGTAAACAAAGTGTTTAGGAAAACAGGGTCTTTTGGGTACTACTCTCATCTGAAGTAAAGCAGGGGTCCTTGTTGTACTGCTGGCATCTAAAGGGGGGAAAGGCAGGGGTCCTTTGGGGTGCTGCTGGCATTTAAAGGGGGGGCAGGGGTCCTTGGGGTGCTGCTGGCATCTAAATGGGGAGTAGGGGTCCCTGGGGTGCTGCTTGCATGTAATGGTGGCAGGGTCTTGTGGGGTTCAGGTCCCTGGGGCGTTGCTGCATGTGTGGAGATGGTGGTTGTGGGGGTCCTGGGGGAGGTGGGCTGCTTCTGTGTAGGCAGGGTTGTGGGGCTGTGTAAATCACATGGTTCTGGTTACATAGCGCAGGGACGCTGGAGTTATAACAAACAGTAGTGCCCTCCTGTGCCCCTATGTTAAATGTATTCCCACTCCTCTTGCATTATAAATAGAATGGCCCCCACCACCTAATGCAACACCCTTTCATGTCCAGGGTGTGAGCTGTATGCATAAACTTTGTGCACTGCTCACTTTCCAACCCTGCAATGATTGCTAGCACCAAACTGATACTCATTGCTGTATAAAGAGGTTACCCACAATGCAGGGACTCCTTCAGTACAGTAGGAGTCCCTGCACTAGAAGGGGTGAATCCTAGATATAACTTGTCTGTGTTTCTTGACCGAGTATAAACCCTTGACCATGACTAACCCCTGCACTTAGGTTTAGTTGTGGTCAAGTTATGACTGCAATTAACCCTTTCTAGTGCATGAGTTAGCAACTCTAACACATGTTAACATCACTATACTCTTTCTGTATAGTAGGTGCAGCCCTAAGGAACATTAGGGCTGCAATACTTTATTTGCATAGCAGGCTGTCTGTGTTCTGTCCCTCATATTCAATAATATAACTTGCCCCCCAATGTATTCACCAAGGACTCCCCAAACCTCCTGCAATCAGTGATTCCATCTAAGTGATTGAATTGCTGATTACCCAAGAAGGGGTTAATCACAAGCTTGACATGACTGTGGTTCAGACTAAGGGCCCACGTAACGTCCCACAGCAAAAAAGCGCTGCGGGCGTTTCCGTAGGTATAATTGACATGCTGCGATTTCCCAAACCACAATGGTGTGTCTGCTGTGTGAATTTTACTGCAAAGTGGGGACGGGATTCGTGTTTTTTCCACCACGTTTCTGCCGCTGGCAAATCACGGCATATAGGTCAAGTGGGGCGCCTCCCTCAAGGATTTATCCACTTTCTCAGGATAGGTCATCAATATTAGATCTGCAGGGGAGCCCAACACCTGATACCCCTGCAGAGCTCTGGTACAGAGACTTTAACGGGGCAGCTCTGCGGTACCTACACTTGCTACTACAGTTTGTACAGCACCGGAGATCTGCAGGGTACCTCTGCATTGATTGCCTATCCTGAGTTACTATCCTTTCAGTAGGAGTCCTCACATTCTGGTGCTCAAATAACCAAAAAAGGGGTTACTAGATTTCATTTGAGGCTAAGTTCACATCGGCCGCAGAAATCGGCAGAGACAAAGTCCTGCATGGAGGACTTTTCTCTCTGCCCCTTTCAGAATGGAAACGACTGATCCCATTATAGTCAATGGGGTCCGCTGGTGTCCATGGGTAGCCACTGTTTTAGCAGTCTGGCTCTCCATCATTTGGATCCCCCGATGAACCTAAACGACGTAGGAACCAGCCACAGATGTGATCCTAGCTTTACTCTAATAACCCCATCACATGACACGCCATTGGCTGGTTTATTCAAATGACAGCAGGCAATACTAGACCTGGACAGGTAAGTAGGATCATTGGGTGAAGGGGTTATGGATTTTATTTAGCTTTGATAGACTACGTTGATAACCTGTGGAGGTGAGTTTAAAAAAAAAAAAAAAAAAAAAAAAGATAAATAAATAAAATGGTTAATGAGAGTTGTGCAGAGGGTTTTATTTCAAATATATTTTTTAAAATGTCGATGTTGTTTTAATATCTCTGTATGGGGAGCTTAGTGTTAGATATAGACCCTATATTGACCAACCTGTACAGAATACACTGAAACCATGAACCTACCTGCAGCAACTCCATTCTAGTCAGGTCAGTAGTGAGACAGCTAGAATGGAGTTGCTGTTAGGAAGACCTACCTACAGTAACTACAGAATATGCCGAGACCATGAACCTACCTATAGTAACTACAGAATACACTGAGACCATGAACCTACCTATAGTAACTACAGAATACACCGAGACCATGAACCTACCTATAGTAACTACAGAAAACACCGAGACCATGAACCTACCTATACTAACTACAGAATACACCGAGACCATGAACCTACCTATAGTAACTACAGAATACACCCAGACCATGAACCTACCTACCTTGGAATGAGAAGGTGTGTCCAAACTTTTGGTCTGTACTGTGCATATGGCACTCATAAATTATATGTATATATATATATATATATATATATATATATATATATATACTGTATATATGTCCAGGAATGTGCTTTGTGCTTTTCCTCCATTCCTATTGATAATCTATATATATATATATATATATATATATATATATATATATATTGTGACAACTTGGGGAATTAGACTCAAAATGGCGGAAGACTCCTGGTCCGGACAGCGGTGGTTCGTGGTACTGGGCGCTGGAAAGATAGCGTTCAGACGGTCCAAGTGTAAAATAAACGGGCTTTATTCAGCTTAACTGCAACATAACAAAACAACAAAAAACCTATGCCACAGTTAGGGGCTCAAGGAGTCAGTTAGTGCCCTAACTAGCCTGACTATTGCTCAGCTCTAGCAAAAGTCCCCTGTGGACCCCAGCCCTTCTGGGACAGAGCCTCTCCCTCTGTCCTTAGCTGGTCCACCATCTCCTGCTTCCTGCAGGATACTCCAGCCTTCTGGAGTTACACGCCCCCACCCAAAGGCGTGGCTGAGAGCCTTTTCTGGCCTGGGCCTGGGTCGCTCAACAGCGCCCTCTGGTTCACATACTCACATACCCTCCCCCTCAGATCACTACCCATGGGGTGAGCTACAATGGGATGAGACATCCTATGTCAAAGTCTCTCTTCAACCATGCATGCCTGTCCAGTGTCTCTCCAGAAGTCCCAATCTGGCGGTCTCTTCTTCCAAATTCCGGTTACTCGGCATTTCCGGTTTCTCATCACTTTAACTGCTACGCCAAGATCCTGGCCATTCTGTGCAAAGGCAAGTTTTACTTCATCACCTTCACAATTCGCCATACAGGGGATCACATCATTTTCATCACATTTCTCACCATAGTCTTCAGCCATCCCATTGCATGACTTTGATTCCTTTAGTGAATAGCCGTAAGAATCTTCATCTTCACCTATCACGAATCCACAGGAGCTCATAGACCAACTAACACGTACTTCATGCACATCAATGTCTTTAGAGTATAACTGTTTCATGGGTACCTTTTCTGTAACCTTCATCTCAAAGCAAACTTTGCCATCACCATCAAGGCTTAGAAGTTTAGGAGACATAGGCTGCTTGCTCTCCTCTTTGTTTGGGATACACAAGCTCTGTACTGCAATATCTTCTTCTGCACGAGGGCCATACCGTACCCCCTCACATAATAGATCACGCTGAACTACATTTTCTGGTATGTCTTTAACAACTGTCACATCATTGGTGACATGTAACCATCTCTTACTTCTGCATGCAAATGACAGCTGCTCAGTCTCTGCATTAGAACCTCTACCACGGTTACTTCCATTAGTTAGGGACATAGTAACATTGTATCTCAGCCTCTTCTTGTTGCTATTAGCATCAGGCGGTAAAACAACTTCTGCCTCTTTTTCTTTTTGGGTTGACTATATTACTTCCCCTTCACAGACAACATGGAGTCATTATTCACCATTTGTCCACCAGACATTTGGCTAGAGACAGGCACAGCAACACCTTTATCCACAATGGCTTCAGACACTTTAGCTGTTGGGACAACACATGCGTGGTCAGTCTTCTTACGGACTCTTGTTCCACCCTTTTGATGACCCTTCACCTTATTTACCATCTCATAGCCCTCTAGGCTTTGGACCTCATTGGTTTGAAGTTGGACCCACTCTGTCACAGGCAGTGTGTGACCAATCACAGTTTCTTCTTCTGTTGGACCTTCTTTGGCCTCCTCACATTTTGCAGGAAGTCCACCTTTAGCAGTATCTTCCTGAGAAGCTATACTCTCTGCTTGACGTTTTACCGAATCACGTGGTTTCATCATAATCTGATCATTGGTATCAACATCAGTGGACCGGTCACTCATGTCTGTCTGACTTAATGATTCTCCATTCTCTGCCTCTATGCCAGCAGCTTTCTCCAATTCTAACGCCTTCTGTAGCGCACAAATCTCTGATTTCAGCTCCAGAACTTTCTTCACTGCCACATTTTTCTGAGCAGCTTCCATCTCAGTTTTTACTAGTGCATCTTGCAGCTCTGATTCTTTAGAGGTTAACAGGTTCTGCAGCGAGTCTCTCTCAGCTTCTAGTGCTGCCAGCTTTGAAGATAGGGCAGATGCCGACTTTTCGGTATTGGATAAAGACTGCTGCAATCGATCCAATTCTTCTCTTTTAGATTCCACTTCGGTTTTTAATTGTTCAATCTGAAAAGTGTGCTCTTCCAATTTTATTTCTGGCTCGCGCTTCACTTGATCCATCTGAAACTCCAGCTGTTTCTTGATGCGTGCAATTTCCTCCTGCTTGTTCACTTGCACCTTTAGTTTAGCAACAAGCATTTTTAGATCTACAATCTCAGCAGACAAATTAGACAGGTTTCCCTGAAACTGAATCTTCATGTCTTCTATCTGGAGGTCCAATTCTCTCTTGGCCTTTTCCAGCTTGTCATAAGCATTAGCTTTGTTCTCATACAATATCTGCACAGATTCCAGGTTTTTCTCAACTTCGTCCTTGGAGCTAACCAAATCCTCCATTTCAATGCACAGTTGCTTGTTGAGCCTCTCTTCTTTTTTATGACTCTCCTGTAAGGTTTGCACTTTCTGAGCATGGACAGACGACATCTCCATCAATTTTTTTTTCTTTATTTTGCACCAAAACAGACAATTTCTCTTTATCTTCACAGGACCCTGACAGCGCCCTCTCCAGTCTACCTATTCTAGCATTGAGTTCCCTTTCTCTTTGTTCCAGAACTCCAGCTCTGCTTCGCCATTCGTGGATTTCACTATTTAGGCGAACCTGATGCAAGTTTTGCTCTGACTGCAATGTCTGCACTACAGATTCTAAATCACTCTCTCGGTCAGACACATACTTCCTCAGCTCTGCAATTTCATTTTCTTTGTCAGTTAATGCAGCCGAAAGTTTTTCACACATCCTGACTTGGTCATCCAGACATTCTGACTGACTCTGCAAAAATTCACTTCTCTCACATTTAGCAGTTTCAAGGTCATCTCTTAATTTTTCAATGACACTCTCCACTGTCCCTCAGCATAAAATGGCTGATGTCTGCTGTAATGGGTCCTGGATTGGCAGTAACTGCAGCATCTGCTGCATGCAAAGTGCTCCTTGAAGGGGTTACACACAAAATGCCTGAAACCAAATAAAAGACCTAGGTAAACTGCGCCTCCATTCTTCTTCAAGCTTATCATCCTTCTTGTCCCTTCAAACCAAATGTTCTTAAGTGGAAGGAAGCAATGATAACATATCAATAACAATTCACAAGACATGACTTCGTTAACACAAGTCTTAGAAACACCAGAACCTTTATCTAACAAAGGAGTTCTAAGCAAAGATTCCTGATTGATACTACTAAAAAGAAATGTTTTAGTCATAGAACTATGCACATTAGTAACAGGTAAAAATGAACAATTAACAGAACTGCTGGGAGGTTTAACCCAGACCCCAACTACAGCAGGAGGCACCTAGCAAAGTTACCCAATAAATGTAATAAATTATACATGAATGCATTCTCAGTGACAGACTGTACATGCTGGCGCCATAGGTAGGATGACTTCCTTGAATGTTTGTGCTATTCAGCACATCATCTTCAGCCTGAAGATTCCCAGAAGAGGTTCCATCCTGTTGATAAGTCGCTGTGGATAATACGGAAGAAGGGTCCCTGACACCAGGCAGCTGTTAAGGGTCATCTAAAGACTGCACCCCTAGGTTATAGTTTTATAGATTGTAAGCCCTTGCGGGCAGGGCCCTCTATCCCACTGTACCAGTTAGTCTCTGTTAGCATTATCTGTTTTGTATATCTGGTGTACCGTATGTAAATCCGCAAATGTAAAACACCATGGAATTAATGGTGCTATATAAATAAACAATAATAATAATAATAATAATAATAATAATAATAATAGTTCCACCTGTGCCCTCCTTGAAAAGTGTCCCTAGAAGGGCACACAGAAAAGGCACAGACTATCATGTCTCCAGCTCTGGACACACTGCCTCTATTCACTCCGGGCTTGTCTGCTCCACTGATGCTGCTCTCTGCTCTCCTACTGACAACTTTCCACTGCTGATGCCGACTCATGTTATGTGAGAGCCGGATGTCTGGATGCTGCCCTGAAAATGAAGAAAGTACGTCTGGCATCGTAACATCCCCTTCCAAAATGCTCCACCTCAATAGGATGTCAGGGAGCAAAAAGTATGCTGTGCAGTTCCTTCTTGTTGCTGGCAATGGGAACCCTCCTTTCTACTAACCTGCCAGCTGTGCCTCCCACTGTATCTCAGTCACTACCTGTGATACATTGGCTTATTATTATTATGCTTATTTATATAGCACCATCATATTACACAGCACTTTACAGACATAGTCCCATATAGGGCTCACTATCTAAGTTCCCTATCAATATGTCTTCGGAGAGTGGGAGGAAACCCACAGAGAACATACAAACTCCTTACAGATGCTTTCCTTGGCAGGATTCGAACCCAAGACTGTAGCGCTGCAAGGCTGCAGTGCTAACCACTAAGCCGCCATGCTACCCTGTGCTTATTTGTTCTCTGCTGATTTCAGACTGGTAGTAGTATAATGTTGTACCGTGTTACTACTTTCAGTGGCTAACACGGTACAACATTATACTGATTTCAGACTGGGAAAGACATCTTCGTAGCCACTCTTCTCCCCTAGACAAGTCTGCTTTCTGAAGAAGCTGCCACAGAAGATCTTCCATGGCACTGAATTCAAACAGGATCTTCCTCAACTCCATCAGACCGCCGTAGATGAGGACTCTTAAAGGAGAATTTTCCCGCCGTTTGGACCAATGGACCAATCAGCTGATAACTCCTGCTGCTAGGCAGAATAGAAGAAACATCTGGAACCTGCTCGTTCTCAGCACAGTTGATCTGGGCATGATCTCAAAAGGTAAGCAATACTGTAAAAATACCACAGGGAGGGAGAGAGAAAAAAAAACAGACGGACCGAACCATGATAACCAATTATATAAAGAACATACCAAAGAATTCAAGTTTTATACCTCACATCACATAAAACATATTGGGGCTGTGCCACCATGTGTCCCCCATGATAAACACATTGGAGGCCCATTCCATTATATTACATACAATACTGTTTGCCATCATATTGAAGAGAGAGAGAGAAAGAAAAAAAGAAAGAAAGAAAGAAAGAAAGAAAGAAAGAAAGAAAGAAACGTGTCCTTCGCCATTTGTGCCTGTGATGTGAGTGCAAGCTCATTTGCAAAGACAGAATGTATGTAAAAAGTAACAGCCAGCAGTTGATGAGGAAAGGAAATTCTGTCTTTGAATACTGAAGTGTACCAGGCAATACCCAGCTGTTCACCGTGTGAGGAAAAGGGAGTGCAGAGAAAGATGAAAGAGCGAACAGATTGCAGGAGATAAACACCAGGTGAGGAAAACCCGGGAGAATAAAATGAGATAAAATTATGGGGAATCGGAAGTGAGAGGGAAAAATACCTCAGAACAACTCAGAGAAGAATAGTACAGCAGATAGCAGGTGCAGCCATGTTGGACTGAGCTGACAGTTTGTCAAGCTCATCAGCAAAGTATTGCCATTCTATTTCTTCACTCAAGTCCTGTCCCTGAAATATCCAGAAATGTAGAAAAATTGTTCTATTTAACCCCTTAAAAGCCAGGACAGATACTGCCTGCAAGAATGCTCTTCAGTAGTAACAAAAAGACTAGTAGTAATAATAATAATAATAATAATTTTTATTTATATAGCGCCAACATGTTCCTAAGCACTGTACAATTTGTAGGGTTCAAGTACTGACAAAAAAGATACATTACAAAGTAGCAGCTTGCTGTCTAGTCTTTAACTCAGGTGGTTCCTGTAGGACAGACCTGGGCATTGTACGGCCTGCAGGCCACATTCAGCCCTCTAACTATCTCTGACCGGCCCGCGTGAGATCGTTGGCACGCCAAGACATTTTGGGTGTCATGCATCGGCAGATACATATTGTGTTTTTGTAATAAGCAGCTGCCGATACTTTTTACTCACCTGTCCACGCTCCTGTGCTGGCCTCTAAGCGGCTCTACACTGATGTCATGACGCTGAAGAACGTCGGTGTGCTACGTACAGCGTCCCGACCTTCTTCAGCATAGGCAACAGCGCACCCTGGAGGTGACAGCGGAGGGCGTTCAGGTTGGAGCGTGGACAGGTGAGTGCAAATTATCGGCCACTACTCTGTGTGGGGTTGGGAAGATAACAGGGGGTCATATACTGTGGGTGGGCTTTGAAAAATGGGTCATATACTGTGTGGGGGGGTATAAAAGGTGTCATAAACTGTGTGAGGGTCATAAAAAGGGGGATCATATGCTGTGTTGGGGGATACAAAAAGGGGTTCATATAATGTGGGGGACAAAAAATGCGGTGACCGTGTGGGGGCTAAAAAAGGGGGGTTATATACTGTGTGATTGGCCAGAAAAAGGGGGTTATATACTGTGTGATTGGCTAGAAAAAGGGGGTCATATACTGTGTGATGGGCCAGGAAAAGGAGGTCGTATACCGTGTGATTGGCCAGAAAAAGGGGGTCATATAACGTGTGATGGGCCAAAAAAAGTGGGTCATATACCGTGTGATGGGCCAGAAAAAGGGGGTTTTATACTGTGTGATGAGCCAGGAAAAGTTCATAAGTTCGTTAAAGTTAATCACAAGTTCATCATCTCATCATTAAATAATGATATAATTAGGTCCTCCATATTTTCATTGAATCATTGTAATGTTTCATTTACTGTTTCACTATAATGCCCTATAGTGGCCCCTCCACACAGTATAATATTTCATAGTGGCCCCTTCACATATAATTTCCCATAGTGGCCCACACACACTATAAAGTCCTATAGTGGCCCCTCCACACAGTATAATGTTTCATAGTGGCCACTCCACACACTATAATGCGCTATAGTGGACCATGCGGTTTTCTTTATGAATGTTCCAAAAACTCTAAATTTTTGGGGGTTCACCATCCATGAACCATTATTATACACTGGGGTCTGAAGAGACCCTAGAGTATCATAGCAGTTTCAGTTTGGACCAGTTCAGTTCAAACGAAACCGCTGGGCAAACCTCGTGCTACAAATCTTGTGAGGTTCATCCAACACATTCTCTTAGTGCCACCAGGCAGCTTCTGCTCTGAAGGCATGGGATGGGGGCCACTGGGCAACACTCTGCAGCAATAGTTAGAGCCTCGGGGCAGGTAGCTTGCAGGCCCAGATGTCCATTTCTAGTTGACCCACCAGGAATTTTCCCAGTGATATACAATGGACAATTCGCCCCTGCATTGTACCATACACCATTAACTAGGACTGCAGCCAACAAACAGCACATTCATATAGAGGGACTCACTGTGATTGATCTTTAAGAGCCCGGACAAGCTGACTGGTAAACTGAGCAGTAGAGCTTTGTAATTGGGCGAGTTGTCGTGCAAGCTATCACAAGACATCATTATTCTGGCTTCTTTCTTCTGTTCTCCCCTGCTTTGCCTGGGTTTCCCCCATGGTACTCCAGTTTCTTTCCACACTCCAAAGACATACAGATAGGGAACTTGATTCCCAGGTGATACTGGCAATATACATGCAAGCTTCCTGCTTAACTCTCTCATATGGTAGCTGAGATTTACAAATATTGTAGATATTTAGGGCTGATCCTAGACTATTATCTAATAACACACAGTTCCGGGGGGTGGACTTATCATTAGTGTTACTTGTGCAGGTGCTCAGGAAGGTAGAGGGCCCACTATCACCCTAAGGCAGTTTCCTACTCTTTATTATATTACACATAAATGTCTGAGCTATTGGATTTAATGGCTATTGTTTAATAATACATTGTTAGATAGAAATAAAGTTGGTGCTCTAAGATAAGATATGGAATAAAAAGGATCCCATATACTGTCCCTACATCGGTGCCCTCTATTGTCTGTATCAGCCACTGCATAGTGGGGTCCTGTTGTTTCTTCTGCAGAGGAAAAACAAGGTGAAAGAAAACTGGATTCCTTGTACAAATACAGATATATCATTTATGTAACTCTGCAGAGATGTACTGTAACTTCTGTTATAGTCTTTTACAGTGTACTACATGGTAATATAACATACTCAGAGGGACTTTTTATGTGGATAATAAAAATATAATTATACTGAAACTAAACAGCTATAAAAATTAAAATTGAAGAGTCAAAATGTAATTTTTGTTTGAAAATCACTCCACCATCAGAAATGTGCGCAATAATTGAGCATTAAGTGTAATTTCACAACCACATGAAAAAGTAAAGATACCCCAAGTATAGTTTTTAGTTTTCATGAAATGTGGAAGTATTAAACGAATGTTTCATCCTCATTTGTACAGTATAAATAGATAAGGGACTATAACAAAACAATAATTGCAATAAATAATTCAACAAAAATATATAGATATTCCTTTTACTTTTTTGACTCTGATAGCTGCCATTGCCCCTTTTCAGTAGAAACATCCTCTAGTAGACTTTTCCTATACCTGTTTGCCAAGGGAGAAGTATTTCTACATCTCTCCATGGAGATTTTAGGTTACTATACGAACAACAATTTTCAAATCTCCCAGCATCTCAATGGGATTTAGATACATTTCACTACCCTTTATTTCTTAGTTTGAAGCTCTTCCTTGGTAGAATTACCTATATGTCTATGATCTTTGTCATATTTATGGTCCAATTTCCACTAAGCTTTAACCTTCCAGACTGGAATAATTGATGTCTATGGTATTTACCTGACTAAAGGGGTGCACATGACTGTAGAATGCAGTCAGATTTAGATGAAAGAAAATTAAAAAAAAATGCAATACTAATTAAAATTTTCCTAGTGGTCTAAGAAAATGGAGTGGTTAATGTCAATAAATTTGGTGGTCTGATGTAATGCCGCCTTTCTTGGTGTTCCAGTATGGAAGAGATTAATAGTAATATTGGCAAAAGTTAGATGTGGCTCACACCTTTGGTTTTAGCATATATTAAGGGGGTAATATATTTTTCTTGGTACCTAGTGTATATCAAGGGATTAAATTAAGAAAATTAATATATTATACCATAGTGACCTATGTAGAATTAGAGCAGAAGGATCTATGTGGTTGTATAGCTGGTGACCTGGTGGTTTACTTCATACAGATCACTGCTGGGTAGGGGAAGAGAGAACTATGCAGCTATGAAGTTTCTTAGTTTTCTCTATAATCAGGCAGAGTACTTTATGATTAAGGACAAGATCAGGGGAGTCTGGTTCTGTGGCCCCTTTTTTCTTTAGTCCTAAACTACCGACTCTATGGCACAGGGACGTTTTAGCAAGATTTTTGTTCTAGCTAAAATGTGTGTCTTATTGTAACATCCTTGCCTGTCCGGGCTTTGGCACCATCCTCCGGGCGCACGCTGCGGCGCAGGAGGCATGTCCAGTTGTGATTCCTTCCTTTGGGTTTTTCTTGTATTGTCTGAACACTGTCCTATTCCCTCACCTCCTTAATTGATTTTCCACCACACCCTTCTCCTTCACCTTGCTTTCCCCCTGCTCCACTAAGAGTTAACTTTAGTCTTACCTGTGTGATTGACAGCCTATCCTCCTATCAAGTCTGGAACGGGTTCTTTCTCCCTATTTATTGTTTGCTCACTTTCCCATTGGCGCCTGCTATTGCATTACGCTTACTGGCTATACTCCTTGTTCTTTGTTACCTGTTCTTCTGATTTCCTGACCACTGGCTTACCTTTGACTTTTCTCTTGGATTGTGATTTTGTACTGCATTGCTCGTTTGTTACCAACCCCTTGGCTAGCTGACCTCCCATTGTTGTGTTCATCCTGTCTGCATTCTGTGTATCACTTATTGTAAGCAGGGACTGTCGACTGGTTGCTGGCTGTCGCCTAGGACAGATCGGGCAAGTTAACCAGGGACAGTGGGGGGGATTCAGCTTAGGGTCCACTGTCTTGTTGTGCCCCTCCCCCCAAAGTTCTCCAGCAGCTACTGGGCAATCGCTTCTTTAGCGATTCTCTTACAGAATAGCAGGCCAGAAATTTTTTTTTTCCCTTCTACTCCTGGTTGGCATGGCTTCTATTCAGGACCTTGTTACTCGAATGGAGGGTTTAGCAGGTTTTTTGTCTGAGCTGGTCAATCAGGTACACACCCTCACCCAAAATCAAGCTGAGGCAGCTGCTACACCACCTACTGTCTTTTCCCTTCCCAGGGTTAAAATGTTACTCCCAGATAGGTTTTCAGGGGACCGAGGTAAATTTGAGACGTTCAGGGAATCATGTCAGTTGTATTTTCAGGTCAACCCTCATGAGTCGCAGTCTCAGATGGTGGGGGTGGTCATTTCTCTCTTACAGGGGGATCCACAGACTTGGGCCCTTAAACTCCCCCCCTGAGTCAGAGGAGTGGACAGATCTGGAAAAAAATTTTAAGTCTTTGGGGGCTATTTATGCTGAGCCTGATCAAATTGGACTTGCCAAGTCAAAACTTCTTACCCTCCGACAAGGTAAACTATCCGCTGAGAGTTATTGCTCTGAGTTTTGGAAGTTGAGTATAACAGCAGGTTAGTGTGACTCCGCTTTGAAGGCTCTTTTTAAACAGGGCCTGAATGATTCAGTTAAGGATGTTTGGGTTGGTCACCCTGATCCCCCCTACCTTAGAACAGGCCATGACCTTAGCCGTTCGCATTGATAGGAGACTCCAGGACAGACATAAAGAGAAGATGGGGATTGATCCCGCTAAGTCTTCTATCTATCCCTCTTTTTCTGTTAAAAAATCTGTTTCTCCTTCTGTCACACCTGGAGATGAGCCTATG
This sequence comes from Leptodactylus fallax, assembly GCA_947044405.1. Lineage (NCBI taxonomy): Eukaryota > Metazoa > Chordata > Amphibia > Anura > Leptodactylidae > Leptodactylus > Leptodactylus fallax. The sequence continues at coordinate 633,539 of CAMRHE010000643.1, forward strand.
CAGTTGGGAGCGCTGGATACCAAGGCTAGACGAGAATATCGTCTCCGGAATCATCTCTGCCTGTATTGCGGCAAACCGGGTCATCTCATCCGAGACTGTTCCATCAAACCACGTACACCAGCGGAAAACTCCAGGGCCCGAGTGGTATTCGGGAGAACCACTCAGGCAGTCAGGTATCTTCCGAAAAATCTCACAAATTGATGTTACCTGTGTCTCTGTCCTTTGGGGGCAGATCTGTTTATGGGCAGGCCCTATAGATTCTGGGGCTGCCACTAACTTTGTTAAATTTTCGTTTGTTTCTGCTTTATGTATTGAACTTGTATCATTAGATACTCCTATGTTGGTTACTGGGGCGGATTTTACTCCACTGGCCAGGAGTAAAATCTGTTTTAAAACCCCCTTAACTCTCTTTGCAAGTGGGCTCAATACATACGGAGCTCATAAGTTTTTTTTGTTATAGAGGATCTCTCGTCTGATATTATTTTAGGGCTTCCCTGGCTAGACCTCCATAACCCTTCCTTTGATTGGCCCAAAAAAGAGTTAGTGAAATGGGGGAATCAGTGCTCCTCCCATTGTATAGCTTTGCATGTCTCTGATTGTCTCAGTGAGAAGATGCTTCTTCCTAAATTTTTGTCTGATTTTCATGATGTTTTTGATGCTAAATCTGCTGAAGTTTTACCACCACATAGATCTTACGATTGTCCAGTTGAACTCCTTCCCGTCTCCAAATACCCTAAGGGAAAGATCTTCAATCTTTCTGCTCCAGAACGTGAGGCTATGCGGGAATACACTCAGGATAGTCTTCTTAAAGATCACATCCATCCATGTCAGTCTCCCATGGGGGCTGGGTTCTTTTTTGTTAAATAAAAAGATGGCGGACTACAACCATGCATTGACTACCGAGAATTAAATAAAATTACGGTTAAAAATCAGTACCCTCTTCCTCTGATCCCTGATCTTTTTAATCAGATTGTGGGTGCCCGCTGGTTTTCTAAAATTGACCTCCGCGGGGCATACAATCTGATCCGGATTAGAGAAGGAGATGAATGGAAAACTACGTTCAACACCCAGGAAGGTCACTTTGAATATTTGGTAATGCCTTTCGGGTTGTGTAATGCACCTGCAGTATTTCAACATTTTGTTAACGATATCTTTAGAGACTTGCTCGGCCGTTATTTGGTTGTCTACCTGGATGATATTCTAGTATTCTCTCCTGATTTGGCCACATATATTGAGCATGTTAGGAGTGTTTTGCTACTGTTGCGTCAAAACTCTCTCTTTGCCAAACTGTCCAAATGCCTGTTCGGAGTCCAAAGGGTCACCTTCCTCGGTTACGATATTACTTCCGATTCTTTTTTGTATGGATCCACTAAAAGTCACGGCTATTAATAACTGGGAACGCCCCTCCAACCTTAAAGCCCTGCAACGTTTCTTGGGTTTCTCCAACTATTATCGAAAATTTATTAAGAATTTCTCTACTATAGTGAAGCCATTGACAGATCTCACAAAGAAAGGTGCCGATGTGACCAAATGGACTCCGGAAGCGGAACAGGCTTTTGTACATCTCAAGAAATGTTTTGTTGAGGCTCCTGTATTAGTACCACCAGACTATGATCACCCATTTATTATTGAGGTTGATGCCTCTGAAGTGGGGGTTGGTGCTGTGTTGTCTCAGGGCTCTGAAAATTTTACGTGTTTGCAACCTGTGGCCTTCTTCTCGAGGAAATTCTCTCTCTCTATGATATTGGTAATTGAGAACTCCTAGCCATTAAATAGGCATTCGAGGAGTGGAGACATTTGCTCGAGGGGGCCAAACACAAGATCACAGTATTTACCGATCATAAAAACCTACTATATCTGGATAACGCTAAGCGACTGTCTTCTAGGCAGGCCCGCAGGGTGCTATTCTTCACACATTTTAATTTTGTGGTGACTTATCGTCCAGGCTCTAAAAATGTACGGGCAGATGCCCTATCTCGCAGCTTTGCTCCCAGCGATGCCCCTAAGGATGTCCCAGATAAAATCTTGTCCCCCGGAGTGGTTCTCGCCATTATTATTCCTGATCTTGCTACTTTAGTGGTTAATTCGCAAGATTTTTCTCCCAGTAATACTCCCACTGGGAAACTATTTGTACCTCCAAATCTTCGTCTTCGTGTTTTGGAGGAAATTCATTGTTCTACCTTAACAGGACATCCCGGCTTCACTGGGACTAAATACCTTCTCTCCCGCTCTTACTGGTGGCCTTCCTGGTCTCGAGACGTATGTGAATTTGTTGCTGCCTGTGAGACATGTGCTAGGATGAAGACTCCTAGGAGATTACCCGAGGGCCTTCTTCATCCCCTTCCTATACCTAAGAATCCATGGACCCATTTGTCAATGGACTTTATTACTGATTTGCCTTTTTCCCAAGGGAAGACTGTGATTTGGGTTGTTGTGGATACATTCTCCAATATGTGTCATTTTGTTCCCCTAAAGAAAATTCCAAGTGCTCCACGTCTAGTCTCGCTCTTTATTAATCGCATACTCCGCCTGCATGGTGTACCGGAAAATATTGTATCTGATCGGGGTGTACAATTTGTCTCTAGATTCTGGAAGGAATTTTGTGGTCGTCTGGGGGTCTCTCTGTCTTTCTCTTCCGTGTTCCACCCTGAGACCTATGATCAGACAGAGAGATTCAACCAAACTTTGGAACAATACTTAAGGTGTTTTGTGTCTGATGCTCAAGAAAAATGGAGAACCTTTCTTCCTCTAGCAGAGTTTGCAATAAACAACAGGGTTAACGTCACCACTAAAATGTCTCCATTTTATTGCAACTATGGTTTTAACCCCAGGTACTCCTCTCTCCGTAGCATTGCCGAACAGACTTATCAGCGACTGTGCACAGTCTGGGCCCAGGCTCGTCTGAGCCTGGTTAAAGCCCAAGAATATCAAGAGAGGCAGGCAAATAAAAGATGCTTACCTGGCCCTGAATACAGAGTGGGAAATCGAGTCTGGCTGTCCACTAGGAATCTGCGTCTTAGAGTTCCTTCGGGGAAATTTGCACCACACTACATTGGGCCCTATGTCATTTCTGAACTCATAAACACAGTATCTTTTAAATTACAACTTCCAAGTTCTTTTCGTATCCACAACGTCTTCCACAAGTCGCTTTTGAAGAAGTTTATCTCCCCTGTCCTTACTTCTTCCAGTCCACCTGCGCATGTGGTGGTCCAAGGGGAACTAGAATACGAGGTAGAAAAAATTCTGGATTCCCGTCAGGTGCAGAAAGCTGTTCAGTACCTCGTGCACTGGAACGGTTATGGCCTGGAAGAGCGAACGTGGGTTTCTGGTTGGGACCTACATGCGCCACGTTTAATTAATCTCTTTCATCGCCAGAACCCTTCGTAACCTGGTCCATTTGGCGAGGGTCCAGAGGCCCCTCGTAAAAGGGGGGGTACTGTAACATCCTTGCCTGTCCGGGCTTTGGCATCATCCTCCGGGCGCACGCTGTCCTATTCCCTCACCTCCTTAATTGATTTTCCACCACACCCTTCTCCTTCACCTTGCTTTCCCCCTGCTCCACTAAGAGATAACTTTAGTCTTACCTGTGTGATTGACAACCTATCCTCCTATCAAATCTGGACGGGTTCTTCCTCCCTATTTATTGTTTGCTCACTTTCCCATTGGCACCTGCTATTGCATTACGCTTACTGGCTATACTCCTTGTTTTTTGTTACCTGTTCTTCTGATTTCCTGACCACTGGCTTACCTTTGACTTTTCTCTTGGATTGTGATTTTGTACTGCATTGCTTGTTTGTTACCGACCCCTTGGCTAGCTGACCTCCTTTTGTTGTGTTCATCCTGTCTGCGTTCTGTGTATCACTTATTGTAAGCAGGGACTGTCGAATGGTTGCTGGCTGTCGCCAGACAGATCGGGCAAGTTAGCCAGGGACAGTGGGGGTGGGGGGGATTCAGCTTAGGGTCCACTGTCTTGTTGTGACCCTCCCCCCAAAGTTCCCCAGCAGCTACTGGGGAATCGCTCCTCTAGCGATTCCCTTACACTTATAGTCAAAAAATGTAATAACTGTTAGATGATCCTTTAAAATCTATTCCCAGACTTGTAGAACTTTATAATCTTCTTTATGTAGGCATCAAAGAGCCCCTGGCATGATCTTAAAATGGTGATATCCCATATTTCAACAACAGTGAGCAAACCAAAGAAAATATCCACATGGTTTAGCATGAATTCTTAGTTATGGTTTAAATTGAATATGTCAGAATTCTGGCAGCGTGATCATTCAGTCAGTGAAAGCTGAACTTCCCAGAGAGAAGCCAGGGCTTCTCTCCTGTTGATCTTTTTATACAGGCGAGGATGTATTCCCTGCTCTCATATTGCTGCATAACTAGGTAAATTTGCTATTCATGAATAACCCAGCTTTCCATGAAATACTAATATAAAGAAATAACTGAAAAGAATTTCTAAAACTTGGCAGAGGGTAGGATAAAGAAATGCAGCACATTTCTGACCACTCTTGCACTAAAAAAGCTATCTGTCATTCTGTCAATCCGCATTTGAAGAAGACGGGTTTTCCACAAGTTGTGCTTTGTGCAACGGCCTCTCTGACACATTATCCATCCATTGTAGCATGGTTAAACCAAGCTCCAACTTCTCAAAGGTTGAAAACTCATCTTTAGAACATTTCTTTGCCTTTTGACAGTTGGGTCTTGGTAGTGATTTTCCAATCTCCAAAGTCTACAATAAAAGCATGTGACCATAATATTATCTCATGCTCAATATGATTAATTTTCTTTTCTGTTAAAAAAAAAAAAATAAAACGGAGACGCTTCACTGGTTTAGTTGCATGGAAGGTGAAAGAGGTTGATTTGAATTAAATGTTGTTTAAATAGCTTTCGCTCGGCTTGGTCAAACTTTATTAAATAAAACATTCCACCTAAAATCTCATTTCATTATCTTACAGCGTTAAATTAACTTTGCTAAAATAACACATTGGGAAATGGCATAAAATGTCACAACTGCAAGAACATTAAATGCCCCATGTCACTATATGCTGCAGTTTTATATAGAACATTAAGATGAATAATATAGAGGGGTGATATGAAGCAAGGGAGAATGCTTTGTCAGGGATGGTTTATGGAGTAATTCTTTTTTTCTTAGCACACTTTACTTCTTCCCCAATTATCATCTATAGACCGTAGTCTAAATTTAATACTACAAAGAAATGTAAATGTAGTGTATGAATATAAAATATATGGCCCATTTACCTATACATGTCTGCAACAACAATGATGAAGGGATAATCTGTGTTGTTGTTTTTTTTAATAATTCTATTTCTAACCATCAGAGCATACAAATGTTCCATATCTTCAAAGTAACTGAGTCTCACTATTATGGTATACTAGTCACCTGCTGTGCTGACTAATACATAGGCTAATGCACAGGCAAAGGTTTTATATATGGAAGAAAATTATTATGAAAGAATATTAAAAAAAAGTATGTTTATGGGGTTCAAAAGAAATAATAAAAAATAAAGGAAGTTTGTAAGGTCCAAAATGCCTCTCAAACTATATTTATGCCATGTTAAAGAAGGACAAACATTCTGTACTTTTGTGGCCACAAACCGAAAAATCTTTTTATAAGTCAGCCTGCAAGTGCACTGGGAATAGTCCTGAATTGTCAGATTTGTCTACAAACAGCCACAAATACTCTCCTATGGAATTACCTACCCAGACATTTTTATCCACTGTCTGTAGACAAATCTGGGAAATCAGACACACCCCTAATGCACTTGCAGGCTAATTTGAATATCCATAAAGAGATGACTATATTTGCTTCATCGCTTTGTGGTAAGTATCTCCTCCTAAGGTTCCTACACAGAAGTATTCTTGATTTGGGGCATACTGGACCTCATACATTCCCTTTAAAAAAAAAAAAAAGCACACAATAATCTTACATATAATAAATATTAAAAATTTATAGATATACAGTAAATAAAACACCAAAATCATACAAAACACATATTAGACATCACCACAACAGCCTATAATTTAACTTTATTACTATAAAAGTATAAAGTATGTTATAAGAAGTAATAAGAAAAAAAATATATACTTTTTTGACATTTCCAGCAAAAATTATCCTATATGTACTCAAAATAGACTTAAATGAAAATAAACTAGTCCTGATAAAAACATGACTTGTTCTGCATTTTTAATGGCATACATTTTTAAAGTTAGCAAAAAAGTAGGGGACAAAGTGCAGTGTAACTGTTGGATCACACAACGCAGTTGTTAGTAGTCTATTGAAACATATAGGTCTGCATAGAAGAAATAAACACAAACAAGTTGATTTTTTAATAAAGACTATATGCAAAGTTGCTTAATTTTTCATTTTAGATGCATTGGAACAGGAAACAGAGATGATATCTAATGGGCCCTAAAGAAGTATGAAACTGTGATTGTATCTTAAGTATTTGAGTAACTGTAACTTGTGCACTTTTGTTTTGTACTGCTAGACCAAATTCTCTGTTAAAGTAGTTAGCCATTTTTAACCCCTTCACACAAAATCATGTGAATATACATGATTCAGAGTGATGGGGTGTATTGAGAGGGCTCAGCCAGCACCCGCCGCTAACAGCAGCGATTGTTATCGGCAAGCTTGTTGCATGCTGTGCTGCTTTCTTCCTGTACATTTACTAGTGGTGGGTATGCAGAGGTGTGCCATAAACTTTAATGAGACCCAACCACAGTACCCATACCAACCACTACTAAAGGTATGCTTAATGAGAATATAAACAGTGCCAGGAGATGTATGTGCATGTAAACAGCAGATCTGCGAGGGTCCTGACAGTTGTACCCCCACCAATCTAAAACTGATAGCCTATCTTAACAATAGGCCATCCATTTTAAAAAGGTGGATAACCCCTTTAAGAGATTTTTACTTCAAGTCTTGAAAGATAAATTCCCAGTCCTTTGTAAATAAGAGAATCTCATGTGTTTAACTATGTGGTGATATGAAGTACAATCTAGGTTGTTAGCTAACAAAATTCTTTACTAGTGAAATCCTGGAAAGAGCCTCGAACCCAAACTATGCACAAGTACAACATTCTGTTTGCACCTGACACCATTATATGAACAATGGCATTTATAATACAACTGCAAGGCTAAAGAATAAATACCAATAATAAATGTGCCACTAACATTGCCTGAGAGAATGAGGATAAAACATTCTGTGAGTACTTGTAATTCACAACATATAGTTTACTAAAATGTTTTATGAGTCCCTAGCTATTTAATTTTCAAGCTTAGACTATCCAATTTATGATGAAGTAAAACTAAGAAATTCTAATTTCATCTGGGGTCCACCCTCATTGTCACCTGCTGATCTTCTTGTCTCTTTCCGTTAACCTTGCGCTTCTCATTATGGTATAAGAATTCAGTTCTGTACATGCTCTGAATGACAGGGATTTTATGGAAACCCTTTAGCTAATGGGGTTCAGCTACTAGATTTAATGAGGCATAATGTACACTTTCTATCAGGTTTTTAGACATCTGGGTAACAAGTATAGCCTCATTTTTCTAACAAAAAATTGTAATGTTTTATACAATATATTGTATCACTGCAAATAATCAAATGTAACGTATTTATTAAATAGTATATATCTCATATAGGTCAGTATCCCATTTATTGCATGATGATCCAGTGAGGGCTTTTTCTGAGGTTCAACAGAAATATGGATTGGATAAAAAGGTTATCATTTATTCTGCACAGATGAGCACACAGTTATAATACAGCAATGGGTAGATCACTGTAGAATGGAATACTTAGTGTTTATGAAATGCTTGTCTGAAGTTAAGGTGAAAAAGGTGCAATATCTAAATTGTATAATATGATTATTGCAATGGATAGGCAATAGCGCTGCAGGTGAGTTATACTAGATGGCATTTGATGGTTGATAATATTACTATAGTAAATTGGGAAAGAGCATTAAAAATAGGTCTGAAGACTTAAAAAATCATACTTATATTTCCTTGCAGCTATTCACCATACATATGTGTTATTATACTCCTAAACAATGTAAATCATAGGGTTTAAGCTCTAGATAGTAAATGTCCTAGTTGTCTGAACAAAAGGACGGACATGGTCTATACTCTATATAGGAATTGGAGAGGCCATAAACTATTTAGATATTGGCAATAAGTCAAGAGTATATTGGAAAGACTTCTAAAGTATTCTTTTATATTTGATATTTGTGTATATATTTTTGGTAAAGACTCAAATATAAATAATTCTATTGTAATTTTTTGTTTTGCTGAAGACTCTTTCCTTAGTAAAACAGGTTATCGTGATCAATTGGAAGAGTAGCATCTCACCTTCCACTGTGTTTTGGGGCAATTTAATGACAATGGAAGCCATAAGGGATCTTTGGACATCAGCTAAGGGATGGCCACTTAATCCCTATTGGCTATACCAATAGCCATTGTGTACTGATTTTGTACTTACAGTGGGGAAAAAAAAGTATTTAGCTAGCCACCAATTGTGCAAGTTCTCCCACTTAAAAATATGAGAGAGGCCTGTAATTGTCATCATAGGTAGACATCAACTATGAGAGACAAAATGAGAAAACAAATCCAGAAAATCACATTGTCTGATTTTTTAAGATTTTATTTGCAAATTATTGGGGAAAATAAGTATTTGGTCCATAACAAAAGTTCATCTCAATACTTTGTTATATATCCTTTCTTGGCAATGATAGAGGTCAAACGTTTTCTGTAAGTCTTCACAAGGTTGGCACACACTGTTGCTGGTATGTTGGCCCATTCCTTCATGCAGATCTCCTCTAGAGCAGTGATGTTTTGGGGCTGTCGCTGGGCAACACGGACTTTCAACTCCCTCCAAAGGTTTTCTATGGGGTTGAGATCTGGAGACTGGCTAGGCCACTCCAGGACCTTGAAATGCTTCTTACGAAGCCACTCCTTCGTTGCCCTGGCGGTGTGCTTGGGATAATTGTCATGCTGAAAGACCCAGCCATGTTTCATCTTCAATGCCCTTGCTGATGGAAGGAGGTTTTCACTCAAAATCTCACGATACATGGCCCCATTCATTCTTTCATGTACACGGATCAGTCGTCCTGGTCCCTTTGCAGAGAAACAACCCCAAAGCATGATGTTGCCACCCCCATGCTTCACAGTAGGTATGGTGTTCTTTGGATGCAACTCAGCATTCACTCTCCTCCAAACATGACGAGTTGTGTTTCTACCAAACAGTTCTACTTTGGTTTCACCTGACCATATGACATTCTCCCAATACTCTTCTAGAACATCCAAATGCTCTCTAGCAAACTTCAGACAGGCCCGGATATGTACTGTCTTAAGCAGGGGGACTCGTCTGGCACTGCAGGATCTGAGTCCCTGGCGGCATAGTGTGTTACTGACGGTAGCCTTTGTTACGTTAGTCCCAGCTTTCTGCAGGTCATTTACTAGGTCCCCCCGTGTGGTTCTGGGATTTTTGCTCACCGTTCTTGTGATCATTTTGACCCCACGAGGTGAGGTCTTGCGTGGAGCCCCTGATCGAGGGAGATTATCAGTGGTCTTGTATGTCTTCCATTTTCTAATTATTGCTCCCACAGTTGATTTCTTCACACCAAGCTGCTTGCCTATTGCAGATTCAGTCTTCCCAGCCTGGTGCAGGTCTACAATTTTGTTTCTGGTGTCCTTCCACAGCTCTTTGGTCTTCACCATAGTGGAGTTTGGAGTGTGACTGTTTGAGGTTGTGGACAGGTGTCTTTTATACTGATAACAATGTCAAACAGGTGCCATTACTACAGGTAATGAGTGGAGGACAGAGGAGCCTCTTAAAGAAGAAGTTATAGGTCTATGAGAGCCAGAAATCTTGCTTGTTTGTAGGTGACCAAATACTTATTTTCCACCATAATTTGCAAATAAATTCTTAAAAAATCAAACAATGTGATTTTCTAGATATGTTTTCTCATTTTGTCTCTCATAGTTGAGGTCTACTTATGATGTCAATTACAGGCCTCTCTCATCTTTTTAAGTGGGAGAACTTGCACAATTGGTGGCTGACTAAATACTTTTTTTCCCCACTGTATATCTTCTTCTGCATTATGATAGCTATTGCTTTAAACCACAGGACTGTTGTCAAACTTTGTTATAAAGCTTTAAATATATGTTGCAGGATTTTACCCACAAATAAATATTAATTTACTCTATTAAATCATGCAAATCAAAATAATTTCTCAATATGGCTCATTTTAAATAATGTTCCTACTTCTAGATGTGCTTCCTTTCATTCTTTTAATTTCCTCTCAGAACGTCTGACTAACGTGTCCAGTTAGTGGCTATTGATCAGTTGCATGCAGTAGTTTTGTTTGCCTGTAATGAAAATAGGAATGTTTCAATTCACAGACAGCAAGTAAAAGTTATTGAAATGTGTGAAATTGAATTGCAAGGAGAGGAAATCAACTAACACTATAAAAAAATGGAAATTGTTTACATAAAACCAGGAAACTCATCTTAAATATATACACTCTGCCAATGATTTGGGGTGTTCATAAAGCCCTGGATAGATATTTTACATGGTGCACAAGCGACACAAATTATTTACAAGCTCATACACATCATTTCTGCTGCTCTAGCACATTTTGGACTACCTGTAAATTGCAGAAGTTTTAGCAAACTGTATCAGGTTCAGCATCAGCTATATAAACATTCGATCTTTATGTAAACATTTATCAAGTCTTGATGTTCTACCCAGGCACAATATATACAATAATGTTGAAATTTATATAAAATTTATGGTACAAAATTTACATGTTCTAACATATTGCTGGAACTACTTCATGCAGAATTTCCTATGCCAATCAAAAAAGATTAAAAAAAATGGTGACAGCTAGAGATGAGTGAATTTTTCAAAAATTCGATTCGGCCTATTCGCAGAATTTTCCGTAACGATTCGATTCAAATTAATTTGTGGCGAATCGCGTTAATCCCTTCCTGACATCCGCCCTAATAGTATGGCGCTGCTGGGAAGGACTTCCAGCAAACCACGGCGGAACCATGGTGCGCACACAGAAACTGTATGCGCAGCCTGCTTTGCAGGTGTCAGCCGTATGTAACGGCCATATGTAACGGCTGACACTGTCCTCTAACACCCCCAGTCGGAGCTGAGCTAAAACCTTCAGGGGTTTTATTAAATATTGGGGTCCCGTTCGGCCCCCTGCAACATTTTCGGGGTGTGCCGCTGCTTCTATTTGGCAGCCCAGGGTCTGACCAGTGACTCTGGGTCTGCCCCATCGCTGTCCCTCCGCATACCTGGTTGATACTTCCTTGAATGGAGACTGTTAGCCTATGCGTCTGCACGGGCTGACAGCCTCCTATACACTGCAATACACTCAGACCCCAGAGTATAATAATCAGAGGCCCAGGGGAAGTGATTAAAAATAACAAACACTTATACTCACCTTACCTCACCTCTCCTGGGAATCCGGCTGTCTGCAGTGTCCTCCCTCGCTCCTCTTTTTCCTTGCGACTAAGGTCCTGCTCCCCAAACGTCACTGCTGGGGCCTTTGATTGGGCCTCAGCGGTCACGTGGGACCGCGATGACGTCATTACGCTGGTGTGCTTCACATTACCGCTGGGGCCCAATCACAGAACCCAGCAGTAAAGTCTGGGGAGCAGGACCTCAGTCACTGGCCGGAAGAGCTCTGGAGTGGATGCTGAGCCCAGGACAGGTGAGTATCAGTATTTTTTTTATTTTTAATCACCACAGGGGTGCCGAGGGGGGAATGTAGCATGGCGGAACCCCTTGGATGCCGCTGTCTTGTTAAAACCCCCGATCGGAGCTGTGCGATTCGTTACCATGAAGTGTGAGGAAATCCGGATTCAATGTGAATCGAATATTTCCTGAAATTCGGATCGTATTCCACTTAGTCAGTGTAACGATGCTAGTTATGTGATCTGGAGTCCAATTGGTGAGGCAATGGCACAGTACTTAAACAGTAGTAGATGAGGAGTTAAATAGCAGGAATAGTACCTCAGGAGTAAGAAGCAAACGTGGTCAGATGTATGCAGGAGTCGGTACACAGGAGCAGTGGATCAATCGTAGTCAGACATCTATCTGGTATTTAGGCCACCAAAATGAGCGGGACATGACTCCCATGAGACCTGCGGATCTAGAGTTGGGAACAAGGTGCAAAATTTCTAATCGAGTAGTCTCAGGAACATAAACACACTGATCAAAAGCCCAAACCCTGTCTTTGAACGCCAAATCTATATCTGTGGGGGGATGATTAAGGAAAGGATCTCCATTATAACCTTCTTTAATCCTTTGAAGTATACCCTTGGAAATAGTTGCCTCCACAAAATTCTTAGCAGGTAAGATGGTGGTTTCGAGTGTGTCATCTTACTTCATTTCGGAAAGCATCTGGGATAAGGCGTCTGCTTTTCCATTGTGGGATCCAGGTCTGTAGGAAATGATGAAATTAAATCTTGCAAAAAATAAAGACCATCTAGCTTGTCTACCAGAAAGTCTCTTGGTTGATCTAATAAATTCAGGATTTCGGTAAAAACCTGCACCACATGAGATGCTCCTTCAAGAAGATGCCTCCATTCCGTGAATGCTTTCTTAATTGCCAGTAATTCTTTATTTCCAATGTCATAGTCTCTTTCAGGAGGTCACATCAGGCAAGAGAAAAAAAGCACAAGGATGAAGCAATTGTTTATCCCCAACTCTTTGGGACAATACTGCTCCTACTGCTGAATCTGAAGCATCCACTTCAACTTTAAGTGGGTAAATGCTTCATCTGCGCTTGTAGACCATTTAAAAGGAATTCCTTTCTGAGTTAATTGTTTTATTGGACTAATAACCTTTGAGAAATTGCTAATAAACTTGCGGTAGAAATTTGCAAAGCCAACAAATCTTTGGATCTCCTTGACATTCTTGGGAGAAGGCCAGTCTAAAATAGCTTGGATCTTGCTGGGGTCCATGTGCAATCCTTCTGTAGAAATGATGTACCCCAAAAACTGAATTTCTGTTTTTTCAAATTCACACTTTTCCAGTTTAATATATAGTTGGTTTTCTCTTAGATGGCTGAAAACCATGGTAACCTGCTTACGATGTTCTTCAAGGTTCTCAGAGTATATTAATATGTCAGCCAAATACACCACTACAAATTGATCCAGCAGATCTCGGAATACATCATTGATAAAATTTTGAAATGTTGCTGGGGCATTGCAAAGTCCAAATGGCATGACAAGGGATTCAAAATGCCCATAACAGGTTCGAAATGCTGTCTTCCACTCGTTCCCGGGTCGTATATATGGACAAGATTGTATGCCCCTCATAGATCCAACTTGGTAAAGATCTTTGCTGACCGTAATCTCTCGAGTAATTCTGGAATAAGCGGAAGAGGGTAACGATTTTTGAGAGTTATTTGGTTTAGTTCCCTATAGTCAATACAAGGACGTAATGTGCCGTCTTTCTTTGGCACAAAGAATATAGGTGCTCCTGCTGGAGAAGGAGAATGCCGTATAAATCCTTTTTCCAGATTTTTCTTGATGTACTCATCTAAGAACTTCAGTTCCATCTCTGCAAGTGGATAGATGCGTCCGTAAGGTATGGATGCACCTGGTAAAAGTTCAATAGGACAATCATAAGAGCGATGAGGAGGTAGCTGGTCAGCAGTCCTTTTGTCACACATATCTTTAAATTCCTCATACGGTTCAGGTAATTCTACAGAGTTAGCGATAGGTCTTTCAGTAGCTCCCACCTGGGAGGGAATTGACAGCTTCAGTTGACAATTTTGTTGACAATATTCAGAAGTAAAAGTTACATTTCCTGACTTCCAGTCTACTGAAGGATTATGGACGCTGATCCATGGTATGCCCAAAATTACTGAAAATTTTGGTGAAGAGATTAACTGAAAACAAATCTTCTCCTGATGACCAGGATCAATCAATACTTCTTCACCCCCAACCACTTATGACAATACTGCGCCTAACCCCACATCAGAGGCATCAGTCTGGACTATAAACTCCTTGGTAAAGTCAGAAAATCAGGTGTGACCAAAACTATCTGTTTACTTTGGACCAATTTTAACTGCTGGAATGCCCCCACAGCCTCTTTACTCCACTTGACCATGACATATTTATATCCCTTGAGGAGATCTGTCAAGGAGTTGCAATGGTTGCAAAATTTGGTATAAATCTGCAATAATATCCGACAATCCCCAAAATAGCTCTCACTAAATTTAAGGGACAGGGCCAATTTTGGATGGCTTCCACTTTATTTACCTTGGGATTTATTATCCCTCTTCCTATTACATACCAAAGATATCAGGCTTCTTCAAGACCCAAAGCACATTTGTTTGGGTTGGCTGTTAGTCCTGCTGCCCTGAGGGAATCTAGTACAGCTTATACTTTTGGCAAGTGACTTTCCCAGTCTGTACTAAAGATGACAATATCATCTAGATATTCTGAAGCGTACCTACTATGGAGCTTAAGAACTCTAACCATCAACCTCTGGAAAGTTGCTGGAGCTCCATGTAAACCAAAAGGCATGGTCACATACTGTAAGAGACTGTCTGTGGTGACAAATGCAGTTTTCTCTTTAGCCCTTTCAGTGAGAGGTACCCACCAGTACCCTTTAGTCAGGTCAAGGGTAGAGAAATACTTATAATGTCCCATCCTCTCAATTAACTTATCAACTCCGGGCATCGGGTAGACATCAAACTTTGACACTGCGTTTAACCCCTTCCTGCTGGAGGAATTTTTCGATTTTCGTTTTTGAGTCTCATCCTTCAAAACCCATAACTTTTTTATTTTTCCGCTCTCAGAACCATATAAGGTCTTAATGTTTGCAGGACAAATTTTTCTTCATGATGCTGCCATTTATTATTCTGTACAATGTACTGGGAATCTGGAAAAAATTCAGAATGGGGTGGATTTGAAGAAAAAGTGCATTTGTGCAACTTTCTTACAGGCTTCATTTTTACGATGTTCACTGTGCAGCCAAAATGACATATCATCTGTATTCTATGTTTCGGTACGATTCTGGGGATACCAAATTTATATGGTTTTATTTACATTTTAACCCCTTAACAAAAATCCAAAACTGTACAAAAAATTTTTTTCTGAAAGTTGCCATATTCTGACACCCGTAACTTTTTTATACTTCCGTGTACGGGGATGCATGGGGCGTCTTTTTTTTTTGCGGGACCAGGTGTACTTTTTATTAATACCATTTTGGGTAATAGCTATTGCTTTGATCACTTTTTATTCAGATTTTTATCAGAGGCAAAACAGTGAAAAAACGGCAGTTTGGCACTTTTGATTTTTTTTTTCCCGCTACGGCGTTTACCGTATGACTGCCGAGCGGCCGCCATATTTAAACACCCGGCATCCGTCGTACTATTACAGTGGATATCAGGAAGGGGTTAATTTACGAATGTCATTATAGAACCTAATGGTACCATCTAGTTTGGGAATCAGGACAATGGGATTCAACCAGTCACTCTTAGACTCCTCAATCACCCTAAGTGCTAACATCTTTTGGACCTCCTCAGATATGGCTTGTCTATGAGCTTCAGGTACCCGGTACGGTTTTAAATTAATTTGTACCTGCAGCTTGGTGACAATGTCATGTTTTATCACTTTGGTGCGTCCAGGCATTTCCGAAAAACACATTAATATTTCTTAGTACAAATTCCTTTGCCTCTTGTGCCTGAACCCTAGATAGGGACTTTGATATTTGTATCTCGTTTAAAGTCTTAACAGGGTTTCTTAGCACTCCAGTAGTAACCTTGCTAGGGGTACTTACTGCTGTCAGTGTCTCTCTGTCCTT
This sequence comes from Leptodactylus fallax, assembly GCA_947044405.1. Taxonomy (NCBI): domain Eukaryota; kingdom Metazoa; phylum Chordata; class Amphibia; order Anura; family Leptodactylidae; genus Leptodactylus; species Leptodactylus fallax. The sequence goes on from CAMRHE010000643.1 coordinate 649,395, forward strand.
CCAAGGTTGTATCAAATTTATATTTGTTCAGGCTTTCGCTTGCCCAGCTGGTATACCTTATAGTTTACTTTACCCACCCTTTCAATAATTTCATACGGTCCTTGCCATTTGGCCAGCAATTTACTCTCCACAGTAGGTACCAGCACCAACACCCAATCACCTGAATTAAAGTTTCTAAGTCTAGCCATTCTGTTATAGACACGGCTTTGAGCCATTTGTCTACATTTTGAGACCTGGGTCTAGTTATTATAGTCCCAGCTGCCTGTTCCCCCTCTGAGCCTCCTCCCCTTACAACATTTCTCACCCTCTTAGTGGTTGGCACAGTCTTACCAGTCCTGGGAATTTTGTTGTCCCTGAACGCAGCATGTCTGGGAGATGTTTAGAGTAGCTCCTCGGTGGCTCTGTATCGTTCCAGCTGGTCAGCCATTGTAGGTCCCGCTTGTCCAACCCAGTGCTGAATCTTAGACGGTAAGGATCTGGTGAACATGTTGAGGACAACTATTTCTACCATCTGGCCGGGAGTGGTCTCCTCAGGTTGCAGCCACTTTTTTATCAGATACACCAAGTCAAGCATCTGTGACTGTGGCGGTAGACTCTCAGAGAAAGTCCAGTGGTGCACTCTCCCAGCACGTACATGCATATTCACACACAGACGTGCCAAAATCTCACCTTTCAACTTGGAGTAGTCCTTAGTGTCTTGCTGAAATTGGTCATAGTAGGCTTTCTGAGGTTCCACGGTCAAGAAAGGTGCCACCACATCTGTCCACTGATCTATTGGCAACTTCTCACGCTCAGCAACTCTCTTAAATACCCTGAGATACGCCTCCACATCGTCTGTGGATGTCATCTTTTGCAAGGAGGCTTGTACCACAGCTCGGGCAATTGGTAGCACTCTCTGGGTCACTTGTGCACCAGAATGTTCTCCTGCAGTCCTCTGAGTGACCAAGGCCTCGCTAAGCACCATCAGCTTCTCCATCAGCATGAAGTTCAGCTGTTTAGCTTGGGTCTGTTGTTGCCGTTTTTCGGCCTCCGCCAGGGCTTCCTGCTGTCACTTCTCAGCTTCCACCTGGGCTTGCTGCTGCTGCAACAATTTGTTGTTGCTGAAGGATGACCTGCCCAAACCGCTTAACAAAGTCCTCCATATTGGCAGTATCCTTTTTAATATCTCCTTCAGCCTAAACCCAGGACATGTGATGTGATGGAAATGAAAAAACAAAAACTGGTGTATGTCTCTTTAAGTCTGGGTGCCCACATCTGAAACACCATATGTGGGAATTCGCTTGGTAGCAGCAACAGAGCAGACCCAAATAGACAGAGATAGTGAAACAGCGTCTCATGAAAAACAGGCTTTTACCACTTTGTCTTTATTTTGCAACAGATAAACAAAATAAAATACAGCCTTAACTTCAGGCAAAAATAATACAAACACAAAACCTGCTCATCTGAGCAATAACTCAATAAAAAACGTCCCCCACTATACAAGTGGCTTCCTACCAGCAACTCAGTTAAACAAAAAACATAAACAACCACAGGTTTTCTCACCAGAACGTCAGTTTTCTTGCAGATTTAGACATGTCCTGTCACTCCCAGGGTCTGCCCATAAGTGCAGGATTTATAGCCCAGTGATGAGCTGAATTCTCACAGTTGGGCTTAGGTATATTGAATACCTGCACCAGACAGAATGATTACCAAACATAGGTGAGGAACCTGGGGAAGACATAGCGACAATACAGCATCCTGCCTCTTACCTTCTCTACTATATATACATATAAATATACTTTATAATCATTAGAAGATTTCAAATAGTTTGCCGAACCACAGATCTCAGCAGCTACAGTCCAATAGGGTCCATCTAAATAAAGGCGCTTTGTTGTTTTGTAGAACCACAGGTCCCAGCAACTGTAAATACGATCTATCTATCTATCTTTCTATCTATCTATCTTTCTATCTATCTATCTATCTATCTATCTATCTCTCTATCTATCCATATACTACTAGAAATATTCTCACACTAAGATATACATTCACATAATGATATACTCACAAATGATAAATTCACCATAACCTTATCATTAATCCAATGTAGATGAAAGGAGTTTCTTATATAAAAGGTCAAAAATTAGAGATTTGCCTTGTCCCATAGACAAGATGGAGAGACTCTCCTGGTCCTATAGACAACATGGAGGGGCTCCATATAATCCAAAAAGACTCCACAGAAGAATCCTCACCATAAGTCAATCACCAAGGCAACCAACACAGTGGTCAACACACAGGGCCAAATGTAGTTCGGTAGACTCTCACTGACTCCACTTGTAATACTCAGGTAGTTAGGTAGACTCTCACTAGCTCCACTTGTAATACTCAGGTAGTTAGGTAGACTCTCACTAGCTCCACTTGTAATACTCAGGTGGTTAGGTAGACTCACTAGCTCCACTTGTAATACTCAGGTAGCTAGGTAGACTCTCACTAGATCCACTTGTAATATTCAGGTAGTTAGGTAGACTCTCATTGACTCCACTTGTAATACTCAGGTAGTTAGGTAGACTCTCCCTGGCTCCACTTGTAATACTCAGGTAGTTAGGTAGACTCTCATTGACTCCACTTGTAATACTCAGGTAGTTAGGTAGACTCTCACTAGCTCCACTTGTAATACTCAGGTAGTTAGGTAGACTCTCACTGACTCCACTTGTAATACTCAGGTAGTTAGGTAGACTCTCACTAGCTCCACTTGTAATACTCAGGTAGTTAGGTAGACTCTAACTAGCTCCACTTGTAATACTCAGGTAGTTAGGTAGACTCTCACTAGCTCCACTTGTAATACTCAGGTGGTTAGGTAGACTCACTAGCTCCACTTGTAATACTCAGGTAGCTAGGTAGACTCTCACTAGCTCCACTTGTAATATTCAGGTAGTTAGGTAGACTCTCATTGACTCCACTTGTAATACTCAGGTAGTTAGGTAGACTCTCCCTGGCTCCACTTGTAATACTCAGGTAGTTAGGTAGACTCTCATTGACTCCACTTGTAATACTCAGGTAGTTAGGTAGACTCTCACTAGCTCCACTTGTAATACTCAGGTAGTTAGGTAAATTCTCATTGACTCCACTTGTAATACTCAGGTAGTTAGGTAAACTCTCACTAGCTCCACTTGTAATACTCAGGTAGTTAGGTAGACTCTCATTAGCTCCACTTGTAATATTCAGGTAGTTAGGTAGACTCTCACTAGCTCCACTTGTAATACTCAGGTAGTTAGGTAGACTCTCACTAGCTCCACTTGTAATACTCAGGTAGTTAGGTAGACTCTATCTCCACTTGTAATATTCAGGTAGTTAGGTAGACTCTATCTCCACTTGTAATATTCAGGTAGTTAGGTAGACTCTCACTAGCTTCACTTGTAATACTCAGGTAGTTAGGTAGACTCTCACTAGCTCCACTTGTAATACTCAGGTAGTTAGGTAGACTCTATCTCCACTTGTAATATTCAGGTAGTTAGGTAGACTCTCACTAGCTTCACTTGTAATACTCAGGTAGTTAGGTAGACTCTCACTAGCTCCACTTGTAATACTCAGGTAGTTGGGTACACTCTCACTAGCTCCACTTGTAATACTCAGGTAGTTAGGTAGACTCTCATTGACTCCACTTGTAATACTCAGGTAGTTAGGTAGACTCTCACTAGCTCCACTTGTAATACTCAGGTAGTTAGGTAGACTCTCGTTGACTCCACTTGTAATACTCAGGTAGTTAGGTATACTCTCACTAGCTCCACTTGTAATACTCAGGTAGTTAGGTAGACTCTCACTAGCTCCACTTGTAATACTCAGGTAGTTAAGTAGACTCTCACTGGCTCCACCTGTAATACTCAGGTAGTTAGGTAGACTCTCATTAGCTTCACTTGTAATACTCAGGTAGTTAGGTAGACTCTCACTAGCTCCACTTGTAATACTCAGGTAGTTAGGTAGACTCTCACTAGCTCCACTTGTAATACTCAGGTAGTTAGGTAGACTCTCACTAGCTCCACTTGTAATACTCAGGTAGTTAGGTAGACTCTCACTAGCTCCACTGGTAATACTCAGGTAGTTAGGTAGACTCTCACTAGCTCCACTTGTAATACTCAGGTAGTTAGGTAGACTCTCACTAGCTCCACTTGTAATACTCAGGTAGTTAAGGAGACTCTCACTGGCTCCACCTGTAATACTCAGGTAGTTAGGTAGACTCTCACTAGCTCCACTTGTAATACTCAGGTAGTTAGGTAGACTCTCACTAGCTCCACTTGTAATACTCAGGTAGTTAGGTAGACCCTCACTAGCTCCACTTGTAATACTCAGGTAGTTAGGCAGACTCTCACTAGCTCCACTTGTAATACTCAGGTAGTTAGGTAGATTCTCACTGGCTCCACTTGTAATACTCAGGTACTCCTGTATACACATAAAAATGAGCTCAGGTAGCCATACCCCTTTATGATCTGTCACTACAGGACTGATTCATTTTCAATACCACAGTGTAGATTGGTCAAGAGTTCCAACTCCGTTCTGAGCTTCCTCTGAGCCACAGATACCTTAGCAACTGCAGTAAAGTTGCACAACACGAGACCAAAACCCATAATTCAATAAAAAGCTGTTTTACCATATAATTTAAAAATGTACTGTATATTTATGTAATTTACACACCATTTGTTTTCAGCTACGTCTTTGTTGCTTCTGGTGTCTCAGACCGGAGTTCTGACTACAATAAAAACAGAGAACTCACTAGTTCAAAACACAATCGGGATTACAATATTAATATGAAGCATGTACTGCTGCATGTGAAGCTCACAATCCTGACTGTGGCATTCTCCTTACGGGATAAATACTTTCATATTTTGATAGTTTGGGCATTTTCAGATGCTGCAATACTTAATATGCCTGTAGCCTTGTGTTTTGTGGACCATGGCCCACAAATGTGTCTAACATTTGGCTGCAGAACACTGGTGTAGATAGGATAACAGATTTCCCAATTTGTCTCTTGAGCGTATGTATATGACTGCATGCTGTTTGAAAGGAGGAAGACCAGAAGGGGTAAAATATCTAAGAGACCATTGAGATTTAGGCTAGATTCACAAGCTCAGTCAGTGTGTTGGCCTGATTTACCGGCCTGAACAGTATGCCGGGAGTGGGACTCCTACCTATACAGTTATCTATGCTTCTAAGAGTTCCTGCCTCCCAGCAACATACTGTCCCGTACCGATTGCAGTAAGGGACAATATGTTGCTGGGAGGCAGGGACTCCTAACATAACTCCCGGCATGAAGTTCAGATCAGTAAATCCAGCGAACACACTAACCAAGTTTCACAGGTGAAACGCGATGTGAATCTAGCCTTACAATGCTATTTTATACAGTAATTATTTGGGAGTAATAGTGTTCCTATGGAGCAAAACTATAGACTTTTTAAAATAGTCTCTAGCCTGTGTATGAAATGCAAGGAAGTCATAAAGAATTTGATTTCCCTGTGGATTCTGCATTATAGCTGCAAATCAGTAATGCTATTATATTTGGGAATTGCAGATTTCCTGATGTTAACTATCTACATTCTCAGAGAAAATGTTAATATGAAGCACAATTTACTCACAGCATACAGAAAAGATAGTGTTACATGTGCATGAGTTTAAATGGGAAGCATATATCCTATAAAGAATAAGGGGCTAATGTGAGGTATATAGCATTATCTGCAATATGTGCATTTAGAATGTTTTACAGTTGGAGGGGTTAAGTGAAGAATATATTCTATCCCAAGGATCAGCAAGCTTTGGAACTTCAGCTGCTGTGAAACTGGGACTTGTTCTGTCCTATTATGTGCCTTTAGGCTAAGGCCACATGTGTCGGACAACTGGCAACAGACCCACCTGCGGCAAAATCCAGATGAAAACGTCTGTTTTTCACCACTTCTTTCAGACAGGATTCGCCTGTGTGTTCAAAACTCGAACAGGTTTGTCTTTCTTGTCTTAAAACAAAATTCAAGTAAAAATACATACAGGGACTGAATATACTTCTAACCTGCTTGCTCCAAGTTATTCACTAGAATGGGATACAATACTAGGCACATCTCATGACACAGAGAGGAGCTGTTTTTAATGACATCAGATCCTTACTAATCTTACTCTTCTGCTGTTTCTAGTACTGTGTTCTAATATTCTTCCGATCTCATGGGTTATTCAACATTATCTCTGTGGTTTCAGTAACCTGAATATAAAGCAAGGACAAAACACCCATCAGATGTTCTGTGATTCATGGTTGTTAAAGGTTTTGTATTTGTGGTTGTCACTTTTGGAAATTCATCAAGCATTACCCTAAGATAATTTAAAAGACAGATGAATAGGATATTGCAAACTATACACTATGGTATATATTTTTAATTCTAGGACAACAATCTCTTAAGATTTGTATATAATTTTAACAATAAACCTAACTATTGAGTATATATATATATATATATATATATATATATATATATATATATTGTGAGAGTGTAAACCCAGAGGGCGGTAGTGAGCGACCCAAAACCAGAATTGAAAAGCTCCTCAGCCACACCTATAGGTGGGGGCAACAACTCCAGATGCAGTGTCTGCAGCAGGAGAGAGTGCTGTGGAGACCTGCAGGAAGCAGGGAGATGGGGAACCAGTCGGAGACGGACGGGCGGTCTGTCCCAAGAGGACTGGGGTCCTGAAAAGACTGACTGAGCCAGGCTGTTTGTTATTTTTTGTTCCATGTGTAAGCTGAATAAAAGCCATTTTACTTTGGATTAGCACCATCTGAATGCTGCTTCTCCGGCACCCAGTACCACCTACACCGCTGTCGAGTCCAGGAGGCTGCCGCCTTTGAGGCTAAATCCCCCCCCAAATTGCCACTATATATATATATATGCAAAGTAATGGCAAGGTGATTATGGACTGTAGGGCACAGCAAGATGTCTTCATTTATTCTGTCACATTTGTACATTTTTATTATCCTGTCATTTGTCTGCATGTAAATGTGATTTCGAACATAGATAATGACTGGTTGCCAAAAATGGCTCATTAAAATTATTGACTGATATGTGATCTTTGACACCTCCTAGGATGTGTAAAAATGAAATTTTTGCTAAGGTTGTATATTCATCCTCTAAAATCATGAAGGTTAGTTAATTGCCTTGTCCCTTAACATAACATCTTCTTTTGTCATGCATGGCTCATTTGTCCTTGTAGATAATGCCCAGTTTTCTATAAAAGGTTTAGTTGCTTTAGGCTAAGGCCCAATGTTGCAGAAAAGCAGTTCTGTTGCAGATCATGTAGGTTTATTTTTAGCCAAAGCCAGGAGTGGATTAAGCAGAAGTTGGATGTATAAGTACTTGCTATATATTTCCCTTTCCTTTTGTAGCCATTCTTGGCTTTGGCTCAAAAAAATGCAGCAAAATCTGCAACAAAAAAGCTGCATTTCTGCAACGTGGGGCCTCAGTCTTAAAGAGATAGTGGATAAATGTTTGAATTCTAGGGGTACAACCTCTGGGACTCACAGCTATCACAATAGTGGGGTAACAGAAAGTTCTTGTGAGTGCTCTATGTGAATGATTCAGTGATGTGTATATGTGACCAACACTCTACTCACTTTTATGGGACTGCTGGAACAACGATCTCCAGCAGTTCCATAGTGAATGGCTGACCACACATTATTATTATTATTGTTTATTTATATAGCACCATTAATTCCATGGTGCTTTACATTTGCGGATTTACATACGGTACACAAGATATACAAAACAAATATAATACTAACAGAGACCAACTGGCACAGTGGGATAGAGGGCCCTGCCCGCAAGTGCTTCCAATCTATGAGGAAAGAGGGATAGAGACAGAAGGTGGGGGTAGAGGCTGTTCAGGTGGTGGTGACAGTAGCATTATTGGAGGTTGTAGGCCTTCCTGAATAGGTGAGTCTTCAGGGCCTTCTTGAAGCTTGTGATTGTGGGGGACAGTCTTATTTGTCTTGGTAATGAGTTCCAGAGTATGGGGGATGCACGGGAGAAGTCTTGGAGATGTTTGTGTGAAGAGTGGATAAGAGCAAAGCGGAGTAGGAGGTCTTTGGAGGATCGGAGGTTACGTGCGGGCAGGTAGCAGGAGATTAGGTCGGAGATATATCGAGGGGACAGGCTGTGGATGGCTTTGTATGTCATCATTAGTAATTTGAACTCTATTCGCTGGGCAATGGGTAGCCAGTGAAGGGACTGGCAGAGGGGTGCGGCCGATGAAGAATGATGGGAAAGGTGTATTAGGCGAGCAGCACAGTTTAAGGTGGACTGGAGGGGGGCGAGGGTGTTAGCTGGGAGGCCATGGAGAAGGGTGTTACAGTAGTCTAGGCGGGAGATTATGAGGGCGTGAACTAGCATCTATGTAGTTTCAGGGGTGAGGAAGGAGCGGATTCGATGGATGTTCTTGAGTTGGAGGCGGCAGGCGGTGTTGAGGGTTTGAATATGCGGCTTGAAGGATAGGTCAGAGTCTAATGTTATCCCAAGGCAGCAGGCCTGTGGGACTGGAGTGAGAGTGGTTCCATTAATTTTGATAGATGGGTCAGGTAGGGGGGTCGTGCGTTGAGGGGTGAAGATTATGAACTCCGTTTTCTCCATGTTGAGTTTGAGAAAGCGGGAGGAGAGAAAGGAGGCTACGGCTGCTAGACACTCTGGGACTCTGGACAACAGAGAGGTAATGTCTGGTCCAGAGAGATATATTTGGGTGTCATCAGCATAGCAATGGTAATGGAAACCATGGGATTCTATGAGTTGGCCAAGGCCTTGGGTGTAGATTGAGAACAGGAGGGTTCCTAAGACGGAGCCTTGGGGGACACCTACAGAAAGAGGGCATGGCGGGGAGGTGGTGTGTGAGTGGGAAGCGCTTAATGTGCGGTTCGTGAGGTATGAGGAGATCCAGGAAAGGGCCAGATCTGAGATGCCAAGGGATGAGAGAGTTTCTAGCAGGAGGGAATGGTCGACTGTGTCAAAGGCAGAGGAGAGGTCGAGGAGGAGGAGGACAGAATAGTGACGTTTGGCTTTGGCAGGTAGAAGGTCGTTAATGACCTTAGTTAGGGCAGTTTCTGTTGAGTGATGGGGTCTGAAGCCTGACTGTAGTCTGTCAAAGAGCATATTGGATAAGAGATAGGAGGATAGTTCGGAGTGGACGTGTTGCTCCAGTAATTTTGAGGCGTACGGGAGCAGTGAGATGGAGCGATAGTTGGCTGGAGAGGATGGGTCCACTGAGGGTTTCTTAAGTATAGGTGTGACAGTAGCATATTTGAAGGCGGAAGGGAAGGATCCATTGGTTAGTGATAGGTTGAAGAGATGGGTTAGGGCAGGAGTAATGTCTTCTGAGAGTTTTGGGATGAGATGTGACTGGATTGGGTCGAGTGCACAGGAGGTGAGGTGGGATTTAGAGATTAGGGTGGAGAGCTTTTCATCAGTGATGGTGGAGAACACGTTAACAGGTTAAACATGAACAGCACCGAGCAGTTGGATAGAGTGGTTGTTGGGGGTGTAGGTTGAGACTGTCTCTGATGGTGTCAATTTTGCTTTTGAAATAAAAGGCAAAGTCGTCGACTGTGATAAGTGATGTCGGAGGGGGCACAGGAGGGCGGACAAGGGAGTTGAAGGTAGTGAATAGCTGTTTGGGGTTGCGGGATAGGGCAGATATTAGTGTGGTGAAGTAGACCTGCTTTGCAGAGGTGAGTGCGTTCTTGAATGTGAGGACTACTTCTTTATACCTAAGGAAGTCCTCCTGGGAGTGGCTTCCCTTCCAGAGGTGTTCTGCAACCGGTGAGGCACATCTCAGTTTTTTAGTCAGGTCAGTGTGCCAGGGCTGCCTATTGATCTGGTGTTAGTGAGAGGGGCCACAGAGTCAAGGGCAGCAGTGATGGTGGTGTTGTAGAAGTCAGCGGCGGTATCTGCGTCCTGGAGTGAGGATATGTCAGCGAGCGGTCAGAGAGAGTCTGAGAGCATGCGGATGTCAAGGCGATTAAGGTTCCTGCGGGGGTTGTTGGTTTAGGGATTGGGGGGTCAATTACAGAGGAGAGGGCCGAGAACGTCAACAGGTTGTGGTCGGAGAGCGTGAACTGAGAGTTAGAGAGGTTGACTAGGGAGCAGAGGCGGGTGAATATTAGGTCCAGCATGTGTCCCTTTGTGTGGGTGGCAGAGGAGGACCATTGAGAGAGACTAAAGGAGGTAGGGAATGATAGGAGAATGGAAGGGGAAGATGGGGGGTGTTAATGGGGATGTTGAAATCACCCATGATGGTGGGGGTGTCTGTGGATAGGAAGTACATTAGCAGGGGAAGGAGACAGTGGTTTCAAAGTTAATACATTAACAAAGTGGAAGACACATACCAGAAGATAGATAGAGATATAATTAAAACAGCTACAGATGCACACACCCCTACTCCATTCAAATGGAGTATGAATGGGACTGGGACCACTAGTGAACAGACACTTATTCCCCATGATACAAGGATAATAGATGGACTCCAATTTGCTTTGTCATACAGTATCAGAAATAAAGAACCAATTATGAAAAAACAAACCATAAATTACTATAATTTTTTTTTAATCCCTTTCTGACATCCACTGTACTATTACAGCGGATGTCGGGTCTTTAAATATGCTTTTGATTAATGCCTGAACTGAGCAACGGCATTAACCCTTCTAAAGCCTGCTGAACTTGAACAAGGTACAATTTGGTGCTCTACATAAATAGCGTATAGAATTGAGTGCTCTACGATAACAGTGTAGTGGGCTATCAGGTCATTTGGCATGTGGTATAACTGTACGTCCACATATATTAAAAAATGTTTACATTTAGGTGCACACAAAAAAGAACAAAGCAGGATTGCACTGTGAAGAATTGCAAAGAAGATACCAACAAATGCAATCTCACCAAACTTAGTTGTGTACTTTGAGCACAACAGTCGTAAAAGACCTTGTGGGTACCATTCAAATCACATTTGACCAGCTGCAGCCTTCACCCTCCTGAGATTGAATGAAAAGGTATGGACACTGCATGTACAGTGGGAAAAAAAAGTATTTAGTCAGCCACCAATTGTTCTCCCACTTAAAAAGATGAGAGAGGCCTGTAATTGACATCATAGGTAGACCTCAACTATGAGAGACAAAATGAGAAAACATATCTAGAAAATCACATTTTCTGATTTTTTAAGAATTTATTTGCAAATTATGGTGGAAAATAAGTATTTGGTCACCTACAAACAAGCAAGATTTCTGGCTCTCACAGACCTGTAACTTCTTCTTTAAGAGGCTCCTCTGTCCTCCACTCATTACCTGTAGTAATGGCACCTGTTTGACATTGTTATCAGTATAAAAGACACCTGTCCACAACCTCAAACAGTCACACTCCAAACTCCACTATGGTGAAGACCAAAGAGCTGTGGAAAGACACCAGAAACAAAATTGTAGACCTGCACCAGGCTGGGAAGACTGAATCTGCAATAGGCAAGCAGCTTGGTGTGAAGAAATCAACTGTGGGAGCAATAATTAGAAAATGGTAGACATACAAGACCACTGATAATCTCCCTCGATCAGGGGCTCCATGCAAGATCTCACCCCGTGGAGTCAAAATGATCACAAGAACGGTCAGCAAAAATCCCAGAACCACACGGCGGGACCTAGTGAATGACCTGCAGAAAGCTGGGACTAACGTAACAAAGGCTACCGTCAGTAACACACTACGCCGCCAGGGACTCAGATCCTGCAGTGCCAGATGTGTCCCTTTGCTTAAGCCAGTAAATATCTGGGCCCGTCTAAAGTTTGCTAGAGAGCATTTGGATGTTCCAGAAGAGTATTGGGAGAATATCATATGGTCAGATGAAACCAAAGTAGAACTGTTTGGTAGAAACACAACTCGTCGTGTTTGGAGGAGAGTGAATGCTGAGTTGCATCCAAAGAACACCATACCTACTGTGAAGCATGGGGATGGCAACATCATGCTTTGGGGCTGTTTCTCTGTAAAGGGACCAGGACGACTGATCCGTGTACATGAAAGAATGAATAGGGCCATGTATCGTGAGATTTTGAGTGCAAACCTCCTTCCATCAGCAAGGGCATTGAAGATGAAACGTGGCTGGGTCTTTCAGCATGACAATGATCCCAAGCACACCGCCAGGGCAACGAAGGATTGGCTTCGTAAGAACCATTTCAAGTTCCTGGAGTGGCCTAGCCAGTTTCCAGATCTCAACCCCATAGAAAACCTTTGGAGGGAGTTGAAAGTCCATGTTGCCCAGCGACAGCCCCAAAACATCACTGCTCTAGAGGAGATCTGCATGGAGGAATGGGCCAACATACCAGCAACAGTGTGTGCCAACCTTGTGAAGACTTACAGAAAACGTTTGACCTCTGTGTAAGGGTCTTGCCAACCGTAGCAACACCCTGACACTACAGCAGCGGTCTGGGAGGGGGGACAGAGACAAGTGAGCCCTAATCTCACCCCAGCCACTGTCCCTTCCTATTGCCTCAGTTACCCTAAGCGGCAAAAGGACAACCAGAAGACAAGCCCTATACTGAGTAAGTAACACACAGAACAGGACAAGACAAAACAACACAGAAGCAGAGTGATAAAGCGAAGGGGTCAGAAGCAAACGAGCAATGCAGTACAGAATCTAAATCCAAGAGAATAGTCAAAGTCAAAGCCAGTGGTAAGAAAATCAGGTAACAAGGTAGCAAGGGAAATAATAAAGAGAGCAGGCAAAACACAAGTGCAATAACCGGCGACTTGCAGAAAAGTGACATCCTGTATATAGAAAGTCTGGGCCCAGCCCCACACCTGATAGGTACACAGGCTGTCAATCACACAAGCAGGAAGAGATTAACTCTATACCGTCCAGAGAGAAATGCTTAGAACACGGGTGTGGTTAGAACTCCATTACACTGATTAGGACCATGTTCAGACTGAGCATTAAGAAACTTACACAAAGAACCAAATTGAAGACGCCTCCTTCGCCACAGCATGCAAGCGGAGGGCGGCGCCGAGACCCGAAACGGCAGAGACGTTACACTCTGTCATTGCCAACAAAGGATATGTAACAAAGTATTGAGATGAAGTATTGTTTTTGACCAAATACTTATTTTCCACCATAATTTGCAAATAAATTCTTTAAAAATCAGACAATGTGATTTTCTAGATATGTTTTCTCATTTTGGCTCTCATAGTTGAGGTTTACCTATGATGTCAATTACAGGCCGGCCTCATCTTTTTAAGTGGGAGAACTTGCACAATTGGTGGCTGACTAAATACTTTTTTCCCCACTGTAAATGTAGGTAAACTAGGAAAGCTGGGTGTTTCTAGAGGGTACTGCACGGATGGTGGCCATAAACAGAGTTGCAGTCCTACCACAGCTTTTATTTTACCTAAATTTACATGCAGTTTCATATGACTGAACATGCAGTTCTCTAAAATATTCTCTATACAATATAGGGATCATTCCAGCTATACAAAGATCCATGCAGCCACAGGGAAAGTCAGACTGGACTGCCCTCTTGACCTATCATCAAATTATAGTCCTCAGTGGTTAGTCATTTCTAGGTTTTTTATTTTGTTGTAAAACAGTGTGTAAGTCCCTATTACTTCTCTTCTGCGTTGGTAGAAGAGAAGTAATAGGGACTTTATTTTACTGTCCTGCACATTGTTTATATATGCGTAGGCTATCTTGCAGCAAGATTATATAAGGGATCAACAAATAACACAAGTCCCTAATATATAAACTACTGCATTAAAGGTTTTAGTATAACTGAGCACTTAAATATAGGTATTTGGAGGCCCTGTGTTCTTAAGAAAGAAAAAAAAATTGAATACTGAGAGTGAAAAATATTACAACCATAAGAGGTGTGAAATTTTCATGTGACATTTATCTCTGGCAATAGACTTTTAGGCTGAAGCCCCACGTTCCAAAAACGCAGCATTTTACAGTACCTGCCAAGTGAATGGGATTCTAGCTAATGTTATCCACGCATTGCAGAAAAAATCAGCAGCCAAAAAGCTGTGTTTTCAAAAATGCCCGCGTTTTTGAAAATCGCAACATTATATCTGTGAAATCATATAGTATAGGTATGATAGAGGCAGAAAGTCTGCAGAGGAAAAATCTGCAAAAACGCAATGTAAACTGCTATGGAAAAAAACACAATGCGTTTCCATCGCGTTTTTTTCTGCAGCATTTTTTTTTTTGGTGTGTGTTTCACTACGTGGGGCCTTACCCTTACAAGGACATTAAAAAACAGCGCGGTTCATAGAAGGTCACATATCTGACGCTATTTCCTTTCCTTAACACTTTCCAAGCCCTGTCATTTTCAGCTGCTCTAAATTGTGAATATAGAAGGAATATTCATTCATCTCAGACAGGAAGAGATCATCAGGCCACAGAGTAACAGGACACAAAATTCCATAAAGATTGTTCCCATGGTACACAAATGCTCAAGAAGACATTAATGTAGCAGTGTATGCATGACCTTTATGGTCATTAATGGTAATATAATGGTATTTGCTGGTCTGATGCATTGCAGGCATCTCAGTAAATGAATTCCTCTCATGTTTGCAACGCTGACTGAGCTGGCTGGCTTCAGACGACAAAACTGATTTGCCTACTGGTATGCAGTATGCTCTGTATTTCACTAATAAACAATTACTTTTGTTACACATAGTAAATGAGGTTGTCCAGCCATTTTTTTTTAATGCCTGGACAACCGGAGGAGGTGAAAAAAAAAAAAAATTTATACTCACCTGTCCCCGATGCTTCGGTGTCTCGCCAGTGCATTCCGGTCCTTCTGCTCCAGCAGCTTCTCACGGGTCTCTTCCTGAGTTCCACTGAAGCCTTTGATTGGCCTCAGTGGTCATGTGACAGCTGAGGCTAATCGGCAGCTTCAGTATCTGTTTTATAAAGACCGTGCAATGTAGCAATGTAAATACAGCCTGTAGTAACATTGCACTACTATAAAACAGATGACATGTGATGACACAGATGAGACAGTAGAATATGTTCCCCAGAGTCCCGCTCCCCCAGTATAATGCTCCACAGAGCCCCTACCACTACATATAACAAACACTTATACTCACCTTGCCTCACCTCTCATGGGCATCCTCGCTCCACCCAGCTCAGTACAGCGTCCTCTTTGATACTCTCCTGCCTGTAACTGATGTCACACGCACCAGGGGACGACCTCTGCTGCCTGAGATGTATAGCGGTCGAGGAACCAGGCTTTCTCCAAGCACTATCAAGGTGCCACAGGGCCCTGGCACCACCTCCAACCGCAATCGTCTGGTACCATCTTAAACCCCCCTTCTCAAGCACAGACGCTTAAAGTAACATTCCGGCAAAAAGACATTTTCCCCTTACTGTACCTCACTGAATGTCACTCACTCTATGGACCTCTTTTTTGTTATTGCACTCACCTCCATGCTGTGCAGCTTCCTATCTGCTTCTCATAAGACATTACCTTGATTTCTAGATTTAAACTTCCTTTTTCTTCCTCTGTGCTTTGCTATCAATCCCTCAATACCTCATCACAGTATCATTCTGGCAGCTACAGCCATTACCATCTCTGCCGGAAAATATAGTCATATGAAAAAGTTTGGGCACCCCTATTAATCTTAATCATTTTTTGTATGATGATTAATTATTTTAAAATTATATTATACAATTAGTGATTATATAAATAATTAGATGCAGAGCTTGTTGCATATTTACTTTCATAGGAAATCAATCACTAGTTTTTTTACAGAATTAGAGGTGTTTTAATGCCGGAGTCTAAGTCATAATCAATGGTTTCACATACCAACTCTGCAGCCTTGCTGGTAGGGCAGTGTAACTATCTCCCCTCTGAATTCTTCTAAATTACAGAAGTCCTTCTAAACATCAGCAGTAATTGTGGTAGGAGTTTGTGCCCCCCTTTATATGCCCCCCTTTATACGCGTGGGTTTCTTCCAGGTACTCCAGTTTCCTCCCACACAAAAAAGGCATACTGATAGGGAATGTAGATTGTGAGTTCTATATGGGACAGTGACTGACAATATCTGTAAAGCGCTGCGGAATATGATGGCGCTATATTAGTGAGCATAATAAATAAATATATGGGGGCCCAGTGATGGGAGCCTTAGTGCGACATTAAAGTGTGTGGGACATTAAGGTGGAATATTAAAGGAGTTTCCAAGAATTGGAGCAACCCATGTGGCAGCAGGGGGTTGGTGTAAAAAAAAAAAAAAATACTTATCTGTCCTCGGCACGCTGCTGCCCACCAGCAGTATCCATTCAGTCTCTCCTCATTGCTGGAAGTTCTGCTCCTCACATGACCACTGAGACTACTAATTGTTCTCAGCAGTCATACGACGCGCACAACTCCAGCAACCAAGCATCGCTGCCAGGTGAGTATGCTTTTTTTTTAATTTATTTATTTTATACCTCCCCCGGCCACCATACAGGTTGCTCTAATTCCTGGGCAACCCCTTTAAAGGCTTTTATCCATATTTTTAATATTGATGGCCTATACTTATGAATGGCCAGC
The DNA here is from genome assembly GCA_947044405.1 of Leptodactylus fallax. Classification (NCBI taxonomy): domain Eukaryota; kingdom Metazoa; phylum Chordata; class Amphibia; order Anura; family Leptodactylidae; genus Leptodactylus; species Leptodactylus fallax. The sequence goes on from CAMRHE010000643.1 coordinate 665,941, forward strand.
AGTATTACATCTGCGGGGGTCTGAAAGCCAGGACCCCTGCAGATTAGCTTTTCCACAATACCAGTAATGTTAACATGCCAGAATCCATGCTGCTCACTTGCCATACAATGTGTAGTGGTGGGTTTGGGTACTGCAGCAGTGCACATCCTAAGTTGGATGAGCAGCAATGCTCCAGGCATGCAGAAGTCTTTTTGAAACATTGGTTCATAATGCATGTGTATAAATGTCTGGTTATATGGTTATAAGGATATATGAGATTAACAATAAGATTACTCTAACATTACTCCCCTCTCTTTATCATTTTTATACAGGTCACATGGACAAAGTCTAACTCCCTTGTTATCTAGGATAGTAATTAGAGTCACCCTACCTACCCAAAGTGTGAGAATACTAATTTTCACAGATTGAGGGATGCCAGCAACCGTCCAGACGACTCCAATACATAACCATCCTAGTGTACTACCTGTCAATATTTCATCCATGTTACCTATACAAAAAGGAATATATAAAGGATTTTAGGGAGCAAATAACTTTCCTATATTGTTATACTTATAAAAAGATTACATATTGGTTACAAATATTAGTTTATATGAGTCCATTATAATAAAGTTTCCTCAGCATGACCGGTTCTTCTGCATCTTGCTGATGAAGTTCCTCAGACGAAGGGATTTCCACAATGGATGCAATTGGCAAGGTTCTCCAATGCTTCTTTTCCACATGAGTTGCACGTGTATTTTTGAGAAGTCAGTATCACCATTGCATTTTCATCTTAAGATATAGATTCAGTTTTAAACTTCCCTGAAAAACATTTGCATTTTAGTATTCTTTTACATATTAATAGGAGAAGCTTCACCAAGATGTATATTATCAAAATGAGAAAACATCCTTGTAAAATGACATGGAAAATACCAGAAATCCAACCTCCTAACCCCTTAAACCAATTAAGGGGGTTCAACCAGGATATCCACTCAGGCCAACTGAAATCTTCTCCTGAGTGAATTCTTCTGAATTTTTCTTTTAGTTTTACTACTTCCTCTAAATCATGGGCTATTCTGAGCATACCTTGTGGGTCTATGTAGTGACAACAGGTTGGTCCTATAATTTGACACATACCACCTTGGGCTGCAGTTAAATAGTCTAAAACCATTGCATGCTGATTAGTGACTATGATTAATTGTTTCAGATATGTATCTTCTATCTTGATGGTGTCAAATAGATAGTTAGTAACATTGTCAAACAATTCTCCCAAATCTTCTATTCTCCTGGCATTTCTGAGTATTCCTAAATAAGTCCCATATAATATAATATATATAATAAGTCCATATCGTTATTTCATGGTAAAGGGGCGTGACTTGGAAATAGCACTCCACCCAACCTCCCTACTTGTTAAAAATGTTAACTCCACCCCTGTGTATTGTGCAACGATTCCTTCACCTTAACAAAGTTGTGCCCAGCAGATGTGTAAGGTACCGAAATGCAGGATCAAATACTGTAGCTTATGAGATGGAGGATGAACAAATGAAGCTATTTTATTCTAGACTAATAGAATGGTTGAATTAATATAGATATAATTAAACTTAAAGAGGACCTTTCACGTCCTCATGTATATGCGGTTTTACATACCGCTAGAAGCTGACAGCACGCTGAATTCAGCGCACTGTCGGCTTTCCCGTTATATGCCCCGGGGCTGGAGTTATCGGGTATCTAAATTTCACCGTTCACTGTCAGAAGGGCGTTCCTGAAAGTCTAGCTGTGCTGTGAGGAACACCCTCCCTGACAGTACCCATCCATAGACTTGTACTTGGTCTGTAAGCAACGCCCCCTCTGACAGTACTCGGCTAGGGATGAGGTCAGAGAGAGGGGGCATTCCTTACTGCAAAGTGATGACGTTGAGCTGTGAGGAACGCCCCCCAAGTACAAGTCTATGGACGAGCACAGTCAGGGAGGGCGTTCCTCACAGCGCAGCTAGATTGTCAGGAACGCCCTTCTGACAGTAAACGGTGAAGTTTAGAACCCCGATATCTCCAGCCTTGGGACACATTACGGGAAAGCCAGCAGTGTGCTGAATTCAGCGCGCTGTTGGCTTTCTAGAGGTGTGTAAAACAGCATACAAGTGAGGACATGAAAGGTCCTCTTTAAAAATGTAAGGGATCAGCCAGAGGCATAGCTAGGGGTTCAGCACAGGGGGGTGAACATCTCCAAGTGGGCCCCCTACTTGGACATGTTCATATACTGATACTATCAGTATACGGTGAGTGTATAGTGGTATATAGCGGCTCTACACAGGGCTCTGCAAACGATTTAGGTGAATACAGGGCAGTAACATTTAGTGACTTACAGGTGATGTCTCTGACTAATCGTTCACATTCCCCATCTCTTTCATCTGGACAGCCATGACCACTTCTTCTAGTCTCTGTAAAGTTAGCAACACAGACATCTTTGGCTCCTCACTCTTCCAGGCACCTGACCCATAGTGTCCTCACCTACACAAAGCCCCCATCCTGCTGCTACCCCCAATTATAAAATATATAATATAACCCCCCATAATGAATAATGCCCCCAAGTGCATCTTTAAACTAATAACTTCCCTATGCACTCCTTTAAATAGTGCCCCTTATTAATAATGCCCCAGATGTTTCCTAATTAAAAAGGAAAAAAAGAAAAACACAAGGGAATGAACCGTGGTACCTGTGTAAGCGCCGTGACCCCTTCTCTGTTTACATAGTGTCATTCTTTTCATAGCGGCCATGTAATGTAACTACAGCCTCGTCCTATACACGTCTATGTGACAAGGCTGGAATGACATCACACGATCGCTATAAACATACTGTGTGTGATATAAACAGGCGCCATAGCCCCTTCTTACAGCTGGTCAGTGGGGATTCCCTTATCTCTTATTGATGTTTTATTCTGAGGATAGATCATCAATAAAAATGAGCTGGAAAATGCCTTAAGGCTAAGGCCCAATGTGGCAATGGCGACGCATCACGGTTCTTCCTGCAGCAATTTGCACAGAATGTTCACAGAGGTTTCCTCTGCAGACTTTCTGCTTCAATTATATCTATAGGGAAACCGCTGGTGTTTCGTAGGTATAATTGACATGCTGCGATTTCCAAAACTGCGACTGTTTTGGAAATTGCAGCGTATCCGCTGTGCATATTTTACTGCAAAGTGGTGATAGGAGGGGGGGCCCCATGTGGCGAAAACCCACCGAAAAAAAAATGCCGCATTCTAGGAAATCCCATCCACACATTGCTGAAAAATATGTTTAGCAGACGCACTGCGATTTCCAAAACCCTTGCGGTTTTGGAAATTGCAGCATATCAATTATACCTATGGAAATACTGGCGGTTTCCATATAGGTGTTTTGAAAACAGAAAGTCCACAGGGAAAAACTCTGCGGATCTTCTGTGAAATAATGCCTCCTAATATAAATGATGCCCCCTAATGGCCCCTTATATAAATAACTTCCCCCCCTTGTATTCATAATACCCTGTAATAACCCTTATATAAATGAAGCCCCTCCATCACCATAATGCCCCTAATGAATCCTCCCTTTATAGTTATATTTCCCCCTCCTAACCACCCCTTATGCTATTAATATACCCACAAAAAAAGTCATACACACCTACCTGCGATCCTAATGAATGGAGCCGCTGCCTCCTCTTGCGCTGGGTCCACGCACAGGACGTCTGTTTATGAGCATGGACCCTTAGCCTGTGCTAAGAAAAAGACATCCGTCTGTGGTCTCGGGGTCTTGTAAACCGCAGGCCTGAAGTGGCTTGCGGTTTACAAGACAGTTAAGCACCAGGGAGCATTGCAACTAGATCTGTGTCTGCAGACACCGATCTAGTTAGACATAAAGGATGTATTAATGGCGGCCCTGGGGTGGGCCCCAAAAAGTCAGTGGGCCCGGGGCAGCCGCCCCCTCTGCCCCTCCACTAGCTACGCTTCTGGGATCAGCTGTACATGTGTTATGCATCTGAAATCACATAAGTGTCTAAATATATAATCATTAGATGACTTCAAATAGTTTGCTGAACCACAGATCTCAGCAGTTACAGTTCAGTAGAGTCCATCTAAATAAAGAGATTTTACAATGTTGTCTTGTAGAACTACAAGTCTCAGCAACTGTAAATATGATTTGTGTCTATATATTGTGAGAAAGTGACAGGACAAGTGCTGGAGTCACGGTATGTCAGTCCCCGGGTTTTGTCATATAGCTGGTCCAGCACGGGGTTTTGAGTAAGCCCCAGCTCAGGTGCGGGTCTTGAGGTTTATTACTGGCCCATATAGACCTGCAGAGTCTGCACTTGAATGCAGATCCTGGGGAGTGAGAGTAGGCGTCTGGATCTGTCCTGATCTCCCAAAAACGGTTATTGTGCCAAACTGGTTGCTGGTGTGGCTGGCAGACAGCCACACAGGTTAGTAAGCAGTGTTCTGTTTAGGTAGCCGCTCAGACGAGCAGGAGTTTTGTTTATTTTTTGTGCCTGATGTTAAGGCTGATATTGTTTTGCCTGTTTCCCTGAAGAGAAGGTTTATTTATTTTGTTGTCATTTTTCAATAAACCTGTTACACCTAAGTTTTCGTGTCACTGTCTCTGACTGTTTGGGCCCGCACCTAGGCTGCTACTGAGCTACCTCCCTCACATATGGTGCTTTGGATGCGGGCACGCCCAATTTTTTTTTTAAAAAACAGTCTTAAAGAGACACACACCTATTTTTTTTTATGTCCTGGATGAAGGCTGCAGGAGAGATCCAAAAGGAGACCGCCAGCATGGAGGACGTTATAAAACAGATGGGGAAGATCCTCGTACAGCAGCAGCAAACCCAGGCACAGCAGCAGCAAACCCTGGCGCTGCTCAGCCGGGCCCTGATTGACCAGAGGACGGCAGGAGAAGGTGCTGGTGCCAGGGAGACCTCGAGGGAACAGACCGCTGCTCGAGCCGCCGTTTGGACTTCCCTACAAAAGATGACATCCTCAGACGACGTGGAGGCCTTTCTTCAAGTCTTTGAGCGGGTGGCTGAGCGGGAGAAGTTGCTGAAGGATCAGTGGGCTAATGTTGTGGCGCCCTTTCTCACCGGAGAGCCTCAGAAGGCCTACTATGACCTGTCTGAACAGGAGGCTGAGGACTACTCCAAGCTGAAAGGTGAGATCCTAGCACGTCTCGGAGTAAACACGCATGTACGTGCTGGGCGAGTGCACCACTGGACTTTCTCTGAGAGTCTTCCATCCCGATCTCAAATGTTTGACCTGATAAGTCTCGTGAAAAAGTGGCTTCAGCCTGAGGAAGCCACTCCAGCACAAATAGTGGAAAAAGTGGTACTCGACAAATACACCAGATCGCTGCCGCCTCAGATCCAGCTCTGGGTCGGACAAGCGGGACCTACCACAGCTGATCAACTGGTAGGTTTGGTGGAACGATACCAAGCCACTGATGAGCTACGACAGTCATCTCCCAGACCTGGTAACCCCAAGACGGGTAAGACCGTACCACTTACTTCGGGGGTGAGGAAGGTCGTGAGGGGAGGAGGCTCAGAGGGGGAACAAGCAGCAGGGACTATGGACTCTAGGCCCAGGTCTCAAAATAGAGACCCATACCGTCTCAGATGTTGGCGGTGCCAGGAGTTAGGTCATGTCGCTGTGTACTGTCCCCTGACGACTGAGCCTATGGACTGCAACAGCTCTAGGCGTATTTCCCTGTTTGCTCAACCTGCTTGTACTGCAGAAAACGCAACAGAACCACAGATGTGCACGGTGACTATAGCTGAGCGTGCTGTACTGGCTCTCCTGGACTCTGGGAGCCTGGTAACCCTCGTGCACCATGAACTGGTCGACCCTGCACTGTGCGGTGAACAAACTGTTGGGGTCTTGTGTATACATGGGGAAACTAGAGAGTACCCTATTGCAGAGGTTACCATACACACTGCCTCTGGCACCTTCCCTCACAAAGTGGGTGTGGTTAAGTCTCTGTTCCATAGCGTGATCATAGGGAGGGATTTTCCGTTGTTTTGGGCTATGTGGAAAAAGCAGGGTTTGCCATGTCCTAAAAATGATAAGACTGGTGATGTCCTGTCTGAGGTTAACCCTGAACCCTTTGATCCTGACAGAGAAACACCAGCTGTAGGGGTGACCCAAGATGGTGGTGTGTTTCCCCTGTCTGTGTTAGCTGGTGATTCTGAAGGCCAGGAGGAGGTTCCCGAGATGCCTGAACTTGAGGTGACCCGTGAGAAATTTGGGACTGCTCAAATTAGAGACCCTAATCTGTCTCATGCTCGGGAAAATGTTAAGGTGATAAATGGTGAACCTCAGTATTCGGGGGCTGACAAGGAGTTCCCCTATATATCTATGAATCAGGACCTCCTGTATAGGGTAAACCAGGTGAGGGGAGAAATTGTCGAACAATTGGTGGTGCCCCGACCCTATCAAAGAGTAGCTCTAGATTTGGCCCATAAACATGTGTTAGGAGGACACCTGGGGTACGGAAAGACCAAAGAGCGCCTTCTTCAGCGTTTCTATTGGCCAGGGGTTGATAAGCACATTCAAGAATATTGTAACTCCTGCCTAGAGTGTCAACTAACTGCTCCTGTGTCACATTTTAAGAGTCCTTTGGTACCCCTACCCATTATCGAGGTACCCTTTGAAAGGATAGCCATGGACTTAGTAGGACCTCTTGTAAAGTCTGCTAGGGGGCATCAGTATATTCTAGTGGTGTTAGATTATGCTACCCGATACCCTGAAGCCGTGCCTTTAAGACATACTTCGGCTAAGCTAATTGCCAAGGAGCTTTTTGAGATGTTTTCTCGGACAGGTATACCCAAGGAGATCCTAACTGACCAAGGGACTCCCTTTATGTCCAAGGTAATGAGAGAAATGTGTAAACTTTTGAAAATCAAACACCTGAGAACCTCGGTATATCACCCCCAGACAGATGGCCTAGTGGAGAGGTTCAATAAAACCCTTAAGGGCATGCTAAAGAGGGTGGTTAGCAAGGATGGCAAAGATTGGGATTGCCTATTGCCCAGTCTAATGTTTGCAATCCGGGAGGTGCCCCAGTCCTCCACAGGTTTTTCTCCATTTGAGTTGGTGTATGGCAGACACCCACGAGGTCTCCTAGACATAGCTAGGGAAACCTGGGAACAGGAGCAAACTCCTTACAGGAGTGTAATTGAACATATTACTCTGATGCAGGACATAATTACGGCAGTAATGCCCATTGTAAAGGAACATATGGAGCAGGCCCAAAGGGCTCAAAGCCGGGTCTATAACAGAACGGCTAAACTTAGGACCTTTACTCCAGGTGATCGGGTGTTGGTGTTGGTCCCCACCGTAGAAAGTAAGTTTCTGGCCAAGTGGCAGGGGCCATATGAGATTGTTGAGAGAATGGGAGAAGTAAACTATAAGGTATACCAGCCGGGCAAGAGAAAGCCCGAACAAATATACCATATAAATTTACTAAAACCCTGGAAGGACAGGGAAACATTGACAGTAGTGGGTACATCTGGCCAGGTTACTACTGAAAGGGTAAAGACTCCTGTTAAAGCTTCACCTAAGGTGCAAATATCAGAGTCCCTATCTAAGGCACAGAAGCAGGAATCAAAAGAGTTTGTACAGAAAAATAATGATGTGTTTTCTGAGTTACCTGGACGCACTAATGTGATAAAACATGACATTGTCACCGAGCCGCAGGTACGGGTTAATCTAAAACCTTACCGGATACCTGAAGCTCGTAGACAAGCCATATCTGAAGAGGTCAAAGATATGTTGGCACTTGGGGTCATTGAGGAGTCCAAGAGTGACTGGTCCAACCCCATTGTTTTGATTTCTAAACCAGATGGTACCATCAGGTTCTGTAATGATTTCCGTAAGCTTAATGAAGTTTCAAAATTTGATGCGTACCCAATGCCCAGAGTCGATGAGTTAATCGAGAGGTTGGGACATGCCAGATATTTCTCCACCCTCGACTTAACCAAAGGATACTGGCAGGTGCCGCTCACTAAGGAAGCCAGAGAAAAAACGGCATTTGTCACCCCAGACGGCCTGTTCCAATATGTGACTATGCCGTTTGGTTTACACGGGGCTCCAGCAACGTTCCAGAGGTTGATGGACAGAGTCCTTAAGCCTCATCGAAGGTATGCTTCAGCCTACCTAGATGACATTGTCATCTTTAGTACGGACTGGGAGAGTCACTTACCAAAGGTCCACTAAATTCGTACTAAATTCCCTTCGGGCAGCTGGTTTAACCGCCAACCCAAAAAAATGTGCTTTGGGTCTGGAAGAGGCCGAATACCTGGGGTACATAATAGGCCGAGGGGTAATAAAACCACAGGTTAATAAAGTAGAGGCCATCCAAAATTGGCCCCGACCCTTGAATAAAAAGCAGGTGAGAGCTTTTTTGGGAATCGTAGGGTACTATCGTAGGTTCATCCCTAACTTTGCGACTATTGCAGCCCCGCTGACAGACCTGAATAGGGGAACTAGCTCCGTAATGGTTAAGTGGACTGAAGAGGCTGAGGGGGCCTTTCAGGAGTTGAAGTCAGCTCTCTGCAAGCAGCCGGTGTTGATTACACCTGACTTTACGAAAGAATTCATAGTTCAGACTGACGCCTCTGATGTGGGGTTAGGGGCAGTGTTGTCCCAAATGGTGGGTGGTGAAGAGCACCCAGTTACTTATCTGAGTAGGAAACTTACACCGCCAGAAAAAAATTACAGTATTGTGGAAAGGGAGTGTTTAGCCATTAAGTGGGCCCTCGAATCCCTGAGGTATTACCTACTGGGCCGACACTTTAAATTGATCACTGATCACTCTCCCCTTACTTGGATGTGCCATACCAAAGAGAGAAATGCCAGAGTAACCAGGTGGTTTCTAACGTTACAGAACTTCAAATTTACAGTGGAACACAGAGCAGGCAAGCTGCAGGGGAATGCCGACGCCCTGTCCAGGACCCATTGTATGTTGGCTAGCGGTGTCCGCCCCTACAGGTCCGAACAAAGGGGGGGGGTATGTGAGAAAGTGACAGGACAAGTGCTGGAGTCACGGTATGTCAGTCCCTGGGTTTTGTCATATAGCTGGTCCAGCACGGGGTTTTGAGTAAGCCCCAGCTCAGGTGTGGGTCTTGAGGCTTATTACTGGCCCATATAGACCTGCAGAGTCTGCACTTGAATGCAGATCCTGGGGAGTGAGAGTAGGCGTCTGGATCTGTCCTGATCTCCCAAAAACGGTTATTGTGCCAAACTGGTTGCTGGTGTGGCTGGCAGACAGCCACACAGGGTAGTAAGCAGTGTTCTGTTTAGGTAGCCGCTCAGACGAGCAGGAGTTTTGTTTATTTTTTGTGCCTGATGTTAAGGCTGATATTGTTTTGCCTGTTTCCCTGAAGAGAAGGTTTATTTATTTTGTTGTCATTTTTCAATAAACCTGTTACACCTAAGTTTTCGTGTCACTGTCTCTGACTGTTTGGGCCCGCACCTAGGCTGCTACCGAGCTACCTCCCCTAACAATATATATATATATATATATATATATATATATATATATATACATATACACTGTATATATATATATAGTGAGAAGGTGACAGGTAAAGTTCTGGATAGTCGCTATATCTCCCCCAGATTCCTCACTTATGTGTGGTAAGTGAGGTTACAACACTGATGTCTGTAGCAAAACCTCAGCTATGAGAAGGCCTTTCTGTTAACCGTTTCCTGTCCTACAGCAGGAAGGAGCCTTCAAGCACAGGTGGGAGCTGGGCCTCATTAAAAGGCCCATAAAAGGTTGTCAAGACCTCAGTCCTGGGCAGTTCCTGGAGAGAGGAGCAGGAGGAGGTTCTGTCCTAAGACTATCTGGTGAGAGACCAGTGTGAACTGTTGCCTTTACTTTTTGTCCTGTGTATTACCTGTGTGGCTGAAGCAAGCCACACATATAGTAAGGGCCTCTTTGTTTAGTTAGTTGCTCAGAAGAGCAGGATTTCTGTTATCTTTTTGCCTGAAGTTAAGGCTTATTTTGCTTTGCTGTTTTGGAAAAAATAAACGCACAGGGTAAAACCGTGTTTGTACCTGACTTTTTTGTGTCTGTCTCTGACTGTCTGGGTGCGCTGCTGCTACCACTGAGCTAATCCTCCCACAATATATATATATATATATTTGTAACCCCTGCAAGGAGCACTTTGCATCAGCAGATGCGGCAGTTAATGCCAAGCCAGGACCCATTACATTCCTGAAAGCATGGTAACCGTTTTATTATGGGTATAGGTTTCCGTTCGGGGGTGCCCAAGCGGACTCCCCGAACGGAAACCCAAACGCAGATGTGAACCGGGCCTTAGAAAGTTTCTGAGAACTGTTGTAGAAAGGAACTGCTGTGTCTATAGTGCACCAACCTTTCCTGAATGGGCCCCAACGGATGCATTGTTCTTTTCATTGCTGCATTGCTGTTATTTAGGAGTGCAAGCTGTCACCTGCAGTATGATGGCATGTGTGTGATGACTATCATCTGTGGGTCACTATCTTAACCCTGTGCTATTCCTTATAGTTTATTATACCCGCCAGGCCTGGCACATAGTCCATTCCCACCACTAGGGGGTTTAATAAGATGTACCTATGTACTGTCATGTGAATCACTGAAACATTTCTCTGTTCGCATTTTATCAAGGGAAACCATAGTGACCAGGGGCCACTATGGGACAAAATACTGTGTGGGGGGCCACTGTGGTATATTATACTGTGTGGAGGGGCCACTTTGGTACATTATACGGTGTGCAGGGGCCACTATGGGACATTATACTTTGTGGAGGGGCCACTATGGAACATTATACTGTGTTCAGGGGTTGCTATGGGGCATTATACTGTGTGGAGGGGCCACTATGGGACATTATACTGTATGGGACATTATCCTGTGTTGAGGCCGCTGTGGGACATTATAGTGTGTGTAAATGGGGCCTAATTCCGTGTGGGGGCTAGGAAAGGTTCAAAGGTTCATTGCACTGTTAACAGTATGAGGCCCTGTTCACACGGTGGAATCTGGTGCTGATTTTGCAGAGGATTTTGCCCCCAAATCAGCGGCAGATTCTTCCCACATTCTGCCTCCCATTGAAAACAGTTACAGCAGGACGGTGGAAAAAAAGCATCCTACTCGATCTTGACACAGATTCTGCAGCTGATTCAGAAACTATGTCTTGAGACTCCCCCAATGATTGGGCCCATTCGTTTAAGACTAATCAGCGGTGGAAAGCCTCAACAGAATGCCAATGCTCTGCGTCCACCACCGTGGCTGGGGGCCAGAGAAAAAAAGAGGAATCCAAGGCAGATGTCTGCCTCAATTTCCCTCTTTTCTTTCTGACATCTGAACAGGTTCTATCTACTTGTATGGAATGGACTGTATTACAGTCCACTCCAGTAGGACTGCGTCAGTAAAAGACACCCAATTTTGGTTGGGGTTTTTTTTGCTGTGGTGTGCATGAGTTGCTAAAAAAGGGGCCCAATAAGGCTCTGTTGCCCAAGGGATCACACAAACCTGGAGCCGGCCCTGCTCCTAAGCCACAATCCTCTCTTGAGTCCTCTTCCAAGGTCACCACAATGACTTACTAATGATTTACTTTGACACCTATCCTTGTTGGTTAGGGGGTCTTCTAGTGGGTGGAGCTTCCTTCCTCTAGTGGGTCCCTATATCCTGACTTTCAGCTGGAGCTGTTGCTTCTATCCAGGGGTGAACCTAACCTCTTTGCTGCCTGAGGCAAATTATAGAAAGGTGTTCCAGCCCCCAAAAAAACAAAAAATATGAGTTTACACATTACTTACCTATAAAAACCGATACAAAACTGGTACCCACATATAAAGTAAAAAAAAATAACATGAAACACATACAAATTAGATATCCATGTGTCCAAAAACGCCTGGTCTACAAAATTATAAAAATATATGCATTTCCTATGCAATGAACGCCGTAGCGGTAAAAAAAAATCAAAAGAGCTGGACCGCCGTTTTTTCGCTGTTTCACCTCCCATAAAATTCGGGATGAAAATCATTTAAAGCAATAGACATTTCCTAAAATAGTATAACTAAAAATGCACCTTATGCATGGAAATGTAAAAAGTTACGAGTATCAGAATATGGCAACTCCAAGAAATTTTTTTTGGGAAAATTTTGAATTTTTTTAGGGGTTAAAACCGTAAAAAAAATTATAAATTTATAAATTTAGTTCCCCATAGAATACAGGTGACATGTGATTTTGGCTGCATAGTGAATGCCATAAAAACAAAGCCCGTAAGAAAGTCGTACAAACTCAGTTTTTCAATTCCACCCCATTCTGATTTTTTTTCCAGCTTCCCAATTCATCTAACGGAATATTAAATGATACCATTATGAAGTACAATTTGTCCCACAAACAATAAAGCCCTCATATGGCTCTGTGAACGAAAAATAAAAAAATTATGGCCTTTGGAAGACAAGGAGTCAAAAAATAAAATCAAACATCGAAATATGCCTGCAGCAGGAAGGAGTTAACAACCAGAATGCCTCCAGGGAAGGGGTTAAAGAGTAATGTGCACTGAAGAAAGCAGTGTACATCTTTTCATTATACTTTTACTGTGCTTATGCACTCCTGATTTTTGCCTGATTACTGACCACATCTGCAATGTAAATGTGGTATTAGTCCATTTTTTTTTTTAACAAAAGCCTGTTTGTTTTATTAATAAACCTAATTCTCATCTGCTTAGAAAAAAATAATTCCCAGATCAAAGCGATGTCTTAGAAAATATCAATTTTTATAATGAGTTTTTCTCCTGACAGATATGAAATGATAAATAAAAAAATTGCACAAATTGTACAAATTCATATACTGTATATTATATCCCTTTAACTGCTGGAATCTGAAAAAGGCTGTAAAATCTAAATGTATACATTTTCAAATTATTTAAGGTATTTTTTTACATTGTGCCTGTATGATGTTATTAGCTAGCGTTCTTATTTATGGGATTTTGGTCCAGTATATAGGTCACTGCCTCATGGAATAAATATATTCATATGCTCTGTCTCATGTTATTTCACCTAATCTAATTTTCTACCTTCACCATCTATTTTTCATTTTCATTTTCCTCCCTTGCCAGAATCTCCTACTCAGCTTTCTATTATTTCTTTTATACTTTCCCTTTTCTCCTCAGATTGATACCTTCTTTTCCTCCTCTAGCTTTCTCTGTCCCATCTTCCATCATTTTATTCCTGATCACACAATCTTCAATTTCCCTGTCCCCATTTCTTTCCCTCTCTATCAGTGAATAGAGAATGCAGTCATAAAATGGAAGGATACATGACAGAATTGTACGTGAACTAGGTAGAGCCTTGTTGTTAGATGCTCGAAGCAAAAAGTCATTAGATTTTAGCTGGTTTTGTTCCCTTGAGGAGCATTTGCTCATAATGTCCAATTGCTCCCTTTAACTGGCCCCATATCTTCAGCTATGGGGACAGACTGTTGAATGCAAAGCAATTATGTCAATGTACTTCTACAGGCAAACTGGGAAAAGAAAAATGGAAGCAGAAAGAGATGAATGAGTATGTTCAGAAAAAAGAGCCTGAGTAATTAATGAATGAAATATATATAAAGATAGAACAAAGAGAGGGAACGGACAGCAGTAATTATGCATGGAATTTTAGATGGAGCTGTAAGGGAGAAATTAATGAGAGAACATTCCAAATAAATGAAGGATTAATCTATGGAATCTATAAAGGGAGACGTTGAGATGGATTGCATTGACATTAGGCTGAAGTGTGTAAGCCAAATAAATACATTACAGTATTTACACTGCAAGTAAGGATGACATCTAAATGGGCTGTCTGAAATCATTACTTTACCTCCAACACACATTAAAGTAATATAAATCTTACTCAGTAGTGGATGAAGTTTTAAAGGGAATCTGTCAGGGCAATTTGGGACACTAAACCACCCACACGTCCATAGGGACCTGGGGTTTAGTGTCCCAAATCACCCTGTTATAACGCAATACATGGCCGCATTAAAAATAAAAAAGCTTTATACTCACCCTGCCGCTGTACTCCCCGCTCCTGTGCAGTTCTTCAATGAAGCCAGAGGAGTACACCTTGGCTTCAGTGCGCATGCATGAAGCCGGGGTGTCCATTATTGGTTTCATTGAAGAACAGCGTAGGCATCGGGAGGTGTGCCAACGAAGAAGCTCATGAATAAGCCAAACTGTTCTCGTTGAACAGCGTCGATTGGACCCTTCTCTAGGTAAGTATAAAGGTTTTTTATTTTTAATGCGCCTGCGGATTGCATTACAATATGGCGATTTGGGACACTAAACCCCAGGTCTATAAGGACCTGTGGGTGGTTTAGTGTCCCAGATTGACCTGACAGATTCCCTTTAAAGGTCTGAGGATCTGTCACCTCTTTGGACATGTCTGTTTCAGTAAATATTTTATTCCCATGAAATAAAAATCCCGGAACATCTTTTCTTAGATGTTCAGCTGGAGGTGTGTCACTATACTGCCTATAACTATCCAATCAGTGCTGTCAAATAAGACTGTATAGGGTCACATGCCTTTAACAAGGGGAATGGTAACACCCCGTTATCAATTTATTAATACATTTCTAGGAGAAATAACAGAAGAACCACAACATGCAGAATTCTACAAAAATTTGTTCCAGGATTATTATTTCATGGGGAATACAAGTATCTACTTAAACGGAGCGGGCAGGTCCATATCAATCCTATAAAATTGCACAACATAAATAATCATACAATGTATCACCGTAACAGATAAATGTTCAGTAGAATCACGTAAAATTAAAGTTTTAAATTCTGCAAATCATGTGATACAGTAGAAAGATGATGGATCAGACCCTCTGAATATATTAAAGATCTTTGAAATTCACATGGCATATGTTTATACTGTATATTTATATGATCAATGCACAACTAGATTTATGTGTTTTTCCATATGTCACATGTTCCACAAGGTATACAAGGACTGCTATTGCTTTAAGAAGCATGTATTTGATATTGCCAGGAAAATTATCACTGTACCTTTAAGAACAGTTTTTTTTTCTGATGCACTATATTATACTGATTGATTATGCTTTTAAAGTGTTTTACTGGATAACTGTAAAGGAAGCTGCTATCTGCCCCATAAAGGGTGTGACTTGCAAAAGCCATCTTGAAATAGGCAGGTCCATCTGCTCTGGGAACAGTCTGAGGGTAGGATGTAAATGTCCCTATCTCTACCCTCTACTTGGGGGATTATTGAGGAATTTGTGTGTGGGGGGCAAAATGGTCAAGAGCGCTGTGTAGGGAGACATGTATTAGTTACTTGAGACGTGGTATGTATCTTTAAGTTTACGTGCAATCCCCTGACGAGTATTTAAACTTTATACGAAATGTGCATGTCGGGATTTATAATTTGGTACCGGTATCTGTATACATGTAAAACTCTTATGGTGCCGGTACCGGTATACACATCAAACTCTTATGGTTCTAACTTTTGGGAAGACTTGCTAACATTTAGGTCTTTATTTGATCTACATTTTACTCCTTTTTTAATCGCATAGTAAGGACAGTTAGGGTCTTGGTTAATAGGGTTAGGTTCCGGTCGAAGGTCATACGCTACATAGGGTGGTGGCCCTGAGGAATCTAGAAAATATAGACCGCTTTGATAAGTATTAACTAGGGTGAGAATTTGTACCTCATTTCTGTCTACCCATACCTTTTATATTTGCCCTCTACATATATCCTGCCAGACCATCTACATCTGGGATCATATCTTCTACCCTGGGGGTGAATATACCCAGTATGAGCAAGACACAGTAAGATACATTAATTCTCTATATATGTTCTTGTCCACACTAAATACCATTGTTAGGATATGCCTTCCTCTACTGGATATATGCCAACAGTGATATGAACCAGACACTGGTGGTTTGACATGGCTGCTGCAAGCAATTTGTTAATTGCTCCTATGTGCTAATATGGTTTAGCTGTTTTTAGGAGCTGAGATGTTTATAGTGGCTCCGTGATACTGTGGACGATTTCTGACATTTTTAATGTGATGTTTTAAAGTTATGTTTTAATATTTTTTGGTTTACCACTTTGGAGTTTAACCACTGAGTCATACAGGTGAGCTGTGTATCCTTTGATTTGCACTAGATTGGAGGTTTTAAATATGGGAGTGTCATAATGGTATTTAATTCGCTGTGTGGGGATCGGATCTGCAGTAGGACCTTTGAGTATTCCTTTGCAGATTCTCAAGTAAAATAAATGTGTGCTGCATAGCTACTAATGCAATTGGGAGGAGCCAGAGAATGTATATTTTGGTTTCCCACCATTCAGGTAGTCAGTCAGGTGGCTGTGAATGAGTCAGCAGATTAGTGCCAGTGGGTCACTGCTTAAAAGGGTTTTTACCAAGATTGAAGTTATCCTCTGATTGCTGGGATAGGGGTGTGATGATTCTGCTTAAATATGGCTATAATTCAGAGCTGTATTTTGGTCTCTGGGTAGCGTATTTCTCTCTAGTTCCATTTACTCATAAGGTGCGCAGCTATAATCCCAGGTGTATATTGGCAATAGTGGCCAGGCTGGAACAATAGGGCTTTGTATCCATCCCAGCAGGGCTCCTTTGTAGTCATACACAGCCCTGAGTGATCAAACAAACACCTGCATTGTCCAGTCTGCAGATAGATCAGATATGGCTGATAACATTGTATCATTTCACTTGGTCTCAGCTCTTTGCAAAGAATCTGGACTTGAGTGGATTAATCCATCAGACTTGCTGCCGCCGATAACCTCATTCTGGGAGGTGGCATAAAGGGTATAAAAGATGAGGTAAGAGGTCTGTGGGAGGAGATTATGCTATGAAGATTGGGCTGAGACCATCACAGATTACAGAGAGTGGTTACAGACAGACCATGAGGAGAGATTTGTGTTGGGACTACAAGAGAACACCATGAGGAGATTTTTTGTGATGAGACTACTGGACTAATGCTGAGAGACTGTGATGAGAGCATGCAGGCTGGATTATTGTATTAATGCCACATGCTAACAAGCCTCCACTGGGTTATTCACACATGACACAGCATGTGTGAGTGTTGGACTACAGAACCACATCAAGGACATGTGTGGTAAAGTAATCATTTCACCTTTATCCCTTTTATTTTATTTGTACTGTATCTTGTAACTAGTAACTGTTAATGCTTGCATATATCTGCATATCTGTTCTGAACTGTATATGTTAGATGTTAATACCGACCCATTTAGGGGTTAATAAATATATAAAATTTAGAAAGCTTGTCTTGTATTTATCTGGTGAACCCGACATTCACTGGCGGTGAGTGTGGTTTTATATGAAAGAAGATTCAGGTGGGGCCATAGCGGTGTTGGCGCACTGAGGATCTTTCACATTGGTGGCAGCGTAGTGGGATCTTAGGATAAACGGCGTGTGTTGGTGACCTTTATCACTCACATGCTGGGGATTGTAGTAATCCTATGAGACAAGCTCGGTATTAAAGCAAGCATTAAGATACAGTGAAAGTTTGATACAGTGCTGTTCCCCTCCCTTACTATTTGTATTCTATCCTATCTTTTATTTGGCAAATACCAGTGGATGGCTAGTGGGCTCAGAAGCAGATCTCCAGAACTGCTGAACCAGGCTTTTGGAGATCCTGAGCGTATGGCTGAAATGGAGGCAGCCACAGCTATGCAGAGTCCTGATTTTGGGGCTAGGCTAGGAAGTGCAGCAAGCAGCCCGGTCCCAAGGATTACTTCACCAGGAGAGACCAGTAACCCCAGCCTTGCTGTGGGAGGAATGGCTTCACACTGGCAAATGGTCCTGCAGCAAGCAGGCACCGGTGACCCTAACACATACCTGAAGGTGTTGGGCCGCTTTCAGGAGGCCGCAGAACGGCAGGCCGATCGTGACGCTGCAGAACAGCAGGCTGATCGTGAGGCAGCAGAACGGCAGGCTGAGCGGCAGTATCAGCTTGAGCTCAAACGAATGGAGCTCTCCCAGCAGGCACCATCTGTCACTCCACACACTCCAGAAGCTCAAGTACCAAGGCTCCGATCCGAGGACTTTCCAATGCTTGAAACAAACGGGCATTTGGACTCGTTCTTGCGGGCCTTTGAGAAAGTGTGTAAGCAGTATCAGCTACCACAGACGGATTGGGTCCGTTACCTGGCTCCCCGGTTGAGGGGAAAAGCCCTGGACGCTTATGCCAATTTGCCAGTTGACCAGGACTATGAGTCTGTTAAAGCAGCGCTGATCCGGAGGTACCAACTCACGCCGGAGCTATACCGTCGAAGGTTCCGAGGCCTGCAGAAAAAGCCTTCAGAGAGCCATGAGGATACAGCGGCCCAGCTGTGTGTTTGGTTCCGGGAGTGGACGGAGGGCAAGTCCGTCACCTCGCAAGAAAGCCTTGCAGACCTCATGCTTCAAGAGCAGTTCTTGAACATTTGTACCGAGGAAGTGCAAAAATACCTCTTGGACCGAGAGCCCAAGGACCTTGAAACAGCCGCAGCAATGGCGGATCGTTATGTTGCCAACCAGTTGCCGTGGAAACCTGCCAGCGACGGCTGGAGGAGGGGTAAGACACAATCTGTCCCGGGAAATCCTGAACCAAGCTGGAGGTCACCACAGCCCTCTGCTTCCAGGTGGGGTAGGCCAAACTCTGTCCCGGGTGGTTCCTATACATCCCCTGCCCCTTGAGCTCTGAGCTCCCCGGTGACCTCTCTCATACCCCAGGGAGAGATCAGGCGGTGCCACGCCTGTAATCAAACGGGACATTTTCAACGAGACTGCCCCAACCACCCTAGGAACCCCCCTGCTCCCCAAACTACAGCGGCTGGCCCATCTGTGTATCTAGTTGCGAGGGAGGGGCCCCAGCTTAATGCTAACCGTCAACAGGTCACTGTGGGGGACAAAGTGGTGATGGGATTCCGGGACACTGGGGCAGATGTCACGCTGGTACAACCAGATTTGGTCCCCCCAGACAGTATTATTCCCGGGAAAACTCTGACCCTACGGGGTATTGGATTGGAACGTTTTACTGTACCCATGGCTTGTGTTCATTTAGACTGGGGTGCAGGGAAAGGAATGCGGGATGTGGGAGTGATGTCTGAGTTGCCTGCCAATGTACTGTTGGGGACAGATTTGGGGCCTATGGTGTGTCAATATGCAGAGGGGTCTGATAACCCTCCCTCTGAAATGTCTCCTCATACAGTTTGTGAAAATGCTAATTTTATTGTACCTGTGGGAATACCAGCAGAGGGGGCTGGTAACCCTCCCTCTGAAATGTCTCCTCATACATTCTGTGAAAATGCTAATTCTAATGTATCTGGGATTAATGTAGGTGTAAAGGAGCTGAGTGAGGACTGGGCTGTAGACCCGCCCACATCTGCGGGGGCCTCACCACCCCAGTCTGTGTCTCTATGTCCGCCATTCCTCCCTCCAGCTCAGTGTGATAGAACCAATGCTGATAAGGATGCTGTTAATGATCTTGTAAATGTCTGCCATGAAACTGTGGATGTTGTACCAGGTGGTTCAGTGTCTCTCTGGGCTCTCAGTGACGGTCCGGATGTAGGACGGACTGCTGGTATTGCGGTGGTTACCCGCAGTCAAAGTGCCAAAGGGGTGGAAAGTCTTCCAGCCTCTGCACCGGTCCCTCCGTCGCTCGGACGCATTACTGAGACCACCTTGAGAAATTCCCCCACCCTAGAGCTGGAAAGGTCCGGCAGCTATGTAACATGCACCTCTCTTTTGACTCACTCCAGCCAAGAGTTCAGAGCAGCTGTCCAAACTGACCCTAATCTGGACATATTGAAGGCGCGTGGCGCTCAACCACCCTCGGAGTCTGACAAGGCCCGAGTCTGCTGGGACCCCGGGGGAGGTGAGGAAGCCTTGGGGCCAGAGCCTGAGAAGCTGGAGGCGGAGGTGCTTTCAGAAGAGGGCGTAGGCCCCTACTTCCTGCAAGCCCCATCTAAAGGGGGAGGTGTGATGATTCTGCTTAAATATGGCTATAATTCAGAGCTGTATTTTGGTCTCTGGGTAGCGTATTTCTCTCTAGTTCCATTTACTCATAAGGTGCGCAGCTATAATCCCAGGTGTATATTGGCAATAGTGGCCAGGCTGGAACAATAGGGCTTTGTATCCATCCCAGCAGGGCTCCATTGTATTCATACACAGCCCTGAGTGATCAAACAAACACCTGCATTGTCCAGTCTGCAGATAGATTAGATATGGCTGATTGTATCAATTCACTTGGTCTCAGCTCTTTGCAAAGAATCTGGACTTGAGTGGATTAATCCATCAGACTTGCTGCCGCCGATGACCTCATTCTGGGAGGTGGCATAAAGGGTATAAAAGATGAGGTAAGAGGTCTGTGGGAGGAGATTATGCTATGGAGATTGGGCTGAGACCATCACAGATTACAGAGAGTGGTTACAGACAGACCATGAGGAGAGATTTGTGTTGGGACTACAAGAGAACACCATGAGGAGATTTTTTGTGATGAGACTACTGGACTAATGCTGAGAGACTGTGATGAGAGCATGCAGGCTGGATTATTGTATTAATGCCACATGCTAACAAGCCTCCACTGGGTTATTCACACATGACACAGCATGTGTGAGTGTTGGACTACAGAACCACATCAAGGACATGTGTGGTAAAGTAATCATTTCACCTTTATCCTTTTTATTTTATTTGTACTGTATCTTGTAACTAGTAACTGTTAATGCTTGCATATATCTGCATATCTGTTCTGAACTGTATATGTTAGATGTTACTACCGACCCATTTAGGGGTTAATAAATATCTAAAATTTAGAAAGCTTGTCTTGTATTTATCTGGTGAACCCGACATTCACTGGCGGTGAGTGTGGTTTTATATGAAAGAAGACTCAGGTGGGGCCACAGCGGTGTTGGCGCACTGAGGATCTTTCACAAGGGGATAAGACATCCACTTATCAATAGGATAGGGGATAAACTCATGATTGGTTGGGCTCAAAGATTGGAAAGATCATCAATCCTGATAATCTAGTTTTCCCATTCTGATGGAGCAGCTTCATTCCTTCATTCATTCTCTATGGAAGCACCAGAGATAGCTGAGCTCTGTACTCATCTATCTTCTGCTCCTATAGAAAATAAATGTTGAAGTGACTCATGCTCGGCCTGTCACTCCATTGTGATGGGGGTATCCTATCGATAGAGGATAACTTCAAAACTTGATATAACCCCTTTTAGTGAAGTGGCAAAAGGACAAACTTCTGGGAGACTCATGATAAGAGGAGTGACCTACCGAACTCCCAAGCCTGAGTGAATGCACCTGTCATACACAAGAGATGAGCACTTTATGTGCTGTCAGGTCCTGAAAAGGGGCATGACCAGAACACTGGCATTTGTGCAAATTACCTTGGGCTATTACCGTGTGCAGGGGCCGCTGTGGGCCATAATACCATGTAATACTGTGTGCAGGGGCTGCTGTGGGCCATAATACCATGTAATACTGTATTAAGAAAAAAAGCAAAAAAAAACACCTACTCACCTGTCCTTTGTGCTCCGATGTCTCCTACCGTGGTCTGGTTCTGCTGCTCCGATGTTTTCTTCTGGCGGAAATCCCCATGGCACATGACTGCTGAGGTCGCTGATACGGGACATCACAGTGCTGTGGGGAAGAAAACACCGGAGCAGTAGGACTGGAATGCGCTGGGAGACACCGGAGCACCTTCCCCAGCCTCATATTAAAAAAGTGGTTATCTTGGACAACCCCTTTAAGGTGGCACTTGGGCTTTATTAAAGGGGATTTCCAGCTCATTTTTATTGATGATCTATCCTTAGGACAGATTATCAATAAGTGATCAGTGGACCCCCCCTCTGATCAGCTGTATGAAGCGGCCCCGGTGCCTGTATGTATTAAATGCTGTGTGTTTATAGTGGCCATGTGATGTAATTACAGCCTTGTCACATAGACGTGTATTGGACGAGGCTGTAGTTTTTTTTCCCCCCCACTGGGTGGGAATACAGCATGTGAAGCTAACAGCAAACTCATTTTTATATTTTTTTTTTTTTGGGGGGGAGTTGCCTTTCTATAGTCCGCCTCAGGCAGCAAAGAGGCTAGGTTCACCACTGGTCATTGGTGCCCTTAAAGTGTACTGGCTCTCCTAGAATTGCAAGCCGGAGTGTGCCACGCCTTTATTGCTGTCTGGCCGGGTACCAGACAGCAATAAAGGCGTGGCACACTCCGGCTTGAATCCCAATGGTCTAGAAATTCACCTGACTCCTTTTGTGATTATTTTAGTTCTGTGATTTAAATAAATCTGTGGCCATTTTAACACCCAAAATAGTGTTTACTGTAGTTTGGTTGGTTTTAGGAAGGAGTGAGGGTCCATCCTATATCCAAAAGTCATGTCCTCTCTGTTCTGCCAACAACCTTAGAGTTGTATCCTCTGTTATCCGAACATCCCACTCCTGTCTCCAAGACTCAAGACTCGCGCTGCATCAGTGTTCTAGACAATCAGATTAATACCCAACTATGGCAGCTTCAAACAGATGTGCCCTAAAAGCACATCTTTTTAAGCAGGCTTATCACACAACCTGATCACATTGTTCTACACTTTGTCACACTAAGCTAACATTTCTAGTCCTAAGCTATTCTTTCTACTCTTGTCCTCAGAATTTGACCTCTCCGTCCTGAAGATAACCTTCACTACATGCACATAGTATCTGTATATTAACACTGGCAACCAGCTGGTGAGGGGCTTAAACAGCTTCAGTTATATGACCTTATTTCATAAAAGATGGCTGGACCATTGTACCAAACAAGCCCTCTTACGTCTTGTGCCTCCCGCTCTCCTCACAGACTGTAAGTTCTCGCATTCAGGGCCCTCACTCCTATTGTTTGATATGTTAATTATTTAGTCATATTGTAATGTCTAATATTGTCTTTTCATGTACCCTCTGATTTGTAAAGTTCTGCAGAATATGTTGGTGCTATATCAATAAAATTATTATTATTATTATTATTATTATTATTATTATTATTATTATTATTGTCTCAGCTTCACTTTCCTAAAGTTTAACTTCCAGTTATAAACAACTTTGTATAAATGAATTATACAGGTTAATATAATAAATTGTGTAATATATCTTATTAAAGAAATATGTTTACAGGTGGTGCAAAGTATATGCAGTGTAGGTGTTCAGAGAGTTTAAAGGTTAATGTGACAGGCGCACAATCAATTAGTGAATAATATATTTGCAGGCAAAATTGGAGAGGGTTGTCTAAAATAAATTGTCACTAAAGAAGAAAGCATTAACATGAAATGTCAGTTTCCTCTTTACTATTAATTTATGAAAAGTGGTTTATAACTGGAGGTACAAGAGTAATAGTTATGTACTGAGCTTGGTCCTGGTGCCATATCTATGTGCTATTTGTTCTGACATTGTTCTGGGGTTATATTTATGTATTGTGTTTCGTTCCAGTGCTGTATTTATGCACTGAGCTTGACTTTAGAACCATACTATATTTTTCGGAATATAAGACACACTCTTTCCCCCCAAACTTGGGAGGAAAATGGGGGGTGCGTCTTATAGTCCGAATGTGGGTGTTGGGGGGTGGAGGAGCAAGGTCACAGCATCACCCCACTCCTGCCACCACCATCTTCCTGCAGCGGCAGGAGTGGGGCGAAGCTGCAGGCCCTGAGCGGCGGTGCGAACTCATTCTGGCTTCCTCCATGTTATTACTGCAGATGTCAGGGCTGTAAAGATGATGGCAGCCACTCTGCTGGGGAGCGGTCGCCATAGCTACCGGGTCTCCACTGCACATTACAGTCTGATCGCAGGCATTACTACCTGTAAGCCTCCCCAAAACTGCCCGCGTGCCCGGTGGTACCTTTTTCATTGCAGGCCGGCTCCTGCGCAGTGAGAGCCAGAGCCGACCTGTTCCTGTGACAGCCGAGAGCCCTATGAAGGCTCCCAGGCTTGTTACAGCAATATTACTATGACCAGCCTCAATAGTAATGTACAGAGTCCCCCATAGACTGCAATACAGTTGGGGCTAATAAAATAGTAAAAAAAAAAAAAAAAAAAAGTTTAAAAAGAATATAAAAAAAAATAAATAAATAAAAGATGAAAAGTTCTAAATACCCCCCTTTCCCTAGAATACATATAAAAGTAGAAAATTACTGTGAAACATATACACATTAGGTATCCCTGTGTCCAAAAATGCCCGGTCTACAAACTTATAAAAATATTTTTCCTATAGGGTGAATGTCGTAGCGGGAAAAAAAAATCAGAAGTGCCAAACTGCCGTTTTTTTTCACTGTTTCGACTCTGATTTGAATAAATAGTGATCCAAGCAACAGACATTCCCCAAAATGTAACAAAAAAGTACACCTGGCCCCGCAAAAAAAAGACGCCCTATGCATCCCCGTACAGCTGCAGAGCCACCTGTCAATGTGGCCTTGCAGCAGTTGCAAAACTACAACTCCCATATGTTATTAAATATATTACCGCATTTTTTGCTTCAAAGTTTTTTTTTCTCTATTTTCCTCCTCTAAAACCTAGGTGTGTCTTATGGTCCGGTGCATCTTATAGTCCGAAAAGTACGGCATATACAGAATTTGGTTAAATATTCCTATCCTAATAATCAAATAAAGCAATATAATAATATTTTAAATGTACTTTATAGACCCTAAGCAAATATTTTGTTTATATGTACCCTATACATTTTAAACATGTATAGTCCCAACATAGCATTCTATGAATATATGTAATTACATATACAGTGGGGGAAAAAAGTATTTAGTCAGCCACCAATTGTGCAAGTTCTCCCACTTCAAAAGATGAGAGAGGCCGGTAATTGTCATCATAGGTAGACCTCAACTATGAGAGATAAAATGAGAAAACAAATCCTGAAAATCACATTGTCTGATTTTTAAAGAATTTATTTGCAAATTATGGTGGAAAATAAGTATTTGGTCAATAACAAAAGTTCATCTCAATACTTTGCTATATATCCTTTGTTGGCAATGACAGAGGTCAAACGTTTTCTGTAAGTCTTCACAAGGTTGGCACACACTGTTGCTGGTATGTTGGCCCATTCCTCCATGCAGATCTTCTCTAGAGCAGTGATGTTTTGTGGCTGGGCAACACGAACTTTCAACTCCCTTCAAAGGTTTTCTATGGGGTTGAGATCTGGAGACTGGCTAGGCCACTCCAGGACCTTGAAATGCTTCTTACGAAGCCACTCCTTCGTTGCCCTGGCGGTGTGCTTGGGATCATTGTCATGCTGAAAGACCCAGCCACATTTCATCTTCAATGTACTTGCTGATGGAAGGAGGTTTGCACTCAAAATCTCATGATACACGGCCCCATTAATTCTTTCATGTACATGGATCAGTCACCTGGTCCCTTTACAGAGAAACAGCCCCAAAGCATGATGTTGCCACCCCCATGCTTCACAGTAGGTATGGTGTTCCTTGGATGCAACTCAGCATTCATTCTCCTCCAAACACGACGAGTTGTGTTTCTACCAAACAATTCTACTTTGGTTTCATCTGACCATATGATATTCTCCCAATACTCTTCTGGAACATCCAAATGCTCTCTAGCAAACTTCAGACGGGCCCAGATATGTACTGGCTTAAGCAGGGGGACACATCTGGCACTGCAGGATCTGAGTCCCTGGCGACGTAGTGTGTTACTGACGGTAGCCTTTGTTACGTTAGTCCCAGCTTTCTGCAGGTCATTCACTAGGTCCCCCCGTGTGGTTCTGGGATTTTTGCTCACTGTTCTTGTGATCATTTTGACCCCATGGGGTGAGATCTTGCGTGGAGCCCCTGATCGAGGGAGATTATCAGTGGTCTTGTATGTCTTCCATTTTCTAATTGCTCCCACAGTTGATTTCTTCACACCAAGCTGCTTGGCTATTGCAGATTCAGTCTTCCCAGCCTGGTGCAGGTCTACAATTTTGTTTCTGGTGTCCTTCCACAGCTCTTTGGTCTTCACCATAGTGGAGTTTGGAGTGTGACTGTTTGAGGTTGTGGACAGGTGTCTTTTATACTGATAACAATGTCAAACAGGTGCCATTACTACAGGTAATGAGTGGAGGACAGAGGAGCCTCTTCAAGAAGAAGTTACAGGTCTGTGAGAGCCAGAAATCTTGCTTGTTTGTAGGTGACCAAATACTTATTTTCCACCATAATTTGCAATTAAATTCTTTAAAAATCAGACAATGTGATTTTCTGGATTTGTTTTCTCATTTTGTCTCTCATAGTTGAGGTCTACCTATGATGTCAATTACAGGCCGGCCTCATCTTTTTAAGTGGGTGAACTTGCACAATTGGTGGCTGACTAAATAATTTTTTTCCCCACTGTACATACAGTCATGGCCAAAAGTTTTGAGAATGACACAAATATTATATTTTCACATGATCTGCTGCCCTCTGGTTTTTATGTGTGTTTGTCAGATGTTTTTATCACATACAGAAATAGAATTGCATTCATATTATGAGTAACAGAAGCTTATATTGACAGTTAGAATGAGTTAATGCAGCAAGTCAATATTTGCAGTGTTGACCCTTCTTCTTCAGGACCTCTGCAATTCTCCCTGGCATGCTCTCAATCAACTTCTGGACCAAATCCTGACTGATAGCAGTCCATTCTTGCAGAATCAATGCTTTAATTTTGTCTGAATTTGTTGGTTTTTGTTTGTCCACCCGTCTCTTGATGATTGACCACAAGTTCTCAATGGGATTAAGATCTGGGGAGTTTCCAGGCCATGGACCCAAAATCTCTATGTTTTGTTCCCTGAGCCATTTAGTTATCACCTTTGCTTTATGGCAAGGTGCTCCATCATGCTGGAAAAGGCATTGTTGAGCGCCAAACTGCTCTTGGACGGTTGGGAGAAGTTGCTCTTGGAGGACATTCTGGTACCATTCTTTATTCATGGCTGTGTTTTTAGGCAAGACTGTGAGAGAGCCGATTCCCTTGGCTGAATGGTTTCAGGATGCTTTACAGTTGGCATGAGACAAGACTGGTGGTAGCGCTCACCTCTTCTTCTCCGAATAAGCTGTTTTCCAGATGTTCCAAACAATCGAAAAGGGGATTCATCAGAGAAAATGACTTTACCCCAGTCCTCAGCAGTCCACTCCCTGTACCCTTTGCAGAATATCAGTCTGTCCCTGATGTTTTTTCTGGAGAGAAGTGGCTTCTTTGCTGCCCTCCTTGAGACCAGGCCTTGCTCCAAGAGTCTCCGCCTCACAGTACGTGCAGATGCACTCACACCTGCCTGCTGCCATTCCTCAGCAAGCTCTGCACTGCTGGTAGCCCGATCCCGCAGCTGAAACACTTTTAAGAGACGGTCCTGCCGCTTGCTGGTCTTTCTTGGGCGCCCTGGAGCCTTTTTGGCACCAATGGAACCTCTCTCCTTGAAGTTCTTGATGATGCGATAGATTGTTGACTGAGGTGCAATCTTTCTAGCTGCAATACTCTTCCCAGTTAGGTCATTTTTGTGCAGTGCAATGATGAGTGCACGTGTTTCTTTAGAGATAACCATGGTTAACAGAAGAGAAACAATGATGGCAAGCACCAGCCTCCTTTTAAAGTGTCCAGTGGTGTCATTCTTACTTAATCATGACAGATTGATCTCCAGCCCTGTCCTCATCAACACCCACACCTGTGTTAATGGAGCAATCACTGAAACGATGTTAGGTGGTCCTTTTAAGGCAGGGCTGCAATGATGTTGAAATGTGTTTTGGGGGATAAAGTTCATTTTCTAGGCAAATATTGACTTTGCAAGTAATTGCTGTTAAGCTGATCACTCTTTATAACATTCTGGAGTATATGCAAATTGTCATTAGAAAAAGTGAAGCAGTAGACTTTGTAAAAATTAATATTTGTATCATTCTCAAAACTTTTGGCCATGACTGTACTGTGAATATGTTATCTACTATCAAACACTACATTACATTCATCTATTACTTATGGACCTATATATGAACTTATAGTACCGTAATGTATACTCATATGCTTCTCCTAGCAATTCTTCTACAGTTTTTCCTCTCTGTATGGTATCACAGATGCTCCATGTCCACCCTCCTCTCCCATTTTCACTGCTAGTTATCTGTATTATGGAGGCTGGCTGAATATATGGAAATAATAGTAAAGTGCCTAATTGAACCCAAAGGCCCCTTTGCAACTTAAAGGGATTGTGTAAGACTTGAAAACATGGCTGCTTTTTTCTCAGGAAGTGACATCATGACCATTGGGCACATGGACATGTCACATCTCCATTCCATTAAAATGAATAGGACTGACCTGCAGCATGGCCATGTGACTAATGGACATGATGTCACTTCCTGAGAGGAAGAAAGCAGCCATGTTTTCAAAGTCCTGCACATCCCCTTTAAGAAGACACTGGTATACTAAATTGTAACGAGGTGCCCTGATACTGGCATTGGGGCACAGGAACTTCAAGTTACACCTCTGCATGGACTGAACATCACCATTTATGTTCAGTACACAGAACATATGCTGTACATAGTTTTCTACATAACAATCCATAACCTATCCACGTGAACATATCTAATTTGACAATCTTCACACTTTAGTCTCCTGCAGATTTTCCCACTGGCATCTTGACCAGTATTTGTGCATGCAATGTGGGAAGCTACAGAGCCGTAAAAATGTGAATATATAAAGAGGAAAATGGCATTTCATGTTAATGCTTCTCCTCTTTAGTGACAATTTATGTTACACCCAACCCTCTCCAATTCCGCCTGCAAATATATAATTATTCGCTAATTGATTGTGCGCCTGTCACATTAACCTTTACACTCTTTGAACACCCCACACAGAATATATTTTGCAACAGCTGTAAAAAGCACATCATATTCACGCATTGTTAATAAGCTTTGAATATCCCAAACCTCTAAATTTATTGCAGACAGGGATAAAGAGGAGCATTCATTAGTGCTGCCACTAGTGCCAGTGTGGGAATGTCACAGTGGTAGTGACAGCTAATTACTGGGAGCACATATCAGTGTAAAGCAGAGCACCATCAATCTTCTGCTCTTTGATGTGGGTGGTAGAAAAAGAAAACTTCTAGTTCATTCTCCAACCCCCACCCTTCCATGTTCTCAATGTCATCATACGCATACTGGAAATAAGTATTAAGTATGGAAGCACATCTTTGTAATTTCAACACTGAAGAGTTCTAGCATAGTTTGCATACTCAATACAATCTAAGAGACATACAGTATTTATGCAATTATCTAGTTTTATTAACCCTATAAACTATGCATACCTTTGCTAGATTAATATTACTAGAACCCATATTTTTAACCCCATCCTGCCGCGGCCATTTTTCAATTTTCTATTTTAATTTTTTACTCCCCGCCTTCCAAAACCCATAACTTTTTATTTTTCTGTTCACAGGGCTTATTTTTTGAGGGACAAATTGTACGTCATAATGGTACCATTTAATATTCTGTATGATGTACTGGGAAGCTGGAAAAAATGAGGTAGTATCAGAGAAAAACTGTGTTTGGGCAACTTTTTTCTGGGCTTTGTTTTTATGACATACGCTGAGCAGCCAAAATGACATGTTACCTGTATTCTGCATATCAGCACAATTATGGCGATACCAAATTTATAAAGTTTTTGTTTTAACACCTTTAAAAATCAAAAACTTAAAAAAAAATAATTTTGGAGTTGCCATATTCTGACACCTGTAACTTTTTTATATTGCCATATATGGGGCTGCATAAGGCGGGGGATTTTTTTGGTCAGATGGCAGTCAGATGTTCTTTTGTTTTATACCATTTTGCGTATCTGATATTTTGATGATATAAAATATATATTCAGAGTCAGAATGGAAGCATGCTGATGACAAGCCCCCAGATCTCGTTCTCGGGGATGGTGATCCCAGTTAAGGTGGCGTTGCCCATCTGCCGGCGTGAAAATGGCGCCTCAGTCAGGTTTTATCGATGCATTAGAAAGGCTAATGCCCACAGTCAGTGATCAGGGGCATGAACAGTACAGCAGAGACCCGGAAGCTATGGCGGCCACTCAGCTCCTGCTCACTTTTTCAACATCAAAGTTTTTCTATTCAGCTGCTGTTGCTTGAACATCTTCATCAAAGTAAAGAACTCTGCAGAAAAGTCTGAACTTTGCGTCTTTTTTCCTTTTTCCTTTTTTCCAGTGAAGAGCTCCAGTAGTTGAGCTCTAGGGGGGGGGGGGTCTATATGGCTGGTGAACTGCTCCATGAGAGTATTGATGTGGCACATCACAGCCAGGTGAGTGTCAATTTGCGCTATATCCTACCGATGCTGCTGGAGACCACTCAGTGCATCAGCAACAAAGGCAGATTTTGTTGCAGAAATTCCTGAGACTGAAATCAATTCCATTAGGCCTTATTTATGTGACATCCTTTTTTTGACCAGCCAGCACTTTGGCCTGAGGCTTGGCCCCACATCCAACCAACCCAGAAATACACCTTTACCAGGAACATCCATAAACCACCCACTTTAGTATTAATATTACCTCCTGCCCATTTCCCAAAACAGTTGGCAAGTATGTGTGTGTGAAGGCCCCCTAAATCGTAGTGTCAAAACAGTCAAATGAGTGCATTCCACTATTACTTATGTTCAAACCTGTTTTCCTGTCTATAACCTGTTTGATAGGTCATAAAAGTAAAAAAAGGGGTTGATATGCGAAACTTCTTCATCACAGAAGTCAAGTTTTCAAAACTTTGATGTAGCTAGTAAAAAATAATCCCACCTGCACTGAAATTTAAAGGGGTTGTCCGGGATTAAAGCAAATTCCTACACTAATCTAAACACCCTCCCCCCGCCTACTTTCTAAATAACATAATTTATCAAAAATGTATAATTAACCATATTTGCTGGTTATCTGGTGACAATCTGTTTTCCGGAAACGGAACGTCACTACTACCCGCCCCCCCCTCCATCCACTCCATTATACTTACCTCTCTTCCTTCCAGGCTTCCTCCTGCAGGACGGCTCCTCCCTCTTTTCTGACTACCCACGTGTGCAATAGTCCCAGTGCTTCTCTGTGCTCTGCAGCCGATAATCCACCTCTACTGCGCAGGTGCAGTACAGGTGGATCGTCAGCTACAGAACAGCACTGGGACTACTGCGCGCGCCAGCGCAATCAGAAAAGAAGAAGGGGCCGTCCTGTAGGAAGAAGCCTGGAAGGAAGTCACGTAAGTATAATAGGGTCGGGGGGTGGGCGAGATAGCTAGAGAGACAGGGTGTATAGGAGGGAGGGAGAGAGAGTGGAGCGAGGGAGAGAGGAAGGGGGGAGTGAGGTAAGAGGGACCTAGTGTGGAAGCTACGTAGCAGGAAGCTGAACCATGTAAACAAATGCAGAAGATGCCAGGAGCTCCCAGAAATCACCCAGAACATGCAATTTTGCACATTTCCCTATTTTCTGCCATTGTGAATCTTCAATTATGTTGACGGCCAAGTTCATGAGCCTAATGGAGACTAACGTAAACACCTCCCCTATAGGAAACCATACCAATTGTAGAAAATAGAAGTTTAATCCATTAGAAAGGTTTCTTAGAGTGCATTACTGAAATAAGTCCATTATCTATTTACAGTGTCATACAAAATGGATTTATATACAGCACAAAATTCAAGTAATAAAACATTTTGTAGAAATATTGAATTCTAATCCTAAATAACCTTTGACCACAAACTAATTTACATTGCACATGTCAATTCTACCAGAACATCCAAGAGGCTCCCGAAAACAGATGTGCAGAAAGAGTGGACAAATCTCTGTCATCTTATATGTGACATGGTCATGTTATGTGCTAGTCACAAATAAAGGGCCATGGCCAGCACAATAACATATTCATGTCGCAAAAAGTACACTCAAAAGTAGATGTGTCATGTCCCCAAAGCCTTCCTGTCCTGTTTTGGCTTTCAGGCCAAAGGGCCAGATTTATGAAACTACCTAAAAGAATAAATTGTCTTTGTTGACCATAGCAACCAATCACAGCACTGCTTTCATTTTTCAAGAACAGAATACTTACTGATAGCTGTTTTGTGATTGGTTGCTATGGGAAGTGTGATTGGTTGCTACAGGCAGTGTGGTTGGTTGCTATCAGCAATAAAGGCAGTTTATTCATTTTGATAGTTTCATAAACTTCCTATTATGAGTTTTCTTTTCATTGTCACAGTCCGAGATTCACCATGTTTTTTTCACAGGCGATATAATAAGAGTCCTTTAATAGTCCCACAGTGGGGAAATTCAGTGTGTTACAATTACAAATTACAAATTACAGTGTGTTATATGGGGGATGGACATAAGGAATAGTGTTATGCATATATTAACAAGGAACCCCACTAACACAATTTCTGCATGCACCTTGCTTTAGTCTAAGTCCCCATGTTGCTGAAAGACAGCATTCTTGGCTGCTGTAGAAATAAAGGAGAAAAAAAACTGCATTTTACAGCACTAGCTGTAATTTCATCTCATCCACACATTGTGGCGGCAAAAAAACCTGTGGAGCAAGCATTTTCCCTATAGATTTAATAGGGGAAGAAGAAACGCAGGGGAAAACGCAAGCAAAATCTCAATGAAAAACATTATAGGAAAAAACACAATGCAGTTGCAATGCGTTTTTTTCCTGCATCATTTTGTTGCTGCACTTTGCTACACGGGGCCTTAGCCTCGTACTCATTTAACTTGCCGAAGTATTGTATTCACTATATTTTGATATTTTTTAACTTGAAACTGAGATGTTTGGTAATTGCCACCTATAAAGCAGTATAAGACTAAGGCCCTAGAATGAAAAATATAGCTAAAAATGCCGCAGAAAAAAATGCAGCAAAAATGTATTGCGTTTTTTCCTACAGCATTTTTCATTGCGTTTTTCTGCACTTTTCTCTGTATTTTTTCTTCCCCTAAAACTAACTTGCTGAGTTTTTCAAAAACACACGTTTTTTAAAATTCAGATTTTCCGCAGCTCTTTTTTTCTGTAGTGTGTAGATGATGTTAAACAAAATCTCATTCATTTTGATGGTTCTGTAAAATGCTATGTATTTTCCCGCAGTATTTCTGAAAGTAGGCAAAAACGCTGTGTTTCTGCAACATGGGGCCTAAGGAATTTTTTAAGCTACAGTATTTTTGCTGGAGACTGCATTGTAGTGTTGCCAAATTCATCAATAAGGCTAGGTTCACATTGACGTAAAATGAAGAGAAATTCATTGCTGCATCGACATTCGTCGCTGCTTTCCTCTGATGATTAAGCCCAGATGAATGGGCCTAATCGACAGGGACTCCCGAGTTGCGGAATCCGCAACTGAATCAGGCACAGAATCCACAGCAAGATCAAGCAAAAAATCAGCACCCTGCTACGATCTCTGACCCCCTTTCAAAACAATGGGAGACAGATTCGGGATCGGAATTCCTCTGTGTGAACTTAGCCTAAGTCTAACACTTCTGTCCTGAATTGTTGCTCTACTTTCTACACCATGCCCACACTGGCGTGAAATTGCATAACATTTCTGTTACTTTTTTAAAAAGTCCATGTCCACTTTCCCATGGGTTCAACCCCTGCAGCTAGAGCAGTTTTCAACCTTTGCATTGCAATGGTTGAAAACTGTTACAGAATCTGCAGCAATAATTGACATAATAATTTTCTGGAATTGCTAGAGGCCTCGAAAATTCATTATGACACAATATCGCCGAATCATTCTCTTCAGTCCTACTGTGCAAAAACCAATAGAATTTGGATAGAAAAAGCAACCCCTCAAACTATATCTAATTAAATATAATGACGAAATCTGGCAGGTCATTCCCCTTGGGGGGTAAGGTGAACAGCCTGTAATATAGCACACTTGACTTGCTAATATCACATAAGCTAGCCGTAGATGATTATTTGTGTACCCACTAAAGCAAGAAATCTGCACAATATTTCACACATGAGTTGATCGCATAGGCTATAGAGGCAGTCTAATATAATGGTGTTTCACCAGTCATAAATAATACATCGTCTCACCCTCAGTCAGGTAAAAATTCCTAATTGCTGTGGAGCCTTGAGCATTAATAATTTGTTAATTAGGTAGTCTGTTTTCGTCATTTGGATGGAGGTGGTGGTGGTCACAGAGGGGTTAATGAAAACCAGTTTATTTTCAAAGCTGCAAGGATTGGCACAAAAAATTACATTTTACAGATAAGAGGAAAAAACAAGTATAATTTGCATATGCATTACTGCAAAAACCGCCTCTCGCAGCAAGGAGCCTGAGTCATGTGATATAGAGACAGGATTTACCCAGAGAAAATGAAAAAAGGTTTTATTGAGAGCACAGAGGCGTCACCTTTTAAATCTGACTTGAAATTACAAGTTATTGGGCCGTGAAGGAATGGTTTTCATATGCTCAGATGCTTTCGTACACCCGGCACATCTGTGTCATTTACTTCCAAAATCAGACGCGCTCATTCAGTTTAGTTCTAGTGATCGAGATTATTACTAAAACCAGCCAGTTAATTTGTCTGATGTCTACTCTGTTACTGCCACCTGCTGGCCATCAAGTCATTATATACTACACAGTACTTTTTTTTTTACGCCACTGTTGTACATTTCTTGGCATGTAAAAGGCTGTTTTCACACAAGGGTAACATAGACACATTTTTTTGCCCATATCAAAGCCACAAATATTTGTCTGTGTTTAATCACCCAAACCAGCATTACAGTTCATAGATGTTTATGATACTTCTCCTTATAACATAGGAGTCAAAAAGTCATAAAAAAATTTGAAATATGTGCTTGAAGGGGTTGTCCAGTGTCAACAAATAAACGCTATTGTTTGTATAATGAAACATTATACAATTTCCCAATACTCTTTCTGTATCAATTACTCACGGTTTTCCACATCTCTGTTTGCCGTTGTTCATTGTCATTGCCAGTGATTTATTTTTTTCTCCCCATCTTCCAAAAGATATAACTGATATTATTTTGACATTCACATAGCCATAGGAGGGCTTGTTTTCTGGGGGACAAGCTGTATTTTTGAAGGGTATTTTTTAATGTTCTATACATCGTATTTTATGGAATGAACAGCGGATCATGGACCCACTGTTCCTCCTGTTTTGGCATTGGGCCATCCCCAAGGTGTTATCTAAGTAGCCTCCTGGTTTTCAGCCTTTAACCCCCTTAAGGGCATCTCGACTTACCTGCAGGGAGACTACCAGGTGGTTACCTCTTGGAGTGGTCCTGGTATAGGTGGTAGCTGACCATGGATCAGAGGGACATTGGTGCAAGGCACTAAAGGGACAGACAAAGAGTAGAAAGCTATTGCCCAAGAAGTTGGTAATGAGTATCAAGCAGATCTGGTTAAGCAGACTGGTGCAGAGTCAGAGTAAGCCAAAGTTGGTAACAGATATAAGGAAGATCAGGATGAACAGACAGATGCAGATTCAGGAATGAAGCCAAAGGTCAACACACATTAAAACAGTAATAAAATAAGCAAGACACACCAGCAGTACCCATCACAGAAACTAGCATAGCTATGGACCTATGTTTCTCTGGTACCATACTGAGGGCAGAGCAGATATAAATAGGTGGAGACTGCCTGGGCGTTGTCTGAGAAATGCACACAGGTGTGTCCTATGGGCAGGAACAGTTACAGAAGCAAAGGAAGTACACTGCAACATGCAGGGGCAGGTACTGCACAGTGTGAAGCAGGGGTACCCCTCCCACCTGGTGGCTGTGTTTGCTGAGAGAGAAAGTAAGCGGGTTTTTGCAAATCGTTGGCCCCACATACCCCCCCACTGAAGGTTTTCCCACTCAGAGTCATCAGAGTCAATGTCTTTCCACTTCGAGTCAGGGACGTTCTCATACTCAATCTCATTTTTGGATCCCATAGAAACAGAACAAATTTGAAGTGCAGGCTTGATCACCAAACCTACATCACTCTTCATGGGAGAGGTGACGTTGGCCAATGAAAGAAAATCAGGGACTGGCAAAGGGGTCCTGGTACTGCTGTGTTCAAAACCAGTGGAATTACGGTGGATAACAAAAGCACAGACTGGCACAAAATCTACATGATCTTCAGACTGCTTTCTCCAGGACACAGGGTAAAAAGTCTCTACAGGAACTCAATTTTTCACCAGCAGGGGCACCAGCAAGGCACCATGACAGAAGGAAGCCTAGGCATAATGAGGGGATGCAGAATGAACCTTAATGGAGCAGCAGCACTCACTATGAGGTCCCCAATGGAAAGTTTGTCCTGAGTCCCAATCAATAAGTGGGGAGTGAATATGTAGCCTGGTAACCTCAAAAGCATGGAATCAGGAAGGATGTACAGAGAGATCTTCTCCATATATGAGTCTCCCTCTTAGAGCCTCAGGGGTGTTAGGGCAAATTCGGACTAGTTTAGGGAGGGGTTGACAAAGAAAGGGGAACAAAAACATCTGAGTGGCCCCCCATACCCAGGTATACTAATATTATCATTATACAGTGAACATATAGTGGTAGATATCGACTCTAGTTAGAGTTCTATAGTCAACTTAAGTGAATACAGTGCAAGAAACATTTGGTGACTTACAGGTGATGCCTGACCATAATAGCTCTCATTTCCCATCTCTTCCATCTGGGCACACTGCCATGACCACTTCTTCCAGCCATGACTTGTCTCTAATTTTGGTAAAACAGAAATCTTTAGCTCCTCACTTTTACAGGCACCCAACCAACATTGTTTGCACCTAAAGTCTCTGACCTGCTAATATATCTTATAACATTCCCCTGGGAAGACATAACAGCTCTTGTGCATCTTTAACCCCTTCCTCATATCTGCCATAATAGTATGGCGGATGACGGGAATTTAAATATGTAGTCACCATAGCCGCCGACGCTAATGACCACAATCAGTGCACACAGTGATCATGGGCATTCAGACCCCCAGGGCCTAGGTGACCCACCCCAGCCCACCCCAATCCCTGTCCTGCTCTGCCCACATTTGCACAACGCAAGAAAGGGCTTTCTGCCAAATGTGTGCCACTATATAATCTCTCTACACCAGAAAACTGGCATAGAAGGATTGATGAATTCCCCCCAATGTTTCTTGTCACCAAAGTAAAGACATAGATTGTAAGTGCATCTGCTTAAGCGCTCAGCATCAGAAAGTTTAACCCATTCCACTTGGATGAGAACCAGCAGGAACTGAGACTAGGGGTTAATCTGGAGACAGGGGTGCCATCCATGGAATTCTCCTCTCATGAGAGGTCCCTTTAAGACATTCCCTAAAATGCTGATCAATACAAGTAGCCAAGGAGATCAGGGCTTCAAGAGTGGTAGGCAGGTAGTTGTCATGGAGTTTCAGACAACGTTTTTGCCATGTTGTCTAGGTGATCTGTAATAATATTGATGAGTTGCATCCAGGCTCAGACTGGCCCACTCGGGACACCGGACCCCCACTGCTTTTTTAATAGCCAGTGGTGGTCCATTAACAGCCCCTATTAATGTACTTATACCTGCTCCTGCTCACTGCAGCCTTCAACTTCCTCTTTAGGCTTCAGATGGCCCCCATGCACACTATGTCATTGCATCGCAACAAGATGTGCAGCCATTCATGGCTGAAGAGGGAAGCAGAGGAGGCCGTGGGCAGGAGTGGGGATCAGTAAGTGAATGCAGCCAGTTCTCCCCAACCCGGTTGTGTGTATTCAGGGCAAGCTAAAGTTGGTAATAGGTATCAGGTACCAGGAAGATCCAGATGAGCAGACTGTTGCAGAGTGGTAACAAGCCAAAGTCAGTTACAGGTATTAGGCAGATCAGGATGAGCAGATAGATGTAGAGTAAGGACAAGCTAGCACTAACCCTTGTAGAATCTTGTAAAGCTATGGGTCTATGTTTCTCAGATGCCACATTGAGGGCAGCACACATATATATAGGCGAGGAATGCTTGGGATTGTCTGAGAAATGCTACTCAGAGTTATCAGAATCAATGTATTCTGGTGTTACCTTGCGAAATGGTAATAAAATTTATTTGTGGAGTGAAACTGGAAAAAAACACTATTGTGCCTTTGTTTTTTCATTATGAATTATCTTCAGTTAGAAGAAGAACAAGGAGTTGTAGAAGTGATGACATATAGAGCTCTGATCTTAACATAATCGAGTCTGTCTGGGATTACATGAAGAGACAGAAGGATTTGGGCAAGCCTACATCTGCAGAAGATCTGCACTTAGTTCTCCAAGATGTTTGGAACAACCTCCCTACTGAGTTCCTTTCAAGAACTGTGGTGCTAGTGTACCTGGAAGAATTGATGCTGTTTTGAAGGCTGAGGCTGGTCACACCAAATATAGATGTGATTTAAATTTCTCATTCATTCATTAATGTATTTAGCATTTTGATAATTGACAAAAATAAACTATTAACACTTTTATTTATGAATGCATTCTTACTTTACAGCATTTTTCCACACCTGCCTAAACCTTTTGCACAGTACTGTACATCTATGATAAAAACCATAAATGTGAAATATTTTTAAATTTTACAGTAGGACCCTTGCATACACCATACAATAAAGCTTAAAACTAAAACAATAATAAAATCTAAATACCTACTAAAGCCAATAACTAATGCTACCTTTAATATCTACAAATGTCATGCACTATTACTGTAAGTGACTATTAAGCCTTACCATATATTAGCTATATTAGTACTGATACTACAATTGCTTGCTTTGTAAATATCCAATTGCTGTCTTTAGTCATCACCAACACTTATGGCGTGATCTTTGTTCTAGTGCACTAGAGGTAACTGGTGTCAAATGTACAGTTTATACACATTAAGTTCATTGATAAAGCCACAAGTCTTACCCATCAAGAGGTAGCAGACATCAATGCTAGACTATGATTGTGTTCGATTGCTTTTCTGCTTCAAGAGCTGAGGCTGCAAAAGACTTAAAGTTGCAACCATTCCTAATCCACGTGTGATGCCAACTCCAATTGAGTGTGCATAGGTTATGAGCAGAACAATTCAATGATAAAGGTGCTTTCCCCCTTACAACACTTA
The DNA here is from genome assembly GCA_947044405.1 of Leptodactylus fallax. Lineage (NCBI taxonomy): Eukaryota > Metazoa > Chordata > Amphibia > Anura > Leptodactylidae > Leptodactylus > Leptodactylus fallax. The sequence goes on from CAMRHE010000643.1 coordinate 704,978, forward strand.
TCCCTTATCCATAGCAGATAAGTGTCTGGTTGTTGGGAGTCCAACTGCAGGTATTCAAAGCAATTGCAAAAACAGGGTTCACAAGTCCCCTGTATAAATGGAGTAGTAGTGTGTATGTCTGACCACTGCTACATTATCTTTTAAGCAATCATGAGGTCCTCTGTGGATAGGTAAAAATATTGTTTAATCCCTTTCAGGGTGAGGGTGTATGTATACCTACAAAACCGCCCCACAAGTAACCAGCAGTAAACAATAAATGTTAGCAGTGTAGAAAACAGTGACAACATTCAAGGACGCACAGCAGGTACCACAGCATGGCTACTACATGTGTCCTCACCATAAATCCTATAGCCAATGGTGACATCTGCTGGTTAATAAATACTTGCCCCTGTGAGATATTCTTTAGATAAATGTGTTTCAGAGTATTAATCTGTTCCTTCCATGAAGGGAATGTATCACTATTTTTTGTTAAAACCATATAGTGAAATATATCACTTTTTTCTAATCTGTATTTTCTGATGATATATTTTTAACTCTATTTTCTGTACATGATTATGGGGCTGCTATCTTGCCTGAGCTGCCCCTCTGCTCTGTTATCAGCAATTTAATGATATACAGTAGAGGTGTAGAGGTGTAAATCGAAGCTTCAGGGCTCCAATGCAAAATCTGTCATGGGATCCCTGCCTACCTTGTGCTATTTCAATAGTGGTATATTTTACATGGCAGAAGGATCTTTAGACCCCTCAGAATCCAGGGCCTGGGAAACAATTGGTACCGCTGAACCCCCTATAGCTACACCCCTGCTTTATAGCTGTCTCATGACCATGGGGAACAATAGACTGGAACTCATTGAAGACTAAGGCTAAGTCCCCACATAGCTAAATGCAGGCAAAAAAAAGCTTATTTTTTTCCTGCAGTTTTTTTCATTGCGTTTTCGCAGTTTTCCTCTGCGGACTTTCTGCCCTTATTATACCTAGAGGGGAAACACCACCGTTTCGGCAGGTATAATTGACATGCTGTAATTTTCAAAATGCTGTTTTTCCCCTGTGGTTTTTTTTTCTGCTATGTGTGGATTGGATTAGCCCAAATCCCATTTATTTTGCAGGTACTGTAAAACACAACGTTTTCGCAACGTGGGGCTTCAGCCTAAGGGAGAGTTTTCTAGACATGTTTTGTGCCCAGAGGGGAGTAGATAACTTGTGACATCATCTATTGTCAGTAGTGAAGGCAATGATGGGTCAGTGGCGTTATTTTATAGAGGTTTTATCTTCTATTGTAATCGTATCTGACTTGACTGTGACGTAAATGACATTTCTGCTACATAGGAAAACCCTACACAATTGGCAAGTATCAGTATATTATTAGGCTTAGTGAGTAAAAATTGCAAGATATGGTACTTTTTTTTTAAGTATAGATAGTGACAAGGGATTGAAAAAAAAAACATCAATACTTGAACAATATGTTTAACATCAAAACTTAGTTTGAAAAATAAGTAATTTTCTGGGACACACTCTCTATAATAGCAAAGTTTTCAAAGAATGAGTAGAAGTACAAACCAAGGCATGTGCTGCTGGCAAAATAAGAGCTCAGATCAATTGCCTTGGCACTGGAATAATGGGTCACAAATAGTTCAGTGCCCGTCACTGCGAAAATACATCTGCCCATTTATGACCTGCTCAACGTATCAAATTACAGATAAGACTTTTATTATTGGCCGCAGTTATAATACGCAAATTACATTTCATCTTCCATTTCAGATTTAACGGTCTTTTTAAAGCACTCAGTATTTGTCTAAATCAAAGATATGGATCTGGTTCATCCCTTATTAACATACCATGTCTTACTGTGAAGCACTTGTTTAATTAAAAGTCCCAGAATACCCTACCAGCCATTGGGATGATTAAAAAGGAACTATGGCCTACAGATACATTCTTCTTTATTAACCCATTCAGACAAAGAGGTGGAACTATGATCCTCACATCCCTGGCACCATTATATTTGCTAGAATTTGGCTTCCTCAAATTTAAATTCTCCTGCCAGTGCTATCTGAATCAGTCAAAATGTAATTGAATCAGTACATTTACACAAATTAACTCAATTGGTGATGCCACCCCAGGCTCGCTGCAGGTCCAGCAGCAGCAATTTAATCAATGAATACATCTAACAAGACAAGCTCTAAACACGTCTGCATTCTCTGCACTAGATGCAGCTAAAGCTTAAAAGAGTCTCCGAAATGAGACCGTTTATAAGAAGAAAGGAAAGAATACAGTGCTGGACAAAAGTATTGGCACCCCTGCAATTCTGTCAGATAATACTCAATTTCTTCCAGAAAATGATTGCAATCACAAATGCTTTGGTAATAATATCTTCATTTAATTTGTCTTCAATGGAAAACCACAAAAAGAATTGTCAAAAAGCCAAATTGGATATAATTCCACACCAAACATAAAAAAGGGGGTGGACAAAAGTATTGGCACCCTTTGAAAAATCATGTGATGCTTCTCTAATTTGTGTAATTAACAGCACCTGTTACTTACCTGTGGCACATAACAGGTGGTGGCAATAACTAAATCACACTTGCAGCCAGTTGAAATGGATTAAAGTTGACTCAACTTCTGTCCTGTGTCCTTGTGTGTACCACATTGAGCATGGAGAAAAGAAAGAAGACCAAAGAACTGTCTGAGGACTTGAGAAGCAAAATTGTGAGGAAGCATGAGCAATCTCAAGGCTACAAGTCCATCTCCAAAGACCTGAATGTTCCTGTGTCTACCGTGTGCAGTGTCATCAAGAAGTTTAAAGCCCATGGTACTGTGGCTAACCTCCCTAGATGTGGACGGAAAAGAAAAATTGACGAGAGATTTCAACGAAAGATTGTGCGGATGGTGACTAAAGAACCTCGACTAACATCCAAACAAGTTCTAGCTGCCCTGCAGTCCAAGGGTACAACAGTGTCAACCCATACTATCCGTCGGCGTCTGAATGAAAAGGGACTCTATGGTAGGATACCCAGGAAGACCCCACTTCTGACCCAGAGACATAAAAAAGCCAGGCTGGAGTTTGCCAAAACTTACCTGAGAAAGCCAAAAACTTTTTGGAAGAATGTTCTCTGGTAAGATGAGACAAAAGTAGAGCTTTTTGGCAAAAGGCATCAACGTAGAGTTTACAGGAAAAAAAAAAGAGGCCTTCAAAGAAAAGAACACGGTCCCTACAGTCAAACATGGCGGAGGTTCCCTGATGTTTTGGGGTTGCTTTGCTGCCTCTGGCACTGGACTGCTTGACCGTGTGCATGGCATTATGAAGTCTGAAGACTACCAACAAATTTTGCAGCATAATGTAGGGCCCAGTGTGAGAAAGCTGGGTTTCCCTCAGAGGTCATGGGTCTTCCAGCAGGACAATGACCCAAAACACACTTCAAAAAGCAGTAGAAAATGGTTTGAGAGAAAGCACTGGAGACTTCTAAAGTGGCCAGCAATGAGTCCAGACCTGAATCCCATAGAACACCAGTGGAGAGATCTCAAAATGGCAGTTTGGAGAAGGCACCCTTCAAATCTCAGGGACCTGGAGAAATTGGCCAAAGAAGAATGGTCTAAAATTTCAGCAGAGCATTGTAAGAAACTCATTGATGGTTACCGGAAGCGGTTGTTCGCAGTTATTTTGTCTAAAGGTTGTGCTACCAAGTATTAGGCTCAGGGTGCCAATACTTTTGTCCGGCCCATTTTTGGAGTTTTGTGTAAAATGATCAATGATTTGATTTTTTTTTCATTCTCTTTTGTGTTTTTTCATTGCAAGCAAAATAAATGAAGATATTATTACCAAAGCATTTGTGATTGCAATCATTTTCTGGAAGAAATTGAGTATTATCTAACAGAATTGCAGGGGTGCCAATACTTTTGGCCAGCACTGTATCTATAGCAAATAATTATCCTCTAGTCTATCCATAGGATAACTTGCTGATCAGTGGGGGTCCAACCACTGATCCTAAGATAGAGGGGTGTTTTACTCCTATTGTGAATGCTATATATTCCAAAGTTTTATTGCCTGTTGATGTTATGTGGACAGGCAATCTATTAGATTGTTATTATTTTGCTTACCTATATAATGTCATCATATTCCACAGAGCTTTACAGAGACATTGTCAACACAGTCCCAAGAAAGTCCCACAATCTAAACTCCCTATCAGCATGTCCTTGGAGTGTGGGAGGAAACCAGAGTACCCAGAGGAAACCCACACAAATGTGCAGCTGTTGTGCTTGACTCGATTCGAACCTAGGACTCCAGTGCTGCATTAGGGCTAACCAGATTTTTGCAGATTTTGCTGCGGTTTTTTGAGCCAAAGCCAGGAATAGATTTAGTAGAATTCAGGTATTTACATGCTATTGATACCTTTTAATCCTACTGTCCTCTTCACCATACATCATTATATAGAAAGGTACAAGAGCTCTTCGAATTTCTGTAGATGTAGCCTTGGTATTTATACAGTACGCTGTTTTATCTCTCATACGTAAAGGTCTAATCCTCCAGATACAAAAGTATAAAAAGCCTTCAATAAAAATGAACAACTCAACCAGATGATCCCTACATAACAAATGCAGGAAATTTATGAAAAAGGAATTCTATATAGAATTTAAGATTGTTATTAATCTGCATTTTCTCTAGATTATAAAATTATAAAAAATATGTGCACCTCAAAAAGGTGCCCTAAAGGAGAGTTTGCCCTGCATAAAATAAGGATTCAATTATTTTATTGAAAAAGATTCACAAGTTTAATCATATGTTAAAGGAAGCCTGTCACCAAATCCCAGCATATCAACCGAGATAGTTTAGGGTCACCTGAATCAAACAGTGTTTTACCCTTTTGAATTGTTGTCTCTGTTGCCAAGACATTGTAGTTTTTATCGATATGCAAATGAGCTATTTGGAGCGATGATGGTGTTGCGTTTACCTCTTTGGAACAATGACAACTCCCCCTCCTTCATCCAAAGAGCTCATTTCCATACTGAGAAAAACAGTGATATCTCAGCAATGGAGGCACCAATTCACAAGGGGAAAACACCTATTTATTCAGGTGATCCTAACCTATCTATGTGGGGGGGCCTGATTGATATGCTGTTTAAAGGAGTTGGCCCATGGACAGCATTTATCACCTTCCACAGCATAGGAGAAAAAAATGTATGATTACTGGGATCAGAAGAATGGGGGTACCCTGAGTCCCCTGTGTGAACAGGGCAGTAGTGCTGAAGCAAGACCACTGACAGTTGTACCTGTCTATCCCATAAGAGTAAATTGAACACCCTACCTTGATAACACAAGCAACTTGAGGATACCTATGCTTATAACTGGTGAGGTTCCCAGCGATGGATCTCCAGTGAACATTCATTTATGACCAATCTTGTACATATCGTAGGTGATAAGCACTTTTCATGAGCGAACTCCATTAAACCATAGTTTTGTCCAGCCACACTATCCCACTGAATATGAGACATGGAGAAATGCATGTGCACAGTGGGCATGGAATAATACACAATAAAACTATGAATAAAAAAGGACAATAACAATTACAGTATGTTTTTGCATGAGCCAAATAAAGATGATGCTAAAAAGTGGTAAAGTCTTTTAGAGATGGAATGAAATATAGCATTGAGTTAAATGTTTAGGCAGATGTGAAAAAATGCTGCAAAGTAAGAATGCTTTCTAAGATAGAAGTGTTAATAGTTTATTTTTGTCAAACTACAACAAAATTACGTGAATGAACAAATGATGAATCTAGATGAAATCAGTATTTGATGTGACCACCCTTTGGAGGAAAAGTCCTGAAAGTGACAGAACCTTCAAAGAACCCTGATCATCCAGTCTGTCTGGGATTACATGAAGAGACAGGAGGATTTGAGCAAGCCTACATCCCCAGAAGATCTGGTTATGCCATACAATCCTCACAAATTTTCTTTTTGTCCAATAATAGTAAATTGATAGCTGGGATAAAGCCTTTTAATATATATCAATAGACTTTGCAGTTTTAGGCCAAAGCCCTACGTTATGGACGGCAGCGAAAAAGTGCTGCAGGAAAAACCGCGGAGGCAACACATTGCAGTTTTTCCCACAGAACTTTTCACAGACTTTCTGCTTCCATTATACCTATAGGGAAACCATCTGCGTTTACGTAGGTATAATTGACATGCTGCAATTTCCAAAAGGGCAACGGTTTTGGAAATTGCAGCGTTTCTGCTGCATGTATTTTTCCAGAACGTGTGGATGGGATTCGCTAGAATCCCATCCACTTTGCAGGGACTGTAAAACTCTGCATTTTTTGCCATGTTGTGTCCCGGCCTTAATGAATCTACAGAACATCCTAACGAAAATGTACTGCTAAATCAGTGAAGATATTTCTACCGGGTTGTTGAGAACCAATATACACACTAGTGAAGTGTCCCAACACATTTATTATGTGTTTTAGATACTTTTTTCACTTTTCCCAACAGAGGGGGGGGTGGGGGGGGGGGGGGGGGGGGGGGAGGGAGGGGGGGGGGAAGAAAAAAGGTAAACACCTCAATATTATTTGTCCTTTTTTTGTGCATATTTTTTTTGGGGGGAAAATAAAAAAAAAATGCTCCTCTTTATTTTTTTATCTTCCATCCTTCGTTATAAAAAAAGTAGTATAAAATTTTATATTGTTTGGTTTTTTTTGTTTTTATATATAATTGAAATATGATTTTTATTTTTTTTTTTTTTGTGTGTTATTGAGAAGGGGTTTGGTGGGGTTTTGGGGTGGTGTTGGTGTGGGGGGGGGGGGGGGGGGGGGGACGGGTAGTGTAGTGTCACTTGGCTCGAGGGGTAGTCCCGGTGTAATCCCTGATTCTCCACTCCCTTTCACTCATCTGTGTTACCCAGGTGCAGTGTGCAGGAACATCGACCACACAGAGTTAGGATAACCAGGTAAAGTCTTTACTTAGTGCAAAAGTCAGTATACAACAATACAGTGCTTCAGCAGCTGGTCAAATAGTGCAAAACCTTATGCAGTTCAAGGCACGTTCAAGTATGTGATTCACCAATGCACCAAGTCTACAATTCCCCTTAAGGTAGATGTTGGGGCAGTAGTTGTACGGTTGCCAATAGCAACGACAGAGTTGAGAGTCTATTAGGAGATTGAAAATAGAAGAAAAACAGAGTTCCAGCCCTTGTGGGTTACAACAAGCGTGAGGCTTCGTGGTTTGGCTCGCCACGGGAAAATGGACTTACGGTTTTGCGCAGAGTCCTTGGGGGTGCGGTAGCTGAGTGACTCATTAAAGGCTACCAGCTTGCAGGGAGGCCCAGAAGAAGTAGTGTAATCCTCTCTGTCTGCGGAAGGAAACCTTTGGAAGGCAGGTAGAAGGTTCTGGAAGAGATAATCCTCAGCTTGCGGGGCTAGAGTAGATACTTGGCTGGACAGGCCCTTGGTGGAGTGCAGGCACTTCAGTACGGTTGCCCTGGCGGGATACAGCTTCCTGGCCCAAGGTACAACTGGAAACCAGACCTCAACTGAGACCTGGAAGGGACCTGCAGCTTCTGGATTGAAGAAGAATGCTCAGAAAGGATGATGAGAGCAGTAGTAGTAGTTTTGGGGCCTGTACAGGCCTGAGAGCAGAGTACAGGATGTGTCCTCCTTGGACTCTAGGTCCACACACACTACAGGGGGAGACTAGCTCCTCCCTAGGGGTGGAGATAGACTGGTGATTGGTGGAACCAACTTAAGGTAGCAATGTACAATATCACATGTGAAATTCTTAAGGAGGAAAAGCAGTATCAACCATTTAGTACATGTAATACACAATATACTTCAGAACCCAGAAAATGACGGAGAAACATAGGGGAAGTGCTGTTGGCAGCGCCCAGGTGGAAGTCCATGGCCACAGGAGCAGGAGGGCCCTAGATTAACCCTCAGTGGCCGCTCTGGGTCACTGCACACCCCCACACTATGAAGGAAGCCGGCCTCGGCGCAGGGCGCGAGGGTGACTGGTGGACATGGGTAGTCCACAGACGACTATACAGGGGTTTCTGACATCATCTACACTCAGGGTTTGGTGAGAGCAGGCAATTAGAGAGGCCTGCAGGCAAGGCCCGAAATAACCTGAGGAGGAAAAATGTTATCAAACACAGATAAATACTTTAGTGTGAAAGAGACAGGATATAAAACACATTTTTGTAAATGCAGCAGTATATAAAACAGTGTACAACTGTAACAAAGATATAAAATACACAAAAGCAACAAGTGGGGCTCAGCAAATAAAGAGTCCATGTATCTGCTGTAGCAGCAGGGGCATTGTGGGCAACGTCCATATCCTGTGGTAGCAACAGGGGTACAAATCCACTTGTTGGGGGGTGCACGACAGCAGAGCTGCGGGGTCAAGGTGCACCACAGGGCAATATAAGAACACAGTCCATAAAACAGTCCATATATAAATAACCAGGGGGACAAAGTCCATAAAGTGCTTTTAGGGGTAATATAACTTAGGAGAAGAAGGTGTAGAGAGTTCATGGCAGGGCCAGGCACAGTTCTTGAAACGTTGCGAACAGTAGCCAACAGGCTAAGGCACACACAACAGTCCCTTCAGGGGTAGGCCAACAGGGCCAAGTCCTTTGTGGCTCTGGTACGTGAGAGTCCATAAAATATGCTGCAAGTTTCAGTCTCTATAGCGTGCAGGAGGCACGCCTTTAGTGCTCCTCTCAGATCTTCTGAGGGAGATATCTGCAGCGGGAGGAGGTACAGTCGAATCTGTAGCAAGTAGAGGTGGCTGAGTAGCCGGCATAGCTGGCAAGGCAGGAGGCATGGCTGCAGGCGGTGGAGCAGCTGGGTAGTACCCTGTCAGGAGGAAAGGAGTGTCCTGACGTAGCTCACTGATAGGAACGAGAGTCCTGAAGGGCGCGGGAATAGGCACTTCAGGAGCAGGTATGGCATACCTGATGGGGATGTCAGATGGCGGAAGTACCGGTGGAGTGAAGAGTTCTTCCCGGATACAGGGTTTGAGGCGGTTTCTGTGTACCACCTGAGGAGCTCTTCCCTCTTTGAAGACCTCACAAACATCCGGATACGGGATGGCCGTCAAGATGTAAGGCTCCGGTTCCCATAGCGGCTCCAGTTTGTGGCTCCGATGCTCCTTCTTGAGCCAGACCTTGTCTCCAATTTGGAGGGGGACAGCATGTGCACGGAGATTGAACTCCTCCTCCTGTCGCCTCCGAGCTTCGTCCATACGAAGATTAACTATCTCTTGTGCCTCTGTGATCCTCCTCTGGTGTTCTGACACCCAGTTATCCCTTGGCAGGGGATTGGTGGAGTCCGGCACTTGAATCCCTAAAGCCCGGTCTCTGGGCAGTTGGCCTTGTCGCCCAAACATCAGGTAGAAGGGCGTGAAGCCAGTGGAGCAGTGCACAGTATTATTATAGATCTCCACCAGCTCATCGAGGAGAGTAGGCCATTCTGCCTGTTTAGCCACTGAAGCAGTTCTCAACATATTTATGAACACTTGGTTGACTTTTTCGCATAGTCCATTGCCTTGAGGGTGGTAAGCAGTAGTCCGCAGCTTCTTGCACTCATGGTATTGACACAGTTCTTGGAATAGCTGGGACTCGAAAGCGGATCCGCGATCCGTGAGAACCTTCTCTGGACACCCATAATGCTTTACGTACTCCTGGTAAAAGACAATGGCTGTGGTGCGTGCGGTGAGGTCCTTGACAGGGACAACAGCAGTCCATTTAGAGAAATGATCAACCATAGTGAGGGCGTAGGCATAGCCAGAACGAGTGGGCGCAAGCTTTACATGATCTAAAGCTACAAGTTCATTGGGTCTCTGTGTTTGGATAGGGTGAAGTGGTGCTCTCTGATCTCTTCTTCCTGCTTTAGTCAGATTGCAGGCTGTACACTCCTGACACCACTTCTCAACGTCGTTTCTCATCCCGATCCAATAGAACCTTCTGCGGATGGTGGCTTCGGTTTTGTAGACCCCAAAGTGACCGGACTGATCATGGTAGGCATCTAGCACCATTTTAGCATCTCTTCTAGGGATGATGATTTGATGTAGTCTCTGGTTGGACACGGGATCTAGCGTGTTCCTCAAGACCAGTCCCTTTTGCAGGAAGAGACGCTTGCGTTGTCGCCATAAGCGAAGAAGTTCGACGTCTGGGCAGGACTGGCGCAGACGGACAGGAACTCTCCCTGTGAGGAGAAAGTCGTGGATTTCGCCTAAGATGCGACTTTCTTGTTGCAGCAGCAGCCACTTGGAGTTTTCCTGTAGATGGTCAGCTGAGTCGTGTGGGGCTGTTTCAGCATCTATGGCAGCAGAGATGACATTTTGCTGGGCGAACCGATCATAGAAGGGAGGCATTTCAACTTCTTCCCATTCATCTGGGGCAGCAGACTCTTCTCCATTTTGGAGGCGTGACAGTGCATCTGCATTGATGTTAGTCTTTCCACTTCTGTATTTAATAGTGAAGGTGTAGTTTGCCAACCTAGAAGCCCACCTCTGTTCAAGAGCACCTAGCCGTGCTGTGTTCAGGTGCGCTAATGGATTGTTATCTGTGTAGACAACGAAGGACGAGGCAGCAAGATAGTCCTTGAATTTTTCCGTGATAGCCCACACGAGTGCCAGCAGTTCCAGCTTGAAGGAGCTATAATTGTTGTCGTTTTTCTCGGCTCCTCTGAGACTTCGACTGGCATAGGCAATTACTCGCTCACGGTTATCTTGTACTTGAGACAGGACAGCACCCAGTCCTTGAAAGCTGGCATCAGTATATAGCCGGAAGGGTTGACTGTAATCCGGATAGGCCAGGATAGGAGGTTGGGTGAGAAGTGCTTTTAGCGCTTGGAAGGCGGTTTCTTGTCGTTCAGACCACTCTACTGGCAATCTACGATTGTATTGTTCCTTAGGGCATCCCCGAAGCAGCTCTGTCAGAGGTTCAGCAATTTGTGCGAAGTGGGGAATGAATCGGCGGTAATAGCCTGCGAAGCCCAGGAAACTTCTTACTTCCTTCACAGTAGAGGGCGTCTTCCAATCTGCGACAGCGGACACTTTGTCTGGATCTGGTAACACACCTTCTGCACTGACGACATGCCCTAGGTAATTAACACGAGGTTTGAGGAGATGGCACTTGGAGGGTTTGATTTTAAGTCCATGCTCTGTCAGCACCTGGAACACTTCAGAGAGGTGGTGTAAGTGTTCTTTGTAGGATTTGGAGTAGATGATGACGTCATCGAGATATAACAGCACATGTTGAAAGTTCACGTGACCCAAGCACCTTTCCATAAGTCTCTGGAACGTAGCCGGTGCGTTGCAAAGTCCAAAGGGCATGCTGTTGAACTCATACAAGCCCATGGGGGTGGTAAAGGCCGTTTTCTCCCGGTCTTCATTTGCCATGGGGACCTGCCAGTAGCCGCTGGTCAAGTCCAGGGTAGAGAAGTAGGCAGCTGAGCCGAGAGCAGTTAAGGATTCTTCTATGCGTGGTAGAGGATAAGCATCTTTGTGGGTGACATCATTGAGCTTTCTATAGTCCACGCAAAACCGAATGGAACCATCTTTCTTTTTCACCAGGACCAGTGGTGCAGCCCAGGGACTTTGGCTTTCTCTAATGACGTTTGCATCCTTCATTTCCCTGAGTAACTGTTTAACAGGCTGATACATCGCAGGGGGAACAGGTCGATGTCGCTCTTTAATAGGCGGATGGTCACCAGTAATGATGCGGTGCTGGATCAGGGTGGTCTTTCCATAATCCAAGGGGTGCTTGCTGAAAGCGTGGTGATGACGCTTGGCCATATTGATAACACCGTTGATACATTCAGGAGGGGTGTTAGCGTCTCCCACATTAAGTTCAGTCCACCAGGGTGACGGGTTGGCCCTATCAGTGTGATGTGTGGTGGTAGCAGACCGTTGAGTTGCCGTAGCTGTGTCAGCAAGTACGTCTGCAGGGCACAGCTGGTGCAATTGGCCGACTGGTGTGAACTTGTAGAGGCTCACAGGTGTGTCACTCATGTTGATGAGGCGTACTGGTATCTTACCGTTGGAGACGGTCACGAGACTACGTGCAGCTTTTACCAGGGGTTGTGCCTCCAGCTGGATAGGTTCCAGGAGAGCCTGATAGTCTTCATTCTTGACACCAGGGCGAGCGTGGCACCAGACGATCGTCTCTGAGTTGGCTGATAAGGTCACAGGATGAGTGTCCCGAATACGGACACGGCAGATCTCTCCGTTGCGGTTAACGAACCTCTGATGCGCCACCAACACCTTGACATGGTGCTGAATAGCTTTCCTGTGGAAAGAAGAAGCGGTGGAGAGAGAAACATGCAGGGCACTGATTATGTCATCAAAACAATTTCGCAGGACATTCATGCCTAGCACCAGGGCAGCGGAGCTCTCCTCTTCTACCCCTGTGACAATTACGCCTTGTTTAGAGAGACGACAGTCGCCAATCTGGATGGTGGGTTCCCAGTAGCCCACTTGTGGGACAGGTTGGCCGTTACTAGCCAGGACACACAGTTTCCGGTCATCAAGGTCTCTGGATAATTCTCTGATGTCCCAGTGCTGGAGAAAAACATGCTTTTTGAGGGTAGTGACTTGTGATCCGGTGTCTACAAGGGCTTCAATAGGGACACCGTTGATCCGCACAGTTATATACGGGCAGGGCGCGATGAATCTGGGCGCTTTGGAGGGACCTCTGCATATTCCTCCCGAGGGGTGGTCCTCTGCCTCGGGGGCATCCCGTTTAACTGAAAGCACTGGGATCGGTGATGGCCAAACTTTTTACAGTATGAACAGACAGTCCTACCGGCAGGTGGAGGCCTCTCAGGCGGAGGTCGTCTGGGACGTGGGTAATACTGTCGTGGCTCAGGTGAGGAGGAGCGTGACAAGGATGGCTCCCGGGAGGGAGGAGCGACTTGCAGGGTCAGTCCCTCTAATTTCTTAACAGCACTTTCAACAAATTTGTCCATACAGTCTTTTAGGCAAGCCACTAAGTCAGGAGCAGAGGCTTGGGCAGCCTGAGTGACAGTAGGAACAGTGGCAGCAGCAGGCACCAGAGGTGCAGGTGTGGCAGCAAGTCCACTCTCTAGGCTTGGAGGGTGAGGATACATAGTGGTGGAACCACAGGGTGACTCAGTCCCTAGTACTCGTATGGCTAGCGATTTAAAATCGGCAAAGGAAATGTTCTGGTTTTGGACAGCTAGCATACGTAACTGGCTCTGCACTAGCCGGGAGTCCACACCCTCAATAAATCTGTCCAGAATCATTTTATCGGCTTCAGCAGCACTAACAGAGTCTACTTGTTGGACGGCCCTGAAAGCTGTTTGGAGAGCTAAGGCATAGTCTCTGAGGGTCTCACCTGGATGCTGTCTTCGGTTGAAGAAGCCGAGTCTCACCTCTGTAGGGGATTGTGTTTCAAACTCCCGCTTTAGCCTGGCGAGGATCTTCTCCACTGACTCCTTGTCAGATGTGGGCCAGGAACGTACTTCTTGGAAGGCGACTCCTTCCAGCTGACCCAAAAGCACGTTCACCTGCTGCACAGGGGATAAAGGTAACAAGTGGAAAGCCCTGAGCAACTTCTCACGGAAATCTGCCAGTGTATGGGGGTCCCCTCTGTAGCTGGGTAGGTGTGGGGCCCCTAGAAGAATATTCACACCCGCTGCTGCGGCAACTGGAGCGGCTGCGGTTTCTGGAGCAGGCGCCGCTGCAGCTGGGGGAGGTATGGCAGCTTGTTGGGCTGAGTCCGTGTCAGACATGATGTTTTATAATAATGGTACTGTCCCTTTAAAGAATCTGGTATGCACTGTCTCTTTAAGTGCTCCTCTGAAGCGGTGCTGCGCCGGAGTGACAGTCTGCAATCACCACTACTTGTTGCCAGCACCGCTGGTGGTACTCACTGCGTTTCCCTTGAAGGGGAGTCTCTGTGTAGGGTCTGTCGCCGCTTCCCTGCGGTAGGGACGGCGTGTCCGGGTGTCGGTCGGCGGCTCCGTGCAGGGCCGTGGGACTTCCGGGTTCCCTCTTCGCTTCACTAGAGCCCTAGTCAGCAGGCTGGGCTACGGCAAGATGGCCGCCGGAGCTGCGGCTTCGGGGGGCGGAGCCTGCACGGAGGGATGAGCAGGGCCCAGGCAGTGGGCGTTCCCAGCAAAGCCCGGGGTTTTTTTTGGCGCCCACAGGGGGGGGCGGAGTCAGCGGCAGCAGTGCCAATATAGTTGTAATCCACAGAGGGGCCGTCCATGCGGTAATGGCGGCCAAATTAAAGCGACAGTACACAATTTCGCCAAACAGTCCTTAGTGTGGTTTTAAGTGGCTGACAGCCCAGGATGGGGACAACAAAGCCCAAAAACAATGTCCAGCAAAGAAAATTTTGTAAAAGGTACACAGTATACAATCCTGTTCGTGACGCCAGAAAAGGGCCTTGTGGTAACCAGGGGCAACGGGTAGTGTAGTGTCACTTGGCTCGAGGGGTAGTCCCGGTGTAATCCCTGATTCTCCACTCCCTTTCACTCATCTGTGTTACCCAGGTGCAGTGTGCAGGAACATCGACCACACAGAGTTAGGATAACCAGGTAAAGTCTTTACTTAGTGCAAAAGTCAGTATACAACAATACAGTGCTTCAGCAGCTGGTCAAATAGTGCAAAACCTTATGCAGTTCAAGGCACGTTCAAGTATGTGATTCACCAATGCACCAAGTCTACAATTCCCCTTAAGGTAGATGTTGGGGCAGTAGTTGTACGGTTGCCAATAGCAACGACAGAGTTGAGAGTCTATTAGGAGATTGAAAATAGAAGAAAAACAGAGTTCCAGCCCTTGTGGGTTACAACAAGCGTGAGGCTTCGTGGTTTGGCTCGCCACGGGAAAATGGACTTACGGTTTTGCGCAGAGTCCTTGGGGTGCGGTAGCTGAGTGACTCATTAAAGGCTACCAGCTTGCAGGGAGGCCCAGAAGAAGTAGTGTAATCCTCTCTGTCTGCGGAAGGAAACCTTTGGAAGGCAGGTAGAAGGTTCTGGAAGAGATAATCCTCAGCTTGCGGGGCTAGAGTAGATACTTGGCTGGACAGGCCCTTGGTGGAGTGCAGGCACTTCAGTACGGTTGCCCTGGCGGGATACAGCTTCCTGGCCCAAGGTACAACTGGAAACCAGACCTCAACTGAGACCTGGAAGGGACCTGCAGCTTCTGGATTGAAGAAGAATGCTCAGAAAGGATGATGAGAGCAGTAGTAGTAGTTTTGGGGCCTGTACAGGCCTGAGAGCAGAGTACAGGATGTGTCCTCCTTGGACTCTAGGTCCACACACACTACAGGGGGAGACTAGCTCCTCCCTAGGGGTGGAGATAGACTGGTGATTGGTGGAACCAACTTAAGGTAGCAATGTACAATATCACATGTGAAATTCTTAAGGAGGAAAAGCAGTATCAACCATTTAGTACATGTAATACACAATATACTTCAGAACCCAGAAAATGACGGAGAAACATAGGGGAAGTGCTGTTGGCAGCGCCCAGGTGGAAGTCCATGGCCACAGGAGCAGGAGGGCCCTAGATTAACCCTCAGTGGCCGCTCTGGGTCACTGCATATACCTGTTAATTCCAATAAATTCTGAAACATATCCTCTTTGAATCAAAGTCATTTCTTTAGAGGGGCGGGGCCTTTCATCAACAAAAAAAATAAAAAAATTATATTTAAAAAATTTTAAAAGGGAAGGTGGTTAATGGAGGGTGAAGGGCAGCAAAAACATGCTACAGAAAAAAAACACAGCGGAAACGGATTGCATTTTCCCCAGCATTTTTCATTGCGATTTCCTCTGCAGTTTTTCTGACCCTATTATACCTATAAGAAAAACGCCAGTCCAGTGTTTCTGCAGGTATAATTGACATGCTGTGATCATACAAAAACGCAGCCATGGCCAAGATGCTGCGTTTTTCACTAAGGTTAAGGCCCCACGTTGCAGAAATGCTGCTTTTTGTTGCAGATTTTGCTGCGTTTTTGGAGCCAAAACTAGTAGTGGCTACAGAAGGAATGGGAAATATCTAGGAAGCTCTTATACTTGAGTTTCTTGGCTACATAGTACACTTTCCTGCACTGCCAGGAATCTGAGAGGTCTCCCTCTTTTTCAAGAAATAGTGAAATAATCAGGGAAAGAAGGAAACCAACATATTTGCAGTTCTTACAATGATAGCTCCATCCATACTATGGGCTTCATGTATGAAGTGGTCTTGATATAAACTGGTCTTAGTGCCTATGGTCTGGAAGGACAAAGTTAAACATGGACACTGATGTGACACAGTGACAATATACAGTAAATTTACAACTGCCTCCTGCTCTAGAAACGATAACCATATGTCACATACTGGAATTGTGTGTGAAATCAGCACATTGAACATTGTTATATATGAAAGGATCAGTAACGTAAAAAAAATTAGAACAAACTGTCAACAATTGAAGCTGTCAACAATGTCTGCATGAGGTCTCAATTGACAATCCTTCATTCCCTATCCTCCAGATATTCAACATTATTATAGCGACACTGATTCTGAAAAAAACTAGTTAAATAGGACCTGTCACCATCCAGACATGTCTGTTTTAGTAAACATTCCCTTTACATAACAGATCTGGAGCATATTTTCTCAACATTGTGCTGTTTTGCTGTTATTCCTACTGAATATATATGAATTAATTGACAACTGGGAGATACCATTCCCTAATGTACCTACAAAATTTGATATTAGTAAAACCCACTTGTCAAATGTATTCATATATTTTCAGACAGAACAGCACAATGCAGAATTCCAAGGAAAGATGTTCCGGAATTGCTACTTAATGACGAATGCAAGCACTAGTGCATTACAATATGGCCTCCTGGGGGGCCAATAGCCACCTAAATCTCTCACCAAATTTAACAAGTTTATTCCACTTAGCCTAGTAGCCTGCGGTAGCAGTAAAATTTTACATGTATGTGTAAATACACACACAACTGCAACTAGTCTTCCCGTAAGCGAGTGGGCAGCATTACATTGTAGATGGTGTGTGCCTACTTCCAGCACAGATAGGGAATTATGCTGGGAGCAGGCAGACTACTCTTTTACAGTTAAGTTCATCTCCAGGCAATTAAGAATAAAATTACCATTAGCCACACTCATCTGAACCCTGGGTTTGGCAGTATCCCTATCACTCTGGTGGGCCCATGCTCCAACAGAATAACAGACCCAGCAAAAGACACCCAAATTTGAAGGTCTAAATTTGAAGGTCTATTTCCTAGTGATGTTGGAGGGTGGGTCCCCAGAATGATATCATCTGGTTGGCCCAAGAAACCTTAATCAGGCGCTTTGCATATGCAACATATAAGCTCAACCTGGTGGAGTGATTGAGAGTGAGAATTCCGATGAATACTATTCAGATGATAATCAGCCCATTCCAAAGGTCCTGAAAACTTTAGCCTGATGGGAGGCCCACACTCTGCATACAACCCAGGGCCCATGGTAGTCTAAGGGTATGTTCACATAGACTTTTCTGCAGGCTAAAATAATTTGCTTCAGGAATTAGGAAATGGTTTTTGACATGTTTTTTTTTTTTTACATGATGTGGATTTTGATGCAGTTTTTTTTTTTTTTACTGCAGCACTTTTTCTGCCTCCCATTGAGTTCAATTGGAATTAGCATGAAGATAGAACATGTCACTTTTTTCCTCTTGCTGAAAAAAATCCCATTGAAATAAATGGGAGGACTTTTTTGAGGCGGATTCCACCTCAAAATCCTCCTGCAAAAAACTCTGTGTGAATTCACTCTTATTCTACACCTGAATGCAAGTATATAATGAAATAGATATGTATGGAGAGTTGACAGGTTCTCTTTATAGTCAGTAGTTTTTATTAAACTTTGAAAGGTTTCTGAACATGTCTCATCTACAAAAGATCAAAGACATCATTATCAAGTAGATCCAGTTGTGCAAAGATCACATATACTGTTAATGGACTGTCCTATTCACTTAAAGATGAAGTATAAAGCAGAATAGCACAATCCATTCAATAATCCAATTACCAAGTGCTGGTGAGGGCAGAACCTAAAAACATTAGCCCTATGAAAGAACATGCCATTCTAAGAGCACTACTTAAAATATGTTAAACGAAAGTGAGAGTATTACATAGGTAACATATAAATTTTGGAAATATAGAATGCTGGCTAAGAAAAAAATAACAGAGAAGAGGAGGAAAGAAAGAAAGGAAAGACTAAAGAGAAAGAAGTATTAAGAAGAAATAGGAAAGACATTGTGGCCTGTCCTAAGAAAATACCCGGAAAGGACATTGAGAAAATCTTATCCAGGAATCCCAAACCCTCTCAAATTTCTCCCATCTACAGTATCATTTAAGGAAAATTTATCATTACACAGTTGGAATATTTTTCTTTATATCCTACTATTCCTGAGCAATAAGTGCAGTTAGTTTTGGTGCCTGATATGCTATTTATGTTCTGCACTGTCAGGTGGGCGGTGTCAGGCAGGATTAGACAAGGGGGTGTCCTTCTGAGCTCTGATACTGGCTGCCTCTGACTGAAACTCAGAATCACACCCCATGCCTGCTCCTGCCTAACTCCAACCACCCGACAGTACAAAGACTAAGTAGCATATCAGACACCAAAACTAACAGCATTGATTGTTTAAGAATGGTGAGAGCTACAGAAAAAATCCAGACTGTGCTAGAATCACCTGCAGTGTCTGTGGTGAGGCCCAGAGCCTAGAGGGGTGTTGCCAGGATGCTGGGTCACTCCCCCTGTGGCCGCTGTGTTGCAAAGTCTGTGGTTGCTGTGCAGCATCACAACCAGTAAAGTAGGGACACACTATACAGAGGTAGCCATGAAGGGGCTAGTGGGCTTATACACATTGATCAAGAACACTAAGAAACTCATGTTCATTTTTGCAGATTTTGCTGAGAAGCATAAGATCAATATATAATATTGGGATGTGCGGTCCATGCACATCTACTCTAGGCAACTTTTCTGGCTCTGCTGTATCTTCAAGATAAGATTGCAGAGAATAAATCAATTAACCAGCTGGCAGCAGCCTCCTAAGGCACCATCAACCCCCCCAATCTGTGTATGAGATGGATATGAATCTCTATGTAAACAAACAGCCTGATTGAAGATAAGGAGGAGGAAAATAACCTTTCACGTCCTCATGTATATGCGGTTTTATATACCACTAGAAAGCCGACAGCGCGCTGAATTCAGCACACTGCCGGCTTTCCCGATATGTGCCCCAAGGCTGGAGATATTGGAGGTCGTAGTTTCACGGTTCACCGTCAGAAGGGCATTCCTGACAGTCTAGCTGGTCTGTGAGGAACGCCCTCAATGACTGTACTCGCCCATAGACTTGTACCGGGAAGGGGGTGTTGCTCACAGCTCTCATCGCTGGGCTTTAAGGAACGCCCCCTCTGACAGTACAGCGCTATGGACAAGTACAGAGAGAGGGGGGCGTTCCTTACAGCCCAGTGATGACGCTGAGCTGGGAGGAACGCCACCCCCAGTACAAGTCTATGAACAAGTACAGTCAGGGAGGGCATTCCTCACAGCGCAGCTAGACTGTCAGGAATGCCCTTCTGACGGTGGATGGTGAAACTCAGACCACCAATAGCTCCGGACACGGGGCACATACCGGGAAAGCCAGCAGTGTGCTGAATTCAGCACGCTGTCGGCTTTCTAGCGGTATGTAAAACAGCATATAGATGAGGACGTGAAAGGTCCTCTTTAATACTTCATAAGTGGAGAAGGAAACAGGTTTCTTTAATAGGATATATTACAAAATCTCTTATATTCACCTGTACTATTCATTTATGAAAAGTTGTAACTGAAGGTATGCTTTAAGATAAAAAACCTGAGTCTGAGAACCAGTCATATCCATCCATCATATTATAATATTAATCTATTGCAGTTTTGAAAATGAAAAAGGTTCTTTGAGTTTAAAGGCAGCTATCCTGCTTTTTCTTTAGAGTAACTTTTATATTCCAGATTTAATGTATAACTTGCAAGTGTCATTGTTATGGAGGGACAGTCCCTACCATTAGCCTAGATCCGTCCCTAATTGCTCTGGAAATATGCATCATTTGGAACTGATCAATACATTTATATTAATATATGCACTACTTTACTCCAGAAGGTGTCCCCCTTGTTCTTAAATATACAGTATGTAAGCTCTTACCTTGTACATTATCTCATGATTTATTGACAATAAGTTTCAGTATTTAGCTAATTCTTGTCTTACTGTTTATTGAATAATACAGAATATGGACAGATAAATGGATTTATTTAGGACTGGCAGCAATGCTTCGAGGCATTACATTCTGTAAATTCAAGTCATCCTACAAATCACTGTCCACATGCTCTCTGCCACATGTAAGTTAGGGTGATTGTTGAAAGAACTATGAATGCATTTAATATCTTTATGACAGTAGCAGAACAGTTGTCATGGTGAAACAAGAGCAGAGAGATTAAAAACAACTACAATCAGAAGCCGCCAGCCCAAAATATGAAAGCATTTACAGAATAGAAACAAAGAGCCATGTAATGCCAAGGCAGATTTTAGACAAAGTGTAGTCCTGGGCAAAATGACATGGCAAAAATATTGTATCAAGAAGTCACAGTCACATTCATTAAAAAAGCAGTGTGCAGAAAACCGAACCGCTGATCTCCAGTGCTTCCAATGGTGCTGCTGGTGTCTTACCCCCCTAACAGTCACATTAACATGGCAAAAACCCTCCTGAAAATGTCACTTTTTTTTTAGTACAAATTTTTAAACTATGGCTCAAGTAAATATTACTGTAAAATAACTCTGGTTCCTTTTGTGCATATTAACCCTTTATCGATCTAATGTATTTTAGCCTTAAACCAGTCATGCTTTATCCCTCTCTGCATTCCCACTTTCATAACTTTTTAAATTTTATTTCAATGTAGCTTTCCAAGGCCTTGTATTTTGTGGGTATATATAACTTTATGGTCAGTTTTTATTACTTTTTGTTTTTGAGAGGTGAGAGGAACAGAAAGCATCAATTCTGCCATCTGAATTTTATCGTTTACGGCCCTTCTCATGTACAATAAAATATGTTCTAATTTTATTTTAGGATTTGTTACAGATGTGGCAATGCCAGTTGTGTGTTTTGTTTTCTTATATTTATAATTGAAGAAGCCCTGAGACATATGTCTCCCACACACACACATACACACAAATATTTATATACATACATAGTTATGAAATAATACCAGTATACCAGAACCAAATATTATCATCATACAATGATTATACCTTCATAGGGTGTGTTCACATGGCGGAAAATGATTTTCATTTTCCGCCGCCGGTATTTTCGCTGCGGTCTGCCGCGACGGGGTGCTGATGCAGTCTCGAGGGAGTCTCGAGCCTCGGACATCGCAGGCAGAATCTGTCTGAAGATAGGTCATGTTGCTTTTTTTTTTCCGCTAGCGGAAAAAAAACGCTGGAGGAAAAAAAACACTATTGACTCCCATTGAAATGAATGGGAGGCGTTTTTTCAGGTGGATTTTGAGGCGGTTTCCACGTCAAAATCCGCTGCCAAAAAACTCCATGTGAACACAGCCATACTGTTACTGAGTGACTCACTACATAACAACTAATTTTTCCACTGATACATTAACACTATAGAAGATTAAAATAATATTGTCACACTGTGAAGGATCATAATGAACTTTTTATAATTTTACACTTTTATATCTGTTTTATATTTTCATATCTGCTTAAGGTGTGTTGTGTGTAAAAAACATTGTTATCCTTAAAGCTGAATATTAGATGTGGTTGTTTATGCTTGAAACGGAGTGTAATGTAATGTTACACTACCAGATAGTGTCTGCGTACCAAAGTGAGAATCCTTTGTGTCCAAGAAGACATGTGCTTGGCTTGCTGCCAGAAGACAGGTCCCTGGATCACAGCGCAAGACAGGAGATGGCTGACCATATACGGAACTGCTTATATCTGTTATCTATGCATTCAAGATATACTACACCAATTAGGATTGAACATGAGGACTTACGTTGCTATGTTAACCCTTTCCTATGCTTGCTGCTATATGAACTTATGTTGCTTTAATAAAGTATGTCAGTGCGCTTCTGTATTCAGCTAAGAAAGAGGGTTCATACCAACTCTGTGTCTGGTGTCAATTCCTTGCCACTAGCACTTAGCTCATATCAATTAGGACAACGACAGTTACCTGGGGAACCTGGTCATCTGGCCCACAAAGGGTCATGACCTTATCAACACTATGAAACATGTTACTATCAAACAGTAATGAAATAAAAATTAACATTCTGTTACTAAATAATAAACACTATACATGGGTCAGCAACCTTTGGCACTCCAGCTGCTGTGAAACTACAACTCCCAACATGCTCCCATTCCATGGGAGTTCCAAGAACAGCAGAGCAAGTATGCATGCTGGGAGTGGTAGTTTTACAACAGCTGGAGTGCTGAAGGTTGCCTACCCCTGCTATACAAAGACCGATTTTACCACCATATAGTGACAGTATATACAGAATACAGAGGTTCTGTTGATACCTGTTCTACATAGACCATGTAAGTGATTACAGTGCAGTTAAATCCAGCGATTCACATGTGACATCTTCTCTGATGGAAGTTGTTCATTTTCCCATCTTTTCTTCTGGCCTAGACTGCCATGGAGACTTCTTCCAGCCACATACTGAGTCTGCAGTGTTTACTGACCAGACATTTTTGATCCTCATTTTTCCACTATCCTTCCCAGATTTTTCCCAACCTACACAAACTCCATACCTTGCTCCTACTCCCAATTTTTTGCCAATTCTATTTGCTCCCATTCTATTTGTCCCCATTACTGTACCTACTGTGTGGGACAGTGCCTCAAACACTGTACTTTAGATGGGGTACTGCCAAAACTATAGTTATCCCCATAAAAATAGTGCTCACAGAGTGTCCATGAAAAGAACAGTGCCAGATAGATAGTGACTACAAAATTAAGTGACAAATACTGCCTACATTGTGGCTCAGACATTAGTTGTGCCTCAGATGACATTAGTATACCACACACTAAAAAACATCTGTGCCTCAAAAAGTAATATTGCCACCTCTTGTACCCCACATAGTAATAGTGATCAGCTATTTGCCTACACAAAATAATGATGCACCTTTTGTGACCCTGCATAGTAATACCTTCTGTTGTTAATGCCCCTTTTATAACCCCTATAACAGTCAAAATGCCCCTTTCTGTGCCAACACAGTAAAAATGCCCAACTTGGTGCCCCATACAAAGAAATAATGCCCCCTTTCTGCTCCATAGAATAGACATGGGTAATTTTATAGTGTTTGAACTGAAGGGGGATGTTATTATTATTATTACAGGGCAAAAACATACAGAGTATTATTAATACGCTATTCAATATAGTTAAAATGAGTATGAGCACACAAACCTAGTCAAGTCAGACTATAGACCAGAGAAGGTGAAAATAAATCATTATTTAGACACCAGACAACGGCCACTGCTGCTGCATATAGCTCCTCCGCTACTCCCAACACTATTGTACTGACTCCTGACATCATCCAGCATGAGAACCTCATGTCTGCCGCTGTACACTACTTCCTGATGCTGCATGGAGTAGTACAATGATGCCCAGAGCAGAAGAGGAACCAGGACAGTATGTATAGCAGCACATAGCCCTGGTCTTCTGGAGTCCTCGACTCATTAGGTGATAGAACATGCCATGATTTTTATTGCATGGATGATGATAGGATCTGTAAATAGAAAAGCCCTCTATATAAAATCAAAAGCACAAGAGGTACTTTTGACAACATATTATTGATCTGTACAATGGCCTTAAAAGTGTCAGTCTCAAAGTGTTGGCTGTATAAGGATGAGAGTTTGTCCTTGTGTATGGTGCTTTCAGAAGTTTTTTGTTTGTTTCTGGGGACTGTTTTTGTGTTTACAACCGTGTAATGGTGACCGTGTAAAAATAACACTTTAAGAGTTGCTGATAGCCTTTGTAGAATTCCCAGACTGCACGTAGTGTAAACTGAACAAGTCCTTCTGTTTCCCTGTAGATTCAAGGCACTAAAACTTATACTGCAGCTCAATTATCCAAGGATACCATGTCCAAGCCATACTAAGTAGAAAACTATAGTAACAATATGTTGTTGTATTCAAGCAATGTGCACAATGTCTATCAATTATCAGGAATATTATATTTATATATTCAGTATCTCACAAAAGTATTTACACACCGATTTATTAAGACATTATGGAAATATTACCTATATAACTTTTACAATTACATTATTTTTTCATAGCGTAAGTAAACCCCAAGAGAGCACTCATATAGAGGTACAGGGTGGCACAAATATGGCTGCCTCGCTGCAGCCGGCATTACACTTATCTGCAGCCAACCACCCCTGTGCCTGACCTTCCTGTCCTCTCCTGCCCAGACCCTGACCCCTGCAGACCACCAAAAAGCAGCCCACCGGCAAGGACATAGACTTCACCACCAATCCTCTTTACATGACGTGTATACAAATAGCACAATACTTCAGTGGTGACAGATGACAGGTGCAGTTGACAGCATGCACAATGACAGCATGCTTCGACTGTTGTGGGAGAACGCAATGACTGTCATTGGAGAACCTGTTCTCCTTCATATGAGTGGCCTGAGGTGTATAGTTCACCAAACCAGGTAAGAGAGGTTTGATATAAGGGTCAGATGTGGACTGCCCTTGTAAGGGCAGGAGTCTTCTGGGGCATAGGGACGTAAAATGGATTGAGGGCTAGTAAACGGCTGAGTGTCCAGATGATTAATGATCCCGCCCCTGGAGAATTGGAAATGGCCCCTCATATGATGAAATGGTGAGACCAAACCAATTTTTACCTGTCTTTTTGTCGTTTGTCTTGGAATATTACAGACAGGTGACATTTTTTCTTATGCGATTTTCAACTGTTAAAAATTGGTACATGTAGTGGTTATTTACTATGTGCTGAATCAGTGGTGGGACCACTAACAGGTGCCATAAGCTAATCTGAGTATTAACATTTGACTGCATTGTGGACTCCACTTTTGGTTGGGGATCAGTTTTATCTTTGCTTGTACCCCATTGACACAATTGAAATGGGAATATTTTCACAGTGGTTTATTTAGTTGTTTACACATCGTTTCCATGGAGCATGACCTATGTGATAAGACAGGACTGATGACAAGAGTCACTGCTCTCTGGGAGGGCTGAGTGCTCTCACTGTTATGTACAGCTCTGCCTGCAGGAGAATCAGTTCAGCTAATTACAGTTTGCTGATAAGGCCATGTCTGCTATCTCTCTATGTAAATACAAAGATATCACTGAGTCCGTTATCTAAAGGCATGGTAAGTGTTCTATACAAACCTGTGCAATGTAGTATACATTTACATTTGATCTGCAATTAAATTAGATTTCTAGTAATCATAATAAATAAACTCTCATGCTAAAGGAAAAGTCTATATTGTGATACTTCATAGTGTTCTCTTCATCAAACAATCAAAGCCACCTCCCTCAGCTTGCTGAAGAATACAGGAAATGAGAAGAAGAGACAGGGAGCTGGAAAAACCCTTTAATAATGACTTTTTCTCATCCTAGGTAAAATCTGACTTGAAATGTCTCTATTACAAAACATAATGGGGTAGGCCACAACTGGTGCAGAGAGCAGGAGATTTATGAAGAGACTGACCTCTTCAGAAATCAGTTGGACATCCCTGTGCCAGAATGGAAATCTACGGCAGCTAGGAACTGGTGTAGATTTCCATGGTAACTAACGCCAGAAAACTGGCGTGAGTTATAATAAATTTGTCGGGCCAAGGCGCGCATGCCTTGGCCTGCCACATTCCTCACACTGCCCACAATCACACAACTACAAATCAGGGCTTGCGTTAGACATGCGTCTCAATGCCAGTGTTCAGAGGGAATGGGTGAATACCAAGCCAAGGGTGAATACCCCATTTGTAATTCATTAAGATGGTCCTGTCAACACTGAAGATAAAAAGTACAATTCCCTGACCTCCCTATTAGTGCATGCAGGACTTTTACAA